>CM021103.1:477510100-477691855 GCA_007115665.2 Sequoiadendron giganteum | reverse complement strand
GAAATGATCAATCTGCCATGGGATTTTCATGGACATTGGAAGTTTGGTTGCCTTGAGAAGTGAGTGCACTATAAGGGGGAGCCCACGAGGCCAAGCTTTTGAATTCATTCACTAAGGATATGTGGTTAGTGGGATCCAAAAGAATATTGTCTTTGCAGCCCTAGGATTTTTTGTCAATGTCTTCAATATGGATGATTTTCATTTTTTTCAACACCAAGTTTTTGCCAAACTATTTTCAGAAAAAACTTCCAACACTGAACATCAAATTTGCTAAAATCTGAGACAAAACTGGTACAATCTGCAAAAAAAATAAATCCAAAAATTGCTTCCTGCGATGCAAACGCTCTGTCAAACCGCATTCGCTATATTTTGAGCCACAATTGCTTTGCGAAGTCGCATTTGAAACATTCAGAGCCGCAATTTCTCTGATGAGCCACATTTGAAGCATCCTGTATTGCATTCGATTTTCTGAGCCGTATTTGCCAATATCAAACCTCTTTCGCCATACTGAGCCACATTCGCCATTTTGAGCCACATATGCTCTGTCATTTCGCATTCGCCATTCTAAGCCGCATATGCTCTGTCGTGCCGCATTCGCTGGGATGCATTTGAAAAAACTTCACAACCATCTTCCCACTGTCAAAATTGAAGTCCAAAACTTGTCTTTTCTAGAATTCCATCAAGTCTTCCTTTATTGTTACTGTTTAAACCAAACACTGATTTGCTCAACTTCCCTCAACATTGCATTAAAGATAACATTTCTAGGATCACAATAGGATTCCATTTCCATTCCATTAGTTGCATTGTTAACTCTACCATCTCCTTAGACACTTATTTTTGCAGATTTTAGGAGTAGACTCTTACCATCCATTGTCAAAACTTTGCATTCAATAGTAGGTTATCATTGGACCCAATCACTCTTTTTCATTTAGTCAAATCTTTTGTGAATTATTTCCCACTCAATAGTCTAGTTTGGAAACTTCACTTTGTCCTCTTTTATTCCTTTTATGGTCCCTTGATTTTCCAAACTTGAATCATTTCCAAAACTTTGCTTGGTTAAGTATTCCTCTCCTTAGATTTGTCAATAGTGAGTGCATCTTAGGCTCCCTTTAGTTGCATACCATTTAGCATCTCCATTTTAGTGTCACACCATTTGCATTCACAAATATTTAGCCTCATTTTGGTCTCATTTGCATTTCATAGCATTCCTCAAAAATCCAAAAAACCCAAAAACATAGTGTCATATTTAGATCATTCTCCCCCATCATCCCAAAGTTGAGCAAAAATTTTATGGTTGAAACTAGATTATAGAAAAAGAAAAGACTCATGGATTCCTTTGGACAAGACACCAAATTTCTTGGTTTGACAAGTGGCATGGATTCCTTCCCTAATGACATGAACAATCCTTCTTATAACATGGGAAATTCCAATATCAATCCTTTCAGTGAGATGAACATCCCGCTTTCTCCACAAGATATTTTTGAACAATTTATCCACAGAGACTCAAATGGGGAAGTCTTTCAAGAAGACATATTAGTTGTTGCCCAACACCCAGAAGTTGCTACTTTTGTGGAAGAAGTAGCCTTAAATGACTCCTCTAGATTCCTAGTTATGCTCCTCGACCAAGGGGCTAAGTTACCAAAGAGATTTTATCTTAACACTCTTATAGCAACATCTCGAAATCCCCCATCACAAAATCCTTCCATGGGAGCCTCTTCACAAAATATCATCAACACCATCAATGCTACCTCCCTTGGTCATACTATCACCACAACCAACACAACATCTATTAGGGGATCATCTACCCAAACCAACACCACATCAAAATCCATCCCCCAACAACATCCACCATCCCTTCACAAACATTGGGTGCAACCACCTCAAACCTCTTTGGAACTTCATCTAGTTCCATGAGTACATCAGCAAACCTGTTATTAGGTTCTTCAAATGTTATGGCAACCAACTCATCCAACCCTTTTGAGAGAAATAAACGAAGAGTTATCATTCAAGGCACCCAACCTAATTCCTCATAGGTTAATATCAACATTCCTCATGGCCACAATTTCTTGTTTGGGCAAGGCAATCAAGGCACTCAATCTTTCACTCCATTTGGGCACCGACATTCTCAAAATCAACAATGCCCCCACATTCAATCCAATATGGCGGGATCTCACATACCCACTTATGCCTCTCAAGTTCATACACAACATCACATCGCTCCTCAAAACACTCATTTCCAACAACCGCACAATCAGAACACTCATTTTTCTCACCGACAACCAAGTCCAAATCAACACATCTCATCACAACAGGTGGGCACTCAAGCCATCCCTATCACCAACATGTGTGATGCTACCAACAACCCAATTGTGGAAGCACTCACACTCCAGCTCACTGCTCTTCAAACGCAAGTGGAGACCTTGCAACATTCCAACAAAAAGTCTTACATGTCACATGACTTGTGTCCATATCCGTTCGACACAACCTTGTATATGCTACCCTTTCCTCATGGATATGTGGTACCTCATTTTCCTAGATGCAAAGGCACAATGAACCCCATTGAACACATAAGATAATTCACCACTAGTTGCATGGACATTGCATATGAGCAAACGTATCTCATGAGACTTTTTTATAGAAGTCTCCTAGGTCATGCACTGGAATGGTTCTCAGTATTACCTAAGGGAATCAAAACATGGGATGAATTGGCAAACAAGTTTGTTGAAAACTATGCCTATAACATTGACACGGATATCGACATTTCCTCCTTATTCAGACTTACCCAAGAGGATGCAGGAGAGACTTTTATCCCATTTTTTCAAAGATGGAGAACCTTAGCAAGTAGATGCCCGATAGAAATACCTGAAAAGGAGAAATTCACCATGTTTGTACAAACTCTCCTAGGACCACTAAGGTATGGCTTACAAGTCCATTGTTGCACCACCTTTGTTGACCTTATTGAAAAGGGTGTTCAACTTGAGAAAGCCTTGATCGCCAAAGGTGAATTAAAATATGGTGGCAAAACCATCAACACCACCACAAATAATAACCCAAGTAGCTCAAATGACAAAACCAAATATTGGGTTAAGAACAAACATATCACCAATGACAGTGTGGTCGATGCAAAAACTGTCAATACAACAGGTCATGTACTCACGATCAAAGGAGTACAAAATCAAAATGCACCTATAACTACACCGACACCAACTGCCAATTCTATTCAAAGCAATCTTGCTCAAGCTAATCAAAGGCAACTGCGTCAACCGCAACAATTCCAAAAATGCACATACACCCCTTTGGGTGAACCTATCAAAATTTTCTTGAAGAAACTTCTCCAAAACGAAGTCATAAGGCTGGAAGAACCTAAACCGTATGACCCTGGTTAGTTCAAGCCATCATGGTGGGATGATAACGCATTTTGTGATTACCACCATGCCAAAGGTCACAAAACTTCCTCTTGTCATCAGTTATGAAATCTGGTACAAGACCTTATTTAAAACCACACCATTGAGTTAGGCAATCAATCATTTATGTCTAATGTGGATCATACTATCCACAAGAACCCATTGCAGGATCATGGTAAACCTTCCTCATCTGGCATGAAGAATAACAATAATCAAGCCAATTACATCTGTCCTACCTACAATTATCCCAGTGGTAGCATTATTATAAATCTTTGTGTTGTTGATGAAGATCAGTGTGTTAATACCATTAACATTAAAAATGCTCTGGAATGCAATGTTACCACATGTAAAGGCAAGGTCACTATCCCAGGTCCTTCTGCACATCAGCCTAAAATCACCATACCTGGTCCGTCTACCAGACAGTCAAACCCTAAACCAAAGTTCAACCTTATTGAGCAATTGAATAAAACACTTGCTCAAATATCCATTCTCGAACTGCTTCGTATCTCACCCACACATAAGACCATCTTGGATAAAGTCCTGCAAGAGTCATATGTCCCAACCAACATTGATGTCAACCAATTTGAAACTATGGTCAGATATTTGAATTCGCCTCATCACATTACCTTTTTGGACAGTGATTGTTCCTCACCCAAACCATCTCATAATGATGCCCTTCATATCAAGGTTTTTGTCCACAAACATAAGGTTAGATGAGTCTTAGTAGATGGCGGAGCAGGATTGAACATCTTCTCTTTAAAATTGGTTAAAGCTCTTGGCTTCTCTAATGCATGTGTGGATTCTACCAAGAGCATTGTCATCAATGTGTATGATGATGAAGAATGCGCTTCTAAAGGCGTCATTACAATTCCACTCTGAGTGGGACCTTTTATTATAGATACAACATGCCAAGTCATGGATCGTTACATACATTATAATATCTTACTTGGTCACCCCTGGATTCATGCTCTAAAGGCCATTCCATCCACATGCCACCAATGCCTGAAATTCCCCTTTGATGGTACTAAAATCACTATCCCAGGAGATCTTGATCCATTTCAATACTGTACCAATTTGTGAACCACTGCTGAGCACCGGATACCCATCAATCGAGAAGCCTCAGCTTCCACTTCTTCCAAATATATTGGCCCATCTGCACTCACCAAATCATCCATTCCATCAACTTCTGCCACACCATCTTCCTCGGCCTCCATATCAAGTAAAGACCTTCAAATCTAGGACCTTGGTTGTGGAGAATTCAAATTGAATACGGCTTATTGTATCACCACAATACCTAAGCCGCCTAAAGTCTATGTTAGATCGTGTTTTGCAGTCGATCCCAAAACAACTTTCAAGGTTCCACCAAAAAGTGTTTTCACACTATGAGGCAATATACGTAATGAGGTCATCATTGACATAGCTAATTGGATCTACAAGGACCCAGAAGGGTTACCTCCACTACCAGTGCATCTCTACGGAAAAGGCTATGATATATGCAAGGTAATAGGTTTTGATGGCACAAGTAGTCTTGGAAAGGCCAACAATGGAAGGAGGGAACCTGTTATCATAAATTCAAGACCAAGGTACATAGGGCTAGGATTTGATTAACTCATAACTGACGATCAACGTGCCTATGAACTTTCAAGTGAGGGCGTAATGGATATAGAAAGTGTCGAGACAAGCGAATAATCCCTTACAGAAACTAACTCTAATGAATGGGAATGGGGATTTGAGAAAACCCTAAGTGACTATGACATTGACGAACTATTCCTAGAACCTGGCCAACTCCCCTTTGAAGAAAGATTCAGATGAGAGTACAACATTGACCCTATTGACCGAAATTCCAAAAATAAGGAATGGGTAAGCATTCCTTGGGATCCAGAAGAACATAAGGTGTCGTCGGCAACATCTGAATTATCCCACCCCATTCTTGAGGCCACCCATGAACCTAACGGGTTTGAACCTACTGTGCATACTTTTGAAAGGCCAGCCACTAGTCATGATGCTGATAATTTTATCCACTATTATGAATTTGAATTCGACTCATCCAAATCCAAGTATGGTCCATCCATTGCATCTAATACGGAAGTTGAAATTGACAACTTGGCCTACACACTTGAGGCTTCAATTTGCACACTTTCCACATCTTCCTCATCTTTTACCAACACTAACGATGGGATTCCCCTTGTTTACCCACAACTGATTGACTGGGACCAGCAAGAACCACCAGTGATGGACATCTTTCAGAATGATGAGGCAATAGCAAGAATTCATGGGGCTCCGAGAAGGCATACCATGGGGTGATCACAAAACAGGATTTTCCATTGATCTAGATTGTGCAGCTTACTTCGGGGAGACTGTGCAATCCTCCAGTCGCAAAAATACAAAGAATAAGACAAAAAAAGAAATGTCTTTAGGTGAAAACCGCAAGGCACCTTCTGACAACAAAATAGTAAAAATAAAGGACATATCCGAAGGTCAAAACCTCTTTGAGGCACCTAAGGATGGAGGATTCGATTTTCTTCCCATCACACATGAAAAATCAGCTATGCTTATCGAAGACACAATAGAAGTTAACATAGCTACACCAAAGAATCCCAAAATGGTTCTCTTGGCCGCATCATTGTCGGAGGAACAAAAACCCGAGTTCTAACAATTCTTCACAAAAAGGAAGGTTAAATTTGCATGGTCATATGCTGACATGCCAAGCCTTGATCCTAAATTGGTATTACATCATCTTCCATTAATTCCAGATATCAAACCAGTCAAACAAAAGTTGTGCAAAATGCATCCACAGATTGCACTACTTGTCAAGGTTGAACTAAAGAAGTTACTGGATACTGGGTTCATAAGATCAATAGATTATGCTGATTGGATATCCAACATTGTCCCTGTCATAAAGCCAAATGAAAAAATTCGTATTTGCACGGATTTCAGAGATTTGAATAAGGCTTGCCCAAAAGATGATTTCCCATTACCAAATATAGACATGATTGTGGATCTCACAGTAGGCTATGAGATTCTTTCTCTCATGGATGGTTTCTTGGGATATAACCAAATCTAAATTGCAACAGAGGATCAACACAAAATAGCATTCACTTGCCCATGGGGAACATATTGTTGGAATGTCATATCTTTTGGCTTAAAGAATGCAAGCGCAACATACCAAAGAGCTATGACAACAATCTTTCATGACATGATACATATCCTAATGGAAGATTATGTGGATGACATTTTGGCAAAATTTGATACGGAAAGATCATCTCAAAGTCTTGGACAAATTTTTTAGACGGCTAGAGGATTACAAGGTTCGTTTGAACCCAAAAAAATGTGTCTTTGGAGTCACTTCAGGCAATCTTTTGGGATACATAGTTTCACAACGAGGCATTGAGGTTGATCCCACAAAAGTGAAAGCAATTCTAGACATGCCTCCACCAAAAGGAATCAGTGAGTTGAGAACACTTTAGTGCGGGCTGCAGTCCATCCGACGCTTCATCGCATAATTGGCAGATAAGTGTCAACCATTTCAATATCTGTTACACAAAAGTATTCCATTTGTATGGACAGACAAATGCCACACAACCTTCGAATAAATTAAAGAATATCTATTGACACCACTAGTCCTGATGCCGCCCATTGAAGGCAAGCCATTGATCCTATGTCTCTGCAACTACAATTGCACTGGGGACATTATTGGCACAAAACGACCATGAAGAAAAAGAAAGAGCCATATACTACATCAGTCGCACACTGATTGGATACAAGTTGAACTATACAACCATTGAATGTGCATGCCTTGCAGTTGTCTTTTGCAGCACAAAAACTAAGACATTATATGTTGAGCCACCAAACACACCTGGTAGCCAAGATTGATCCACTAAAGTATCTCCTAAGTCGACCAGCATTGACAGGTCGTTTGGCGAAGTGGGTTATGATATTGAGCGAATATGACATACAATATGTTGTGCGCAAGGTAATAAAAGGCTAGGTAATAGAAAATCATCTTGCGGATGCACCCATCCAGGCTACTCATCCACTGGTAGTTGATTTTCCTGATGAGTCTATCTTTCATGCATATCCTGCATTACCATGGAAGCTATATTTTGATGGGTCCCACACTGGTCATGGCTCAAGAGCGGGCATCTTGTTCATCACACCACAAGGGGATTCAATTCCTAAGTCATTCTGGATCACCTCCCCTTGTACTAATAACATTGCAGAATACAAAGCACTAGTCACAGGACTCAAGATCACAATTAAATGGAAAATTCAGACATTGCTCGTATTCGGGGATTTTTAGTTAGTTATCAACCAAGTGAATGATGATTATGAAAAAAAGGATGAAAATTTTCTTCCTTACAAGCGAATGGTGGATAGTTTCCTGACGTATTTCAAATTGATTGCCTTTGAACAAATCCCCAGGACACAGAATAAGGAAGCCGATGCAATGGCTACTATTGGATCTCTATTGGACATCCCCAAAAATGTGTCACAATTTGAGTTCTTAGTGGAACAGTTATTGATGTCAGCATATGACATCCCAGACTCATAAATGGTTTACGAGATTGTTGGTCCTAGTTCACCTTGGTACCAAGACATTTATGACTACCTAAAATCCCAAACCTTACCACCCAACCTTTCAAATAACCAGAGAAATTCCTTCATATGAAAAGTCGCCCGACACACCATCGTCAATGACACCCTATACCGTCGTGGCTTTGATAACACCCTTCTTCGTTGTCTCAACACTGATGAAGCCCAAACAACTTTACGATAATTATATGAAGGTATCTATTGATATCATTCGAGTGGTCCAACGTTAGCTAGGAAAGTCACCAAACTTAGATACTATTGGCTGACATTCAATTTGTCAAAACATGTCAGAAATGCCAGGTGCATAGTGACCTAATTCATGCACCTGCACAGGAATTGAGACCAATCACTTCTCCATGGCCTTTCACACAATGGGGACTCAACCTCGTGTGCAAGATCCATCCATCCTCCTCTAATGGCCATAAATTCATAATCACCGCCACTAAGTACTTTACTAAGTGGATTGAAGTTGTCCCTCTCACTTACACCACCGGTAAGCAAATATCAAAGTTTATCCTAAATTACATCATCTGTCGGTATGGTGTTCTGCAGTCCATCATCATAGATAATGGGAGTCCATTCAAAAATTAGGATGTTTGTGAACTCTGTGAGCGATTCCACATCCAACATCATTTCTCCACCCCATATTACCCACAAGGTAACGGCCAAGTTGAGGCGTCAAATAAAATAATTCTTTGCATTTTTAAGAAGACCATCAATGACGCTGGCTGAGATTGGCACCTGCAACTTAATCCTACTTTATCGGCCTATCGTACCAGCATTCGTTCCCCCACTGGAGCCACTCCATTTTCCCTGGTTTACAGATTTGAGGCCATATTGCCCATTGAGGTCGAAATTCCTTCATTCTGAGTCTCCTTGAAAGGAATGATTGATGATGAAGAGTACAGACAGTCTCGCCTACATGAGCTAGAAATTTTATAAGAAAGACGGTAAAATGCCTTAAATCGCTTGCAGGCATATCAAAATTGTGTTTGTCGAAGCAATAACAAAAGAGTAATGGTGAGAAAATATGAAATCGGTGACTTGGTCCTCATGCAGAACCCAAGAAATCAGGCAGACCGTGAAATTCCTGGCAAGTTTGAGGCTAATTGGCTTAGTCCTTATATTGTTACTGCCACATTCAGTTTTGGAGCTTATCAGTTGGCCACACCTGATGGAGAACAGTTGACAGAACCCATCAACAACTTACATCTGAGAAAGTTCTACACATAGCATCAGAGAGCTTGGCTAAAAACCTAAAAATACAAAAAAATGAAAAATAAAGAAAAAATCCTCCGTTGATGAAAACGTGGCAAATAGGCGTCTTGGTGACACCAAAAAAATCAAAAAATGGCAAAAACGGTAAAAAGAAATAATTTCATCCAATAGTGAAAACTTGGCAAACAGGCACTTTGGATAAGTACCATGGTGAAAACCTGGCAAATAGGCGCCATGCGTAGTCGACCATTGCTTCACCATCTACTGTTACTCTAATCAACCTTTATCTACTTCCCATAATCACAAAAACCTGGCACATTCACGACATTCGTCGTAAGTCCTGTCAATTCTAGCCATGGTTAGCATTTGGTTGACAACACCTCTTGCATATCCTTGACTTTTACCTTATGTCTGCCTATCTCCATATCATTGGACTCGGGTAATCCCCGATCTATCTGGGGGAAAGACCTTTATCATGTAACTATAGTGGGTGTTGCATATAATCCTGCAATTGTGAAAAGTCCTGAAAAAATCCTAAAAATCTGAAAAAAATTGGAAAAATCCTGAAAAAAAGTCCTAAAAATTTGAAAATGTCCTGAAAAAATCCAAAAAAAGAGTCAAAGTCAATGTCTATCTGGTCAATCTAATCGGTCATGTCAATCAATCTTTTGTCCATGTTCGAACTACGTTGTCTCTGCACATTTGCTACGTAGGCAAGATTCATCTTTGAATACCCGAGACATTAGGTCAATCTTTTTAGGTTGGTCAAAATAAAATCATGAATCAAACTTCTGTCCTTTGGAAAATTTCATTGGTCATGTCGAACTACGAGGTCTCTGAGTGCACAACGTAGGCAAGGCCATCAATCAATGAGCCCCCGAGGCCACACTAGGTCAGTCCATTAGGGTTCATGGCACAACATTTTCACACACGACAAACTTTCTTCAAATCAAGAAAATATTTTTTCAAACCTGAGCAGGCAGTCTATCAACAATTTGTTTCATCAGCAATTTCAAAATCAATTCGACATGTCAGCAATGACATGTAATCAAATTTTATCAAGACAATTTAACCTGGCAAAATTTTGGGTTCTTTTTCAGATGTGTCCTTCTGAAAAGCAACTCTCATCATTTCTTTATGTTTTTGGATGTGTCCTTCCTAAGCATCATCAACATCATTTGGCATTTGGAGGGATTCTCCTAACTCCGAGAATCGGTCTCCTAGATATCAACGTCATTCAAGATGTGTCCTTCCTAAATTTGATATCACTCGACATTTGGCAACACTTGACATTAAAACACTTGGCAAACTTTATCTATCTTTTTGATGATTATCAGGATATTAGTTCCTTATGTCTTAGGAACCACGACATATCATGATGATTATCCTTGTCTTCTTATAATCACTCTGCTATTAGTTTCTCCAGAATGTCCTGACTCCGGGATTTAGAGAAGCAATGATGTAGTACGATGATTTTCCTATCTGTTTTTTATTATCATGTGGCTAATTTCTCAAGGATGTCCTAACGTCAGGATTTAGAGAAGCAACGACGTCTCATGATTGGTTTGGTTTTTCTGGCAGTTGGTCATGACAAAAGGACTAGGGGCAATTATGTTCCTCGTATGATTCATGATCATCTTTGTTTGCAACTGTTGATCTACGTGATGGTTCGACCTTGCACACTATTGATCTATGTCATATCATAGTGTTTGTCGGCCATCATGACATTTTCGCCCAATGATGATTAAGAGCAACAACTAGGATAGCACTATAGAAAAGCTTTGAAGTATTTTTGTTTCCACACTAACATGCATATCTTTCTTCGCACTAACATCAATCTTTGCCTTCTCTTCTCTCATTCTTTGATGATATTCTGTGACATACAAAAAATAAAGTTGCATACATGATCACACGAACATTTCATATTCACATCTCACATTTGCATAAATCAAATACCATAATTCACATTGCATAACACTATCATTTACATACATCCATCTCACATCATAAAATCATCATTTGTATTAACATATAGGAATCACATCATCATCACATTACACAATGCATACATACATAACCACATCCATAATTGCATTCATAAACATAAGCATAATGTCCATACACCTCATAGAATCATAAAGCATCACATAACATCTAATAAAGCATAGAATATCATAACACATACAATCATATAGGCCACATCAAAACTGCATCGCATATGTATAATCTCAAAAATATAATGTCACAAGATAGAGTCATATGATATCCCAAAATGGAGCTCACAGGCTCGAATATAAAAATATGAAAGTGTCTAAAAACAAGTCCTATGATGTCCCTCCTTTGTCCCATGGAGGTAAACTATGAGGTAGTTGCGGCTACCTCATCAAGTGAAAAGTTACTTGAATAGGAGTGGTGTCCTAATTCTGACTCTGAAAGACCGAGGCCTCGATAACATGAGGTCGGCTCTGCTCTATCTAATGTCCTGATGACATTGATCTGTGACCATGCTTAGACCTATGGCTATGGCTTGATGAATGCCTATGAGAGTTGTGTGACATGTGGCTTGATGACTGACCTGATGCAGTGGACCTCTCAGCACTGGTATGACTACTACTATGTGATCTATTGTTGTTGTGGGTCCAGCTGCCACTGTTTGTCTTGTTGTAGGATTGGGACAATCCTGGGTCCTGTCTGTCAGGTGGAATAGCCTGCTCATACAGCACCTGGTACCGACCCCTACTCTCAGCCATCCTGGCAAGCACCCTTGCCATATCCCTTGTCGACCCTGAGCATAACTCTTCAAACTCTGTCACCCATCGGTCTGCCTCCTATCGTCGAATAACAACTTGATCTCTCTCTAGTCGAGTGACCTCTAACTTCGCTACTAGGGTCTTGTTCTAAGACAAGGCTGCATCTAGTCTACTCTGCAGATTTGTGATCCTCTGGTCAATAGTGGCATCTGCAAGCAAGATCAGTGACCTATCCCCCTCCCCATCCCCATCGATCATCTGCTCTCGCAATCTTCAGTCTGCCTCATCCTCCCCCTCATCCTCCTCCTCATCCCTCTCCTCCTCTCCTCGAACCTCCTCCACATTAATTTCAAGAGGTTGGTGCTCGACAAATGGATCCTCCTATGCTGGCATCTCTCCCTCTGCTCTGACCTCAGCCTCCTCTCCACCTTTGACCTCTGCCTCCTCTCCACCGCTGACCTCCTCCTCTCCTCCCGCCTCTACCTTATGTCCAACTAGCTGCTCTCTCTCCTCACCCTCCTCTTGGATGGGTGAAAATGGTGTGCCAACAACTCTCTGTCTGACTCTCTTAGGCTGCCTCTATCCTTTGTCATCCCTCCTCCTCACACCCCTCCCATCTCCTCCATCACCTCCTCCCCCACCACCCCCATCGTCTCCCCCACCGTGGCCTCCGTCTCCCCTACCTTCATCTCTCCCCCCGGCCCCTCTGCCATCTCTGCCTCCATCCCTACCACCCCGACCTCTCCTCTGTACCCATGGGATAACTAATCTTCGATCTATAGGCGACGGACCATCTAGATTTGTCAATGGGATAGGCCTGTGAATCTGTCACTAAGAGTCAAACTCGACAAATGTCCCTGCATCTGCTGGACCTCCCCTCCACATCCACTGAAGTGCAACAAGACCATCTACTTGTTGCTCAACCACTGTCACTGTTATGGGTGGCCCCCATATGGTCTCTCTAGAAGACTTTTCATACTCTGCAATGCCTACTGGTACATCTTGTTGCTCCCCAAACTGTCGTAGTACCCGTTGGGGCAGGTACATCTCTATGATTGGCTGACTCTACACTATACGACTGATCAGGTATCTAAACTATTTGCACAATGATAAATGGCCATCCTCATCTGACCACTGGGCACAATCTCTGTAAGGCCTGTAGACAAAAGTAATCATGGTGTCAATCCAATGACGCCAATAATCGGTATCTCCCACATGAGTCTGACTGACTGAACCCACATAAAGATAGACACAGGGCATCCCACCGCCCAATTGTTACATCAATACTGATGGTCAAAAAATGGGAATGTGTTCCCATGCCCAAATCATAAGAAGAGTAGTCCCACAACTGATACTTTGCCCTTGATGATAGACTACCTCATGGAGTTGATGGTATAACATGGCTAGCAGGCAAGTCCCCCAAGCAAAAATCTTTCCTCTGACCCGACATACGGACTAGTAGCTCTACCCAACCAATCAAAAATCCATGACCACGGTGATTCGAAATCAATACTCCAGCAATCAGTGCCATGAGCATGGCGTCCCACCATGGAAACTGGTCGACCACAACATCTCAACCAATCTCATAACCATTGATACCTATACCAGCACCACCAACATCCTCATACATCTCTGATAGGGCATGTTTCCCTCGGTGCAGATCGTATACAACCCTCTCCCCGCTGATCGGGATGCGCAAAATGCAATAGACATCCTCTAGAGTAATCGTAGCCTCTCTTATAGGAAGCTAAAATGAACAGGTCTCTGAGTGCCACCTCTTGCAAAGTGATGTCAATAACACCTTGTTTGCCTAAATGATGGGCATATAAGTCACATAGTACAGTCTCAATCTCATCAACCGTTGTCTCTCTCGATCACTCAGTCGATCTCTAAAAGCATATGTGGCTGGTCTTTACTCTCGCGTGTATATCGACACTAATCATCTTTGCACATGCAGAAACAAGAATTAGCACATGTGGGTCAACATTATGGGCACATTGTTACTAGTGAGAAAGCAAAAATGCATCTCAGTAGGAGCCTACGCAAAGTCAACCCTGGTCAACGATAATTATGTCATGTTGATTACAAATGCGTCGTAGTTTATCATATGCAGCTCTACACCTGGCAGTTGTGTCGCCCTATCTAGCAATTGCGAAGTCACACAACGATTGCGTCATTTGAAAAATAATTGCGTCATTGTAAAGCGCTTGCATCGCTTGACCTGGCGATTGCGTCTGAACATCACAAATGCATCATTCGACCTGTCAATTATGTCGCAACATTACAGATGTGTTGTGAAACACAACACTTGCGTCGCAGTTTGACGTTTGCGTTGTTTCCCTTGTCAAATGTGAGCTTTTAAGCTTTGACCTATCTACCCAGTGCACTTGTGTCATGACACAAACAAATGTGTCGAATGCAAAGGCAAATGCGGCTTACAATACAATATTTGCATCGCAACACATTTGCTTATCCCCCCAAAATCCTCATAAATGCTTAAAATTGAAAAAATTACAAGTGGGATAGGTTACTTACCGGTGCCTCTACGCCCTGAGGTCGTGAGAAAGTCCGCACGCGGTAGGCACAGTGGTCTGTCGAAGGAATCACCATCATCTTTTTAAGCTCTGATCACTGAAAATTCTATATAACAAATGAGAAAAATGACACTTGGTTTTGCTTTTTCAACCTATTTATAGGCTGAAAAATAGGGTTTTGACCTAGTGGGTTTGTACTAGAGGCTCGTTTGACTGCTTTTGACTGGCATTTTCACTGACTCAACGTCCTCCATTTTCAAAACCCATCGCGTCGTTGTTTTTCTGGTCACTAATTTGAGTAATCGGGACACTTCCCAAATTTTTTTGATCCGGGTCAAAATTCAAAAATTTTCCCAAGGGGGCATAGGCACTTCGTACCTTCGTTGGGGCATATTCTGGACTTGTTTTCTTTGCCATAACGCGATAAACTGTATTATGACAAAGAGGGGCAAATGTAGACACATAAAAATGACCAAGGCCTGCAAGCACTATTTTACCACTTTTTGTCCTAGCATAATTATGACTTTTAATTATGTTTCTAACCCACTTTCAACTATTTATTAAATAATTCACAATTATTTAATTAATTCATGATTTTATATTCTTCATGATTATTAAATAAATAAATCTTATATATTTAATTTAAAATGTCACTAATTATCAAGTCTTCTCACAATTAAATAAAGTTCTCAATTTATTTAATTAATCTTTATCATTAATATCCTCTTGATTATTAAATAAATATATTCTAATATATTTATTTAATATGTCACTAATTCTTAAATCCTCTCTTAATTAAATAGATTCATTAATTTATTTAATTAATTAACTACCTCTTCTAAATTAAATAATTATTCATAATTATTTAATTGCTTTATGTGACACTTCCATCTTTTTAAATAAATTAATTTATTTAAAAATGTCTCACATGGTTAACTGCCTCTTCTTTTTAGTAAGTAATTTTAAATTAATTACTTATTATCTCACAAAATCCGTATTTTGAATTAATTTTAATTTTAAATGGAAATATTCGTCTACAAATCAAGTAATTGCTAAAATTACTGATTTTCTAAAATCTCATCTTCTCATCTTTTGATTTTTACTAATTTCATCTCAATGTCACATTTATTCTCCATCATTGATTTAATTTCCTAAATTAAATCTTGTCCACATATTTGGGAATTTTACCTTAACCCTAATTGAGAGTTGTCATTTTGAATCTTGACCTTTGGTTCTAGGGCATTTTCCCAATCTCTCATCTCATCCGTCCGTCAAGATTGCATTATCTATAAAATGGCAACTTTGTCTTCATTTTCGACATCTCATATTATTATCGTTTATTATTATCTCTTATTTATCATCTCTTAGAAATCTTAGAATCTTAATCTCTTGCATTTTTAATATTGTCATTTTCATTGTTTGCATCTAGAATTAAGTTTCTTTTGACACAATACTTACGAAATCCTTCAAAGTTTTGCTTAGGACTAGTCAAGTATAGAGTTTGCTCACACAAAATCTGAGGGCACACTTTCAACCACAACAATCTAAGAAGGTTCAATGGAAATCAGCCATGAAGGAGAGGAGAATGGGTGAGTTTGTTCTAATTTAATTTATTTTCTCATTTACTCTATGCATTCCATTGTGTTGTTTGGATTTATTTTGAATATGCATGGTATGTGTTACTAACAACTCTATCTTGCATAAATCCATCATTACAACATGTTGATGGATATGTTAATCTCACTTTGTAAGTGTACTTGAGATTGAGATGTTGTATCACTCAGATTTTTCCTAGTAGCATTTTTGAAAAAAAATTACCTCTTTTGTGTAATTATCTAACATGTTGGTTTGATTTATAACGGTTATTATGTGCTCATTAAGGAGTTGGATGTCACACAAACAATAATCAGAAGTACCTCGCAAGTACCTAAACACCCTTTTAACATATGTCTAATGCTCTTTGCCAGTGTTAGACATAAACCTGATTAGAAATCCCATTGCTTGGGCTATATCTGGTCTAGTACAAACCATTGAATACATTAAACTACCAACAACACTAGCATAAGGAACATTAGACTTCTCTTCAATATCATCATCAAAATTAGGACACATGTCTAAACTCAACTTAGTACCAACTAAAAATGAAATATTTACTGGTTTACAATCATGCATATTAAACCTCTGCAAAATAGTATCAACATACTTATTCTGACTTAACCAAAGCTTTATATGAACCCAATCTCTACTGATATCCATTCCAAGAATATATCTAGCATCCCCCAAATCCTTCATATCAAATGTGCCATAAAGCTGATTCTTAAGCTCCCTAATTATCACCTTGTTGTTACCCATAAACATGTCAACATACAAGATAATGATTAGTATTTGATCATGAAAAACCTTAATATAAACACAATGATCCTCTTCACTTCTAAAAAACCCAACTTCAATGCAAATGCATCAAACATCTAGTACCACATCTTGGGTGAATATTTCAAACCATATAAACATCTCTTTAACCTGTAAACCAAGTGTTATTTTCCTGTCACAAAAAAATTGTCAAGCTATCTTATATAAATTTCTTCCTCAAGATCCCCATGCAAGAAAGCAGTTTTAACATCCATTTGTTCTATTTAAAAATCATAAGCAACAACAAAAAATAATAGGAATCTAATAGAAGTTAACTTATCAATAAGAGAATATTTCATCGAAATCAACTCCCTCTCTCTAGGAGTAGCCCTTGTCCACCAATCTAGCCTTGTATCGTGTAAGAACCCCTGCTTATTCTAATATAATTTTTCATTTTTTGTTGCTTGACATGCAATCTGATTTTCTGAATGTTGCTTGAGGTTTTAGATATTATTTAATGGTTTTTAGTTTGTGTTTTGTAGAGCAATAGCATATGATGATGACACAAACATATATTGCAAAACAAATGAACAGGGCACAAATAAAATTCTTATTTATCCTCAATAAACAATAGGAATCAAACCTGATATAGTTCTGATTTAATTACACCAACAAGGTACAATGTTCTTATTTCAACAAAATATGGATTCCAAATAAAATACAAACATACCTGAATCCAAGATTGTAATGTTGGACAATTTGTATAATAAAACTGATGAGATATAGGTTGATTATGGACTGATTTATGTGAAATCTTCAGATCAAAAATTATTCATGAAGAAGAGCTAGAAATGGCCCAAATAAATTTGCAATAAATATTCCACCTTTAAACCCTAAGTGATCTCAAGCCGGTATGAAGATTTGACCCTCAAACTATCAAACCCTAGTTGCCCAAGTGCATAAATAATTTTTAAAAATATTTTCCAGCTTCTAAATATTTGAAACACTTGCCAAAAGCCTCCAAAAATGTCTCCAATTAGGTCACCTAGGTGTAGATTTTTTTATTAAATTATTAGTGACAAAAATCTACAAAATGGCTCCAAATAAGGGTGAAAAACCCTAGCGGCCAGCTCCCAAAAATAACAAAAGCTCCATAAACCCTAGCCACTAAATGATATGAAGACATGATCAATAAATCCTTAGATCTGCCATAAAAAGGTCTTCGATCTACAAAAATATCTTCAAATCCTAGCTGATAGAAGTTCCAAAATGAAGTAAAATCTCCAAATAAGCTCAATGATGAACCCTTGATGAATTCACTTCACAAGGTAGAGTTGGGTTTTCGTCCAACCTACGAATTTTTGAAGGTTTTCATCCTCAAAAAAGGCTGCAATTGAAGTACTTAGTTGAAAATGGAGAAATACCAAATATGTCAAATCCACAATATGAGCCTCCAAAGTAATAGAGGACCTTTTTATAAAATGATTCTCACCTCTTTTGGACCTCAAATCACCTTAAGTGATTTTTAATAAATTGTTTCCCATCCATAACTAGGCGTCCCATTTTTGGGAAATAATAATTTATTTTAATTTTATATTTTTTCACTTTTTCTTTAAAAAGTCACTTTATAATTTTTATTTTTTTCTTAAGTAACTTTAATAATAATATTTTATAAAGGCTCAATTAAAATAATATTTTAATTTCTCCATGGCCAAATAATATTATTATTTCTCTTTTATGTTCTAATGGCCCAAAATATGATCAAATGCAGCAACTCATCCCCTATCCAACTGGATTAGCCTACGTAGGGAATGGCTAATAGGATAACCAACCTCCAGAATGGTTATCACTCTGGAAATGGGGACATTATAGTCCTCCCTTCCTAGAGAACCCCCCAAGCAACAAGACACCATTTGCAACAATTTTCATACCCAACTCAGGATCCCATATCAATCTCAAAAATCTATAAACTCTATTATCTACAACTCTATACTGCAATATATCTAGAAATAATGTATCACCTTATCTATCTTGGATAACTATGCAATAATTTTCAAAATGCAATCAAAAGACTCATCATCACTTACCTTAGTCTTCGTAGAAGACCATTGCGCTACTCTGATTACCATGCTCCCCAAATCCTCATAAGGATGATGACTCATGGTTGGAAGTGAAAATATCATGCAATAAATAGAATCATTTACCTCATCATGCCCAAAATAAGACTCCATCCTCTTTACTAATGCTATCCTTGGATCCCAAATATTTATACATTCACCCCAACAAGAAATGAAGAAATAGATGTTTATCATTGTGCCCTCAATGCTAATTATCCATCTAACCCTAAATGGTCTCATAGGAATGTGATATATGCTTTTCACAAGTGCATAGGGAAATATGCCAACCCTTGCTAGGTTGTTAATATAAATCAGAACAACATTATGCAAACTAAAAATCATTGCTATGATGATATAAAAGGTATCTCTAATTACATATGATGATATAAGATCATCACCATTCCAATATCCAATAGTGAAATAGTGATCCCAACCTTCCCAAACTATTCAAACAACTATTGTCACCAAAGTACAATCTAAAAATTCCATGACTGACAATGTAGGACAACAATCTATCATTAATGTATGAACCGGTGATTGATGGATTAGGGCTAGAACATGTTGCAAAGTGTGCACCCTTGGACTCCTTATGCTTTGCAGTGTAACACTCAGGTTCATGACATGACTTAACCGCCTCTCGTGGATTCATTAAATTTGGCAGTTGTATCGGGTATTAACAGGTCGATCTTTTGGTACAACAACAATTTGTGCAATATAATTGGTATCAGAGCCTGGGTCATAGTTTTTAACCCCTTGCTTGTGTTGGGGGTTGTTGCAAGGTGTGTTCCCTTGTTCTCCTTGTGTTGTGTAACGTAACGCTCGGGCTCATGACATGGCTTAACCGCCTCACGCGGATTCATTAACTCTAGCGATTGTATCGCGCATTAGCAAGTCAATATTTTGGTGCAACGACAACCGTCTGTGCAACATAATGTTTGTATCCACATGCACCAAATCTGATTCACATTTATTTTCCTCTTCACATGCATGTATAACATTGTTGGCTGGTCCACAAAGAGCATACAATTTTGATTTATTCTTTTCCCTTACCATCATAAAGTGTTGCTTTGCTTGGGAAGCCAACAAGTCTTCCCTTGCTCTCATCAACCATTCATCACACAATTTTTGGGTTATTTTAACATTTCCTATGCCATAATGCATAAAAATTAGTCCTCTTACTAGTTCCATCATCAACCAATGATTCGTGTTCATCTTCCGAAACTTGAATGCCAACATTGGGTGACTTCATAACATTGTATTCTCCATGAATATGGGCTACTAACTCATGAGTATGGAAACATTAAGTTTTGTTGTCATGACTCATAAAATTAGGACTATTATTATAAGTTAGAAATTCAGACCTTACCTCATACTGGTGGGGAGTGCTATCTCTCAAGAGCACATTTTCTCTTTCTAAGACCTAATATTTGGCCTCCCTAGGGTATGCTTCTCTACCCTACTCAGGGATCACACCAAGGACCCCTATTCCCTTATAGTACTCTCCACCAACTTCAAACATTCACCTTTGCTCTCAAATCACCATGAGCTCCCATGGGCTCAATTTTGCTACAAAGTTCCCAAACCATTCTTGGGACTAGGAATAGATCTTCCTACTACTCCTTGTTTTGTTTTTCTCCATTCTGATCCATCTTGGTGGATCCCTTCTTCATTTGGCTATCGAATTCAAGAAATTCAGTTTTTAGGCCTTGTAGCCTTTTTGGTCAATTAGGCCTCCAAAACCCAGTGTTCATGGAATAACGCCTAAACTTCCTTAATAAACCCCAAAAATCTTTAGGGATTCCTTCTCTAGACCTCCTAGGCTCCAAGATTTTCTAGGGTTTAGACCTCCTTGGTGTCCGTACATAGGCCTTTCTCCAAACCCCCTATTTTCAAGGGTTTCTAGGGCATGTGACACAGTCTGGTTTCTTTTTCTTAATTGAGTGCATTAATGGTCTCCTCTGAACTTCTCCTTGCATACACATGTCCAAGACACATGCCCCTACACCCCTAAACCATGGATTGGCACAAACCAATCCATTTAGCAAGTCTTCTTGTTGTTGTTTTGTCCAAGCAACTAGCCAGAATGCCCCTGTAATCACCTAGAGCTTGATGGTTACATCAAATTCCCTGCACACAAAGACTCCAAAAGCTATATTTACACTATGTAGATAGTCCCCTACTTGATTCCAAGTGCCCATGGAAGCTCTACCATGGGAAGTCAAGTGGGGATCATTGTTTACAAAACTGTCCCTGAATCGGGCAGTGAAATCAAGAACCAAAAGAATTTGCAAAACCTTAACCAGTTGAACTAAATGACTAAACCAATGTTGCACAAGGTAGGAACAGGTCACAAATGAAAGACTCAAAGCATAAGTTCAGTCCTTTCAATCCATTAATTGACTGGATGAAGGCTCTGTCACAGAAATCCAAACAAACTTGCTCTTTTCCAAGTCACAATCTCTTCTTTCCAAATCTCAGTCCGTACAATAGCTTCCCCTCATATTAGGGTTTTTCTAACCTTATATACCTTATTCCCACATGTTAGGACCCTTAGGTCGGGCTTAGAACATCATTAATGCCATTTTCAAACCTTTAGGACAAATTGCCAAGACAATATTGTCAAGATTTGCCTAATCTCCTCATTAAGACTTCCCCAAACCTCAAGGCTCTAAACTAACCTTACTTTGCCACAACACACACATAAATTCAACCTTGGGACTTTATAACCTAGTCCTTATTACCTTGGTGGTTGGCTATAACCACCTGCAAGCCAAAATTTGCAAAGATCTCTCCAAAAGACCTTAAGGTGCTCCTGCACCATTCTCCCCCTACAACAAAGAAGTTAAGGAACTTGTGGTGTTAAGAACTTCTCACTGATACCATGCTTCTTTAAATCACTCTCTTCTATCCAAGTAGCCTCTGACTCTTGTTGGTGTCTCCAATTCACTAGCCGCTCCATTTATGTCTTGTGCCTAGTCTTCTTCTTCACCCTTGAATCCAGAATCTTGTCGACCTATGGTCTGATCAGATCAAGTACCTTGAGACCTTCCACATCCTTACTCACCTCAGCCCTATACTATTCCTCATCCATTTTTGGTCCTTTATACTTCACCAAGTCCTTCACATTGAAGATAGGCGAAATGGACATCTCCTTGGGTAACTCCACCTTGTATACATTTGATCCATACTTAGCCAACACTTTACATGGCCCTATCCTTTTCATCTGCAACTTACTTGGTATTCCTTTCTATAGTCTTTCCTTGTTCAATTATACCATCACCAAATCACCAATTTCAAATTGTAGATCTCTCTTCCCTTCATCTCTTTTAGCCTTCAACTTCTGGTTAGCCTCCATTAATGTCTTTTTTACCTGTTCATGAACCTCTCTCATTGATTGAGAAAAATCATCAGCATGTCCAATGATTCCTTCATAACCTTTTAGATCTCTCAGCTCAAGTACACCTCTTGGATGTAACCCATATACAATTTCAAATGGACTCTTACCAGTAGACCTGTTTGTGCTATCATTATAGGCAAATTATGCCTGTGAAATGACTTGTTCCAATCCTTGTCCATACTCCTTAGTTAGACACCTCAACAAGTTACCAAGTACCCTATTTATCACCTTTGTCTATCCGTCCATTTGAGGATGATATGCTGAACTATAAGACAAGTTGGTTCTTAACCTCCTCCAAAGAGTTTTCCAAAAATGTCCCATAAACTTCACATCTTTGTCTGCAACTATGCTCTTTGGCAACCCATGTATCCTTACTATCTCCTTGAAGAACAGATGGGCAATGTGACTAGCATCATGTGTTTTTTTGCATGGGATGAAATGGCTCATCTTGCTGAATCTATCCACTACTACAAACACATTGTCAAAACCAGTCGGTGTCCTAGGTAGCCCTACTATGAAGTCCATCCTTATGCATTCCCATGGTCTATTTGGGATGGGTAATGGCTGATCAAGACCTACATTTGTTGATGTTCCCTTTTTCGTTTGACACACTCCACATTGCTCCACATACCTTCTTACATCTCTTTGCATCTTAGGCCACCAATAGAACCTCTCCACTAAGTCAAGGGTCTTGTTCAATCCAAAGTCTCCACTCAAACTTCCATTGTGCTTTTCTTGGATAAGATTCTGCCTCATGGAACCTCTTGGAACACATAATTGTTTCCCTCTAAACAATAGACCATTCTGCAAAGTATAATCTGCATATTCACTGTGAAAATGGTTTTTAAAATCAGTACATACCTTGTAGATCATTGAGAAATTAGAATCTCCTTCATATAGTTCTTTGAATCCTTCAACCCCTGTGCTCTGCAACTATATCTCTTGAATGGTAAGTAATCTCCTACTAAGGGCATCTGCAACCTTGTTTTAAACCCCTTTCTTATGCTTGATAGTAAAGGTGTATGACTGTAAAAACTCCATCCATTTGATGTGCCTCAAACTGAGCTTCTCTTGAGTATTGATGTAGCTTAAGGCCTGATTGTCGGTGTATACCACAAATTCTTTGGGCAATAGGTAGTGCCTCCACTTTTTAAGAGCTTGTACTAAAGCATACAACTCTAAGTCATAGGATGAGTACCTAGACTTTGCTTCATTTATCCTTTCACTATAGAATGCCACTGGCCTACCTTCTTGGCTTAGGACTGCACCCACTGCTATGTTGCTTGCATCACATTCCACTATGAATGGTTTGTCAAAACTTGGTAAAACTAGGATCAGTTGGGTAGCTATCTCCCTCTTCAATCTTTCAAATCCTTCATTGGCTTCTTTTGTCCACACAAACTTTGTTTTCAGTCCTCCTTTGATGGTGTCAAGGACCGGTGCACAGATTTCACTAAACCTTCTAACAAACTTCCTATAGAATTGAGCTAATCCATGGAAACTCCTAACTTCAGTCCTTGTCTTGGGAGTAGGCCAACTGAGAATGGATTCAACCTTGCTCTTGTCCATCTTCAAGTTCCCTTGAGATACTACAAATCCTAGGTAGACTAGCTCTTGCTTCATAAATTCGCTCTTCTCAAGATTTATGGTGAGCTTCTCCTCTTGAAGTTTCTTCAACACAAGTTCTAGGTGCTTCATATGTTCTTCTTTTGTTTTGCTAAAGATGAGGATATCATCTAAGTAGACTACCACAAAGACTCCTAACCTTTGTTGTGTTTGAGAAAGGTCCTTCATGATCTTTTCCATGCTAGGCATTTTCCCATAATTAACTAACTTGATGTCCAAAACTTAAAATTGATCTAAACTAAAATACTATCAACTAATTTTACCCAACAGGTTGGTAATATCCAAGCTCTTATACCACTATAAGAACCCCTACCTATTTTGATCTGATTTTTCAATTTTGGTTGTGTTGACATGATGTCAAACACTTGGCATGCAATCTGATTTTTTGATCGTTGCTTGAGGTTTTGGAGATTGTTTAATGGTTTCCAACTTATCTTTTTTAGATAAATAGCATATAATGATGACACATAAACATATATTGCAAAACAAATGAAAGGGAACAAATAAAATTCTTATTTCTCCTTAATAAACAATAGGAATCAGACCTGATATAGTTCTGATTTAATTTTACCAGCAAGGTACAATGTTCTTATTTCAGCGTACTATGGATTCCAAATAAAATACAAACATACTCAAATCCAAGATTGCGATGTTGGACACTTTTCACAATGTAAGTGGTGGAATATAGGTTGATTATGGACTGATTTGTGTGAAATCTTTAGATCAAAATTATTTATGAAGAAGAGTTGAAAATGGCCCAAATAAATTTATACTAAATATTCCACCTTCAAACCCTAAGGGATCTCAAGCTGGTATGAATATTTGACCCAATAAATATCATGGGAAAACAGAGCTATAATGCACAAAATCCTCACGCAAGTGCACCAACTAATGACATAAATGTACAACTACAAACCATCAACCAAAGGATATCAGATATACAAATTGGGAATTCAAAGAAGAGCTATGCTCTGCAAGATATTTATCCATATCCTTTTAATCAAAACTTATCTATTGTACCTTTTCCCAAAGGATTTGGAATACCAAAATTTGACAGGTATAGGGGAAGGGGGGATTCAATAGAGCACGTACATGAATTTTCAGTATCTTGCATGGATCTACAACAAAATGATACCAATCTATTGAGGCTCTTCTCACGAAGTCTTGGCGGACCCACTATACACTGGTTCTCTTGTCTGTCAGATAAATTTGTAAACCATTTTTCATACAACATCAAACAAGATATAACAATCACTTATCTCTACAAAATAAAATAAAAGTCAAGGCAAATTATTTGCTTCGTATCTGCAAAGATGGAGACACAAAGCAAGAAAATGTAAATGGTTCGTTCCTAAGAAATAAATTGTAGACATATTTATCTCCAACATACACACAGACATCAACTTCCAACTCACTGCACGTTATGCCCTAATGACTTTGAAGAAACTATTGAAAAAGGTATACTCATTGAAATATCCCTCATTAAAAGGGGGGTAATCAAACTTTACAACCCTAAGGATCAAGCTTCTACCTCAAACAACAAGCCAAAGATATGGGCAAAAAATAAAAAATATAACTAATGATGGAGTAGTTGATGCTAAGGTGGTACGAAACATACAAACACCTAATGTACCACATAATCATGTTCAAACAACATAACAAGTTTATTCTCCAAACAACCCATAGAACAACCAACATAATTATTAACAAAACAACCAACTCAGCTATCGTCAGAACAATCAACCAAACAACCAAAAACAAAATCAAGGATAGAATAACGAAATGAGGCTGCCACGATTAAATGACCAACCCAGAAGGAAATACACCCCATTGAGAGAACCCCCCAAGGTAATTATGTGTAAGTTGATCCAAACAAACCTCATCAAAATTAATGATAGAAAAAAAAATGAGGAACCCAATTTCAAACCCCCTTGGTATAACGAGAATGACAAATGTGAATTTCACAAAATCAAGGGGCATACCACCAACAATTGCATGAGACTTAAAAACGTCATGCAATATTTAATCAAAAAGGGATAAGTGAACATATAAACTCATCCCAAAAATAAAGACCTAAAGATCTACAAGGATGCAATTCCTGACCATTCTAGGGGAAATGACAAGGGCAAAGGACAAGATTACTACAAAGCAAACTTTACCTACGATGAATTTTTAGGAGACATCTCTCATGATGCTCATACCATCCATTTTGTAACAATACTAGGTGGAGATCCCGAGTTTAATGTAACTACACGAAGGGGAAGAGTTACCATCCAAGGAGCACCAACCCAAGTAAAAGCCACAAGTAAGCCATCAAGTGACTACAACATTGTGGAACAACTCAAGAAAACTCTTGCAAGGTAATCTCCATCTTTGAGCATTTAAAATTATCACCAACACAAGGAAATTAAGGTGGATTAGTTTCAAGCCATGGTTGGAAAAATCACATCTACCCATCATTTAGTCTTTTATGGCAAAGACCTTCCACAAAAAGCTTTCCATAATCAAGCTCTCTGTTTAGAATTATGTTTCCACAAACACAAATTTGAGAGAGTGTTGATAGATAATGGTGTAGGCCTGAACATTTGTACCCTAAAATAATTGAAACAAATAGGATATTCTAATGATGTCATAGATAAAAACAAGAGTATCACCATTAGAGCTTATGATGACATGGAGCAAAATTCAGAAGGAACAATTAGACTGCCAGTTCAAATTTGGTCAACAATAGTAGAGACATGTCAAGTGTTGGATCTTGAGCTTCCATAAAACCTTCTTTTAGTACGACCACAGATACATGCCCTACAAGAAGTCCATTCCACATTTCATCAGTGCCTAAAATTTCCTTATGATAATAAGGAAGTTACCATATATGTCGACCCCAAACCTTTTCATTACTATGCTAAATTGGAGGAGAAGTACAAAAAGATTCTACAAATACCCAGCAACGATATATCTTTCCACTCCTTTTCATACATTAACCCATCATCACTACCTTCATCCTCCATTGTACCTTCATCAACTGAGCCATCTAGATTTGATGTCAAGATCCAAGTACTTGACAAGGGTTACGGGGAATACCACTTCAACCAATCCTTTTGCATTGGAATGCTTCCCCCAACACCAAAGACTTATGGAGGACCGAAAGAGATCACACATGTCCAAGCTATGATAATGGTAGTCAAACCCACCATTTTCACCAAGTGGGGAGACACGCAAGATTAAGAATTATACGAAGAAGACCTATTTTCAATTTACAAAGAATAAGGATAGGAAAATCCACTACCTCCCCATCCTATTGATGAAAACAACAAAGGGTTTCAGATAAAAAAAGGCATGGGATTCACTAGACAACATGGCCTTGGTCTTCATGAACAAGGTAGAAGAGAACCAATTATTATGGAAAAGCACCCAAAGAATCTTGGACTAGGATATGGTTCATTACATAAGACTACCGCAATTACCGAAAGCACCTGTTATGAGGAAGAAGCTACTTCTACCACTGTTAAGACATCAGATAATTGTGAACGTTTAGATGACTACTTGTATATCCAAAACATGTTTGAAAACCTCAACGTAACTACCATCACTACCGAATCTACATTTGACGATGACCATATTGAAATGAATTCCAATGAATATGAATGAGATTCTTATGACTCTAGTGAGTATAACCAAGATACCTTATGGAGCCTTGATAAAACCGATGTCCCTACCCTAGCTACAACCTCCATAATTTTTTTTGATACCAATGACAAAATGTAATTACATTATCCATACTTGATAGATTGGAACCAACAACATCATACACCGGTTTTAGACACATTCCATAATGATGAGGCTATTGTGGAGTTCATGGGACTTCGAACTGATATAGCGCAAGGAGATCATAAAGTAGGTTTTGTAATGGAACTAGATCAAGGACCATATTTTGGAGGGGAGATTGCGTCTTCCAGCCACAAAAATAAACAAAAAAAAATTGAAATAAAAAAGAGGTCCCCTAAGGAAAACCACAATGTGGCTTTATCAAATCAAGAAAAGAGAAAAACAAAGGATGCATTTGAGGTTGAAAACCTCTATGAGGCGCTCGAAGACAGAGGATTCAATCTCCCCACCACAGAATATCAAGAGAATTCAACACTCTTAGTTGAAGACTCTGAACCTATCAATGTTGGTACAACAAAGACATCGAAAATAACATATCATGCAATGTAATAACCCATTCAAAATTATTACTTAATTAATATTATTGTAAATGACATATGAATATACTCAAAATTAAAAAGACATAACTGTTGAAAATTGAGTTGATTTCTTAGCTTAATACTTTGTAAAACTTTAATATTGTTGATCTAAATATGTTTTTCCTTTGTTATAGATTCTTTGTGGGTGATTATCTAATTAATCCATTTTACTGTTTGTAGAATGTAGAAAAAAGTTGATAGAAGAAGTAGATAGGATATTAGAAAGATTATGCAAGCATATAACATGGACAAACCCTTTCGGGAAAAAACTCCACCAAGAATTAATCTATTATTCAATCTTTGAATTAGATTGCAATAGCTCCAATTCTTGCTTGAGAATGCCTCTTTTTCCTTCACCAAAACTTCTTCACAACTTGCAATAAAACTGATAATAACTCTCTTCAACTTTCTTGAGATAAATAGACTTTAATCAACATTGTAAACTCCAAATAAGTTACAATAACAATTCTCAAGCCCTATCCCTAAAACGTACACCTATCTCTTGCAAGTAGAGTTCTACCATGAAGAACAATGTCAAATCATCTCCTTCATCCATTTGGGCGTCCCAAACTGAAGTCATAACTCAACCTTTATTCCAAAGATATCTCCAAAGCTTATTCTCAAATTTGGTGCCCAAAAGATGGCCCACTTAACTCAGCCATCTGAAATATCTTAACATGCAAAGGAGTTAATTCCAAGAAGTCAACTTGGGCACCCAAGGTGGGCCCAAGTTAATTCTTGTTAACTGAAACATTTCTCAACACCATTCATGCAAGAATGGTTATCCCTTGTTAACTGAAGGTAGTCCCTATTATTTGTCATGCACCTCAAGTTATTAGCCATGCATTCCAAGTTAACTGAAGTCAACTAGCATTCAACTAAAACTAACTGAAGATAACTAAACCATAACTGAACCAAAATTGAACTGGACTGAACTGAATTGAGCTGAATTGAACTTTAACTAAACTTCAACTGAACTTCAAACGCTATTTTATAAGTACTCAACTTTCATAAATCAAAATCCATATTTTGTAGGAACCTAGAATGCATTCTTGAAGTATACTCAATTCACCAACCAGTTAACTGAACTCAAGGTGAGTGTCACCTCCCATGTGTGCACCCATGTGCTCCTATTTTGTAGGAGCTAACTCCAAGGCATCCCCACATACTTTTATGATGTAGAATTAATTACAAATGTCAATTAACATGATTATTTCATCAAATATTATTCTCTTCCTAATCCTAGTGTTGTTGAACACGTTCCAAGGACTTAAGAGATACATGAAATAAATAATGTTTAGGATTGCAATTAAATGGCATCCTATTTCCAACATTCTCCCACTTCACATTATACATTACAATTATTCTAAACAAGGAATAATAATTTTAAATCAAGTACAGGACTCAAGGCCAATGGCCTTCTTGAACCACGAGCACTTATCTATAGGAGCTGGCTTCGTAAGATAATTTGTAGCATTAATCAAAGTGTCAACTTTTTCAATTAATACTTTTCCACTTTCAACCATTTCTCACACAAAGTGATACTGAACATCTACATGTTTAGTATGAGCATGATACATAGGATTTTTGGCTAAACAAATAGCACTCTGACTATCACATTCAAGCCTAACTTGCTTGCAATTAAAACAAATACCTTTCCCAAGTCTCTGTAACCAAATTTCCTCTTTAGAGACATGTGTGGCAGCCATGTACTCTGCTTTTGTGGTGGACAAAGCAACCGTGGGTTGCCTCTTACTCATCCAACTAATCACAGCTCCAAATAAAGTGTACACATAACCACTTGTCAACCTTCGACTGTCTAGATCTCCTGCCCAATCTGAATTAAAAAAAACTTGTATGTCTAATGATCTATGCATAATATCAATGTCATTAGAACCATGATAAACTAAACAGTAATCAGAAGTCCCTCGTAAATATCTAAACACTCTCTTAACATAAGTCCAATGTTCTTTACCAGGGTTAGACATAAACCTACTAAGAACTCCCACTGCTTGGGCTATATCTGGTCTTGTACAGACCATTGCATACATTAAACTACCAATTGCACTAGCATACAGAATTTCATACATTTCCTCATAATCAAAATCAGATTTAGGACTCATGTCTAAACTTAACTTCGTGCCAAATGGTAAAGGAATATTAATTGGTTTAGTGTCCTCCATGTTAAAGCATTTCAAAATAGTATCAACATAATTGCTTTGACTTAAGCAAAGCTTTATGTTACCTCTATCTTTGTTGATTTCCATACCAAGGATATATTTTGCAGCCCCTAGATCTTTCATCTCAAATGTGCTCGAGAGTTGTGCTTTCAATTCTTTGATCATTACCTTGCTGATACCAATAAATAACATGTCATCAACATATAAGATAATAATTAAAAGTTGATCAACTATTTTTATGTAAACACAATGATCTTCCTCACTCCTAACATAACCAATTTTCAATGCAAAAAGCATCAAAATTCTGGTACCACATTTTGGGTGACTGTTTCAATCCATATAAAGATCTCTTTAACCTACAAACCAATTCTTCTTTTCCTTTTACAACAAAACCATCAGGTCGCTTCATATAAATATCCTCATCAAGATTCCCATGCAAAAATGCAATTTTCACATCCGTTTGCTCAATTTCTAAATTATAAGCAGCAGCAATAGACAAAAAGAATCTAATAGAAGTAAGTTTAGCAACGGGAGAGAAGATTTCATTAAAGTCAACTCCCTCTCTCTGGGAGTAGCCCTTGGCTACTAATCTAGCCTTGTACCTTTCGATATTACCATCTTCTCTAATCTTCTTTTTAAAGATCCATTTACAACCAATGTCCTTTCTTCCTTTGGGAAAACTCTCAAGATCCCATGTGTCACAAGTTTCTAAGGATTCCATTTCCTCATGCATAGCTTGTGACCAAAGCTTGTGTTCATATGAATACAAATCTTCCGTGTAAGAACTGGGTTCATCATTAGTACTCATTAAAGCAAAAATACAACGGAAATTAGGTGGGCTATACCTATCAATGGGATTTCGTTGTCTTGTGGATCTTCTCAAAGGGGTTTCTACTTGTTCCTCAATATGCTCATCTTGAGCATCTATTACAGAAGAAATATTTGAACTCTCCTCTTCCAATCCCTCCAATTGTTCTTGAACATTTGCAACTTGTTGCTTTTGATTATCAATCTCAAAATGCACTATTCGAGAAGTATCCTTCTCCTTTGGTTGTTCTTCTCTTGAATAAGCTCTAAATTCCCTAAAAATCACATCTCTGGATAAATAAACTTTTCGTGTTAGTGGATTCCAAAGCTTGTAACCTTTTAAATTTTCACCATAACCTATGAATATGCATTTCTATGCTTTAGGATCCAATTTAGATCGCTTTTCTTGAGGCACATGAACAAAAGCCTCACAACCAAAGATCCTTAAATGTGCAACACTAGATTTCTTTCCTAACCACATTTCATAAGGCGTTTTATCTTCAATAGATGAACTACGGGATCTATTGACTAAATAACAAGTACATACTGCCTCATCCCATAGGGACCGATCTAGCTTAACACTACTTAACACACTCCTATATTTTTCCATTTAGGTTCGGTTCATCCTTTTTGCTACTCCATTTTGTTGAGGTGTATATGGAGTAGTTTTTTGTCTCACTATTCTTGCATGCTTACAATAGTCATCAAATTCCCTAGAACAATACTCACCACCATTATCTGATCTCAACACTTTTATCTTATGATCTGATTGTTTCTCAACCAAAGCCTTAAATTCCTTAAACTTATTAAACACATCAGATTTTCTATGCATAAAATATATCCAAGTGTATCTTGAGACATCATCAATAAATGTGGCATAGTATCTAGATTTTCCAGTAGATTCAATATCCATAAGGCCCATTACATCTGAGTGAATAATCTCTAATAATCTTTTAGCTCTATTTGTATCACTAGGAAATTTAGATCTAGATTGCTTTCCAAACACACAGTGCTCACAAAAGTCATTTTTACCAATATTATAATTATGAATACCATCAACCAAATTTTTATTAAGAATGGTCCTAAGACCTTTTTCACCTATATGGTACCATAGCATATATGTATTTTCAGCTTCAGTTACATTGGATAAAATGTTTACATTGGAGGTATTCAGCTTAAACAAAGTCCCAATCCGAGATCCTTTAGCAACCACCATATTCCCTTTCACCAATGTACAACCACCTTTGGCAAATGTCACATGCATTCCATAATCATTGAACTTAGAGACAGAAAGAAGATTTCCAGCAAGTCCTGGCATATGTAAAAAATCATTAAGTGTCTTAACCCTACCATCACTGAAACACAATTTTACCTCTCCTTTTCCAACAACCTTTGTTGTGTTGTTGTCTCCAAAGAAGACATCCCCTCCATCATATGCAGTATACTTAGTGAACCACTCCTTTCTAGGAGTCGTATGATAGGAGCAACCTGAATCAATAAGCCAAGAGTTATCAACAATAGTATTAGAAGAAATGACTAAAGCATCATTACTGTCATCGGTGGATTTGTTTGTAGAAGCATCATAAACCTATTTCTTTCTTTTACAATCCCTTTTAATATGTCTAGGTTCTCCAAAGCTTATCCTCAAATTTGGCACCCAAAAGAGGGCCCACTTAACTCAACCATCTTAAATATATTAACATGCAAAGGAGTTAATTCCAAGAAGTCAACTTGGGCGCCCAAGGTGGGTCCAAGTTAATTCTTGTTAATTAAAACATTTCTCAACACCATTCATTCAAGAATGGTTATCCCCTGTTAACTGAAGGTAGTCCCTGTTATCTGTCATACAACTCAAGTTATTAGCCATGCATTCCAAGTTAACTAAAGTCAACTAGCATTCAACTAAAACTAACCGAAGATAACTGAACTCAACTCAACTTCAACTGAAATTTAACTAAAATTCAATTGAACTTCAACTGAAATTTTACTAAACTTCAATTGAACTTCAACTGAAATTTAACTAAACTTCAATTGAACTTCAACTGAACTTCAACTGAAATTTAACTGAACTTCAACTGAAATTTAACTAAACTTCAACTGAACTTCAAACCCTATTTTATAGGTACTCAACATGCATAAATCAAAATCCCTATTTTGTAGGAACCTAGGATGCATTCTTGAAGTATACTCAATTCACCAACCAGTTAACTGAACTCAAGGTGAGTGTCACCTCCCATGTGTGCACCCATGTGCTCCTATTTTCTAGGAGTTATCTCCAAGGCGTCCCCACATGCTTTTATCATTTAGAATTAATTACAAATGTCAATTAACATGATTTTTTCATCAAATATTATTCTCTTCCTAATCCGAGTGTTGTTGAACACATTCCAAGGACTTAGGAGATACATGAAATAAATAATGTTTAGGATTGTAATTAAATGGCATCCTATTTCCAACAATAACTAGTGGCTAAATTCAATCATAGCTACACATGTCTATTTAAAATGAGTCAAAGATTCTTATATGTACTTCAAAATTCAAATTACAATATCAGGTTTGACTTGGCTCCTAAGGCAACCAAGTCATTACATTGTACACATTACATCGAGTACAAGAATGAATTACATCAAGATACATCTTATATTATAATAGTCTTGTGAACAACTGAGGTTATTTTGGACGCTTGCCTCCATTGGTGGACAAGAACATGGTTGAAGCGCTTTATCGCCCAACCACGAAGCTTACGCTTCCTGGGTATTCTTCTGACTTGAAGAATGCCCGACCCTGCACGAAATTTTTAGCAAGAAAGCAGTCTTCAAGGTGGAATCTGGTGTGTGCCCATACATCAATATGCAATTTCTATCGATAAGTTAAAAAGAAAGTGCAATATCTATGCTAGGAATGGCAGAGAGTGACATCATAGATTTTGTCCATATATACATAATGAACTATATTGCTTGGCCGAGCATAATAAATGTGTTGCAACAACAATAAACAATAGGTTATGATAAAGAAAACCTATACTCTCTGAACTCCATTTCGACACCTATCCCAGAAGGTAACTTTCTACTATGCATCTCATAACAGTTATCTACCCTCTAGCAACATCTACCCATAGGTGCACTCTAGTCAACTAAGGTATCACTGTTTTGTTCAAGTATTTAAAATATTATTTCACAAATATATTCAAAGAAGAAACAAAATACTAATTTATACTCTAAACAAAAATCAGATTTATTATTCACAAAGTAATTCAACAATCAATCATATCATTCTTATGACTTTTTTCTATTTGTCATCTTAAGCATTTTCCTTTTCAAAATGTACTAAAAACAAAAGAAGGTATGTCACAAGTATGTGTATGTACATAGACGAAGTCTATGTGCATACACATGTATGTGCCTATTAATGTTAAAGTTTGTGCATACATTCTGAAATAATCATTTATTCAAATTGAAATCTTAAAATAGCATTCCATTTGACGTTTCTTTGTCAAAAATAAAGAAAATAGAACAAGTCTATGCTAATAGTTTCACACATACTATTAATGCATTCTTACATCTGTGATATTCTAACATTATTGTTTTCATAAAAATATTCATTTTTTAAATAGAACAAGTACCATTTCCTACTAAACAGTTATAAAACAAGTTGTTTACATATGAACATTCATTGTCTAAACAGAATAAGTATTGTTTCCTACTAAACAGTCATAAAACAAGTTGTTTCCAACTAAACAGTTTATTGAGCAAGGTTGTTTCTAGCTATAATGATAAGTTTTTAACAAAATAGAGTTGTTTGCAAAAGATTAACCATAATTTACACCAACTCAATATTGTTTCAAACTAAACAATTACATTTAAAGATAAATAATGTTGTTTACTTTGTTTGCTAATCTCAAGCTATTTACATGTGAAATGATCACTTTACAAGTATTTGTTTTATGTTTAAAACATAATGGGCTCTTTCATAATGTACTAAAAATAATCAAATCAAATTTCCCTATTTCATACATTAGGACAGAATGTCTATTCTTCAGATTCTAAATATTTGCATCACTAAATTTTTTGATGAGCAACTCAATATTATAAAGAACTATGTTCAGCATGTTTTGTCAAATAAGTATTTGAGTAAATGTTTTTTTGTCAAAGAAGGTATAGAAACTTCAAGTTCAATCAATACTCACACCTTTTAGGCTGCAACAACAGACTACGATTTCTCTAGGTCGACCAATTCTAATGGTCGGGTTTCTCCTTTCTAAGCATCAATGACATATTTGAAATTTCCCATGCGAGCTTACTGTTTTATACCAATTATGCAGAAATACTCTACATGCAGACTTTTTTTGTATCCCAAATATGGATTCATGCCATCGTTCTTATCGAACGAGGTCAATTTCTCTCTAAATAACAACCTACATACATTTTTGAGGCTTAAGAAACATTCTACAAAGCCCTTCTTTATTATCGTCCCATTCGATAATAAGAATTAAATAAAATACAAAAGAAATACAAAATACAAAGGGGTCTCTTACCCTCCCCAGGATTGTATTTGGTCCTTCACAAAAGAATAATATCAACAAACACATAGTCATCAGAATAGCTCTAATAACCATCATAAGTTGAGCATTTAAATGCAAATAGAGATAATGACTGAGCCTTTGAAGCTCTTCGAGCCTAGACCGATCGATTGAGTGAATACAAAACATTTTAAAACAAAATGCAGCATTGAAACCCTCTTTCAGGGGATCATTGATCGATCCACAATAATGTTTATACATCATATAATGCAGTGAAACGGAATAGATATTTTTATTAGCCATGAAACTATCCGTTCAGGAGGGCGTATCCGCCCTTCTGCAGTCAAACAGTGGATCAGGAGGGCTTATCTGCACTTCTGTAGTAAAAACTATCAGAAACGTTGGAACAAGGGGGCGTATCTGCACTTCAGTAGTAAACAACTGGCAGAAACGTCAGAACAGGAGGGCGTATCCGCACTTCTGCAGTGAAAAATGCTGAAACAGGGGGGCGTATCCGCACTTCTGCAATGAAAAGTGCTGAAACAAGGGCCGAATCTGCCCCTCTATAGGAAAACAGTGACTTGGTTTGGAAATGAGGGATTATGGCGAGGACTTGGAATGACTCAATGAAGTTTTGACTTATCAAAAATTACCTCATAAATCAAGCTTTGTGTGAGTTTGTCTCTTGATTTTTCCCTCACCCACGAGCTCTCTCCCTACTTTTTCCTTCCCAACAAACAACTTCTTCGCTATGCTTTTTCGCCCACCACCTGTGTATTCAAAATGAAAACAACATCTTCTTTTTGCATGCCTTTAGTGGAGGAATTATTGCCTTACCATCAACCACTACTTTTTTTAATATTGCTATTAATTTTATGGCAAACCATGACCATCGTGGATTTTCCTTAAGATTTTTCATTGATTTCCACAGTCGGATTCATAATGTATTGGTTATCAACTTTGAATTCAATATGAATTTTAATATATATGTGTGTGTGTGTGCATATGTATGCATATGTATGCATATGTATGTGTGTGTGTAATTTATATACATACATATTCTTATATATTTGTATATCTATATGAATTTAAATGATTTCATTCACATTTACCATGTATTCAAATTATATATATATGTGCATTCATATACAATTTGCTTGTTTTGGAATGGCTTATAGGTTCCATACACTATCATTTAAAGTAAGAAACTTGAATTTTCATTTCGAGCATCTTTATATATATATTTCTACACTAAAGAAAATAATTGTCTTTACAATGCTTGCTTTTGTTTCCTTCAAATCACAAAGTTTGAATAAACAATTTAATTTGTAAACAATTCATTTTCAAGCAATGAAACAATTCAAATCAGGAAAATTTCATTCTCTTATATAAGCAAATCAGTCAAATTCAAGTCATCATGCTATTTGTGGTGTGTGCACCCAGATTCCAACTGGCTTATCATTCGATCTGGCTAAACAATCCTACTTCAACCGTGTTCTTGTCCTTCAACCTGTCACCTTACAATTGCACACACTTGCTCTTGCAAATTGATCAATAACGTTCAATTCTTGATAACATATAAACTAATTTTCAAAAGTTTGCAAAGTTAACATCAATCAACTTCTTTCATTCAATTTTTGAATATTCCAGAATCTCCATTTAATATTTAATTGAATTTCTTCAATAATTCGATTTACCATATTATGACAAATATGGAATAAAATTAGGTTATGACATGCAACATCACTTGATCCTGAGGAAAAGGTAAATTTATTAGCATTTATCAATGAGCATAAAATCAACTTTGTATGGACATATGCAAACATGCCAGGGCTATATCCAACATTAATCATACATTTTCTAGTAGTGTTCCTTGGAGCTAAACCCATCAAACAAAATCTACAAAATATGCATCAATAAATAACACTTTTGGTTAAAGTAGAACTCCATAAATTGCTAGATGTGGGCTTTATCAGACCCATTGACTATCCTGAACGGGTATCTAATCTTTTACCAGTATCAAAGCCCAATGGGGGTATAAGGATCTACATAGACTTCCAGGATCTAAACAAGGCTTTCTCAAAGGATGACTTCCCTCTACCCAGCATTGACATGATTATAGATCTAATTACAGGGCATGAAATTCTATCATTGATGGATGGTTTCTCCGGATACAATCAAATAAAGATATCTCCTGAGGACCAACATAAAACAACTTTCACCTGTGCATGGGTAACCTTTCACTGGAAAGTCATGCCATTCGGTCTAAAGAATGCAAGAGCAACCTACCAACGAGAAATGACCACCATTTTCCATGATATGTTGCTACGATCCTATTAAAATGCTAATTCCTTAATGTGAGATGCTAAAATGATACAATAGGAGGAAATAACATAATAAAAGGGCACCTCAATGATTAGCTTAAGAAATGATTAACATGAAAGCAAGATAAATCAAATTGAAGTTGATTATACCTTCATGCTGCTCCTCCCTTGGTTGGCCCTTTGATCCTTGAAGATTTGTGTGCTCCTTGGATGACAATGGAGTGAAATGGATGCAAGATGCAAGATGGATTGATGAGAAATGCTATGGATAAAAATAAAATGCTGCAAATGACAATTTGGTATAAGTTTGGTAGAAAAATACTTGATCCCCAAAATGAGAAAAATGAGGGGGTATTTATAGAACAATTGGAATTCTCTAGAGAATTTAACAGTTGAGATTGATCCAACAAGATCAAGATGAAGGGCTATGGTGAGTTGAGGACTCACAAGCCCTCACATCTTGACATGTGAAATGTGAGATGTCTTGGAGTAGAATGATGTGGAAATGAGGTGGAAGAAGGGCAAGTACCTTGGGGGATGAGAAGATTCCTTGGAGGAATAAAAGTGAACTAAAAATTCACAATGATTGGAAGAATCTAGTGGATAAGAGAGGGTTTCCAAAAAGCTGGGGATTTGTCACATGTGGGTGATGTGACAAGTCCAAGGTTCTAGAAGTCCTTGGCACATGTAAAGTGACAATTCAAGCCTTCTAGAACTTTGCATGGGGATGGGGTAGACCTTGGAAAGATAAAAGTGAATTAAAAATTCACATGGGGAAGAGAGGATCCTTGGTTGAATAAATGTGAATTAAAAATTTACATGGGAAAGAGAATCAAGGCCAAGAAAGGCAAGTGGAAAGATAGAAAAGGTAAGCCAAATGTGGTTAATGAATTTGATTAAGGTTGTGCAAACATAGGATTAGGATAATTAATGAGAGATTAGAGGCAAGTGGGAGATTATGGAGGATGTGACACTAATCTTGATTAAGTGGTGCACATCCTAATCACAGATTAATTAATTTAATCCGGATTAAAAGAGGGTTATAGAGAATGTGACAAGGAGAGAGAAAAAGAGGAATTAAAATTATTTTTAATCCAAATAGGTCAAATGACTAAATTAAATAAATTGTCCCATTTATTTAATTTAGAGAAGAAAAGGTGATAAGGTAAAGTATTTAATTCATTTAATTACATACTTTATGAACCTTAGGCAGAACATGAAATAATGATTAAATAAATTATTTAATCACTATTAATGACAAAGATGAATAGATTAGACGGTTTTGATCATATGAAAATGATCAAATTTAGATGTCTACGGTTGCATACCACTATGGAGGATTATGTGGATGACATACTAGAAAAATCCATCAAAAGAGAAGATCATTTGGCTAACCTAGCAAAGGTATTTGATAGGATAGAGAAATAAAACTTGTGTCTCAACCCAAAGAAGTGTGTATTCGGTGTGACTTTTGGAAAACTATTGGGTTACATAGTATCAAGAAGAGGCATCAAGGTAGATCCTGCCAAGGTAAAAGCTATATTAGATATGCCTCCTCCAAAATCATTGAAGCAACTGAGAAGTCTATAAGGTAAACTACAGTCCATCAGGAGATTCATCACACAATTGGCAAACAAGTGCAATCCATTCACCCATTTGTTACACAAAGACATAACATTCAAATGGAATGGCAAATGCGATCAAGCTTTTCAATAGGTCAAATATTATTTACTGGCTCCTCCAATATTAATGCCACCAATTCAAGATAAGGCAATGATCATATATGTATCTACAACACCGACAACATTAGGAGCTTTGTTAGCGCAATTGGATGACAATAACAAGGAACAAGCAGTATTTATATCAATCGAACATTGGTGGGCTACGAATTAAACTATTCACCCATAGAAAGAGCATGTCTATCTTTGATCTTTGCAACACAAAAACTAAGACACTACATATTAAATAGAAAAAATAAAGTTGATATCAAAAGTGGATCCCTTAAAGTATTTATTGGCAAAGGCAGCTCTAACAGGGAGGGTCACTAAGTGGGTATGATACTTAACGAGTTTGACATAGAGTACATTGAAAAAAAGGCCATAAAAGGATAAATCATAGCAGATCAATTAGCAAATGCACTGATGGAAGATCGTTAGCCTCTAATAATAGAATTTCTAGATGAAATCATACTTCTAACTGATCAATCTAGTTGTTGGACCTTGTACTTTGACAGGTCCCACACTCAACATGACTCAAGGGCTAGTATCTTATTTCTCACACAACAGGGAGATAGTATACCTAAGGCTTACAAGATTGTCTTTCCATGTACCAACAACATTTATGAATATGAAGTGCTAATCAAAAGACTGAAGATGGTCGTAGAATGGAGGATAAAGGAACAACAGGGTTATGGAGACTCTTAACTATTCATCGGGTAGGTAAATGATGAATATTAGACAAAGGATGACAAGCTCATGGCATACAAAAGAATGGTGGAAAGTTTCAAATAGTACCTTTTCATCATCACATTTGAACAGGTTTCTAGGATCAACAATAGAGTAGTTGATGCTATGGCAACAATAGGTTCACTCCTCGACATTCATCAAAATATTCCCAAATATGAATTCCTCGTGGAGTAGCTACTTATACCAATATTCGTTATTCTAGAATCAAAACTATTTTGTGATGTTGTTGGTCCTAACTCACCTTGGTACCAAGATAAATTTTCCTATATCCATCATGGTATCATACCTCCAAACTTAATGACAAACCAAAAGAAAAAATTTGTCCACAGAACATCTTGATTCACCATCTTAGGAGATACCCTATATAGACAAAGTCTAGACAGAACATTACTTTGATGTCTCAACATGGAAGAAGTGCAAAACGATTTACAATAAGTGCATGAAGGTATTTGTGGGTCACTCTAGTGGAGCTAATCTAGTACAAAAATTATTGAGAATGATGTATTATTGGCTCTCAATGGAGCAATAATCAATTCATTTCTCAAGGAGATATCATCAATGTCAATAGCACAGTGATCTTGTTCACGCACTGACACAGGAGCTATGACCTATAACAACATCATAGCCTTTCTTGTAGTTGGGATTAGACTTGGTAGGTAAGATCTCTCTCGCTTCATCCAATGGGCATAATTTCATTATCACTGCAACATAATACTTTACAAAGTGGATAGAAGCTATTCCATTAACCTACATCACAGGAAAGAAAATATCCAAGCTCATCTTGAATTATTTGATTTATCCCTATGGAATTCCCCAAACTATCATAATGGATAACGAAACCCCATTCAAGAACCAAGATGTTTGTGAACTTCGTTTAAATTTTTCTATCCAACACTAATTCTTGACCCCATACTATCCCCAAGGAAATGGTTAGGTTGAATCATCCAATAAAACCATTCTAAAAATACTAAAAAATATTGTTAATGATGCTAACTTTGATTGGAATTTGTAGCTAAATCCAATCTTATGGGCTTACTGAACCAACATCTGCACACCTATGAGTGCCACACCTTTTTCCTTGGTCTATGGATTTGAAGTGATCCTACCTATTGAATTTGAAATCCCCTCACTGCAAGTATCCCTAAAAGGCATGTTCACCAATAAGGAATATTGGGTGTCCAAATTATAAGAGTTGGAACTCCTAGATGAAAGGCATTTGAGCATGTTAAACCATCTCCAAGTTTATTAGAATCGGCTCAAACGAAGCTACAACAAAAAGATCAAAAACAAAAGATTTCAAGTTGGTGACCTAGTACTTAAAGAGAATTAAAAGATCTAACTAGATCAGGATGGGAAGGGGAAGTTTGAACCAAACTGGTTAGGTCCTTTCATCATAACAACAAGCTGTGGATCTAGAGCTTATCAGTTGTTTACTCCTTAAGGGGAACCTTTAGCAAAACCTCTAAATAGTATCCATCTCAAAAAAATAATACTTGAGCACATTAGAATATCCTAAAAAAATAAATCAAAAAGCAAGAAAAAAATAGCAAAGAGAAATCAAACGTTCTTTGAGTGAAAACCCCTTTGTGGTGCTTCTAGGGTAAGTATCATAGTGAAATATTGGTAAATAGGCACTATGTTTGAATAAGATCTGCATCTCTATCTATCAACACTATATAAAGCATCCAACCATTCACCCCATAATAAAACATGCAACCAACCATGGCTCAATGACTGATTAAGTGTTGAACCTTGTTGCACCGTCAAAATCCATCTCCCCTAATAAACTTAATATTATCCTGAACGAGGGGCAACTTCCTAAAATTGGTAGTGGATTGGATCCTTGTACATCCCATCATGGTTGAAAACTATCAAAAATAAATTAAAAAATCCAAAAAACAAACAAAATCAAAATAAAAAACATCAAAATCCCAAAAACATTTTGATGGTTTGAGTCAACACTAGTCAAACTATGTGGTCTTTGCATGTATAATGTAGGCAAGGCTAATATTTGATCAACCCTCGAGGCCCTAGGTCAGTCCCCTTAGATGTCCTTCATGGCCTTTAAAATTAATCAAAAATCCAAAAATATTCAAAAAATTAGAAAAGGTCAAAAACATACTCCTATTAACCAAGAAAATTATGAGCCTCTACGTGTATAACTTAGGAAAGGCCATTACTGATGAGCCCCCGAGGCCTTAGGTTAGTCCCCAAAAACAAAATGAAAAAATATTTAAATATCTTATCAAAATCCAAAAACATTCATGAAATATAGAAAACTCCAAAAAACAGTGTCACTCAATATAGTCGAACTACAATGCCTTTGCATTCATCATGTAGGCAAGGCTAATGTTTGATTAGCCCTCGAGGCACTAGGTCAATCACTTTAGGTCCCCCTATTTTTTTCTAAATTTCTCAAAAACAACATCAAATAGGTTGAAAATCTAAAAAAGGTCCTCCCCCCATTATCATCTATCCGCAATAAAATCTCCACCCATAATAAACAATCATCGCATTCAACCTTTGACAAAGAAATCTACAAACATCAAAATCAAAACTTACAAAGTAAAAATTGAAATGACTAGATCACTATCAGACTATAACAATCCCTAAGTATTAACTACCTACCTATCGATAATTCATCAACATCCTAACATATGTCTTAATGGATAAAACGTTCCTACAATAGACATCACTAATGGATAAAATTCTTAAACATCAAACAACTATGGCAAGTGATACTGCATTGCTTATCTTTTATGGTCTTATAAATTTTAATTTATCTTAAATATCACATTCCTAGGATCTCTCAAGGACATCCATTAAGGATTTAGAGAGGAAGGAATGGAGATATTGATTGTCGATTTCTATTTGTTATATTTGTTAGATGTTTTTGTAATACTACCACGGTGAATACTTACCTTGTCCTGTGTGTGGAAGTTGTTTTAAGGAAATTTGTGTAGCAGTTGTATGTTAGGTACTCCATACCTCTCTGTGTAACTGGTCCAAAATGTTTTAACGCAACTCAACCATACACTCAAACAGGGTTTTCGTATGTCTGATATGAGCAAGAATATTCTTTGTTTGCATAGTCAAAGTCCATGCAATAGATACAAAACCACCTTGATTATTAATACCCTGGTGCATCGTGTTTGTTTGATACATCAATAAGGATTGCTAAAGATACAAAGCCTCTATGAAAGAGAAATCAAAACTCATCAGTAACTAACAATATCAAATTTCTATCCATCTCCAAATTATACTAACACTTCTTCTAACTAACAGCTCCATCCTGCATCACAATATCATTAGTACCACATGCATCCTGCATCCACAAAATCATTAGTATATATTATCAACCATTGCATACATCATATAGAAACCCATACATACATAATATATCATTATCCATATTATGCATCATGTATCATCATCCATTGCATAGATATATAAATCAAACATCCATCCATATCAGATAAATGCATAAAAAAAGGTACAAAAACACATGAGCATGTATAAATCATCATCCATAATCATCTCATTAACACATAATAAAGGTGAATCAAAACATGGCATATCTCATGTATCATCAAAAATAAGAATTTCATATACATCATCAGGTAACATGCGTGATATCCAAATATACAAAAAAATACATATATACAAGGCCTCGATTGGGCCGATGAATGAATATACAAAAAATCATGTCTACACAAGTCTAATACAATAAACATCATAAAAGATCAAGTAACAATCAACCCTATTGGTTGTCTTGTGGAGGATATATGTGGTGTTGATGGCTCTGGTGAGGAGAGGGTTGTGGAATAACTAGAGACTGATAAGGCTACCTCACAGATTGTCCCCCAAACTCTGCACCTATCTATGTGCTCAACTCTCCAAAATGAGGTCATCTTTGAGCACTCGACACAAAGGCCTCATAAAGTGTTTGATAGTATGAACATCGCTGCAACATCTGATCTCGCTTGGCCTAGTACCGAGCAAGGGGAACATAGGAGGCAACTGAAATATTGACAACTAATCTTTTTTAACGCTCCTTAGCCAGCTTCTGCTTGAGGGCATCTCTCTCCTACCGAAAACCATCTCGCTTTATAGTAAGGACAACAACCTAGGCCTTGGCACCTTGCCTCCTCGCAATCTTCATATCCTTCTCAATAATGTGAGCATCCCTACCTATAGTTAGCTAGGCTATCTATGTTGTTGCGGCTACATCCCATGTGGGGGAGGATCATATGGTACCTATTGATCTTGTTGCATTTGATCAGGATGTTGTCCATTATGCTAATGCTACTACCCATCACACCCTACTCTATCTAGCTACTCTATTGTGATCTTCATCTACTATCGCTCACCTCTCCATTTGGTCACACCAGCTCTCCTTTGCACTTATCCCATAACTAGCCCAATGCCAATAGGATCTATAAAATGAAGAGGAACACAACGAGCCCACCATTGATCATAGTAATGTAGTACCAAGATCATCTAACCCTATTTCCTAGCCCCATCCAAATGGGTCAAGTCGTCTAAACTCGACCACAATATCAATAGAAGAGGCATGTGGCCCCCACACCCTAACCTCTCAAGATGTGCTCCTGAAACGTGCATGTCGATCATCCCCAAACCATGTTTGTGGCTCTCCAAACTGACAGAGAACTTGATCAAGAAAATAACACTCTAGAAGGGAATCCACGTGGCCTATTAACCATTGTGTCTGACGATAATTTGACAACTATTCCATATCATCATGTCAGACCTCACAGCCTAGCCATGGTCTCCAAATGAATGCAGGCATGTCATCAAAAACACCTCGCTAGTAAGATAGCTTGCTCGACCACGTATAATACATGAAATCTAAATATCAGTAAGAGTGTGGATCCTCTAGATCTCGCTCCAAAACACCATCAAGTCTAGTAACTAGGATATTCTCCTAGGCCCACACGTGCAATAGTGTCATCCTTGTTGAAATGGCCATGCCACCATGATAATCAACCTTGTGCATGTCCCTATACAAATGTGCCAAAAGACACAAACATCTATGATCAGGCACCACAAGCCCCACAATCAATCCAGCTAGCACCATGGATATAGGATCTATTGGGAATAGGATGCCATTTAATTGCAATCCTAAACATATTTCATGTATCTCCTAAGTCCTTGGAAAGTGTTCCCCAACACTAGGATTAAAAAGAGATTAAATTTGAAAAAAATGAACATGTAAATTGACATTTGTAATTATTCCTAAATAATAGGAACATGTGGGGATGTCCATTTTGAGCTCATACAAGATAGGAGCACATGGGGCGCCCACATGAAAGGTGGAACCCACCTTGCTTCAATTAACTGTTTGGAGGATTGATAACACTTCAGTAATGCATTTCTTGTTCCTACAAAATAGGGATTGATATTTACAAGAGTGGAGTGGCACTATCAGTTCAATATTAGTTCAGTTTAGATCGGTTTAGTTCAATTCAGTTAAGGTTCAGTTATCTTCAGTTGCATGTAGTTATTTTGAGTTGCATGCTAGTTGACTTGAGTTGCATGCTAGTTGGATTAAGTTGCATGTAGTTATTTTGAGTTGCATGCTAGTTGGCTTGAGTTGCAAGTAGTTATTTTGAGTTGCATGCTAGTTGAATTGAATTGCATGTTAGTTGACTTGAGTTGCATGACTAATGACTTCAGTTGCATGAAAAATAATACGTAGATAATTTCAATTAAGTTGGGATGATCAATCATGCATGTTGTTTGCATGAATTGGTGGAGAGATATGTTTCAATTAACTAAGATTCACTTGGGTCCACCTTGGGCGACCAAGTTGGCATCTTTTAGTTAAAACCTTTTTCATTAGAAGATATTTACAAGGCTCAATTAAGTGGGCCTATTCTTGGGCACCAACTTTGAGGTGATGCTTGCAAGATATTTTCTTGACCAACAATTAGTTAAGTGTTCAGTTTGGGGCGCCTAAATTAAGGAGACTTTGGTTTTGACTTCATGTTACAGTGTGGAACTCTACTTGCATAATTTAGGTATGGTTTTTTGTGAGGAGCTTTATGCTCTTGTATTTGATAAATCTTATGAGTTTACATGCTCATTAATTATCTAGTTATTGCAGAAATTGCATCAAAGTTTGTAGCAGGTTAGCAGGTTGAGCTTGTGCATGTGTGAGGGTTTGAAGCATAGCATGGGATGTGTGGATTCATGCTTGGTCACATGGAATGCATGGATAGATTGTGTGCACAAAGTGTGTGAGGGTTTATTACAGGTGTGAAGAAGAATTGTTGAAGGCAAAGAAGCATAGCAATCAAGGATTGATACAGTGTTATTGTAATCTTGTTCTCAGGTTAAATAATACAAGCACTATTGATTTTGGTCGAGTTTTTTCTCGAAAGGGCATCTCCACATATATACTTTGTCACTTCTATCTTCTTGCCTCATTCTTCTACAATATTCTATCTCTTTCTATAATTGGTAAAATTGATCTAAACAGATTAATCATACACAAATAATTGTGACAAAGAATACTTAATTAGATCTACAATCTCATAGTTTTACAAGTTTTAAGCTACAAGTTTACCTTAATTTTCAACAGGATCAACATTGTCGACAAATAGATACAAGTCTATCTTTGAGTCCACCACCTATAGTTGTCTAATGCCAAGAACTCATTGCATGGCCAAAGTACCCTGCCTAACATCATAAGTCACAAGCTCGCCATGAATAGGGATACGAAGAATTCTCCACACATCCTCTAGTGTAATGGTCGCCTCATCGATCGACGGGTGGAATGATGATGACTCTGAATTCCATCTCTCTACAAGGGTGGTAATCATAGAACTATAGCATTGTATCTAGAGCATGTAACATATATGATGTGGACCTACCACATCCAAAAAATATTGCTCCACCTTGAAGAAACCAACAATCAGGTCAAACAACTTTCGTGACTATCTCTCTCTAGAATACAGTGGTTTAAGAATCGCCTGTAAACATTCAACTCACAACATTAAGATATTGCGATAAAATCACATCACGAACCTAAGACTACAAACAAACTGGCTAAATGTTTCAAAATTGACAATAGCGACCACTTTTTTGAAAATAGTGATCAAGAAAAGCAATAGCGACCCTGTTTTTGACAATAGCGAGCATTTTAAATAATAGCGACAGCATTGACAAAAGCACATAAGAAAAATGATAGTGAACAATATTTGCATTAGCGGTCATTTCACAAGTAGAAAAACAATAGAAAATATTTTTTACAAGAGCGGTAAACAATAGCGAGCATATTTTATGATAGTGAGCAAAAAAATGATAGCAAGCAAGCAAAATAAAAGCGGCACAATCACAAATGGCAATGATCAAATCGAAACAGTAATAGTAAAAACAAAATTACCGCTATTGTCAAATTCAGTTTTGAACATTAAATGCACAAACATAAAAAGAAGAAAACAAAAAAGGAAGTGGTACATACCACGATGCCTACACTAGTTGGCCTCCTGAAGTCACATACTGCCTTTGCACGATGTGGAGCACCTGCAATCCTCGATATCACAACTCGATAATCGTAAAAGTAGGATCTCTAGAGATAAGAATTCGCTAAGGGCTAAGAATGCAAATGAGGAAAAATGAACCCTAATTTCTTATTTTTACCCCCAAACCCTAATTTATTTACCTTGGAAACCCTCTTAGGTTAAAATTATGAGCAACAAGAACATTTGAACTATAAATGAGGGGCTTATGGCCTAGTTTATCATAATCTATGCATCTGAACTACAACGGAACCTTATCACGAGCCTAACCCAAAAGATATTTTTTTTGGCCAACCTCTCGAGGAGGTAGCCCAGCGTCTTATTATCCTTTCGTTGATCATTGTGGCACAGTGGGGCATATAATTTTTTTTCAAATCTTGATCTTAACATCAAATTATTTGAAACAAAGCAACCAGTACTTTGTCTCAAAGAGGGGCAAAATGTAGACATGTAAAAATGACCTAACACATATCACACATCCTTAATGATAATTTTTTCATTATCAACACTATAATGTCATTTCACATCATTTACATTAAAAACCATATTTTCCTCTACTAATTAAATAATATTTAATTATTTAATTAATTCACTATATCATCATTAATCTAACTTTATTCCTCTTGATTAATTAAAAAAACTCAATTATTTAATTATGTCACTAATATTACTTTCCCCTCTCTAAACTTGAATAATTAAATTAATTATTCAAAATCATTCAACATAGTCAACAAAAAAATACAAATTTATTTCTTAAAGTCAAACATGACTTGCATGTTCATCCCTAAATATTAATTAATTAATTATCCTCACCCTCCTTTTTTATTGAGAAAATCACGATCATTAATTTCTCACTCTAATCGGTTGACTAACTCATCTATTCTTCAATCCCACTAACCACTCAATCTATTTCCCCAATCCCACTAACCACTCAACCTAATTTCTCAATCCCCCCAATCATTCCAATCTAAATCCACTAATCCTTCCAATCTATTTCCTCTCAACGGTTCTCAACTGTTGATCAAGATCTTTTACCACGAAATCTCGATCGTTCATCTCGAAACCAGGAATCTATAAAATAATTTTCTATCTTCTCACAAATCATTTAGAATTTACATAGCGAAGTGTTGAACAACTAATTCTTGAGCACATTGAGAATTATTGTCTTTTTATTCTAGTTCACCATTATCAACACGAATTGAAGCTTTTGCAACAATAATAATTAAGGCTTTGTATTGAATTGAGAAATCCAACATCCAAACGTCAATATGAACACAAATCCTACATGGGATGATATAGTTGTGTTTTGTGAATTTAATGTTTCTTGCTTATGCTAAACTATTTGATTGAATTCATTACTTTACAATTCATTTCATGAGTATGGGTTTGGAATATAATCTTGTTTTGAACTGATTTAGTTTAATTCATTTTTTTGTTTTCCTTATGCTATTTGCCCCATTGCAAACATTTAAAAAGGTGAAATAATTAATATGGAAAAATCATTTTATTAAACACCTTTGTGCAAAGGGATAGTTCGAGCGGAGGGGTACACGTTTGAGTGAAGCATGTTCATTCAAAGGTGTTATTTCGTTTGAAGGCATTTCTAATGTGTTATTGGGCAACCTCCAACTTTTGTTCATAAAAAAAATTGTAACCCATTATCGTCGGTTCGCCCCATGAGTATGAAAATCAAACAAGGACTCTATGCCAAACAAGTTTAACTATTTATAATAGAAAAAGTGCTCAGTAGAGCAACTCTATTATAATTTGCAGTCCTATTGAGAGTAGACTTCTTCTCCTGGTTGTCTTATTGAAAGATAAAAGTGATGCTTGGTGATTCATGATTTGATCAATAATGATCACCTCTATAGTCCTTTGAAAGTGGTCGTGTTGTAGTTAGTTGAATCCTTTGAAATGAACTATAATCCTTATGCTACATGTTGAAAATCTCATTGCTACGGGTTGACAAATGTCTTGTTGTAAATGTTAGTCTTATTCGACATTCTTCAATATTAACAATCATAATTTAAACATAAAATCCTACTAAACTTCATGGACATTCATAAATCATACATACACATATCAACATAACATGTTTCCATTCCAAATACTTTAAACTAATTAAATTTATATGAAAGGTCTTGGTAATTTCTCAAAGTTTAGCACAAAGTAAAGATAAAAGTATGAAATAGTGAAAGGAAACTAGCCAATTCTACAACCCATTAATTGCAATAATGCAAGTGATAAATATGAAGATGTGGTGAGACAAGTGAAGCTATTTGAAATAAAAAGACATTTTAAGGAAATAATGAAAAATATGAATGATAAATAATATAATTATTTGTTAATGAAATAAATTAGAGAATTAAGAGCTTGAAGGTTGTAGATGATGAATATTGTGTGAAATTCTCACATGGAATAGCCTTGGTAGCGGATCTAAGTGTTTTTATGTATAAAGAGGAATTTGTTTCTATTTGAAATGTACTCCCCCAATTTGGATTTCAGAAAATTTAACTCTTACAAGCAATAGTTAAAGGGAAAAATGTAGTTGATGTGTTTTTAGATGGTTTTGAAAGTAAACAAACAAAACAAATATGCAATACAGTGCCAATATTACTCGACAATTAATTTTTTAACAACACAAATAGTAATTCCAATGTTTTTTTCAATTGAACAACAATTATATTTTGAAATAGGGGAAAGGCCTTACCTTGATATACCGTAGCTTAAATGCATTGAATATAATCGATTGAAACAAGCTCATTATCCAAGGTATTGGGAAAGGATTGGAAAGATTAATGTGATGAAACACTATAAAAGGTATATTTTAATATTTTCAAAAATCTAGGGGTATTTATTGAACACAATTGTAGAAGTAAGAAATAAATTATAAAATGTGATAAGATAGTTTGATTGCTATCCATAACTAATAAGATTATAAAAGAAGAGAAGTTCTATGTGGTTAGGGATAGTATGATAAGTATATATTTTAATGGAAGATATAAAGAATTAAGTCCATAGAGATTAAAGGTATTTGACAAAATTTTAGATATTGAGGAGACCATAGTTTTTAATGAAGAATAAATTAGATGGTGGAAGAAGATAAAAGTCAAAAAAAGTGATAGAGAATCAAATGATCTAGGAGGGCGGGTGAATTTAGAATTTAAAGTAAGGGAAGATGAATTCAAGTTCTAAAATTCAAATAAATCACTAATGGTGAAGTTTAACATAGTTGAATGACAATGAGTTAGGGAGTGATTGGAAGGTACTACGTATAGTAGCATACTATACCAGAGAAAGGAAAAGAGGATTTGTGGGGAACTAGTTTGTGCATAATGAATGCAATATAGATGAAGAATAGTATTAGGAAGTAATAAGCAAGAGTTGTAACTTAATAATGGTGATTAAGTATTATTGAAACTTTAGTATTATATTCACCTACATAAAGTTCTTGCTGGGAAAAGTTGATGAAATTTTCTCTATATTTACATCAATTCATCATCATAGACATAAATATTTGGGATAAGATATAGAAATTTAGAATTTTTTAAAAATATTATAGCTTAGCATGGAGGCTTATTTTATTCTAGTGTTTCTACGTTCTCAATTGCAAATTATTTGGAGGAGGAATCATAATTGCATAATTGTAGGTTTTCCACTTGTAATATGTATGATAGTGTTAGAGAATTTATGGGGTTTTTGGACTAGATGTAATGATTCCTAGAGGCATGTTAATGTTTTATGGAATGCACATAGGTACCGTGAATATCTAATATGAATTGTGTGTTTATCTTTATTATCATAAGCCATAGATAGTGTTTGGTTGTATTGCACAAAGACATACATTATGATATTAGAGAGACGTGTCCATCAATAGCCTTTGATTGGTGGTAAGTAGCTATGGTTCCCTATGTGTGATGGTATGAAGGGTTAATGCTACATGTAATGTATTTCATATTGAAATCATGGCATTATCATGATATGGTTGTGTGATTGTTGGTATTCTACATGAAGTTAGATAATTAGATGGTTGGTATTCCATGAAGATTGGTATTGGTGCGTTTGTATAGATGCACCAAGTTTAGACATAGTGATATTAGTGTAAGGAATATAAGGTAGTAGAACAAATTCCTACACTAATATTGAGAGGAGAATAATGCAAAAATTTACAGATATTTTCAACAGTTGCAAAAACTTTAACAAAAATAAACATAAATATCATGCATACCACAACACGATGATTTTCATGTGGAAAAACCTTTCGGGAGAAAAATCCCACACTCCAAAAGCCACCCAATATATTATTTAGAAATCATGAAGCTTACAATATACTTGCAAAGCAAGCTTCTCACATGAGTATCACCAACTAGAGATCCAGAAGCAACATGACCCTTATTAGACTCTCATAATACATCACACTACACATCCATAATACAATGCCCTCATAAAATAGGGTTGCCTTCTAGGGCAAGTCAAGCTAGAAAAATATTTAAAGTTGGATATGAGGCCTAATGATGAACGGTCTAGATTTACAATAATAAAATATATATAATTTGGCTTCTTACCTATCAACAATAAACGTTATGTAATTGCATCGTTGAGACACATTTTTCCAACAATTAGTCTAATGTGTTATATCCTAAATGTGTGAATTTCTTGTTGGAGGTTGTATACTATTAATCTACAAATTGAAACTATGCAACCCATTCTATTGGATATATCATTCTTGAATAATACAATTGGTAATGTCCTTTTTTTGGTGGGTTTTTCCTATAAGGATTTACCACATAGATCTTTATCTCATGTGTATGTGTGACGTACAATATTTCATGTGCTTCCTTTAATGATGCTTTTTGGTGTTAATGGGGGTATACTACCTAACTAGTTTCCATCTAGGTCCTATTCACAATTAGTTTTACTTAGGGCACTTTTAGGCTATTTAATTTTACCTCTTGTGTTATATGATTGTGACACGTGTCAAAATCTTATGTTGTCCTATATCTTACCTTGTCTATGTAAGCAATGATCATATTGTACATTATGTATCATTGTGAAATCCATTATATTTTATTGTATTAGATAATCTAGAATTCATTTCTTACTAGTCTCTTATGGACGGTTAATTCTAGTTTTTAAAGTAATTGCAGTTGTTTGAGTCTATTGTGTCTCTTATAATACTTAATTAAATTGTGTAACATACATATATACATTCGATCATATAATCTTAATTTATTCCACTATCCTAATCTATCAGTTAAATGTAATAGATGTATATTATAATAGTTAAATGTGACTAGGTTTTCCACAATAGAGTATGTATACTAATTAGGGGAAGATTCATAGATTTCAACAAAAATGGACAAGAAAGAAAGAATAAAATAGATTCAATAAGAGAATCAAAAAGCAAGGAAAGATTCATAGAGGACATGGTGGAGATATTTTAAAACTGAAGGTAGATAATAGTTCATGTGATGATAACATATATGAAGGTAATAAACAGAAAAAAATATGTAATATTTATTTTAGATAAAATACAAAAGGATGATGGAGACTTTTGTGATTAGAAGAAGACAAAACCAAAGAGATATAAGGTAATGAATAATCTATAGTTGTGAGAAATCTAGATGAAAAAGGTTTCATAATTAACATGAAATAGTGGTATATAGTAGGGAAATTGTTATATAAGTAGAAGTGGTAAAGGGTATTTTGTGAGAATTTTTATTCAAGATGAGAATAAGTTAAGTATAAAGAGATGGATGTGGAAAAGAGTATTTTAAATATAGGAAACATGGACTAAGTTAAGAATGGGAAAAGTTAAAAGAAACAATTTTTTTTTGTAGATTAGATATATTGGAATAGGGGTTGGTAGTTTCAATACACAAAGTATGAGCACATTAAAGGGAGTGTGTATGACGAGGAGAAAAGGGAATGCTAGGGAATTTAAGGGAAGGAGTTGAATTTGATAGTTGTAAAAAGAAAAGTTGAGAACTTGAAGATTGATTTAGTCAAAGATAATAGAGATAAAATGGTAAAATTGAGAGCTAAGTAATTCCTAAGAGTATATTAATGTATGAGAAGAGTTGACAAGCAAATAAGGTGGAAAATTTTAAGTGGTTGTGATATAAGACAAATTGTAAATGTCATGGTAGTGTGGAGTTTGAGGGAAAGAGTGAAAGACTTGAGTTAAAAATAAATGATGAGTATTGGATCTTAGTAATGACAAAGCAAAGTTTGATGTGGTTGTTATAGGTTATGATAAATGAGCACTACAACAGAACACAAAAACAATGCCTAAAATAGCACCAGATTTCAGTTCACGAATTGGGCGATTTGGCTGGCAATAAACTCGACGCCGACTTTGGCGCTGAATTTGGCGTTGAACATTGTGTAGGACTTAGCGTCGTAGTTAGCACCAAAAAATCACAATGCCCCTGTTAGCACCTAACATAGCATCGAGAAATAACGCCTAAACTAGCACCCAATTTGGCTTTCGGTTTTGCTTCTATGTCTACTCCCATTTTTTCTTATAGTTTTGCTTCCAATTTTGCTTCCATTTTTGCTTCTAGTTTTGCTTCCAATTTTGCTTCCAATTTTTCTTCCAGTTTTGCTTCTAATTTTGCTTTCGATTTTGCTTTCGATTTTTCTTCTAGTTTTGCTTCCATGTTTTCTTTCAGTTTTGCTTCCAAGTTTTCTTCCAGTTTTGCTTCCAATTTTGCTTCCAGGTTTGCTCCAATTTTTCTTTTGGTTTTTCTTTCGATTTTGTTTCCAGTTTTTCTTCCAGATTTGCTTCCAGATTTTCTTCCAAGTTTGCTTCCAACTTTTCTTCCAGTTTTTCTTCCAATTTTGCTTCCAGGTTTGCTTCCGGTTTTGCTTCCAATTTTTCTTCCAAGATTGCTTCTAGTTTGGCTTCCATTGTTGCTTCTAAAAATGCTTCTTGTTTTGCTTCAATTTATTAATTTAATATGTTTTATTTCAATTTAATTAGTTAAATATATTGTGCCTCTTAAATATCTCATATGATTATAGAGTAAGTAATTTAATTATTTAACTCATATGATTACATAACAAGATAAAAAAAAAATTGGGTCGGTAACACGAAATTTTTGTATTGCTTGTAAAGATAAAAAGTACATATATTGTTTCCTATCATTACCCACCAAAATTCCACAGTAATGATAAAAACTAGAGGTACCTTAACGTGTAGAGTAAAACATTAAATAAAACCCGTAACCCCTGAAAATATTTACCAGGAAAATCCTTACTCCCAGAAACTATAAACATTAAATAAACCTCATAACCCATGAAACTGTTTATCAGTAAAGTTTGTTGCAAAGTTTTTCTCGAACCTTTTCCAAATGCAATTAACACATCTTAATCGAGGGCTTGCATTTAACACCATATTGGATTGCCCACGCTACTATTAATGAAGTAATACTTCACCATCGCCCACCACCCCTACCTTCGCTTTTCATTTAAGGCGTTGTCCTCTCCTGTGTTTTCACCTAAGTTAGCTAACTTAACATCTCTAAAATCCTCCAACTTGAATTCCCCCATTTCACCAAAATTTAAAACCCATTTAGATAAGACATCCGCTTCCACATTACCACCTCTTTTAATGTGGCTCACCACAAAAAATTCAAAAGAGCTTAACACTTCTCTGATTTGTTCAATTACGTTCTAGAGGTGCCAAGCATTAATTTTACCTTTCATCACCGCGTGAAATTTTATTGTAACATGATCATCATCTATAATTAAAACAAGTGATTCAAATATCTATAATTTAATTGAATTTAACACCATCCATCCTGAGTAGTAAATTAAAATCATCATACGTAATAAATATCCATCCAAAAATCATCGACAACTTTTAATATATATAAATTGACAAGTCAATACTGATAAGATCATCATCATATATAACTAAAACAAGTGAAAGTCAAATATGCCAGTAAATGAAAAACATGTCAAAATGATACATGTCCAACAATCAACATAAGTGAAAATGATACATGTACAAATGATATAAATAAAATTGATAAATTATATAACTCAAACCGATACAAGTCAAGATGATACATGTCCAAATGATATAGTGAAAATGATACATTTCAATATGATACAACTCAATAATATAGTACTATAGGTCGTGAAAATGATACATATGATAGTAACCATGAAAAGAGTCATCATAATGATCTATCAGCAATGATCCATGATGTAGTCTATATGATCATGAATGTCACTAGTTACTACCACCAACTGTCTCATCATCATCATCATCATCGTCGTCGTCGTCGTCGTCGTTGTCATCATCATCATTGTCATCAGCCTCGGTGTCTTCTGTATATGTGTCATCATCATCCTCTGCCATGTGATCTGTACCGGCAGAACCAATATTTTGTGGATCTATATCATGTTGAGGATCATCTTGATCTTTTGGAAGATCCGTGTTCTACAAAAAAAAAAATTAGAATGAAAAGTTATTATTTATTTCATGCAATAATTTATTTTTCTGTTATTAATCTAATATTACAACATATGACACAAAACCATAATCATATTACATCATATCAAATTGCACATACCATAATAAAATTTCAAAAAAGTTATAGCTAATACTGGTGAGTCAGGAGAAACTTCAGCTTTCAAAAACAAAGCCAATTAGGCTGGCAGACTTGTGGATCAGGCCAGCATTTGGTGGAAGAGGAAGAAAGATGACTGAAACTATGGAGGCCCTCCATAATGGATTTTAGTATTCAACCATGAGAGCAGAAGAGAGAGTTGATATCATGTATTAAAATATTAAGCATGCATTCTTCCAGCCAACGAAGAAGGAGATGATTACTTTGCTTCATTTTCATTTGCATAACCATATCACGATGTGGGAACCAAGAAGACCAAGGATGTCTAGTTTTATGTGGAGGTAATGGATTTGGTCCAAACTTTAGGAGGGGAAAGAAGGTCAATGTATGATCCTGATGAAATTGAGGAAGAAAAACAAGAGAGGGACAAGAAAAAAAAAATCAATATAGAGTCAAGGATTTGTCAAACGAGCAAGAGAGCTATGGGAGCAACCTCATCTAAAAGATTTTGAACTAGAGTTTGATATACCGTTTAGAGAGCTTGGTTTTCATGGAGTTCCTTTCAAAGCCACTGCTTTTATTGTTCCTACGGTAAACTGTTTGGTAGAGTTGGTGGAATTACCTTTCTTAGTAATCGCTATTAGTGAGATTGAGATTGTTAACCTTGAGAGAGTAGGACTTGGGCAAAAGGAATTTGATATGGCTATTATTTTCAAATACTTCAAGTGGGATGTACTCTGCATGTACGCCATTCCTTAATCTTTGCTTGATGGCATCAAGGAATGGCTGAACTCCATGGATATAAAGTATTATGAAAGTAGAATGAACTTGAACTAGTGGCCAATTTTGAAGAGTATTACTGATGATCCAAATAAATTTATTGAAGATGGTGGTTGGGAATTTTTGAATATGGAAGCTAGTGATTATGATTCTGATAATTCAGAAGAGTTGGATCAAGGATATGAACCCTCTGATGTAGAAGAGGAATCAAAATCAATTTTCATGTAACCACCATCAAGAGTGTTACAAGCCAACAAGATGGAGGGAATTCTTATATAAGGATAATTTTCAATGTTGCAGGTACTGGCTTTAATGCCAACTATAATGGCAACATTGAAATTCCCTAGCAGTATTCATGTTAAGGAATTTTCCTTTAGATGCAAGGATTCAAAGCACATCAACCATGTGGTACAAATGATTGAATCCCAGAGACCATCTATAGCAATGAAAGAGTCTGAAAAGGCAGAGAGAACTACACTGGTGACTCGAGAGAAACTTCAGCTTTCAAAAACAAAGTCAATTAGGATGGCAGACATGTGGATCAGGCCAACATTTGGTGGAAGAGGACGAAAGATGACTGAAACTTTGGAGGCCCACCATAATGGATTTTGGTATTCAACCATGAGAGAAGAAGAGAGAGCTAATATCATGTATCAAAACATTAATCATGCATTCTTCCAACTAGCGAAGAAGGAGATGATTACTTTGCTTCATTTGCATTTGCATAACCATATCACAATGTGGGAACCAAGAAGACCAAGGATGTCCAATTTTATGTGGAGGTAATGGATGTGGTCCAAACTTTAGGAGGGGAAAGAAGGTCAATGTATGATCCTGATGAAATTGAGGAAGAAAAGCAAGAGAGGGACAGGAAAAATAAAATCAATACAGAGTTTCAAGGATTTGTTAAGTGGGTAAGAGAGCCATGAGAGCAACCTCATCTAAAATATTTTGAACTAGAGTTTGATATACCATTTAGAGAGCTTGGTTTTCATGGAGTTCCTTTCAAAGCCTTTTCTTTTGTTCCTTTGCTAAACTATTTGGTAGAGTTGGTGGAATTACCTTTCTTAGTAATCACTATTAGCGAGATTGAGATTGTTAACCTTGAGAGAGTATGACTTGGGCAAAAGGCATTTGATATGGCTATTATTTTCAAAGACTTCAAGCGGGATGTAATCTGAATTGACGCCATTCCTCAATATTCCCTTGATGGCATCAAGGAATGGTTGAACTCCATGGATATAAATTATTATGAAAGCGGAATGAACTTGAACTGGTGGCCAAATTTGAAGACTATTACTGATGATCCAGATAAATTTATTGAAGATGTTGGTTGGGAATTTTTGAATATGGAAGCTAGTGATTCTGATTCTGATAATTCAAAAGATTCAGATCAAGGATACAAACCCTCTGATGTAGAATAGGAATCATAATTAGATTTCATGTAGCCACCATCAAGAGTGTTACAAGTCAATTAACAAGATGGAGGGAATTCTTATATAAGGATAATTTTCAATGTTGCACGTATCAGCTTTAATGCCAAATACAATGGAAACATTTAAATTCCCTAGCAGTATTTATGTTAAGGAAATTTCCTTTAGATGCAAGGATTCAAAGCACATCAACCATGTGGTACAAATGATTAAATCCCAGAGATGATTTGTAGCAATGAAAGAGTCTGAAAAGGCAGAGAGAGCTACACTGGTGACTCAAGAGAAACTTCAGCTTTCAAAAACAAAGTCAATTAGGCTAGCAGACGTGTGGATCATGCCAACATTTGGTGGAAGAGGAAGAAAGATGACTAGAACTCTGGAGGCCCACCATACTGGATTTTGGTATTCAACCATGAGAGCAGAAGAGAGAGCTGATATCATGTATCAAAACATTAATCGTGCATTCTTCTAGCCACTAGAGAAGGAGAAGATTACTTTGATTCATTTTTATTTCCATAACCATATCATGGCGTGGGAACCAAGAAGACCAAGGATGTCCAATTTTATGTGGAGGTAATGGATGTGGTCCAAAATTTAGGAGGGGAAAGAAGGTCAATGCATTATCTTGATGAAATTGAGGAAAAACAAAAAGAGAGGGACAAGAAAAATAAAATCAATACAAAGTTTCAAGGATTTGTCAAGCGAGTAAGAGAGCTATGGGAGCAATCTCATCTAAAATATTTTGAACTAGAGTTTGATATACCATTTAGAGAGCTTGGTTTTCATGGAGTTTCTTTCAAAGCCTTTGATTTTATTGTTCCTACGGTAAACTGTTTGGTAGAGTTGGTGGAATTACCTTTCTTAGTAATCGCTATTAGTGAGATTGAGATTGTTAACCTTGAGAGACTAGGACTTGGGCAAAAGGAATTTGATATGGCTATTGTTTTTGAAGACTTCAAGCGGGATGTACTCTGCATGTATGCCATTCCTTAATCTTCACTTGATGGCATCAAGAAATGGCTGAACTCCATGGATATAAAGTATTATGAAAGCAGAATGAACTTGAATTGGCGACCAATTTTGAAGACTATTATTGATGATCTAGATAAATTTATTGAAGATGTTGGTTGGGAATTTTTGAATATGGAAGCTAGTGATTTTGATTTTGATCATTCAGAAGAGTCAGATCAAGGATACAAACCCTCTGATGTAGAAGAGGAATCAGAATCAGATTTCATGTAGCCACCATCAAGAGTGTTACAAGCCAATTAACAAGATGGGGGGAATTCTTATATAAGGATAATTTTCAATGTTACACGTACTGGATTTAATGCCAACTACAATGGCAACATTGAAATTCCCTAGTAGTATTTATGTTAAGGAAATTTCCTTTAGATGTAAGGATTCAAAGCACATAAACCACGTGGTACAAATGATTAAATACTAGAGATGATCTGTAGCAATGAAAGAGTCTTAAAAGGCAAAGAGAGATATAGTGGTGAATCAGGAGAAACTTTAGCTTTCAAAAACAAAGCCAATTAGGCTGGAAAAAGTGTAGATCAGGCCAGCATTTGATGGAAGAGGAAGAAAGATGACTAGAACTCTGGAGGCCCACCATACTCGATTTCAATATTCAACCATAAGAGCAGAAGAGAGCTGATATCATGTATCAAAACATTAAGCATGCATTCTTCTAGCCAGTGGAGAATGAGATGATTACTTTGCTTCATTTTCATTTGCATAACCATATCATGGTGTGGGAACCAAGAAGACCAAGGATGTCTAGCTTTATGTGGAGGTAATGGATGTGGTCCAAAATTTAGGAGGGGTAAGAAGGTCAATGTATGATCTTGATGAAATTGAGGAAGAATAGCAAGAGAGGGACATGAAAAATAAAATCAATACAAAGTTTCAAGGATTTGTCAAGCGAGTAAGAGAGCTATGGGAGTAGCCTCATCTAAAATATTTTGAACTAGATTTTGATATACCATTTAGAGAACTTGGTTTTCATGGAGTTCCTTTCAAATCCTCTGCTTTTATTGTTCCTACGGTAAACTGTTTGGTATAGTTGGTGGAATTACCTTTCTTAGTAATCGCTATTAGCGAGATTGAGATTGTTAACCTTGAGAGAGTAGGACTTGGGCAAAAGGAATTCTATATGGCTATTGTTTTCAAAGAATTCAAGTGAGATGCACTCTGCATGTATGCCATTCCTCAATCTTTGCTTGATGGCATCAAGGAATGGTTGAACTCCATGGATATAAAGTATTATGAAAGCAGAATGAGCTTGAACTGGTGAGCAATTTTGAAGACTATTAATGATGATCCAGATAAATTTATTGAAGATGTTGGTTGGGAATTTTTTAATATGGAAGCTAGTGATTCTTATTTTGATAATTCAAAAGAGTCAGATCAAGGATATGAACCCTCTAATGTTGAAGAGGAATCAGAATCAGATGAGGAAGGTTTAGAAGATGGATCTCATGTGGAGTCAGAGGAGGACAAAGAAGAAGAAGACGAAGAGGAGGAAGGTAAAACATGGGATGATTTAGAAGTTGGAGCCAGAAATGTAGATAAGGAAAAAGGAGACGAGTCTAATAGTGAAGAGGAAATGTGACAACGAAAGGTAAAAGCTACAGGGAAGTCTCAGGCACCTGATATTAGAGATTCAAGAGGAATGTCTTCCAAGAGGAATAAATTTAGATGAATTGAGTTCATATACATCTTTCTACTATTTATTCATGCACATAAATGGTCATCTTGTAATCATAATATTTGAGCTCTATTTACTCATCCTATGCATCAATAAACAACTCAACACAAGAGATGAAAATTGACATATTAACATAGCAATATCCAACTAAGTTATTGAAACTCAACTACTGATACCTCATTCTCCATCCAAATTAAAAAATCGTTCCACTTTTTGTTTTGTAACATATTCTTTTCAAATTGCTTTGGATGGTGGCCATATTTCTCCTCATGTCAAAACATGGCACATGGACTAGTTAAACTAATTAATATGCAATCATTTACTTTTTACAAGGAAATAAAAAAATAATATCATTTAACATATTAAATATACTTACAAATATACAGATCAAGGCCTGTAAGCCTTTATGGCCACTGCGATGCGTGGCATGAAGTTTCTCAAGCCTAGCCTTGGAGGCCTTGTCCTGAAACATATACTAATTCAATTTAACTATGCACAAATAAAATTTAAATATTGTTTAATAAATTTGATATAATCTTATGAGAAAATTCAAATACCTGCATACTCTCCTCATTGGACTTCCTCTGTGCATCGGACTTCTCATATGCTTTTACAAGCTCTTTCCATACATTCACACTTACATCAATTGGCCTTTTTTCCACCTTAGCTGAGGAGGGATTTTTTTATCTTCTTTGTTTGGTTGTGTGTCGCCAACAAGTGTAGACTTTGACACTTTTCACTCATTTGGACCTTTTCCTATGGATTTTGGACTGTTTCCGGCCTCTTTTTACCCCTTTGCAAGCGTTGTGCCAAAGTGTTGTAAGGTTTTGCAATACATTTTCACTTTCATAGGTTTGTCATCACCAAATAAACCCTTTCTTATGCTATAATGACCCCTTAATACGCATATAAGTCCTATCTCGGTGTGTTTTGTGATACAATCCCGACAAACATAAATAATCACATATTAATTATCGATAAACAATGAAAATGCTCAGGTGGACTAGGTCGCCACCTTGGGCGACCTAGTCCCATGTGGCATAAATTTAAATTTAACTTAATATTCTTTCGAGATTTTATCTCTAAAACCCTAAGGTCGACCTGTATGGTGTTATTTTAAGAAAATTAGGGCATAAATTGTATAAATAAGCCTCAAAACCCTAATTTTTCATTACACACCTCCCATTTTTCTCCTCTCATCTCCTCATCTCTTCTTCTCTCAAGCAAGCTAGGGTTTCTACATTCTAGGTCAACAAGACATCTTGTTGAAGCACTCAAGGGTTGAATCCTCCATTGTTGAAACTCAAGATCAACCATCATGGCAAGGTAACTAAGTACATTGCTTCACATGTCATGCTTTCCCATTTTATTTCTTCATTTGATTTGATTGTCTACAAAGGGGTTTAACCAAGGCAAACCCCTATACTCTAAGAATCAAAAAGTTTCCCTCTTTGTGTGATTTGCATGTCTTTTAGGAATATTTGACAAAGAACCAAGGTGGAAGAGTCTTCAACAAGTTTTCCAAGCTCTCTAGGGTTGAAGAAACCCTAGTTGATGCTTGGAAGACCTCCACAGATCATATTTTGCATTTTCGGGGCCAGACATTTGAAGGAGTAGAAAACACAGACCTAGGTCTCTAGATTCCTTCTTCTAGTTCACATAAATTTAGAAGAGGACTAGGTCACCACTTTGGGTGACCTAGTCCCACTAAAGCTATTTTCCAAGAATTTTGATAGATCTGGATACCCTTTTGGTTGAAACGGGCTCCGGAGCAATTTCCCAGAATTTGCCCGACAAAGGACTAGGTCGCCTAGCTTGGCATAAGTGTCCCTTTCAGAAGGTTGATCAAATTCAGCAGCATTTCCAGCCCCTACAAGTTTCCAGGTGCACACCCCTTTCATCTCCAACCTTCTATTTCAATTTAGTGTATATTTCTTAGGTGATCTTGTATATACTTGTATATCTCAATGTGTTTTCCAACATAGTTGTATTTCATAGGCTTTACACTCATAGTTAGCTTTTACTTTCAGTTCATTGCATTTAGACACATTCAATCACACACATTCACACCCCCAATCCAATCCCCCTTTGAATGAACCCTAAGATGAAAAGGTGTGAAAGAGAGCCATTCTTCCAAAGTTAGCTTCTAGGTGAAAAACCTTGGAAGCTCATTGGGGAATCCTCTTTCCCTTCCTCATTTTTGGTGGTTCAAGTTCTCTTGAAATTTTGAGACATTCATAGCTTTATCTTCTTTACAGACCAACCTGTGCCAAATTCATTCTCCATGTCATGGATAACTGCTTTTTTCAGGTGCATGGGTATCTTTGAGAATGGAAAATATATATGGTCTTTGAACCATTGAAGGCATGATTCCTTCAACCTATTCACAAGCATTTTCCTAGCATTCGTCATTCGAACTTCCCCTAAAACCACCTCGTATTCTATCTTCATATTGTAGCTACCAATGCAAGATTGAAAACATGGTGTGGTGGAAGAAGTCTGTGTCCCAGGAGTGAAAGTCTCTGCTCCCTGTTCCACATTCTTAGAGTTTACTATCACTGATTTCCTCTTGGATCTATCCAGGACTGGTTGGGGAATCAATTGATTCCCTTTGACACAATTGATTTGTTTGCAATGTTTGAGGGGCGTTACCAGATTATTTTTCTATGTATCTATCAAGTGTTGTCCAGTTCGCATTAACCAATTTGTTCACTGCCTCTACCCCTAATATGGAAGCCAATTAATCTTTATCTTTGTCAGTCTCATGTCCCTATATATATATATTTTTAAGTTATATTTCTTCTTTTAAATTTAGAAATAAAAATCTAAAAAGTAAAATTCAAAGAAACAATGGAAACATTTACAAATCTATAAATTGACAGTGAATTACCTCATTGTGGCTAGAGTTTGCTGACAATGCTCGCTTCCCTCCATTGCTTGACATTTTGAGGTGACCTAGGGAAAATTATTTTCATCCAGTTTGTGGAGGCAAACGAAGTACACACTATCAGGTATGAAAGTTTTCGTCCAGTTTGTGGTATGAAAGTTTTATTTTGTGGCCAAATATGTTCGTTGGGTTTGCTTAGTGTTGATAACCTAGGGAAAACATGTTCTTTCGATTTGCTTAGTGATGATAACCTTGTCATGAAAACTCTTTCATAATGCAATCTTACACGAATTTGTCATGGCATCGATGACTATGGCGCGACCAGGCAAAACCAAGCGATTTTTGCATTTATTTTCAATAGTTGCTCAGTAGTGACCGACCCAATTCCTAGATTTGCCAAGCAGTTCACTATTTCCTTGATACCCAGGTTAGGGAAATAATACAGAGGCATCCTCACTTCGTGCTATAATATTTTGAGCCAAATCTCAAATGGGTAGGGTAAATTTTTTTGTTGGTTTCTCAAAGGTTTTTACAATTTATAATGATGGGACAATTTAGAGGTTGCCTGGACTGGTTAGGCCACGAACCAGTAAAAAATCACGCATTCAAATGCAATACAAAGAGCAGTAAACAATCACGAATTCAACCAAGAAAAATAAAATTGTAACCTTACCTATGGTGTCGCAAACTAAATTGAATTTCTCACCAGTTGTTGGTAGCGCCCTGCTCTCTTCCTTCGCAAGACATTTTTCCCTTTTTTGTCGTCTGATTTCTTCCTTCACGCGGGAAAGTTTTAAATTTTTGATTTTGATTCATTAGTCGACTCTTTAGTCGGCGTTAGTTAAAGCCAACTTTAGTGCCAAATTTTGGCCGTTTATGTAATCTATTTGGGACGTATAAGGCGACGTCAAGTGCACCTAATTTAGTGCCTATCATTGTTGTATTGTGACTATTTTCATTATTGTGTATCACAGGATCAAGAGTGTTGGAAATAACTCCAACTCCTACCTTGTTTTTGTGACTACCGTTGTCCTATGGCTCCTTCATCAGCTCGGTGTAGTAGAGCGGTTTTTATCGTGGTCCTGCAAGGTGCTTCATCCTTCTCAGTGGTAGTGCAATGTAAGATTATGTGGCAGCACACGATTCTTCCTTTTGTTCCTAGCGGTGTTACGATGAATCCCGCAGTCCCGCAAGTATTCTACCATTGGCGTGCGGTAGTGTGGTGACCACCGCTGTCCCGCGGCTCCTTCATCAGCTCGGTGTGGTAGAGTAGTTTTTACCGCAGTCCCCCAAGTTGCTTTTTCCTTCTCGGCTGTAATACGGTGAAAGCTTTTGTGATGACATTTTTATTCATAGAGGAGGCCATGGAGAGAGGACGTGGACGACGTAGAAATACTAAATTGCTGAGAGGAAATTGGGTGGAAATAGATGAGACAATGGAATCTGCAAATATAATAGAGGTAAGAAGAGAAAGCAACCTCAACCAAAGGAGGAAGTGTTTATGAATTCACAAATGCTACAACATAGAGGAGATAAAGTCATTTTTTTGTCCACGAGGCCTCTGAGGTCAAACTTATTGGTTGAAAATGCACAGGAATGGTGATTAAATGTGATTTTATGATCAAGGGAAAAGTTTGAAAATTAGGATAGCCAAAACATGATATCAATATGTCAAATATATGACTAAAGTGAGGTTTTGTGTTGGATAGAATATTCGTTGAAATGATATAATTGGTGTACTAAACACTATTTACTATGTTGTGTATTATAGGGGCGAGACGAGGCAATGGCAACAGATCATGTCATATCAAATGAGGACACAACGAATGAAGTGGGACATCAGGTACTCAAATTTTGACTTAACTTAGGAAAAAATGATATGATGGCATTTTGTGATACGCCCATATTTTTTCACAGTATTATTGAAATTTATAATGTATTACCCAATCTTGACATAAATTAATGCATGTTGTTGATTATTTTAGATGGAGATTGGAGCAAATGCAGAGCCTAAGTGTTCAACTAGCAAAAAAATATGATATGTATGTGGACGTGGACCTAAAATTGTTAAATCACGTAGATGACAGTGGGTGGAAGAGAATATGACAATGGATACTGTAGACACAACAAATTATTGTACTAAAGAAGAGGCAAGTCAAGACTGTAGTACATGGGATGAATACTTTGAGAAAATTGTTGTTCGTGGATGTTTTGTATGTCGTGGAAAGAAACAATTCAAATGAGCGATTGCACAAAGATATTACATGTATGATGAGATTCCAGTCGATAGTATGCCTCCTACAATCAATTCAAATCCAATAGGAATTGTGGTGGGGAATTTTCCAATTTGATATAAATAACATGTATACTTCGTTTAAACATTGTTTTATATTATTTAAATAACTAATTTTTTCTTAATGGATACCTGCAGGATAAAGATCTTGGTTTAAATTTTCCTGGATCACCGAATTCTAGCCTAAAGGGCAATGATCATTTATCAGATGATACATCTAACAAAAATATGTACCAATATACCAGCTCAGAAGATGAGGAATTGACGAAAACAAGTAACAGAACAAGAACCAATGTGAAGATGCATAATTTGCTTAAAGACAAGGGGAAGGTGGACTAAATACCCTATGAGAATGAATGTGATGGAGATGATGAATTTCCCTTGAGTTTGAGATCAATTTATAAAGAGACATTTGATCGTTGACTATATTGTGCTTGGCCTAGTGATCAACAACTACCTAGAGTGTATAAGGTGTTTCAATTTTGGGGATACAACTACATGATACGACCCTCCAATATTCATGGAGAAAATCTAGGCCTCTTTATTGTCCAAAATGTACATGTGTAATCAAAAAATAGAAACAATTCAGAACAAACCACTTGGAGATTAATGCCATATTATGTTCTATTATATTACAATGGTGAATAGAGAAGGCTAGCAGAATATAAGCCTAGCATGTCAGCATATGTTCTAAATTCGAATATGTATACACATCGTCTCCAATTGGAAAGTGGAAAAGAAATAAATAGAGGTCATCTTATGTATATATATGGATGTGCATACACACACAAAAATATTACAGGATTTATAAATAGTAGTAAGGGAAGGGACCCTATTGTAAGACTGAATTGTCAATTTGTTGAGGTTATAAATGATAAATATGGAGATATGGAAAGAGAGGTTGATAGATTGATAATGGTTGAGGTTATTATGGACCTTACCATTAGGGATGAGTTATTGATTGATTACCCCTTCTTAAAACGCACTCCTGCATGAAAGAAGAGGGAAGAACCCTAAGGATGTTCTTAAGGGCAAAAAACCAAAGAATAATAAATGAGTGTGGACTGATGTTTTATAAACTATGTTATCAAAATTGTGTTTTATAGAAATTATTGTATAAAAAAGGTAGTCTATAAAATAATGTTCCATTATTCAATTGATGTATATATGTTCATACAATTTATAAAATGTCTAATATATGTATGTCGTTCATGTGCAGGGATTTTTCTATGAAGATATTTTGGACCCGAAATGGATATTTGTCATACATTATGATCCAAGATTAAGGCATGTATTTGACAATGCATTAGTGGATACTGAGCAAAAAAATGATGGCCAACAAAATGAGAGAGAGGGATTAGAGAACATCAAAGAAATTTACATCCATGATGATGTTGAAGATGGTTATGTTCAGGCACAAGAAGACAACAATCCAGAGTTAGATGATGTTATGGAAGACAACAATATGGATGGTATAGAAAATGATGATCCAAATACATCTGGTAACAATATAGATGGTCTATAGTCAAATTTCAATGACGATGAAGATGATGCAGGTCAAGATGAGGATGATGATAATATTAAATACTTGAAAGAACATATGAACATTGACAATGATACACTAGATGACATTGTAGCAGACAATAATGTTAATGACCAAGACTTATAAATTTTTAGAATTATTTGCAATCCATTTTTAAAAAAGGATCTTATGGCCTGACCTTTGAAATGCTTTAGTAATATTATGTTGTACGTGGACAATTGAAAACCTATTTTATTCTCCTAGCAAGCTTTTTTATTTTCCATTATAATTCTAGACCAAACAACATTTTCGGGGATGGCCTTTTAAACCAATCTTAATTTGTATGAAGTTCACAAACCTGTTGTCAAGCAGTAAATTCCTTTTATAGATAGGAAATGTAAAGGCTTCATTTAAGAAAAGATAAGTAGTCTCTTTCTAAGGGTAATCCACATGCAAAAAGTAAAAAGCACATAAAAAAATATTGTACAGTAGAAAATCATATTCAATCAGTTATGTCTTATTTTGCTTGCACATTTATCTAAAAGACATAGGGTATTCACCATACATTTCCCTTGACAAAGCAAACATGTGCTTTCATTTATTTTTACTGTATATCTCAGAAGTGAAATTGTTGTTACATAATGATGCACTGAGAAAAAAATATATACAAAAAAATGCAAAGAAAATGTTTGAAATTTCATATGCAACCTACTGTGTTGTGCTAAAAGGAATCAAGATTAACTGGGACAAGAAATAAAAATGAAATTTTGATGATTGTACTTAAAAGTGAACAAGATATGAAAAGTGTGGACAATGATGGTGTTGAAATTGAAAACCCTAGTTCTGATGATATTACTATTTTAGTCATTCGAGATAAAGAGCACATACAATTTTATATACATAGAAAATGAAGATTTGAAACTAGTAAACTTAAAATGTAAACACTGTAAGATTTTTCCTTAAACAATAATTCACATACTCACTTACAAAAAAGGGTGAAGCATTTTTTATTCAAACTTTGTTTTATTTAGTAGACATAACAGTAAAAGAATATTTACAAGTACAAGAATATATACACTGTTTCATAGAAAATAAGGAATGTTTCATAGAATATACAAGTACAAGAATATATCATCATCATAATATCCTTAATTACCTATTGAAATATCCTTAAATTGTTCAATCTTTGGTATGAATTGTTGGCAAAAAAAAATGGGATTACTTGGATGCTTCTTCCATTCATTTTGTATCAGCATATGTTCATGGAGACACAAAAGTTGATAAAATATTAATGCACGTAACTCACAATTATTTAAATAAGAAACTTTATTAACTTTATTATTTTTAAATAGTTTCCATTTTTATGTTGAACATGTAACAAGGCAAAATAAGCTCAAATTTAAAAAAAAAATAGCAGCTCTACCAACATCCACAATAAATATTTTACTTTATCAGCATATTCATTCACATAAGCATAGTATTGGGGCTCAATAATTGATATTCATTCAAATATAAGAAGAAATAAGTATGGAAAACATAAGAAAAATAAATAATGATAACACAATCATGGAGAATCTCTGATAATAAGATGTTCTCCATTATATTGCTTCAATTGATATATATTAACAACAAAAGTCTTCAAAATGGAAATGATATATGATGATGATAATTTAAAACTAGGCCTTGGTTTCCTATTTATATAGGAAGCAACAAGCTATAGGCCTTTTAGAAAAAAAATGACCTTTCATAACTACTTCTTTTACTGACAACTATTTAATTAGCATAATTAAGGATATAACAAGACTTAAGACATTTTGACATATGGTTCCATTATTCAACGTAGAAGATCTGTGATCATTGATCTGGAAAATTCTTCCTCTCCATGATGAACATCCAAATGCTCTTGCCTTAGTGTCCTATTCTTCTGATACCAACAACTATTTAATTAGCATAATTAAGGAAATAACAATACTTAAGAAATTTTGACATATGGATCCATTATACAACGTAAAAGACATGTGATCATTGATTTGATAAAGTCTTCCTCTCCATGATGAACGTCCAAATGCTCTCACCTCAGTGTCCTATTCTTTTGAAACCAAATACTTTTCCTCCCATTGATACACCATAAAATCTGATGGCCACTTATATTCCTGGATCTTTTGCATGTTTGCAAGATGATTTTTCCATCAACTATCTAGTAATGCCTTTATATCATTAACAAACTTTAGGTATCTTGCATCAAGAACAATCAACCCATCCATGATCTAATTTAGCCTAGGAAGACTAGTATCATCATCCTCCTGTATATGAGTTACACACTTATGAACAGCCTGACTAAATTCTTTCTTCCACTTATCCAAGTCCTTCAACTGATCACCATCTCTCATAATTTCAGGTATATACCACTGTTTCCAAGTATGGAATAAATCCATTCGTGTTACAATATTTTTATCAAACCCTTATACATACTAAAATTCATCAATAATCATCTTCACAGTTTGTTCAATTGGCTTTAATGTTGTGGGTGCATCAAAAATTCTTTGTAGAACTTTGTATAACTTAGCCAAAGTGTGGTGAATATGCTACCACCTTTTGAACAAAGGATCTAATACAAGCATATGTGTCTTTATTTGATCCATTGTCTGTTGAAGTGTTTTATAACTATCATGCACATTCTCCAGTTTATCCATAACTAATTTTATCCTGTGCTCGAGAATCTTTTCCATAACTTCACAAATTTATCTTTTCACTTCATCTTGGGTTTGATTGTTGGCCTTCTTTACATCATCCACTTCCTTCTCTGGAGTTTTTACTTGTTCTTCACAATATCCATTGGAACAATAGGAGGACTGTATAACACCATCTCCTTGCTTTACGAGGGACCTAATCCTCTTAATTGTTCTTTCAATTTGACATTATCCATGAACAGATTATTAACTTCATCATTTAGGAACCTTTGTTCCTTTTCATACTCCTTCAATTTATCTTCTAATCCCTTAACAGTTGCTCGAGTGAACATGGTCAAATGCATGGTCATTGTGGTTGCCTCCAAAGGAGTGGTATCTTGTATTGTTCTTACCATCGCTTCCTCTTTCATCCCTTGAATTACATCCAATAATTTTGGCTTTTGTATATTTTTTTGTTTGATCCATATGGCCAGGGTTTCAATCTTTGGGTTATACCTAGTTCCACTCACACCTTCATCGGAGTCAAATTCTGTAACTAGCATTGGATCTTCCTGAGCCTACACTTGATCAAGCAGAAACATTTTCTTTGATTCCAAGCCAGGGAAAATGAGCATATTGCTCTTCAAGACCATTTCTCTAGCCTTCTGGGAGCTAATGTCAATGTTGTCAACTCTTAATTCCTTGAAAGTCTATTCTACCATTTCATTTTTCTGTGATTCTTCAATTCCTGCTTCAGCTGATTCCATCCTCTATTGAAATTATTTTATCTTCATCTTCATCCAGAAATCCTTAAACTCAGGAGTCTTAATGAATTCGTCATCTTCTATGAATCTCCTAGCTGTAATTTACCTTTCATCTTCACGTACCTTTTTACTTCTTTTTTCTACATTGAACCCATCCTTTCATCATGTTTATGGGATTTGGTCTCAAGGATGGGCTGATCAACTTCAATATCACCTTTCAATGACTAGAGTACTGTAGCCACTTCCTCAGTATCGCCCACCTCTTCAGTATCCTCATAAGGTACTAACAGTTCAATGCTTCTTGTGTTTTGTCTTTTGGGAGGTAATTGCTCCATGGGAGGCTCAGAGGTTTCACTTGGGGTATGCTTTGCAGTTGCACCACTATCATGTTCTTCGAGATATGCTTCCTTCTTTCTGTACAAGTCTTCAAATCTACCAATTATTAATTCTATCCTCTTGATTGGGTCCTTTTCCTCAATAAAGTATACTAGGAAATCCTTGGACCTCCACTTCGTCCTTTCTTCAAGCTTCTTCATATATTCCCATTTTTTCCTTCTACTAAATACATCATTATAAGTAATGTAGTTCCTTATGACATTTTCTTCAAAATCCACTTGGTGTGGCACTGCTATTTTGGTAAGAAGATTATGCCTTCTGTTGTTCATATGATTTTCAAGGTCAAAGGCTCTTTCTTTTCCATATTTCAATGCATATCTTGTCTTCAAATAATACTGTAACTCCTCTAGTGTGTCTGAGCCTACAGTCCAATATTCACACTTGGTTTGGTTTGGCAGGAAAGTTCCTTTCTTCTGCTTGTGCATTACATCTTTCTCCATCCACATCATTTAACACATAAATTCAAGAAATGCTAATCTAAGGGGCACAAATTTTGGTAGTATGTGTGGAGCAACAGGCATCCATAAACTCTTATTATTGTAACTTCTGGGAGGAAGAACCAATCTCCAAAATTGTGTGTATGACATTGCTTTGGTCTTAAAGCCAAAGGTCTCACTAGTTGCAACATTTTGGTTGACAATCTTGGTATTTCATACCCAAGAACTCGAAGGATTATCTGTACAAAGTCTTCGTAGAATATAACAAAGCTTGAATTCTTGCACCGACTGTCCCAAATATAACACCATTTTTGGATAGGTGTGGGATTCCCTTTCTCATCTACTGTAGCCAAGTCCATTCTTTTAGTCCAATGGTCCCTATTTTGGTACAATATCATATGACACAGTAGGGAATAGTCTGAATGTAATCGGTGCTCTATCCTCTATAACTTGGGAGAATTCATCATCTAACACCTTCTCAAGGTATGAAGCAAATTCATATTCAATATTAGTTTCAGGGTTTTGAATTCTCATGGCCATCATCATTAGGCCTATTGGAATTTTATCTTGAGCATCTATCCCCAACACTTGGCAAAGAGATAAATATGTATTCACAAAGTAAAACTGAAAATCTGTCACATTAAATGGTTCAGTAGTGGTAGTAAAGATGGGGAACGTTCTGTTACCAATGTCTCTTTTCATATATCGGGGTACCTCATCACTTCTATAAGTCTTTTTTAACCTAGCATAATCCTATTCACTTTTCTGCAGGTTTATCTTGGTCAAAGCCTGCTTGTTTAAGCCAAAACACTCAATGATGGCTTTTCTGGCTATTTCTACCAATACTATGTCTTTTGGAAACCTTACTGTTTTGGTAGCTGAGTGATAGTGTTTGGCTAGCAGTCTGATAAATTCTACATCAACAAACACATTTGGGACAATCAACCTTGCTATATCCAACATGCAAGTGTTTGACACTAGAATCTTCTCATTTCTCTTACTGTAAAAATACCAAAATAGGTCCCATCCAGATTTGGAAATGAGGGCATCCCTACAACTTTGTGCGGTGTCCACGAAAAAAACTTCTTATTACCCTCTTTAGTAGACCCTGAAAGTATATCTAATATGGACTGATGGAGTGGTCTCTTCTTTACTTTAGGTTCTTCATCTTTGATTTTAGGCTCACTTTCTTTTACTTCTAATTGTTTTGTTTAAAGATGGAGTGCTTTCTTCTTTACTTTAGGTTCTTCATCTTTAATTTTAGGCGGACTTTCTTTTACTTTTAATCGTTTTCTTTTAGGAGGCATATTTCAATTTTCTCTACGATGGCTTCAAATGACAAAACCTTGAAAGATTTTTTATATTAACAAAGCTCTTTCAGAGAGTTTTAGTGCACTTACCCGAGTATTTCACGCTTGCAGGACTTCTTTTTCTCATGTCCTTAGCTCCTTCCACGCTAGTGCACTGCAATTGAGTGTGACACTTATCTTTGGATGGTGCAGTATTCAGTCATATTAGTTTTGGCAACTCTTAATAATTTAATAGCATTTAATTTTGGCAATTGATGTGATTTTTTGCATTTATTATTGTAAATTGTAATGATGCCACGATTACCGTACTACCACCGTCTCTTATTATACCCGTTGCGGTATGGCAGTGTTTTTCCCTTCTCTTATGTTGTTTATCGCACTACTGCCTTGCTCAAGGCTTCTTGTTGCGGGGTTGCAGTGTATACCGCTCTACCGCATATGTTGCTCACCTTCTCAATGGTATAGCGGTGTATGCTTTTGATCATTACTTGAAGAGTGTCGATGAGACAATCTTATTTGTCTTACCAATATCTCAATGTCTCACCGACATTAGATCTTATGTTCCTCTAATGTTGGTTGTTGGTGGCGATGAGACAAGTTAATATCTCTTGCCGATATGCCATTGTCTCATCGATATTTTCCTTCAATGGTATTTCTTTATATATTGGTGTAACTCTGCCATGTCAGGGAGACTTGTAATTATCGCTATGATATAGCGGTGTTTTTCCCTTCCCTTCTACTTTTTACTGCATTACCACCTTGCTCAAGGCTTCTTGTTGCGGGGTTGCAGTGTATATTGCTCTACCACATATGTTGCTCACCTTCCCGACGGTATAGCGGTGTATGCTTTTGATCATTACTTGAAGAGTGTCGATGAGATAATCTTATCTGTCTTACCGATATCTCAATGTATCATCGACATTACTTCATTATATCCAAGAGTTGTGTTTCGTTGAGCACTTGTAGATATACCTTGTCGATGTGACATAAGTGATTATCTCCTTGATAGGCCCATATCTTGTTGGCATTTCATTGTTTTACATCGTCGATGAGACATATAAATAAGTCTCTTTGACATAGGGGTGTCTAAATTGACGCTAAACCCGAAGCTAAACTCGAAGCTAAAGTCAGAGCTAAACACGACGCTAAACTCGAAGCTAAACTCAGAGCTAAAGGCGACACTCAAGGTGACACTACACTCAAAGCTAATATCGACACTAAAGGTGGCGCTACTTTAGCCGCTAATTAGTGCCTAAATTAGTGCTAACTTGTATTGATCAACACAATAAATGCCAAAAATTGTGCCATCCCGATAAAGAGCACCGACGTTTTCAAAAAATACATTAAAATAGTGGGTGGAAGCAAAAAAAGGAGCAAATCACAGGGATTTGTTGTAGTGGAAATAAATAATAAATAAATTAAAGTGTCTAAGACAATAGTATAGAAGGTTGAAAGTGATAAGGGATGGTAGAGACAAGAAGTATTATTTGAGAGATTATATAGTTGGAGTTAACATACAAAATCTTGGTGAAATTTTAAGAAAGGGGTTAAACAATAAAAGAAGTTATGTTTCCTTAAGTTGGCCTTAAGCTTCTCATGGATATGTAGTTGGTTTCCTCTAGCATTTTGTTATCTCTATTATTTTTTGTTTGTTTCTGCTAATTAGTTCTCTTTTTTTTAGCTCTCTTGGTTTCAGTATCACTTCCTCTGAGACTCATTTTGTTCACCTTTATGAGTTTTTTGTAATGGGTATGGGCCCTTCCCGTGTTTATATTAATAAAAATGAAGATAAATTATCTTACAATATTTCCTAAGGAAACTGAAGATTGAAGGTTGTAGAAAAATGAGTTAGTATTGGTTGAATAAGTTGTGTCACATGAATATCATATGGCATATAAGATGGAAGAATATTTGGAGGATAGGATATTGGTAATTTATGCTTATTAACACACTTAGATAATGGAAATAAATTAGGCGGTAGTTAGATCTTAGAGTCAAATTAAAGTTCAAGATTAGGTTGGAATGGAGGAGTAGATCCAATATTGATAGAGGTGATGAAATTGCAAAGAAGCATGCATATATAAGTGAAAGACAAGTAAAAAATAAAATATGCTTGGTGGAAGTGGATAGTGAGTGTATTCATTTTTTATTCTAGAATTGGTAGAGGTAAAAGGGGAAGTGTAAAATTATTTGTACAAGATACATTATGGTTGATTTTTTAGCCAAAAGAGTAGTTTTACCATTCAACTCCTTATTTACAAGCACTGAGTTCATTAATCCCTTACCTATGGTGTCTAATACAAGATCATTTGAGGTCCTCAAATGCATTTTCTTTATGCTTTTTTGTGTTTTGTAGTTCTTAGTTATTTTGGTGGTCATTTCTTTTTTTACTACCAATTTTTCTAGTTGTAGTCATTAGATAATGCACTTAGACTAGAAAATAAAAATAGTTGTGTGGTAACACATATATGAATCATATCATCATGATATTTTATATAACATCATTAAGTTTTTTAGAGTGTGTCCACCTTTTATTTTTCATGTTATATTATAAATGTGGTTTTCCAAATTAGCTTAAGGAGGTGTATAAGGTGTACACTGTGTTTTTGGGGCTTGAGTTTATGACTATGTCAATAGTGGCATTATCAATCCTAAGGTGGTTTATGTTTAGAGTCGCATCAAGTTTAGAGATATATATTTTGCCACACAATGAAACGAAGTTAGATAAAATTTCCATAATTAATCTAAGAGGAGAAATGTGTAAATAGAGAGGATATATAATTTCAAACATGTAAAGAATTCAAATACATAACCATAACAAAATATATGCCCTAGGAAAATCCTTTCAAGAAAAACCCAACCTCTAGATCTTGAAAAATTAGATTATCAACAACACAAAAAGGGTTACAATATAAATCTAGACTCAATTTTTCATAGAAGATTATACCAACATATAAATTTAGAGATATTTTAGCAAAAAAATAGTATCTACAAAATTAAACATCAAAACCTTCATCTCAAGCACCCAATAAATATTAGTGCACAAATCCATAAAATGGTAATTAAGAAACCATGCGCTAAAAATGCCCAAGATGTGGCACCCAAATCCCTAGTCAAAATCCAATGCCCAAATTCCAAGATGAGTTCACATTGTAAAAATAATATATTTCTTACATCTGTTATATGCTATCATAACATCATTATTATTCAATTACCAACTTGGGTACTCCATTTTGATTTCATTATCTTCATTTAAATATGCCTTATGATGTATCATATCATATATCATAAGTTAGTGAATACGTGTAACTCCCTCTTATACCTCTCTTATATATCGTAGATGCTCTCATATTTTTATGTGGTAAGCCTAACTTGTAGAAGCCATGATTTTTTTATCCAAGGAGTTGGTTGAGCCCCCTTTTTAAATTCTTGGAGTAAAACTTTAACAAAATTCTTTAGGGCTGATTTTTACATGTTTTTTTAGTCAAAATCGATGATCCAAAGCCTAAAAATTATATTTTTGTGTCCTTAACATTAGAATGCAACCAGATAACTAAGCTTGAAAATGAGCTGGGAGTCTTGGTCAGCACGCCCACACAAATTGGCGTGTTTCTACCCTTAAACAAAAAATAAATAAACTAGATAACTAAGCTTCAAAATGAGCTGGAGGTCTTGGTCAGCACGCCCACCCAGATTGGGCTTTTGGCATCTAGATACTTTTAAAGGGATTATTTGGCTCTTGACGAGGCCCTCAATTCTATTATGGACAACTTGGTGTCGGACCCTCTCCCTTCCAAGAAAACAAAAGAGTTATCAAAAACATCTATCATATGCTCTATTTTATCTAACAGGTTTGCTCATTGTGCATGTATAGGTGAAATCTTTTTTACTATTTTGTGTCATCAATTTACAACATGTGGAGTAAAATGTGGCTCCCATAAGGGTTGAGCCCAACATGCTACCCTTTCTTGTTTTAAGGAGGGACACAAAGGTAAATTCATCTCATTGTAGTTTAATTGAGTTAGTGCACATCACTCAAGAAAGTGAGCCTTTAGGTCACTATCATAAATGACATATATTTGCTCAATAAGATTTAAATAATAGAAATGACGGTGAATACAAATAATGGTATTCATTAAACAATCATGATTCAAGAGATGAGTATGATAGATCAAGTTATAGGAACAAACAACTATCTTATCATGCTTATGAAACAACAATCAATTATGAAGTCATCAGGAATAGTGAGCAATGCAATGTAAGAGACGGGCACATTGATGCAACAAAATTCCTTGAAGACTTTTGCATTTAACAATGAGGACATATACTATAAGTTTAACATGACAAAATGAAAGCATGATCAAATTTGTACCTTAGTGGATGCACATTCGAATGTTATCATTTTCAATGTCAATGTACACTATTAGTGTTACAATGAATACAAAGACAAGGTATTTTAAAGTATAATTGCATCATGTCCTGTTGGGATGGAGGCAAGTTAAATTTTTATTTGGAATAGTCACCTTTTGTTTTTGCACAACGGTAATTTCTATTCTATGTATTCAAAGGCTAAATAAACAAACAACATGTTCCTTTCATTTCTGAAATTGGAGAAGCATAAAAAAAGCAGTGGACTATGCATTAGAAGTGGAGGATAGTGTATGCCAAGAAGAACAAGCCTAAAAATCACCTTGCAATGAAAGGAGACATCATATTCACAGATTCAAGGATTTCTTTTGCACTTTTTGTATTTTAGGCATATGGTGGATAAAAGCAGGCATCCGCGGGCTACATTGGAGACATCGAATCTAAACCAATGGGGGTCTCATTTTTTTTCAAACCCATCTTAATTGACCAACAACAATCAATGGCAGACAACATGGTGGCCTTTGTGGAATAGCATAATGAGGAGGTTAGGGACATTAGGGTTGATAAAATACATCAACAGGTTTCAAAAGTATGTGAGGTACTGAAGGATTCAGGGACCACGTTAGAGTGTTTAACCCGCAGTCATGCCTTGTTTTGAGAGTAGCGTATATCTTTTCCCACCACTAAAAAATAGATCAAAATATGTTGTTGCATTTTGATATGTAAATGCACCGGGTTTTGAAGAATAAGATAAGGAAAATCCAACCTCACATTCACCAGGTCATCATACATAGAGTATAGTGGTGCAAATCTAAAGGAAGGACTTGGAGATCATGGCGCATAAGATCTGAACTTTGTGATCTCAGGTAATGCCATGGTTGTAGGATGTGCTCAAAATAATTGTTTTGAATAGTTTGGATGTTAGGGTTTAAAGAAAGGCAAGCCAAATCTATAGACATACTCTAGAGCCGTGTTCAAACATATGAGCTCCATAAGGAGTATGCAGTCATAAATGTGCAGAGAAGAACAATGGAGGCGTGGGTTTTGATAAGCCAGAATGGTCATCAGACAAAGGCAAAAAAACCTTCAAGTTTTTGTGTTAGATCTCAGCTATGGAGATATCTTGGTACCTGCAATAAGTATGGTTGTGGCCATACAGACCAAAAATGTCCATATATTTTTGCAAAAAAATTCAAAATAGCTACAAGAAAACAAGATGAAGCCCAAAATGCATATGTGAGGCCGCGACCATGAAGGAGAAGCATCGAGCATATGGTACACATAAATTTTGAAAAGACAGAGCTCAAATGTAACATATTTTCTACAAGAAATGAAAAATGTATACATTAGAGAGTTTACTTGAGCCTTTCGATTCATTTTTTACAAGAAAATTCATTCAAAAACCTTGATGGATGCATCGTCAGAAACCCTATGTCGACGGATGAGAGCTCTTTAGAAGTGAGGATTCAAAAATGAAATGAGCTTTACATTGTTTTGGTGTTTAGGGTTTCAAAACCCTAATCCTTATGTCGACCACATAAGGTGTTTTTTCACCTTTATTTTAAAAAAAATTGAAGCAACAAATACATGTCGTGGTCAAGGGTTTTACTTTACCCTAGTTAGCCTTGTATGCCCTTTTGTGTAATGCATAAGAGCTTTGTAAAAAAATTGCTTTGACTCCCTTAGCCTAGCCTTGTATTCATTTTTTATTTTTTTATTTTAAATGTAAAACATTTTAATTAAGTGATAATTTATATCACTTAATTATAAATGTTATTTTAAATGCAAAGTGAAGGTGTTATGCCTTTTATATGCATTAAGAATTTTAGTTAGGCTTCAATGCTTTTGCAAGCATATAGGGAGGTTTGGAGAGGTTATCAAACATGTGGAGAGCATTTAGGGGCCTTTACTCACTTTGTTGGATGATTTGAGAGCATATAGGGGGTGGTTTTGCATGCCTTCATGATGGACTTGGTCAAACTTGACCTTTTCAGCACTTTGGAGTCTTTTTAGAGGAGATTTAGGAGCTACATTTTTGGCTTTTTGGAGGCATATGACCAAGGAAGCTTCTAGATCCTATTTTGTGGCAACTGCTTGGGAGATGTTTATAGTTACCTTTTTGACTCATTTGTACTTAGTTCTTACTTGTTCTTTTTCTACTCTGTGACTTCTTTTGAGTCCTTTGGAGAAAAGACAGTGCATTGTAACTCTTTTACAGGCATGTATGGCAATGTTTCACTTTTTAGATCAATAAAGTAAAGCAAATTTTGCTTTCTCAATTTTTGCTTCATTGAGTGTGTTTGGTTGATTGATGCATTTGCATGTGAGTATCTTATTCCTTGTTGATGTGTCTCATTGGTAGCACCTTTAGGTAGAGGAAATATGTATGTTGCAGGTCATAAGATATGTTGGTGATGCAAATAGCTTTTAAGTTGTGAAGAGAGTTTATCATCCTTCTAGGACTAAGTATCATAGCTTTCTTATAAAATATTTATGCAACAACATATAATTATTGAGTTGTGCATGGCAACTTTGTTGTTGGTTGAAACTGTGTGTGTTAGGCAATTTTACAAGCTTGGATAACCATTAGGTGCATCACCATAGGATTTTAGTTTTCATTTTCATGTTATCCTTCTTTTTTTCCTTAGCAAATCAATAGAGTAATCTAGGTGATAACCATTTAGGAATCTGACCTTCTCTGGAGGTTCATTCTCACTATAAGTTACCTACAACCTGAAAATGTTCCCATGTGTCAATAGATTTTTGATACTTAAGTTCAACAGGGTGCAAATCTAGTTGGTAACAGGTGTATTTAGGGTTACCCCTTACTGTCAAGGAAGTCACTCCTACCTTTTGGAACATGATTTTAGAAAGGATCCAAAGGAAATTGGCGGGGGGGAAAGGCTCCATTCTCAACAACTTACATTTTCTGCTCTTCAAGGGATTCCTATCTACTTCTTTTCTATTTTTAAAATTGCCAGTTATATTGCTGAGAAGTTTGACATGGAAGAACATTTGCAGAATGTAGGGGCTACTCATGTTTGGGATGAAATGGAAGCTTGCGAATGATAATAACATTAGATTTTGGGAGGACCCTTGGTTTCTTGACTCCCCCCTTTCACACTCTAATTTCAAGAACCTTACGAGACTTGCGCAACTCTTCTTTGGTAAGTATATAAGCAACTACCTTCTTGGTCAGTCGGGTTCTAGGCAGTGGAAATATATGTTTCCTTGTTGCCCTTTATCCCTAGAGTTGTTGAATCTGGCTAAGTCTCTGCAAGATTTTCTCTCCCTCACCAGATTACCTCTATCCAACATTGAGGATAAATTCTACTGGATCAAAGACAGATAGGGAAATCTTTCGGTCAGAATGACTTACAATTTGTTGTCTGTTCAGGGTGATGATAACAGACCCTGGAGATAGGTCTGGAATAGACACATGATTCTAAAAATCAATTTCTTTTGGTGGATGACCTATCATATCAGGATCCTAACTCAAGATAACTTGAGGAAAAGGGGATTTTAGATCCCAAATACGTGTTTGTTGATCATTTATAACTACATTGCTCATTTGCTATTGGTGTTTGGGAGCTGGCTTTTGAGAAGCTGGGAACCCACTGGACTATGTGTAGGGACATCAAATCCTTCATTTTGGGTTGGTCTGGTCCCTTTCAACATCATGTCTTGTTATGCCTTGCATAACCACCCCATCTTTTTCCTTGGTCAAAATGGGTCCCCCTTTTTGTTTTTGTCCTTGGTTGTTTTTTAAACAAAGTTTCAAGTCTTTCTTTTCCAACACTTTGTTTTTCTTTGGTTTGTTTCGTCGGAACCAAAACCGAAACCGAATTGGGTTTTAAAACTTCTTTCAAAGATCGATTCTGATCCCCGTCTCAACGGTCTTTTGTTTGCCTTTGCGTTTGTCTCTATCGGAATTGGAACCAGAATGGAAGTTAAGTCTGAATTTATTCAGGGTTCCAAAATAAAGTTTCATTCCGTCTCCGCCTTTGCTTTTTGATCTTTTGTTTAGACTTAGGTTTTGTGTTGGTTTTTCTCGTTTCGGTCTTTATATTTATCTTTTTATCGTTTTATTTTGCTTTCTTCTTTGTTGGCGGAACCAGAATCGGAATGGGAACCGAGTTGGAAAATTGGACAAGTTTCTAAATTATTTCCCGCTCTAATTTTGGTCCCGTCGTTTTTTATGTTTGACTTTACTAAGCCGTACTGTAGTAATGTGCTAGTTCCCTCTGCAGTTTCGACTCTGATCTGCCGCATTTATGGCATTGATTATAGGTGCCATGCACGCACGAAGCTGCAATTTTAACCTTAATTAGGGATTAACTGGTAGTTATCATCATTGTTTAAAAGATCAAGAGTGAACCAGAGTTGCAGTGGAGAATTTGTGTGTGTGACTCGATCAAAAGGGAGACAATTACGCGTGGAATTGCTTCAGGGGACTAACTTTTTATTTATGTTTGAGGTAGGGTTTCTTATTCTTTTCTTTTGTTGTTTTGCGAATCGTTTCATTCGGGTTGTTTGCGTGAATTCGTGATTGATCGATCTTCTTTTGAGTTCTTGTGGTTTGTGTTGTTCATATGATTTTTATTCTTTTGTTTGTTTGTTTTCGTTTTGCTTCTCTAGTATGTTAGGTTTTATTTATTTATTTGTTTTTCCTCACAGTCGTTTTCTTGAAGGGAAAAGAGGCAGAAATGGAAACTCATGATATTGTAACAGATTCTGATGAGACCTTGTCAGAAAAGGATGTGCAAGAGGAGATGTCTCTAGAAACTGAACATGTGTTAACTGAAGAAGATCAATGGGCACTGTTTGAGGAAGCAAAGAAAGCTTCAGATGCTAAAGCACATGCAGAAGCAATGGAGAAGAAAAAGGCAATAGATGCTAAGGCACAAGAAGATGCATTACTTCAACAACAACAAATGGAAGCCAAGCGAAGAGATGATGAAGTGTTGAAACAACAAAGGCAAAAGGAGCAGGAGATCAAGACCAAAGAAGACAATGACAGGCTGGAAATGGTGTAGAAAATACATGAGCTAGAAGAGGAAAAGGCTAAGCAGAGGAGAGAGAGAGAAGCCCTTGAGGCTAAATTTAAAATAATTGAAGAAGCCTATAAGAAGAAGGAGGAAGCAGTATGCACACAAAAAGAGAAAGATGTTGAGGAGCTGGTCAAGCAGCTACAAAAGGAAAATGAAGCCTCAGATAGACTTAAAGCGTTGGAAGAAGAGAAAAACAAGTTACTTGAGGAGAAAAGGTTGGAAGAGGAAAAACTGAAGAAGGAACAAGAAGACAAGAAGATGCAAGAACAAAAGGACAAGGAAGAAGCTGAAAAGCTTGCACAAGAAAATGTAGAGCGAGAACAATAAGATGTATAGGAGGTTGATCCTCAACCTAAGGTTAATATGCTACAACCTTTATCCTCTAAAACTGCTGCTTCTTCTTCTATTGTAATGGCCACTACTCCAAGTGCTCCCACTTGGTTAAAAGTTGATTTTCAAAAGAGGCCAGTAACACCCTCACAGCCTCTTAATTGGGATGACATGATGAAAGAGATTGAAAAAGAAAGACCGAAGAAGAAGGCTAAAATTCTGCATTCCACTAGACTCACTGAAGGAGGAGAAATTGTTGCTGAATGTGCAATACCAGTGGTGGATAAGGATGTGGGAGATATGCAACTAACTGATTACCAGTTGGGAATGGTCAATTTGGGAAGACCCACAAGAAATCAGCAAATGAACTTAATTGATGTGGTAGCATCATCCACCAAATCAAGGATGATAAAGGATAAACAGAGAAAGGATGAGCTTACGGCTCAATTGGATCAATTACACACCTTCTTGAAGAATGTTTATGCTCTGAGGTCACAACAAACTACCACCATAGAGACACCAATTTTGCTTAGCAAGAGAGAGGTGGATGATTTGGTGCAGATAAGGAGTAAGGCTGGGATGATGGATAGATGGACCAACAAGCTTAATCAAGAAGTAGGTGAGGTGCTAGGAATTAGTTATGAGGTTCATGAGAAATCTTTGAAGCTAATAAAAGAAATGAGTTAGCATGCTAAAGCATTGGGAGAACAATAGGAGGAGTATAAAGGGTATATCCAGAAGCTTAAAGAGATCAATAAATTGCCGAAATCTACTCTTCTGGAGCAGTCGATCCTTGAAGAGGACAGCACAAATTTCTTGGAAAAGGCCTCCAGCATAATCTGGTTTAGATCTGACTATTTGTACAAACATAAGAATGAAGTTGAGGATTCTAGCAAGGATCTAAATGAACAACTTGATGAGCTAGAAGTTGTTATTGCTATTCTAGTGAATGTTGATATATCGGTGAAGGAAGGCCTGCCTTTAAGTCAATTAAAAGAGAAATGGGATGGTAGACTTAAAGAGGTCATAAAAAAGGGAGATGATGGAGAAGATCTATTGTTGGATCGATTGATGGATATTAGAGAAGAGATAAGGGCTGCTGGAAGGGAGTTGACAAAGTTGAGAGACATGAGAGAGTTTGTTGTTGTTGAATTGAAGAGGATCAAGTTCGAAGACGGTTGGATTGATGGACCAGATTTGGATATGCATCAACAAGTCTTCTCTAGTTATGATGAGTATACTTCAGAGCAAACTCCGCATGCATGACTGACAGTATTATGGGCACATGGCTTTCTTTTCTCTTCTCTCTTTTTCCCTCTAGTTTACTAGATGATCAATATGGGAACTAGAGATCAACTGATCTGAGTTTCCAAGAAAATTTAAGTTCCTAAAAAGGTGGATCTCGACTTTAGATAGAGAGGACTTCATATTTTGTACATCTAGATATACGTGTAGGGTACCATATTGTAAACTTCGGCTAATGAGAATAGAATTGGCCACCTGATAGTAGGAGATAGGAATTTTATAGCTTTGAAAAGATACTTTGTTATTATTAGTTATAGTTGAATACAAATACAGGTTTTTTGCGCAATATGGTGTTGGAATTGAGTTTACCGGATAAGGTTAATGAATCATAGTCCATCTGTATGCCAGTGATTGTGCTGAAGCATAAGTGTTTCTTATGTGATGAAAATCATTAGGAGGAACCAAATTTAAAGATTATTTCATTAAATTATCTATGGATTGAATTATTGAAAGTCTATTGATCTATGATTTTAGCAACGAATGAGAGTTTGTTCTTCTTGAATCTTTGAAGTTTTATGGTGTGTGATTGTGACGGTTAAATTAAGCACCATAGATGCATGCAATAGTATGGATTGTTCTGTAAATTGCATTATGTTATGGTTTTCTTGATCTATTGGAGGAACATTGTTGAAAATATATGTCTAGATATTAGATAATTTGTATTCATGTTTCACTGATGTATGCCCTGATCTATCTTTTTTCTTTTATTTAAAACCCCCTTTTCGTTAAGAACAGATTGATGAATTCGAGATTGCTTGCATTCCTTATTACCAGCAAAGGCCCCTTGAATATTACAGTTGCATGGACCACTTGAGTGACACCAGACAGTTGAGAACCAACTACCAGGACCTTGGGAGTTAGGCTACTATATGTTGTCTTTCTTTTTTAGGAGAAATAGAGTAGAGATATTTTGTTTAATGTTGTTTGTGTCATTTTCACCATCAACATGTCTCTAGAGAGATATGGAACCAGGTCTCCCTATCATCTATTGGTGTTTGTGGAAAGAGAGAAACAACCAGATTTTTAAGAATATTGAGATGAGTCCTATGGAGGTTTTTCGAATAGGGCTAAGACTTATTTCTGAAAATGTTTCGATTTACAATGGGAAAACCCCAGATAAAGCTCCTACTGAGTGGGAGATCAAAATGGCTAAAGATTAGAACATGGATCTAGAGATCAACTCCTTTGACAAATCTAAGGCCCAAGCTAGATAGGAGACAGTTTGGAAACCCCTGAATCATGGGTGGCACAAACTCAATTTTGACGGAGCGGCCAAGGGGAACCCTGGCAGGGCTAGCATCCGGGGCATTATCAGGGATAGCAGAGGTAACTTTGTGGCTGGTTACTCGAGGGTATAGGGACTCAGACCTCCATGACAGCAAAAGACAGGGTGCTACTAAAGGGCATCCAATTAGCTGTTACTATGGGGATAAATAAATTTCACATAGAAGGGGATTCTAAGTCGGTGATTGATTCTATAAAAATGGGCAAATTATTAGGATGTAACACTAGAGATACCCTTTTAGACATAAATCACATGGTGTCAAAGTTGGATATGAAGATCTTTACTCACATCTTTCTGGAGGGAAATCAAGTTGTTGACGCCTTGGCTAATCTTGACTCCTATTGGAGCGTTTCCAAATGTTGGAGGAGTATTGGAAACTTACAACCAAAATTACAAGGTATTATCCTTAAGGAACATGGCTCCTTAGTTACCCATGATGTTATCTAAAATTATGATTGTCAAGGCTTTATGGGTGGTCCACATATTTGTTCTTTGGGTGATGTGGATGAAGATAGATGATGAGGTGGTAAATACGTGGTAGTGTTTGAATAATGGGGCGAAGGTTGTGGTTACAGAGCTAATAATGAGGAGTGATGGGAAGTACAATGGGTTAACGACTAAGTTTGGTTGGGCCATACGCAAATTTAATTTGTGGTCTTGTCATAATGGCCACATATCTTTATGGACTTCCAATTTCAAATTTGATGTGACTATTTGTATCACATGGAGCTCATGCTAAGTCGTATCGACACTGCTAAAAAAATTATTAAGATAAAAGGTAGCTACTTAGGGAAGTCTAAATTTGGCCTCGTGACCATTTGTCATCAATACTCGTGCAATTGCAACTTGGAAGGAAAACCTATCAATGTCATCATTTTTCACAAACCTTACTGATGGTTTTTAAAGATTTCCAATAATGGGTCCGTGGAGATTTCCTTTTTGGAAATAATTCTTGAAGCGTGTAATCTGCAGATCATCTTGATTATTCAAATTCATCCTAGTTGGCTTAAAAGAAGTATTTTTTAGGTGACCTCTCATATTGATAGACATTTTAACTTCTTTCTCTCGTAGGTTTCCTGTGATATCAGAGTGAAGTGCAAAAAAATGGGTGGTGATAGGGTGAGGATGAAGCCGGATAATTTGAGGAATTCTGAAAGGATCCTCTGGTTTGGCATATATGTGTCAAAGGAGGGTTGGCGTCATTAATGGAATGCTTGGTTGGTCATGATGCGAGGATGTTCGTGCAATTCACGAGCTCCTAGAAAGATAGGAGGGTTATTATGGGAGGTATCTCTTTCAAGGTCAATGAGGAGGTCATTGCTCAAGTGACTCAACTCTCTTGCATCGGGAAGAAATACACTAAGCACACCAAGACCCAGGACAATGAAAACCTCAATGCTTTCTTTAAATAAAAAAAAAAACTAGTCCACTCCCAGTCTAATTTTGAAAGAGAAGCGCTCCCTCGACCATGGGACTAGGTTTGTCTAGCTCTAATGAAGTATGTGACTTTGGAGGGTAGACATAAGGTTTTCTATTATTATCACCTGCCTCTTTTAAATCTCCACCACAAAATGTTGTTGAGTTTTCCTTTTTTTCTTACTTACTAATTTAGAAATATTTGTCGAGAAATGTTTGGACACTGCTGCCCAAAACCCTAAAGAAACACCACCCCTATCGCTCCATCAGGGCCTCATCCTGAAGCTTTATCATTTCTATCTGGCTCTCTACCTGCCCAAACCCATTTCTGATGTTTGTATTGAGGAAGTTGAATCCCCTGTTTAGGCCAATGTGAATCCCTCTACGACTGAGTCCAAGGGCCCCAAAAGGAAATCCCCTCTGGTGAATACTGAAACCCCCAAGCCTAAAAATCTAGCCAAAAATAAAAAGGGTGGTGCGGCGATTGCTCAATCGAAAGCGGCGGTTGGGCTTTCTGACCTCAAAACTGCTCCCCACGAGATGGACAACAAACCTATAGCTAGGAAAAAATTAAAAGAAGAGGCGAAAGGCCAGGTGCAGTTGTCACCCATAGATAACGAAGGGAAGAATATTGTTGGTAAATATTCCAAGGGGGACACCATGGTGGTTGCTATTGTGGAGATAAGTTTAGAGAACACCGGCATTAGGAGATCACACAGGCTGGTGAAAAATAGCAAGAAAGTGCTAGTTAATGATATTTCCAGTGTTGAGGAGCAATTTGACAGTAAAGGCAAGAGGAAGGAGGAAGATACTAAGGAAGAGGAGGAGGTTTTCATTGAAGGGCCTAGTCACTTTTTCAACCTCAACAAGATGCTCAGGGAAGATTCAATGACCCAGTCCTCAGATCCCCAGGCTATGGAAGAAGATAATACAAAGACTGTGGAAAAAGTGGAGGATTATAACATGTTGCTGAAACGGGTGGAGAAGCTCGAGAAGAAATTCATTGGTTTGACTTGGTTCACTATCAAGATGATCCACCATGTGGCTAGTACCCTTTCTACTATGCTCAATGACGAAATGGATAAGAAGGCTATGGAGGAGGGCCCCAACTAGGTTAGGGAGGATGTTATTAACCTCCTCTCTCTGAATTGGGAGGGTGCTAGTTAGTCTGCTGCTGTTGTGTCATGTTTGTTGGGTTGTTGTTTGTTGGTTGTTGGTTTGTTGTTTCTACATTTTATTTTTTTGGTGTTTAATGTTTTAATTTTCTGGACCTGATCTTTTTGGCCCTTGTGGCACGTTGTGTAAAGGGTACAACACCCTATAAATGTTGCTTAATGTATCAAAAACATTAGAATGCAAGTTTGATACAACTTTCTTAACATTCTCCCACTTGTCAAACATCTTGCAAAAGTGAAGGGAATACCAACACTATCAACTATTTTCTATGGGTTGAGAGGTCTATGAAATTATTATACCACTTGAATTTCTCCATGTTGATTGGCTTTGCCAGATTATTTGAAACAATATATAGAGTATTAACATTATATAGAATTTTCCTTCATCCTTCTCCATATTATAAAAAATATATACTATAATTTAATATTTTTCATCTACACATGAAAGGTCAGGTCCTTTTCCAAGTTGATGACACTCTAATTATTGCAATACACTCTAACTAATTTTTGATACAAATCAAAATCTAAACACAAAAATAAGATAAATACACTCCTGACAAAAATGAGCATGTCAAGATAGTCAACATTATAATTTCTATCCTATTATGTGTCTCCACATTCTTTGGAAAGTGCCCTAGAGGACATACGAGGCAAAACATTTAAATTTTATTTTTCCTTTGAAAAATTGTAATTGCATTCATAGAGGTGGACCCACTATGGTGACGGTTATAAAGCATCTTGAGAGAATATTCCATTTACGCATCCACTTCTAGGTGGGGACCACCCAAATTGTATTTTCTTGCATGTTCACTTGTATTATTTACATGTTATTTTGGGTTGGGCCACCCAATTTTGCATGTTTTGGGTATGATCCATCAGAGAGTAATGGAGCACTCGGGTTTGACCGAATGTGATTGGCTATGGGTTAGGCACCCATGTGAACCATGTGATCATTTAATAATTTTCACTATATTTATGGGTTATCCACTAAGAGGGGTGTGGATTTTTTCTAGGTGGTTTATGCTTGTTTTGGGATACCACAGTGGTATTCTCTCCCAAAAATCTTTATATATTGGAGCCTTGAGATAGTGGTTTCATAAGTTTGTTTGCATGTTGTTAGAGTAACGCAGTGCAACTAAAATTAAGAGAGGAGCGTTGTATTGTTAGAGTAACGCAGTGCAACTTCATTTGAATATTACTACAAGAATTACATCTCTCTGGGTGTGGAGTTTTTTTCTCGCAAGGGTTTCTCCATGTATATCTTGTGTCACTTGTGTTTCTCAACTTGTGGTATAATTATTTTTCTTTCATTGTTGGATATGTTAATCAGATAATCACATAATTGGTAATCTAGAATATATAATTTCATATTTGAAATCACATTATTAATTTCATATTGCTACAAGTTTCACCTTGATATCCAACATAACATTGTTGAGAAACAAGGTAAAACTATTGCAGTAATATCTCTGACTAATATACACAAATTTAAAATTTAATTGTTTTTCAAAGTATGAATATTATTTGTTTACATAAAATTAATAATAAGAATAAAATTAGCAAACCATGTGTATATAGTATTTACATAGAGAAAATATTTTGGCAAAAAGTCCATGTAAGAAAGGATAATATATATTAATCTTAAATAAAGAGATACATCTAACACACTAATATTATCTTCAATTTGATAATACTCTAACAACAAGAGTGTACCTATACAAATTTACAAGAAACTACTATCTCATAACCTCAATATATAGGAAAGGATAAAAGACAAACCCATAAAATGGTAAATAAAAACAATAGAAACCAAAACTATGGTATCATACAAAAAACTTGTGTCCACCTTGGAGAGTATGTTTTAATAATAGTAAAATGATAAAAAAAACCTCACATTTTTGTCACATGGGCACACTAAATGATTCTCAAAATATAAAATGTAAGCACAAAGGCATCTTTGACTTCGTGACTCTTGATAGCTCACATTACCAAGTCTAGTGTTGTATCTTTGTGTCCAGTTACAAAGATTTTACCTTTAATGTTTCTAAAGTCAATTGTAGTGACCACCGTTGTGCTCCACCTCCTTCATGAATGTATATGAAAACTAATGCCAAGATTCGTAGGGAGTCTTAATTGTAAATTATTTTCCAATTACACCCTAGGCATCCAATGAAACTTTTCAAGAGTGTTTGAGATAGATAAAATATACATAATATTGTAAAATTAATGTCACCTTAATACTAGAACTATCCAACTTGAAATTATACATTTCAAATACATCTATAGGAAATACAATTGTAATTAAGTACAAGAATCAAATCCTACAACCTTCCTACACTACAAGAACTTATCTATGGTCAATAGCTTCATAAGTGAATCTATAATATTATCTAGAGTATCAACATTCTCTAACAAGGCCTTAATATTATCAACCATTTATCACACAAAAATTGGCATTGAACATCAACATGATTGGTATGAACATGATACATGAGATTAATTATCAAATAAATAGCACTATGACTACTGCATCCAATTCTAACAATCTTGTAGCCAAAATCACTACATGTACAAAGTCTTTATAACCAAATTGCATCATTAGAGGCATGTGCAATAACTATATATTCTACTTTGGTTTTGGGGATACCTTTACTCGTCTAACATATTGCATCGCTAAATAGAGGAAACACATGCACTAGTGGACCTTGAGTTATATAAGCCACCTACCCAATCTGTATCAACAAATACATGTATGTCTAATAACTTTTCTACATCATCAACACCATGACAACATGAATAGTAATAATAAATTCCATGCAAATATATAAATACTCTATGAATGAAATTTCAATGCTCTCTACAAGGGTTAGACACAAACCTTCTCAAAAATCCCACTACTCAAGCAATATTTGGTCTAGTGCAAACTATTGCATACATCAAACTACAAACATCACTAACATAAGGTATATTATACTTCCTATCAAAATTATCATCAAATTTGGGACACATGCCTAAATTAAGCTTAGTACCAATAAGAAATGGAATTCTCACTAGTTTATAATAATGTATACTAAACCATCACAAAGTGGTATTCATGTACTTCCTCTGACTTAGATATATTTTATACCCAATCCCTAGTGATCTCCAACCCAAGAATATGGTTTGCAACCCCCAAGCCTTTCATGTAAAATATACCAGAAAGTTGAGTTTTGAGCTCCTTAATAAGCATCTTATTGTTACAAATAAACAACATATCATCCACATACAATAAAATGATTATAATTTATCATCAATAATCTTAACCTAAGCATCATGATCTTCCCCACTAGTAGCATTACCTATATACAATGCAAAGACATCATATTTTTGTACCACATCCTAGGTGACCATTTTAGACCATACAAATACAATTTTAACCTACAAACCAAATGTTCCTTGCCCTTCACAATTAAATTATTATAATATCACATATAGATCTCCTCCTTGAGATGACCATGCAAAATTAGTTTTGACATCCATTTTCTCAATCTCAAAATCATAAGCTACAAAAATAAGTAAAATACATATAATAGCAAATAACTTGGCAACAAAGGAGAAAATTTCATCAAAATCATCTTCGTATCTCTAGGTGTAGCCCTTGGCTACTAGTTAGGCCTTTCACCACTCTAACTGACTATCTACATCAAATTTATTTTTATGCACCCACTTGCAACCAATGAGCTTTATTCACTCAAGAAAACTAACAAGATCTTGAGTGTGACAATTATCCAAGGCCATAATCTCCTCTTGCATTACCTACATATAAGATACACCATCCTTCAAAGAGAGAGCCTCCCTGAAAGATCTAAGGTCATTATCAATACTCAACAAAGAAATTACACAAAGAAAATCTAGTGGGCTATACCTATTCATTAGATTTCGTTATCATGTGGACATCCTCAAGGTAGGAGTAATATTATCTACCTATTATTCCACATGATTATCATGTACATCCTCATTTAAACCCTCTTATTATTCCCCATCCTTTGATCCATCTAATTGTTCGTACACATGTGCATCTTCCTTCTTCTTTTTTATCTCAAAGTGCACTATTTTTGTTCTATCTTTTAATTTTAGTTGTTTTTCACTCAAAGAAGCTCTAAACTCCATACAAATCACATCTCTAGAAATAAATTTCTAGGTTAGAGTATTACAAAGCTATAACCTTTAATATTCTCATCATAACTAATGAATATGCATTTCTAAGATTTTGGATCCAATTTATATTGCTTTTCTTGAGGTAGAAGAGCATAAATGTCACAACCAAATACCCTTAAATTTGAAATTGAAGACATATTTTACCTATCCATACTTCATAAGGAATTTTATGAATAAGATTTGAACAAGGAGATTGATTAATCAAACAACAAACAATACTTGCATCATTTTCCCAAAAGCATTGATCTAATTCCTTACTACTTGGTATACTTCTATCTTTTTCCATTAAGGTTTAGTTCATTCTTTTTGCTACCCCATTTTGTTGGGGAGTGCAAGGATTAGTCTTTCATCAAATAATATATGTATATTTATATAATTCATCAAATTCCTTGGAGCAATATTCACCACCATTATCAAATCTCTCAACACCCTTATCTTATGATTCATTTTCTTTTTAACTAAGGATTTAAATTCCTTATAATTAGTGAAAAGTTCAACTTTTGATCACATAAAATAAATTTAGGTGTATCTCAGAATCATCAATGAAGGTAATATAATAACAAGATTTTTCTCATAGAACCCACATATAGTGGACCAAGCCCATCAAAATGAATGATTTTTAACATTATCCTAACTATGTTACTTCCAACAAGAAATGAAGATTCATCATTTTTTTTTTCAAACACACAATGCTTACAAAAATATTTTTTCCAACAAAAGAATTAGAAAAACTATCAACCAAATTTTTATATAACAATGGTCCTAAGGATTTTTTTTTCTTGCATGGCTCAAACATTGGTGCCACAATATACGTGCATTTCTATGATAGTTATATTGGAAAAATTATAAAATTTGGAGGCATTTATCTTAAACAAGGTCACAATATGAGATCCTCTAGCAACCACCAAGTTGCCTCTTATCAACCTACGACTAGACTTCCAAATGTCACATGCATGCTATAATCATTCAACTTAGATATAAAAAGTGAATTATTTCAAGCCATAAAATATGTAGGACATCATCAAGGGTTTTAACCCTTCCATCACCTAAACACAATTGTACCTTTCCTTTACCAAAACTTTGTTTGGTATTGTTCTCTCCAAGAAATCTTTCCTCCATCATAAGTTGTGTATGTAAAAAATCACTCCTTGCGAGGAGTCATATGGTAGGAGAAACCTAAATAAATAATCCAAGCAACATCATTCATAGTATTAGAAAAAAAACAAATCATATTATCACCATCATTGGAAAACTTTTTTATGGAGGAATATGAACACTTTTTCTTTTTCTTTTTGCATTCCTCCTTCACACATCCTCTCTTTCCATAGTCCCAACACTTTACTCTTCTCTTCCTTGGGCTATTAAAAATATCCTTTATAATTTTATCTTTCTTCTTTTCCACTTTAGATCATCCTTTTACTTTGGACCTTCCCAATACATGCAAATCATCCTTCAAGCCTTCATTAATGTATTTCCTTCTTATCTCCTATGAAACAAAAGCAACAATGGGATCGCCCATTTTTGGTTCTATATTACTATCACAATGATGAAAATGTATTTTCCTAAGTATCAAGTAAATAGAAAATTAATAAGATACATTTATCCTCTTCTTCCAACTTGGCATCTATAGAAAAAGCCAACTAAAAATCAAATTAAACACATTTAAATTATCTACAATAGAATCACCACCTTTAATTTTAATGAATGCAATAATTTTTTAGATAAAACTTGTTAGTATGAATTTTGGTTTGATATATATCACCTATCCTCTCCAACAACTTGAATGTAGTGGTCTCCTTGAAAAAAATTGAGAAAAAAATTGTAAGGTAATTGAATGATTTATTGTGCCTTCTTGTCCACTTTCAACCAATCTTCATTAGACATTCAATGATTTTTTTCTTTTGACACAAACAACCACTAATCTACTTCTTCAAGTATATATTATATCTTCAACTTCCACATCTCACAAACTTCAACACTTAGTAAATATGCATCCCTCTCTATGTAGAACTATTAGCTTTGATCCCATATTTTAAGAAACAAGGTAAAATTGTTGTAATAACATATTTTACAAGTGTATTCAACTATGAAATTTAATTGTTTATCCAAGGATTACTATGTGAATATTATGTATTGCATAAAATCAATAAAACATATGAACACATGATTTACAAGGAGAAACCCTTTTGAGAAAAAATCCATATGAGAAATGGGATAAGTATGTATTGATATTCAACATAGAGACACTTCCAACACACTAACACTCCCTTCACCCTAATAACACTCATACATCACTTGTGTACCTATAAATAATAAAATGAAGCCACCATTTCATACCCTTGATGTATACAAAAGAAGAGAGGACATAACCATGAATGGTTTACCCAAATTATGGTATCATGCAAAAAACTCACACCCACCTTCGAGAGCATCTTCTAAGAACAGTAATATTATAAATAACTTCACATGGGTGGACTCAATGAGACTTCAGATAGAAAACACAATCACAAAGGCATATTTAACTTCATAACTCATCGTGGTTCACATTCCCAAGTCTACCAATTGATTTTGGAGTCCATTACATAATGTGGGTCCAATTTATCATTTAAAGCTTCTCCACTTCTCCTTCTAGCATCTAAGAATTATATTTTACCTTTGATATTTCTAAATTAAATTATAGTTGCTATAATTGCATTCCATCTCCTTCATGAATGCATATGCCAACTCATGTTAATATTCTTAGGGAATAAAATTATAAATTATTTTCCAATTATACCTAGGCATATACAAATTCTTTTCAAGAGCATTGGAGATAAATAAAACATACATAAGATTTCAACGTAAATGTCACCTTAACCCTAACAAGTGTACCTGACATGCAATTTTCCTCTGTAAAGGATAAAATGAATGTAAACTATCACTTGCTCATTAAACTCTATTTACCATCAAATAAGCTAAGCATTAGTAGACCTTTATTATAACCATTATAGATCTCCAATTTTGATCTACATAAACTTGAATATTCAATGTGTATTATAGTTTTGTAGAGGTCTCACCTCCCTAATAAAAAATGGATTAATTTGAAGTGTCCTACAAATATTTGAAGACCCTATTCACTATTACCTAGTTACCCCATTTAAGATTAGCCATAAAATGACTCAAGACTCCTATTACATGGGAGATGTTTGATTTGTGTGAACAATGACATACACAATGCTTCTAACTAAACTAGCATAGGGCTCAACACCCATACCCTCAATACTATAGATGCCAAAGGATGTTGATTAACTAAAAAATTGTTCCCATATAACTAAGAACACTTATTCGTTTGTTGTTAGCCACACTAAAGTGCTACAAAATAGATTCAACATACTTCCTTTAACTTAATCAAAATTTATTAGCTCCATCTCATTTATTTTTTGTCCCCAAGATAAATTTAGCAACTCCTTAGTCTTTAATTTCAAGTGATGATGAAACATGAGATATTGAGTCCCTAATCATACTCTTATCACTACTGAATAATAACGTGTCATCAACATTCAAAGTGATTATATAATAAAATTATTATCATCCCATTTATATTAAATAAAATGATCAAATTTAGACTTGATAAATCCTAACCCCAAAAACATAAGAATAAAACTTCTAGTATCATATCCTAGGAGATTATTTGAGATCACAAAGAGATTCCTTTAGTTGGCAAACTGAACTTTCCTTACCCTTTTCAATGTAGAGCTCTAATCATTAAATATATACTTCTTCCTGCAAGTCACCATGTAGGAAAGTTGTCTCCATCCTCATCTACTCAACCTTGACATTAAATGCACTAGCACAATATAAGAATAATTTAATGGTTGTCAACTTAGCAAAAAGAGAAAAATATCACCCAAATAAACTCCCTCAACATAGAATATCCTTTTGCAACCAAAAAAAAATTGTACTCTTCAACACTACCATCTAATCTAAACTTTCCTTGAAAACCCATTTGAATCCAATAGGTTTCTAACCCCTGGGAAACTTTATTTTTTTTGATTACCCAGGGGGTATCCCCGCGGCCCAGCCCAACGCCCAACAACCCATATCTTGGGTACCTGAGGCGAGACTAATCCCCCTGGAGATGCACCCACCCTCCCGCTAGACCAGTGCATCGGTTGAATTTGGCCCTCAAAGTCGAACCCAAGACCTTGGGGAGCAAACCCGAGACTTAAGCCTCCTCCGCTGATCGTGCGAGTGCGGGCCGAAGCCCACCCCTGGGAAACTAATTGGATACTAGGTATTATTCTTATTCAATACAAACATTTCTTCTTCCATGGTCAACTTATAGGATTCACAACCATTCATTTGCATTGAAACCTTAATATTTATAGGCTCATCAATGCGAGTAATCAAAGAAAAATGCATCTAAAATTAAGTAGATATACATTTCTAGTTGATTTCAAACCTCTTCAATGGTTGAGGTGGAGATTTTTCATATTTGGACATTAAATATCTCTTAGTACTACCCTCCACATCTCATCCATCATGAATTTTTGGTTTATCATCTAGTGAAACCTTCTTGATCTTTGGTTGTAGCTTAACAAATAAGTCAATATCATTCTTCAATTGCTTAATTATGGAAATTAATTAAACATCCCCACAAATTACATCCCAATAGTGCATGGTCTTATACTTACAATATTTTATAGCTTGTATACTTTAACACTTTCATTGTAGTTGATGAAGATACACTTAATAGCTTTGTATTCTAACTTAGACTTTTTTTATTTGGGCACACAAGCATATACCTTACAACTAAACATATGGATATGCAAAAGTAAGGGATTTTTTCTTGTCTTAACCTCATGATAGGTTTTATCAATAAGTGTAGATGTAGGAGGCCTATTAATTAGGTAACATGTAGTGTTAATTGCTTTTGCCTCAAACTTCTAATCTAAACCAACACCTTTGTGCATCCTCCTAGCCCACTCCATTAACATCCTACTCATTCTCTTACCAACTCTATTTTTCTAAGGGTGTATGAAGTTATCTTATGCTGCATAATTCTATTTTACTTACATGCATCAAAATCTATTGAATAATACTCTTCACCATTATCCTTTCTCAACATAAATTTTCAAATCTTTGAACTAAAAAAAGATCTGATAATCACTCCATAAAATAGATAAAAAATTTCTTGAAGAAGTCATCAATGTAAGTAACATAATACATATTTTCATGTGAGGTACATTTAGAAGACCAAAAAAATTACTATAGATCAAATCTACACCAATAGTAGATTTGCAAGAGCTTGAATAAAATTGAGCATGATTCTGTTTTGTATATGCAGTGTTCACATAAATCAAAATCTATATTATAACCAATTAATCCCTCAATAATGCTTTTACATTTTTGAGGTCGTTAGGCCCTTCTCATCAATGTGGCACATACGCTAGCTCTATAGTATGATATTCTTAGTGAGAAGCTTGCTTCTCTACGAGGTAGGAGAAAGCTTAGGAATCCATATAATGTACAAAAGACATAAATATATTTCTTTGCAAGTTTCAAAGACAACGAAAAACATGTATGGATCTCTTCATTGCTAGTATAATATAATTATTTTACTAGATCTATGTGCTTGCATCAAGGTGGGAGAGGGTTATAAAATGCACTCCCTTAGTAAGCACCATGAACCATCTTGCAACCTTATTTGTTGAAAACCACTTGCACCACCACATCGCTCATCTTGCTTATATACAATAGGTTTCATGCCAAACATAGGATGTACAAAACTCCAAAGAGGCCTTCTTACTTCCCATCATTTAAATGAATATTTACTTAATGATGATAAAAAATACCAAGAAATGTATTGTCACTAAGGTAGATCTTTCCACTGTTAATCTTCTCATATTTATAAAACCAATCACCATGTGAAAAAAAGTGCCAAAGTGGATCATTCATGCATCCTCACATGCATGTATGACCAAGGATACTATAAAATCATTACACAAATCTTAAGAATTCTTTGAATTTTTCATAATTTTTTGATCCATCATTTTCCTTCTTCCTCTCCTTGCAATCCTTTCAAATGTGTCCTCTCTTATCACAATTCTAATATTTCTCCTTAAATTTTCCCAGCAATGTAGATTTCTCGTGAGACACAGATCTTCCTTTGTCTTGCTTCAAGTGTCCCTATTCATTTCAATTCCCTTCAATTTACCACAAAAAGTCATTTTTGATAGTTTCTTAAGTTTTCCACCTCATGTCCTTTGAAAGGAGAGCACCCACTACCTCTTCAAGTGTTAAATTAGTGGTGGTGCTTCCAGTAACCATAAAAATGTTGTCCCATGAATTGAAAAAATAACATATAAATATGATACTTTGACCTTCATCATCTATTTGCATATCAATGGACTTCAACTAGGTAACATAATGTTGAGCACATTTAATTTTTTATAATTAAAATCATTATCACCCATCTTTAATGAATACAACTTATATAGAAAAAAAATTATTCACCATGGATTTGACTGAATAGAGTCTTCCAACTTTTACCACAATCCACTCAAGGTGGCTTTTCCTAAAACATTTAAGAATACTAAATCTACCAAATAGAGTTAAACAAGGCGTTTCATGTTTTTGTCAGCATATCCTAATTTTATTGATGCATGGTTCCAAGTTTTCTTCTAGTGACTAGACCCCTAGATCTTGATCTACCAACAAATCCTTCATTTTATACTTTTGTAGCTCAAAGTTCATGTTATTGAACTTTTCCATCTCCACATAAGATGTGCTCATCATTTTCTTTATAAACAAGATCTATTCTACATATAATTACCACTCAAACCAAGATTAATTTGAATAAAAAATCCTTCCAACCCTAACACCCAATAATTGAGAAGATCACATTTTGACACCAATTGAAAGAAAACCAAATCAAACTTTTGCAATTAATCTAATAGGTGAGGTGTGTAAATAGAAAAGGTACAATTTTAAGCATAGAAAGAACACATAATCATAGTAGAGCATATACATTGGGAAAATCGTCTAGGAGAAAACCTAGCCTCCAAACCTTAAACCAATTATATTACCAACGACACAAAAATGGTTATAACACAACTCCAGATTCAAGCCTTCATAGGAGATTATACCAACATATAGATCTAAAGATATTCTCGTAGCATAACAATACCTATAGAATTAAACTATCAAATGTCAATCTCAAGCACCAAATAAATAGGAAAATTAGAACATAAAACCATCAAATGGTAATTAGGAAACTATGAGCTAAAACCATCCAAAATGTGGCACCCAAGTCCCTACTAAAAATCCATCACCTAAATCCTAAGTTGAGTTTACAGGCTAAAATAACACATCCCTTACACTTATGATAAGTTCACATAACGTTGTCCTTATTCACTCACCCACAAGGATTCTCCATTTTGGTTCCATTATCTCCATTCAAAGATGTCTTATGATGCGTCATACCATGTGTCATAAGCTAGTCAACAAGCGTAGCTCCCTCTTACAACTCTCTTAGGCATCGTAGATGCTCTCACATTCTGATGTGGGAGGCCTAACTTTTGATGCCATAACTTGATCTAGGAAGTCAATTTAGCTCCTTTTAAAAAGTGTAAAGATCTTAGAGTAAATTTTAACATCAAAAGATTCGAAAGCTGATTTGGACATATTTTGGGGCCAAAATTGACCATCCAAAGCCCCAAAATTATATTTTTTATGCTCTTATTATTATGATGCAAGGTTGAGACACCTTTCCTAACACATAAGAGAAGGAGGTCATTTACATGTTTCAAAGCATTACATCCAATTCCAGGTAGAACTTAACAAAAAAAATTGATATTGGTCCCATGATGTTTATCTTGAGTGCACACAAGATTGTAACACACTAGTGGATGATATAGGATTATTGCATTAACTTTCACTATATAAAGGTGGTAAATCCATTAAGATTAGTAGTGGATAAGTGGGGTAAAAGAGCTTAATAGTTTAAAGAAGTGTCAATATACAAGATTAGCTAAGGAAGTTCACATTTTGAGTCGTACTATTAATTAGTGCATGATTTGTGTTGTAATTGAAGGCTAAGGCCCATATATGATTGTAAGCCCTAGTGGCTATAACTATTGATGTAATATTCAATTATGAAGTAACAAAATATTATTTTAGTTTATTGTTATATTGTTGTATTAAGGTTGCATGGTTGGATAGTGTTTCATTGGACCCTCCATTTGTGATTGCATCAAACGAGGAACATACAATGCACTATTGTTAGGGTTAGGGTTTGAGAGAAAGATAGAGTGTAAGGGAGCTAGTTGATTTTCCATGTTAGATTCAAGGTTGAATGGAATGACAACATGTATTTTGGAGGAAAGGGTAATCCCCATTTCTAATGGGAGCGTCACACAAGAAGTGGTGGGAACATTGGGAAGGGCACAAACACAATCATCCATATTTTTTGTCCATGAGCAAAGATTTGGATGGAGATATTGATATCTACTTAAGGTACATTAGGTTGTAAATACAACTTCTCTCGTGCTATTTTCTTCAATTTTTAATGAACAAATATAAATGAATAAAGATTATTATGGTCATTCAAGGTATTACAAATTGATCAAATAAGAAGCGTTTAAGATTATTGCCAACCTTAAACACTTTTTACAAGAATCTCAAACCAATAAAATAAAAATACCAAACATTTCTTAACTTATAGACATATAACAAAATTAATAGTTTCAATTACATTTTAAATTTTTATCAAAATATATGACTACTAAATACAATTGACAAAAACTAACTACCTACCACTTTACCTACCACTTTAAAGAAAATTATACTTTTCAAAAATAAAAATTATTATGAAAACTTTTTTTTGTTAGAAAATATTAAAAATATCATTGACAAAATACGTATGCATATTAACCTAGTATTTCTCTAGTTCAATATAAACCAATTAAAATAGTTATTATTAAAATATTTATTTCCTCCTATGATTAATATAATTGAAAGATACACCACTTATTTTTTACTATGTTCATCAATTTTTTTAATTTTTATATCTTAATCTATCAAATACAAACGACAAGGCTGCCGAGCTACCACTCCATCCAACTAAATAGTAAAATTTATAATAATTTATATTTAAAAAAAAATAAAGCGTATTATAGTTACAGAAAACTAAGTATATTAACCTAGGATTTCTCCAAAACCCTCGGAGAACAAAACCTTACTTAAACCCTAGGGTTTGAAATAAAATTTATAACTAATTTATATTTTAAAAAATATAAAGCGTATTATAGTTACAGAAAACTAAGTATATTAACCTAGGATTTCTCCAAAACCCTCGGAGAACAAAACCTTACTTAAACCGTAGGGTTTGAAAATATCATACCATGTAAGTTTTCCTTATTGTTGAATCAAAAAATCGGTACTCATTTGGGAAGAAAGCTTAGGGAGGGGAAAAGCCCCTGCCAGAATAATTTCTTCTTCCTTTTTCTTCTTTCAGAACTCTTTACTTTCTGATCACCAATCTATTTATTTTGACACATATTCATCAAGTATCGTTCCAACTACCCAGAGGGAATTCTGGATACTTAGTATATTCATTTGTTTCAACTGGGTTTCAGCCATTTGCCGATTTCTCGAATATGGGTGCTTCTGCAAGCCATTCTGCTCCCACTCCCCCTTCACCACTTCCCCCTCCTCCACCTCCTCCTCCTGCCCCTCCTGTTGCTTCTCATACGGTTAACCCCCCCCTTCCTCCTCATCCGTTAGGCATTGTTGACCCAGCAAAGCCAGCGGAAGCTGCTGCCAGTGGCTCAGAAAAGGTGGATTGGCTCAATCTTCCCTGTCCCGTGCCCTATGATGAAGTTCAAAGAGAAGTTCTGAGTAAGTTTTAATATTTTTTCCCTTGTCAAACAGTTGTTATCATTTTTGCAATTCATTATATGTATACTAAATTGCATTTTATGTGAATATATGACACCGACACAAGAATCCTTTTCTTATTTTGCATACCCATTTTCTTCCTGTGTATAAACAATGCAGAAATATAATATATTAATTTCCTTTGTTGTGCATCAGCAGTACAGAAATAAAATCTCATTTTTTAATTTATCTATTTCGTTTTATTCCACTATTGTCCATTTCTTATTTCTGTTTATAATCACCACAGAAACGAAGATGATGCCTTGTTTTACTACACTCATTTCCTTTCTAGTGAATATAAATACCAAAAAAATAGACCCATTTCTTTCTAATGCTCATTCCACCTTTTTTGTCCGGATGAACAATGCAGAAACAAAAACTCTGCTTCTTCAACTATAGATCTAGTAGGTCTCGAACCCTTGACTTCTTTCAAGACTGGAAGCTATCTAATAACTTTGTTTTTGGTCATAGGTTTCCTCAATCTACTTTCCAATAGATCTTAGTATGGCTACAGTGATCTGGTGGGTATTGAGTCTATGTTGCGAAACACAACAGAATTTCCTGTTGGCGTTGATTTTTGGGTCTGTAATATCTCCGTAACAGTGAAAGAAAAATTTACTGGTCTGTGTAATGGAAAATGGTGCCATTTTCAACCTTTTCTTCGTTTTATTCATCTAGACATTTACAGATATCAAGAATCTGGATTTCACACCAAGAACCCCTAAAATATGAAAATATAATGAGAAATAGCTAGAATGGATGCACAACTAGACAAAATTTTCCAATATAGATGTGCTAATGAACAAATACAGTTATTTTACAACTGAAGGCTGCAAAAACAAAAGTGTTTAATCAATTGTTTAGTTTGGCGTTATTGAGAATAGTGCCAAGAGCACTATGCATCCATCTTATCATGAAAACTAAATTTATTCACAATGTTTACTCACCGTAACTTTCATTTTTGTTAAATGCTGAATAATAGATGAATGTGAGGTTGAAATTTACCTCCCTAAAATACGATGTTAGTAACCATGTCATAAGTTTGACCTTTGTTTAAGTGATGGGAGTCTTACTACCACTAATTTACATATCTCATACATCAAATGAGTAATAACTATGTAGTAATTGTAGATATGTTGTTTATTTTATACATTTTCATTGGAAGAAGCTCAATATTCATATCAACAATAGAAACTAAGAAATCTAAACTTCAATAATCCTAATACTCTCTTAATATCATACAAGCAATGCTATAGGATTTAACGTACATTGGTGAATGTTCAACATATTGTGGGGCTTAAAAATTTGGGAGTATTGTTGTTACGCATAGACTATGCTGCAGGTGTGCTTTCTAGTAAAAGAACTCTTTTTCTTGTTGTTGCACTTGTCATGAACAAGCTAGGTGACAATTTAGAAATGGATGAAGAATATTATAAACAACATATTAATACAATCAAGACATAGCAAATACTTATCTGTTATTGTAGGGAAATAAACTATGTTCCACAGAGTTTTGAAATGGAGGGATGGGGGACTATGGACCAAATTTGGGGACAATGGAGGGGATGATGATTGGCAGCACAAATATACATATACATATATGTATATATATAGGTATGTATGTATGTATGTATTTATGTATGAATTATACACACATACATACATATATAATTTTAATAATATTAGTATAATTATAATTAAATTAATGAACATTTTTATTTATTAAACTAATTAATAATAAATATATCATAAATACTTAGCATTATTATAGATGTAAGTCTTTTGTGCGATTCCAATGTTTTCTACGACACAAAAGCCTCATTATTTCTGATTGTATCTTCATTCATAGAGCAAAGTGAATACTCCAACAAAAATAGGCTTGAAAAGTACCTTGCTAAAAAAAGGCTTAAAGACATGCCAATAGCTTGTGAGTTAGTGAGAAAAACTTGATTGGCATAAAAAAGTTAGTCCTTGATCATTTGTAGGCACATTTGTACGACTTGGAGTGAGGATTGATCAATTTTAGAGAGTTTTTTTTGTGGCACTTCAAAAAATGGCATGTCATAAAGTGAAGGCCTTAATTTGCGCTTGGTGGCGAGGGTCTCGCTTTGTATTATGATAGGATACATGCACCACCCTTGGACCCCTTGTGAGAGTGCTGCCCTTGGACCCTTGGGATGGGTGGGGTTGCTAAGCCCAAACCCTTGCATTGGTTTTGGAAAATAAAAAATAATTTTTCTTTGGGCCCATGTTTTCTATGGATGAAATTTGTAATATATTAATATGGATATGTAATTTGTAATCATATCATACTATGATGTGAATTGAACTTGTTTTTTGATATGTAAATCAAGGAAAAACTAGTTATTACCTTTAGAAATTCAGTTTCATGTGTGTTTTAAAGATTATTTTACAAATGATATGTCTTTAATGTATGGAAATTTTGCTATTCTCTTTCCCAAGTCTTGAGTCCAAGTTCAAGTCAAATTTTAGGTTTGTTGAGTCCAAGTTTTTGAAAAATGCCTCAAAGAAACAATCTTGAAGTTGGGCAATCTAACCAATCTAAATGACGAGGCTACACAATTCAAGACAAGAGTATTGCCAATCTTGAATCTTTTTATTTATTCCTTCTTTGTTTTTAGAAACTCCTTATATTAGTTAACAAAACTCACAAACATTTTAAAACTCGATAACATTTACCACCACCCCACCCTCGCCACTTTCTCTACTCTTTATTAAATCAAAGGTGTTCATGACTTACAAATTAATAAATATTTGATCACTCGCTTCCTAAAGTTAAGATAAGAGAGCATGCATCTGATTAAACAAAAACAATAACAACTATTTTAATATTTTATTGTCTCCAATACCATGCACAATTCCTTCTTTCTTCTAAGGTCAACCATTTGTACAAGGCATCATGTTTATTCAAAACTTTGACATATGTCAAAATCATTATCATGACATAAGGAAACTTTGCTTAGTGGGAGGACATCCTTGGTGTCCTTGGGATGGTTGAGGGATGCCCATGTCCCTCTTGGTTGTCCCATGGGTGTTGTGGAGTCAACCCAATGTTCCTTGTAGGGGGATGCCCTAGGGATGCACCTTGCTTTGGTAGGGATCTCTTATGAGCGTTCCTTCTATAGGGGTGAGGGGGACATGTTATCCCCATCCTTGAGTTCTAATGGGTCCTGTTCCTTGAAACAACACCTTTTTTTTGGGATAAGTCCCCATGGAGCTTTAGAAATAAATCACAAACCATACATTAAATGATCTAGGAGTTAAACCTTGATTGAGTAAAACCCTAGATCTGAAGGTCCTTAGATTACTTGAGTAAAACAAAGATTTGAGTATGTGGGACATAGAAATAGAAATGTTGAGAAGCATTATAGAAAGCCTATTTGGTTTATCATGTGTTTTTGACTTTGATTGATTGAGTTTAAAAAAAAAAATGAAAATTGGAGTTTGGAATTGGATAAGTTGAAGCATAGATATTTAGATTGTTTTGATGCTAGGGACCATTCTGCGATTGCAAGTTGATCATGGGACACTCTGCTCCTATGTGGCTTTATCCATTGTTGATGTTATCCTTTGAGATATGTAGAGCTTCTTTGTTTGTGCTTATACCTATGGTTGAGAAACACGTGGTTTTGAAAAGCACCTTTTGGGGGCCTACTTGGGAAGATTGTTGACTTCTTTGATACCAATCAAGCCTTGCGGCTGATGTAACAATGTCAATCACACACCAAACAAGGAGTGTTAGTGTTGATGCAATTGTGATTGAATAAGTTGAGACCAATTTGAATCTCATCTTGCAACTAATGTTCTAAATGTGGATGTATTGTGCTTTCTCATTGAATTGTGGAAATGATTAAGGATGATGTCCTTAAATACAAGTCCTTGACACACAACTTGAGACCTTTGGCATGCATGTTAACAAGTGACAGTTATATTCATAGAAAGTTGGCCTAAGAAATGAGAGATTTTGAATTTTAAATAGGAAGATTAGATATTGTGAGTGTGGTTTCATCTAAGGGATATAATTGCATGGACAACTTAGTTTGGGGAGGCAAATCCCTATAGAAGTTGACCTTCTCCAATGATGGATTCAACATATCATAGGATGGTTTAGGGTTAGCGTCAGCTTTTGTGCCAAAAGAGTCAAATTGAGTGCTACAACCATCCAAACATAGTGACATAAAACGAGGGGTAAAGGTCTCGGGTATTGAATTTTATCAACTACAATTATAAGTATTTTTTAGTAATCATATAATTGTAGCAACTTCTTCACTAATTGTCTAAACAAATTTGAAAATCTTGATGAAAACGTTATCAAATGTTGAATGAATAAGTAATCAAACCAGGCATTGTCTTTGTCCTCTAACCATTAGGCTAGCCCAAATGCTGTAGATCACTCTCTATAATTCCACTCTTAAGTTTGCTGTAGTGTGCAAAGGCCTTGCCAAAATTTTCCCTTCACTATGTTTTGGTGCTTGCAAACTAGAGCCCTCAAGCTATTATCTAGTGCCCCCATTTCATATTGCACACTTTTATTTGCCTTAGCCACAACACTCACATGGCCTTGGTGCATAAGGATTTGAACTATGTTGCCACTCCAATCCATTTGCAGTCTGCATAAAGGAAAGAGTTTTTTCCTAGATGTTTATTTCCAATGGTTTATAGAAATGTATGCAAAATGGGTGTAGTGATTTTTATATGCGACATACCACTATTTGTAATTCTACACCTTAGTCTAACTCTACTACACTCTACAAATGCTTTGTGTATGGTACCGTAGCCTTATCTTTTCATGTCCTCTAGATGCACTTATTGACCATGAAATATAATAGCAGTAATTATTAATAAATGAGTGCCCAACATTTTTTTTTTGAAATTATATAAATATTATTGAGAGTCGATACTTTATTGATCTCCTCACACAAATATGCCTATAAAATTGTACTCCATCTGAAATAATGTTTTTGTTGACATTTTTTTTTAACTTCTTTTTATTCTGATGGTGATTACATTGACATGGTTTTTTAGCTTAGTTTCAATTTTTAACTCTATCCAACTCCATTTTTTGCAATGTTTCTGTAAGTTTATGGAATGGGGGATGCAAGGATGTGGGGAAGCAGTTTCTGGAACAACAAGTTTTTTCCCAAAATTTTGGGAGGATATAGGGATAGCTAAATAACTTAACAAATTAAAAGCAGCTGAAATTTGAAAAGTAAATATATCGTGTTGAATTTGTAATGACAACCCTCATACTTTTAGCTTTTTCGAGGTTTTCAGCATGGTTTTTTGTAAATCTCACCTATTAAAACCTTTATACACCAAATGGAGGAAGTTGTGAAGTTCTTGAAAAAGGGGATGCCCCCTCCAAGCCCCTAAGTCCTTGGGATGTCTGGGATGTCACTTAGACCACCAAGAACACATCCTTAGGGAAAGCTAGTTTTTTGTCAGGTTCCCCATTTCTTGTTTTTGTAAACTAAATTTTGAATCTTTGGTATAATTGAAGATTGGAAGCTACATTGTTGCATTTTTGTCAGGTTCCCAATTTCTTGTTTTTATGAACTAAGTTTTGAACCTTTGGTATAATTGAAGATTGGAAGCTATATCTTTCATTGCTCTAGATTGTGAAGGTCATATGAGTAGCCTTAGCATTACCCCAAAAATATGGTAGGTTTTGGACTCTTTACATCGAATAAAAATTGAAGTCGTATCATTGTATTGACTTTAATTATGGGCCTTGAGCATATTTTGAGTACATGATGGCATTTCTTTAGTGTTTTGGAATGTTTTAAGATAGAACTTCACATGATTGCATTTGCCTTTAATATTAACCATTGTACCTCAAGGATGTGTGCTTAGGGTTTTCCTAATGTACCTAATTCAAGGATGCTTTGGGAATGGGGGTTGGGGAATAAATGTCCCTTTCGCATCCTTAATGTAGCTTCATTCAAGGAGCTTTTGGGAATGGGGGATGGGGACAGTATGCCCTCTCCTCTTCCCCAACGTACCCTTGTGCAAGGACATCTTGGTTAAAGGTGTATGGGGACAAAATGTACCCTTGCCTCCATTTTGCAAAAATCGTGGTGGTCATCACCAAGGTGTTTTCCAAATATGGGGGGCGTTTTTTGAGATGCCCCCTTATGATGCATGGTTTTATGGACATGGTTCCTTGAGTCCTAATTTGAAAATCAATCAAAAAAGATATCAAAGAAAACTTTAACCTTTTATCAAGAAAAAATAGTTTTGTTATTTGTTTTTTAAATGGCAAAGCCTGCCAACCAAAAAATTTGTTATTTCATATCCACCTCAACTAATGTATATATAAATACACACACACATATTGGTTATCTCTGTTTGCTTGTCTTCTTGCTTCTAGGGGGAATAAGACATGTATTGGTGCTCTCCTCAGATTGATTTAGGGGGAATAAGGACATGCATTTCTGTTATTTTTTTAAAAAACCAGAGCCAAGGTTTGGAAGAGGAAGCCTCAGGAGGGTTGAGAGTTGCAATGAATGTCAAGATCCAGGGGCAGACCCATGCCATCAAGCCCAACAAATAATTGATATTCACTGTTGATTATTGAAAACTCATATATCTATATATATTGATCAACGAGGAGGGATTATTTAGACTGGCCCCACACCAGCAGAGGTCATAAGGGTGACCTCCTTCCCATCAACACAATAAACTTAGAAGCCACTTATTCAACTCTAATCAACTTAGAAGCTACAATGGAAGTCCAAGAGCCACCACTTGGAATTCCAACTATAGATGTCACTTTGGGGATTCAAACATCGATCTCCATCTTGAGAACAATACAGCCTTGCCATTTAAGAACAACCCCTTTGACACATACATGTACTTATATAATATATACATGCATATATAATTATCTGTGCCCCTGCCTTGAACAAAATCTAGGAATTATTTGCCTTCCCTGAATCCCATCCTTCTGAAAACTCAGAGAAACACTGGTATTGACCTCCTGATTTTCTTTGGTTGACCCTTATTGTTCTCTCATTATCTGTTATGTTTTGAACTATTCACATCATTGAAGACTTAATTTATGTTATTGGATTATTCCAAGCTAGTTTTTTCTTTGGAGTAACAATCATTATTTGATTGCATAGGGATGAAGTGAAGAGTCTTAAGCTCTTGAAGTAAAAGAGTGGAGTGATTTTTGTTTGAGTTCTAGAAATGAAAGTTATATTAGCAGATTATTGAACTTTTGTTGGTCACTCAAAAGGCTGATTGGTTTAAACTTGATTCACATGAAAGAATGTCTGTTTCCTCTTAAGTTAATCGCTGGTTTCCATAGATATCACACATAAGACAATTGTCAAATAGAGAAGATGTAGAAGAAAAAAACTGGGATGTGTGTATACAATCTAAAGTAGGAAAAATGAAATAAAAAGGTGCTTATTGTCTTTGAAATTTTTTGCTTAGGCTGAGTTAGGTTGAACAACGAGATGGAGGTTTGATGCAAGCAGAAATTATAGTTGCAATTCATGTCAAGGGGAAAACAGAGGAAACAAATCAATGTGTGAAATGTAAGAAATATGCTATATCAATTTTATGAAAGAGAAGGAAGAAATTCATCAAGAAGTTAACTGAGATCTCTTAGGGAATTAAAATAGACATCTCGAGTATGGTAACCATCTAACTTGGTAATATAATATTTTGCAGGCTTTGTTCCATATTCTATGTTGTTCTTCGGCACTTTGCAATGATGCAAGTTTGCATTTAACCCGTAGATCATCTGAGAATCTGAATTTTATTTCCCTCATCATGGTCAGATTGTAATCTACTGTGTGGAACCACTTAGGCATCTTACAGTCAATTGAATGAAGTAAACATTATAACTAAAGCTTTGAGATTTCCACAGGTAAACAGTTTGCCGTAAATATTTGGAATCAACTAAATTTAAATTTTATCGTCTTATACTTCTGACATTTGAGGACATGTTGGAAATAAAAAAGGAAAAATCATTGAACATAGCTGATTTTAAATAAACATTTCTGAACAATAGAATCAATGCTGCATTTGTTTTTGCCTAGTTTATAAATGCTGGAAGTTGTAATATAACCTTCAAATTGGTTTTACATCCTAGAAAATGTTTCGTGAGTTCTGAAACTAATGAATATTACTATTCTAGCTGATTGACATGAAATTAGCACTGTGCAGTGTCACTCAAGCCTGAACTATTTGAAGGCATGCGATTTGATTTTACTAAACCTCTTAATCAGAAGTTTTCACTCAGCCACAGGTATTTTCTTACTTTGAAAATCCTGTAGTTTTTTTTGAAGCCCCAAATCATGGAAGTATGCCTTTTAAGTCCACTTTAATTTTTTTTGTACTAAATTTTACTGTAAATGTGTATATTTCATCAGTGTGTTTATGGGATCTACGGAAGTTCCCTCACAATCAACAGATGTAATCAAGGTTCCTAGTGGACATTATGAGTTTGGTGCAAACTTCTTGGATCCAAAGGTAGATTAGCAGGGTTATACTTTGTTCCTTCTAAACCTGAAGTTACTGAAGGAATATAAGATATACACTATGGTCAGAAATTTAAATTTAGAAATCTGAGTGTGGTTCTCTATTATCTTTTTGGGACAAGAATGAGAAGGAATGATCACTTTTTTTTTGCAGTTGATGCTTGTTGGAAGGATACTTACGGATGGGAGGTTGAGTGCGCGGGTTAAAGCTGATTTGACTGATAATCTGACACTCAAAATAAATGCACAGGTAATCTTCATGCTCATTATCTCATTTGATTGATAGTGTTAGAATTTTGGGTCAATTTTTTTTTTTTTTTCTCCTTTATTTTAGTTCTTGCATGTCTATAGGAAAGGCATTTATTTTGGAGTGAAAATTTTGTTTAGCTTATTATATACATAATAAAGACAAAGTGGTTTTGATTGTTTATTGTTTAACAATGGTTCCAATTGATCCCTGTTTTGTCATCTACAGCTGACTAATGAGCCACATTTCTCTCAAGGGATGTTCAACTTTGACTATAAGGTGATATTTGGTCTTCTTAGCCATGTATTTTTGATTTAGAGCAGACAAAAATGTAAATGGCAGTCATTTATGGTTCAGCTGCTTATGTTGGATTGAGTGCTACAATTTTCTATATGATCTGTATTTTGCTGTGATACAATATGGTTAGCAATAAATATATTTTACAGACTGGGTCACATCGGTTATCTAGCAATGGATCTAGCAAAATTTTGACCACGTTTCAAGGACGATATGTGCAGAGTTGAGTATGAATTTTTAGGATAACTTGAGTGATCCACCAAATTTTCAATATGGGATCTTTGTCCAAAAGTTAGGAAATAGTCAGCAACAATAAGTTATGATTGATGTTGTATAACATTTATCTAAAATTAAAAACAATGTAAAATTTAATAGCACAATTTGAAAATAAAAGAGGCGAATTATTGCAATTGTCTTCGCTAAATTAAAATAAAATACAGTAATCATTATATATCCATATGTAATCATGTGACAATATGAGTAATAGTAGTTTTACATCTAATACCAATGCACAGGGTAAGTCACCAGCTTACCTTTACGCTTCTCAGGGTTGTTTGCACTATCATTGACAAAATCCCCTGTTTATCTCAGCACCCTCATGCATTTGCATGCTCTGCCCTGGATTGGAACTCCTGTGCTTGGTCAGAGGAGCCAAATTCGTAAGGTTAAGTGAAAAAGTATCCTTGTTTGCAGAAGGATGTCTTTTGTACCAAATTGGCATGCTTGCTAGTCTGTGACTTAGAAAATGACCTTTACCGACTTAAAATATTTCAGTATCATCTGATTCCTAAGATACAAGGGACTCTGCACTACAACTAGCTTCTGGACTCTCCTAAAGATGAGGTTATTACTCTGGAGTAGTCTAAAATGGACCCAGTAACTGCAGATTAATTAACTATAAGAGGTAGCATATGCACAAGCTGGCATAGCTTTGGAGCTCTGTATCCATGCATTCTTCATATTTCCTTACCCATACATTCTTTATCATCCAATTGTGCTGTTGTTGCCTATAATATATTGATTCTTGCTTCCACTGGGTTGAGTGGGTCAAACACATTTGTGAGTTGAAAAAAGAAATGCAAAAGGTATATTATTGCAATGTATGACAAGATAATTTTGTAAATTGGAAAGTAATGCAAAGGTATTCTATCACCACCTTTAATAAACATTGTTGCAATAGCAGCTTTAAACTCCTTTTTTTCTGGATTTAATTACATTTTGAGCTGGTATCCTAGGATTTTATAATACCCGTTTTGATTACATGCATGGGCTGCCATGTGCAGTTATTTTCATATGATACATATGCTGAATGAAAAAATGAAATCTTCTATATGTAGAAGTCTAACGCAAGACCCTTCTCATGAATGGTAGCTTGCACAGAGTTTTGTGAAAGCTTTCTTAAATCGTTCCTAGACAAGAAAAATCTGTTGAGACTCTATATGTTGGATAACCTTAACTATTAACATAAGACATTAATTAGAAATAGAAACTGGGGTATATATTAGCTGTTAGTTTCAATATTGCAACGCTTCATTTTATGTTCATATTTTGCTGTTGGTCATTAGTGGATTTCTTTGGTAGGGAGTTTTAAGTATTACAAGAAGCCCTTGCACTAGTTAAACATGACATGAATGAACAATATTACCATCTGCCTTATCTTCTTTGCTTATTGGTAGCATTGAAATATTGGGATCTGGTATGAGCTGTGTTTGCATTCGATACCTCATAGTGGATTAGTTTTGAGTATAGTTGCCGTTATCTCCTTCTTTTCTGCAACTATTAAATGTAGATACACTTGTGAGATTTGTGTATTCATATTTTGCATGGTATGAAGATCAAAAGAGAGCACAACCAGAATATAAACAGATGATGATTGATAGATGCCAAGTGTGCATAACTTCAATAAAATTAGTGACTAGGCAGCTGCATTATAAATGCTGATTTAGAAACCATAATAAAAGCATGAAAATGATAAGTGGTAAATAAATGATGATTGCTTGCAGCAGGCATTTTTTTATTATTTAATTTTAAAGTGCATGCTTTAGATAAGTTGCCCTAAAAGATTTAGGGATCCTATACCCACAAAAATTTGAGTTTAACAGTTAGTCACTCATAGAGTATACTTGTTGGGGCCTCAAGATAGCAAAAGGGACATATTAGTGTGCCCAAGGATTCCACCTCAATCCATCTGCTCATAAGCAGTGCACTGGTTTGCCCCTATAGTTGGTAGAAACACAGTACTTCAGGGGTTGATAATGTTGATAGACAACAGCAACCCACCTTTATCCCAAGAGCTTCAGTTGAAATTGGGACCAATATTTGGAGCAGAATGAAGAAAGTTTACTTATGACTATTCTCTCTTACTTGAAGAAGCAACTTTTAATTCTAATCAAGAAAATACAAATCAGGGAATAAATTTTTCAGAAAATAGTGCTTACCACACTTTTTTCAAAGAGTCTTTGCCTGAACCTGTTTTTGAAATCTGAAGGCACTCATAATTTCCGTATTGATATAGAAATCCCTCACAATGAAGATAAAAAGTCATAGATTTCAAGACAGGAGTCATGTCTATGGACAAAAGAGATATGTCCAGTCTCAGTAGAATAAAACATGGAAGAGGACATTTATGGTAAGAGAACAAAAATTCTTTACTACTTGAAGAAGACGGATAGAGATAGAGATACAGATAGAGATATGGAATTGCTTTCTTCTGAAAGAAATAGAGTGCAATAATTTTAACAAGATGAGTTATGCTAAATTGGCTACAAAATAGAGGAAATCAATAGCAAATACACATGAACACAAAATATACCTTGGGAAATCTTTTCAAGAAAAAACCAACACCAAAAACAACACTGCCCAATATATTATCAACAAGAAGATGATTACAATATAGAGATAATTTCAGTTGTGCTGAATTCTACCCTCAATCCTATGTCTAGTCTGACATCAAGCATCTTTAGAGAAACTATTCTCAATGCACTCTATGTGCTGCTCTAAACCCTGTGACCAATCCGACTTGTACCTACTTTGGAAGTTCATCACAACAATTTGTCCGAGTACAACTCCAAGTACTTGATTTATAGGCAATGGGCGAGCCAGGAAACAAGTCACAATCTTACTATTGTGAAGATCTGCAGGTTTGAACTTCATCAGAAACACTTGTTTGGAACCAATGAATTTTCTTCTGGCAGGAAACTTATGATCAATCTCGGGAACATGGAACCGTCACATCCACTATTCACAATGCTAGCATCTAGGTAATACAGAGTCCTAGTTTGAACTCATGTACCACCACCACTGCTGCTTTGACCATCTTTCAACAATGCTTGCCAAAGACTACTTGCACACCTGCATCTGTAATTTCCCCTACTTGGAGTATGCCTGATGCCTTAAGAGATACTTACACAACATAAGAGTGTTTTACAAATAATATTCCATAGTAAATTATGTAATAAATATTGAACTTAAGAATAAATGACCTATTAACATTTATGAAATAATGAATAACAACTTAAACTCAAATCCACTCCATAGACTCTTTTCAATAACCAATCATGGTAGGGATTAGAGAGAAATGCATGGCAGGGTGCTAGAAAAAACTGTTCATCACAAGTAAGCCCAAGGGCGTGCTCATACCTCCCTTGGCCCCAAGTGGAAGGAACATCCAACCAAGACATTCAATTGCATACCAATTACTTATTATAGCAATGTCTGCTGCTTTTCTGAGTGCAGATTAGTATTTCTGATTCCTTCGATCTGTTCCCATACTCAGGAAATGCTCCTTGCTTGCTGTTTTATCCAAACTCATTTCATTCACTTTATACCCTCATGAAATGATCATATGAATATGAAGAGATGCATCTATTCCTGGAGGTAGCTTTTTATTATCATCATGTCCTTTTGTTAATAAATACTTAGCTTGATTGCTACCTTTCAAACATTATCGCTGTCTTTGAAAACATTAATCATTTCTGTTCACCACATGAATCACTGCCTTGTCCATGCTGCTTTTAATCACACTATTTTTATAATTGTATTTCCTTCAATATATATATTATTTTATGTTTACATATTGTATTATTTTATATTAATATATTATATGTTTCTTATTTTACTATTATATTTATAAATTGAATTTATTGTTAATATATTTATTTTTATATTAGTTTTATATATTTATTATTTATAGTATTATATTATAATGATTATAATTATAATAATATTTAAATTGTTATTTATTGCATTTCAATGCTTGGTTTTTTTATTCTTTAGTGTTGCAATTTGATCATGGAGGGGGCATGACAGCATCATTCATCTTACAAACTTGCTCATAGAGGTTAGATTTTTTGCTAAACTTGGAAGATGTAGAATTCCATGGAGTGGCTTCATCTTCCCATATTTAAACATTGATTTGACCTTAACATGACCAATCATCTTATGTATTATCACCTAGGAAGACATCACCTCCATTATAACTTTCATGTTTAGAAAACCAATTCTTATGGGGAGTCCTATGAAAAGAAGCTCTTGAATCAATTGGCCATGTTGCATGCATGTGTACTTGAATATGCCTAGAACACATCGTCTACTTCTTTAGTGGAGTTTTTTTATTCCAAGGAAGAGGCATCATCATAAGCGTTATTTTTGTTATCATTTTTGAATTTGTATTGCATTTTGATATGTTCAGATTTATCCGCAACTCCAACATTTCACCTTAGATCTTCTAAGAGATTTACCTCTTGACTTATTTTTGTTGTTAGTGTGAAAACGACCTCTCGCAAATGGGACATCCTTTGCACCACCATCCATGGACCCTTGCTTCATTTCTTTTGACAACATGGCTGCTTCAACTTCTTCAAGCTTCAACTTAGCAGAGGTACCTTGATTGACATAACTGTCTATAATTAGGCAAAGAACATAACAAGGTAATGCACTTACCTTCCTCATTATCATCTCCATTGTAACTTTCATATTTAGAAAACAGCTCGTCGACAAGAAGCTTTTGAATCAATCAGGCATGCATCTTTATATAAAACATCTTCTACTTCTTTAGTGGAGATTTTAGATTCTGAGGAAGAGGCATTATCAAATGACTTATCTTTGTTAGTATTTTTGAACTTGCTTTCCTATTAATATGCCTAGGTTTATCACATTTAACCATAGATCTTCTAGGAGATTTATCTCCTGACTTATTCTTGCCTTTACTGTGAGAATGGGTTCTTACAAATAGGGTGTCATTTGCACCACTCTCTTAGACTTCGATTTCATTTCTTTTGACAAGAAGGTTGCATGAGCTCTTCAAGTTTCAAATTGGTAGAGGTACTATTGATTGCCATAACTAAATTATCCCATGCGCTTATCTTCCTTCTAATCAACTCCATTATAACTTTCATATACAGAAAAGCACTCCATATGAGGAGTCTTATGATGAGAAGCTCTTGAAGCAATCAACCATGCATCATTGCATGCATGTGTACTTGAAGATGCCTTGTCTTTGTCAGTCTTTTTACCTTCAACTGCTTTTTAATATGCCTAGATTTATCACAGTTCTGACATTTCATCTTAGAACTTCTAGGATATTTACCTTCTGACTTGTTCTTGCCTTTATCATGAGAATGACCTCTCACAAATAGGGTGCCCTTTGCACCACCCTTTATTGACTTTTGCCTAGTTTCTTTTGATAGCAAGTTTGCATCAATCTCGTCAAGCTCAAACTTAGTAGAGGTATTAGTGATTGCCATAAGCAAGCTATCTCATGAATTGGTCAAAGAACATAACATGGCAATGCAGTTATCTTCCTCAACCATATCAATGTCAAAAGAGGCTAATTGGCTTACCGCAATGTTGAAAGCATTTAAATGCTTCATCAGAGAGTGACTATTACCTATCCAAAGGGAGAACAAATTTTGAAGAAAGATTTTGTTCACCAGGGTCTTTGTCTAATACAAAGCCCCTATCTTGTTCCATAAGTTTTGGTGGTGTCTTCTGGTTAGACATTCAACACCCTGAATCCAAAAGGCAAAGCTGTTTTAAACTTGTTGCTTTCCTATCAACTTTTGCCCAATCATATTGTTCAATGGCAAATGGTTTCTTTTTTGACACAACATTTCACAAATCTATCAGAAAGGAGATCCTCTAACGTGAGCTTCTATAGCTCAAAGTTTTGTCTGTTGAACTTTTCAATCTCCATCTTCACAGTGCTTGCCATTTCTTGTGCTCAAAAAATTGTATTCACCTAGGCAAAGCTCTCACTCAAACAAAATATTATCACAGGGCCAAAATGCATTTCTCTCAAATCTTAGCAACCAAAGCTTTTATACCAACTGAAAGAAATAGGGTGCTGATAATCTAATTGAGAGGAGTTATGCTAAATTGGTTACGATAATCTTATTGAGAGGAGTTATGTGGGTGTGTGGATGGCCAAGTGGGGGGCAAGGGGGGCCACATCCTGTTCCACTCTCCCTGTCCCTGAACATCCTGGACTTCTGGGACAGGTGTCTAGGTCCCAGGGAACACTGATTATTTCCAATTCGTTAATGAGGCAATGAGCTTCCTTGACATTTCATTCAAGTGCCATGTTTTCATCTCTCTTCTATGGCACTGTTTAGTATTTGTGAGTTAAAACGCTTAAAGTACACTATCTGTAACTACTTCAACTGTGCCATGGCCTTAGTTTGATTTTCTTCTTAATATCTGAAAGAGAGGATAAGCATGGCCTGATCTTTTGAGTTTCTCAATACCCCTCACCACCAGCAGGTCTTGGGTTGTCCTTGGAGGCACCATCAAAGCTTAATTTTATGCCCTCTTGGGGTGGATGGTTCCAAAAACTCTTTGCTTTTGCTTTTTGTTTTTCTCTCTTCTTTGAGTAAGGCCCTCATGATGCTTGAATGGGGCTTAATGTCTAAGCAGCTTTGTTCCTGCATCAGTGTCAGCATAGCTTCATACTGGAGGGAGTGAAGGGTCATGGAGGTCCATGATCCTGCTGTGAGCTGAGGGAAGGGTGTTCCATGAGTATTTCTTGTGAACTAAAATAATAAGGGTGGAGGGAGAGGTCATGGTGGGAACACCACAAGATGATAACTATATACCTTCCACCCTGCTGCAGATATTTTTGTTTGAAACATGGCAATACCGCTCAGCCCTGCTCTGGCCTTGACTCTGTCTTTATTAATTATTTACAAGAAGGAATTCATTTGGTGAATGTCCTCATCCACTGTTTTCCAAGCAGATTTATGCTGTCTCCTCCTCTGGATTTTTTGATTATCATTTAGTCTGACCAACAAACTCGAATAATTATTTAAGACATTCCATCTGCTTTCTAAATAGTGTGTCTATAAATAAGGCAAAAAAGTTCAGGGTTTGTACGTAACATAATATTTTATGATAGAAATAACATCTTGTTGTAATCGGATAGATCTGCTTGCCCTAATAAAGTTATTTATCTGTATATAGTTTGTGGGAGTATTTTTATACACCACATGTATGTTCTATATGCATTGGAAGCATTATGATGGTGGTGATGATGGCTTTTAATGTTCTTCGACCAAATGATCTGTAGGACTCATCAAAGTGCATAGACAATGAGATTCATTTAAATCCTTGCTGCAAAGTGTCATATTGGATTTGTCTTCTTTAATGTTGACTTCCACAATCTTTCCAACATTCCTGACTGAACTGCCCTGGAAAGAAAGTATTGAACATAAGATCTTTAAATAATAATCAGTTGTACACGAACATACCAAAATGAGACAAAATTGAGAAAGATGATTTTTATTGCAATTTTAGTTGAGGAAAACTTGGACCATTTACCAGTTTAAAATGTTGTTTTGATGGCCGTTTAGTTTTAGGATGAGATTTCCAACTTTTGTATAGTCATCCCAATGTAGGATTTCATGAATCTAGTTGTGATTGCAAATGTCTGCATATACATCTCTTATATTACTGTACAATGGACATGATAGAACAAAATATGTTGCATCAGTTGCACAACTTTTAGGTCCTTTTTTCCCAGTTGTTGTTGCGAGTGTGCTTCTAGCAGTCTTAATTTGAAGCTCAATAAGCCTGATTATGGGGAATCTTCATGGCTAAGCACACTTGAGCATCACCTAAATACATTTAGCAAGAAGTGGACCTTTAATGCTTATGAGAGACATGTTCTTGTGAATCACTGCTTGTGATTTATAGGTTATGAAGTTTTACTTGAAACTATGTACCTGAATCCCAAAAAATCATAATCTGTAAAGCCAATTGGAGATAGATCTCAGTTTTGCAACCATTTTGTTTTGAAGCTAAGTCGATACTGTTCAAGTTTGGTATTGATGCTGTCTTTATTGTAATATAGCATTCTTTATTTTTTATTATTTCATCATCATCATAATGCTTCTAATGCAAACACACACACACACAAGATGATCTGTAGGACTCATCAAAGTACATAGACAATGACATTCATTTAAATCCTTGCTGCAAAGTGTCATATCGGATTTGTCTTTGTTGATGTTGACTTTTGCAATCTTTTGAACTCTTCCTGACTGAAATGTGCTGGAAAGAAAGTAATGAACATAAGCAAATATACACATTTTTATTCAAAGAAAACATGGACCGTTTACTAGTTTAAAAAGCTGTTTTGATAGCCATTAAGTTTTAGAATGAGACCTCCAAGTTTAATTTAGTCCTCCTAATATAGGATTTCATAAATTTAGTTTTGATAGAAAACATCTGCATATACACAGTATAATATTACTGTACAATGGATGTGATAGAAGTGAACATGTTGCATTAGTTACAGAACTTGTATGTCCATTTTTTTCCTAAGTTTTGTTTGGGAGTGTCCTACCAGTTTTAATATGAAGCTCAATAGGCCTGATTATGGGGGAAACTCCATGGCTAAGCACACTTCAGCATCACCTAAATGCAATCAGCGCTAAGTGGACCTTTAATGCTTCTGAGATACAGGTTCTTGTGAACCACGACTAATGAGTTCTAGTCATGAAGATTTACTTGAAATATGCAGTTAAATCTCAAAAAATCATATTCCATAAAGTTAATAGGAGATGGTTCTCAATTTTAGAATTATTATTTTTGAATGGAACTTGATATGGCTCAAGTTTAGTATTGATGATGTTGACATTGTAATATAACTGTTATTTTTAATTATTTCATCATTCCAAAGGTGATTAGATACTTTTTTTTCACTCTATAGTTTTAAGCTTTTGCCATATAAGAGAGAAATATCATTTAGTCTTGAAGTCAAATAATGAAACAACAAAATGCATTACTTCAACGCCAAACTATGCTATCATTTAGTCTTGAAGTCATAAATAATGAATCACAAAATACCTATGTTACACGGGGATGCATCCCCCCCTCCAAACCCTACGTCCCCGTCCCCTGTGGTGTTTCAGGGACAAGGGGACGGTAGGCGTCCCCCCTAGTTTTCAAAAACTGGGAAACGGTAGGAAACGTGTCCCCAAAAAAGGGGACGGCTGGAAAATAAAAGAGGACGCCTAGGCGTCCCCGAAACGGCCAGGGGACGACTAGGAGTCCCCCAACTGTATCGGGGATGCCCAGGCGTCCCCCTTTCATCAAAGTAAAAAATGTTTTGATTTTTGACAAATTAAATAAAAATTGCTTGATAAATATTAAATATTTTATCATATTTGATAAAACATTTAATTTTTAAACAAACTATTTAATATTATTGTCAAATTAAATAAAAAATTTCTTGATAAATATTAAATATTTCATTAAATAAAAATTGTTTGATAAATATTAAATATTTCATTATATTTGATAAAACATTTAATTTTTAAACAAACTATTTAATTTTATTGTCAAATTAAATAAAAATTGCTTGATAATTGATAAATATTAAATGTTTTATCAAATATTAAATATTAAAATTTAAATAATTAAATATTAAATGTTTTATATTTCGTTATATTTGATAAAAATGTTTATACCCATTCGAATGGCATTGACTAAATAATAGTTAAGTTATTGGCATTGCTGTTAGTGTTTACCTTTATCTTTAGATTGTTGTTATATCGCTGTTATATCGCTGTTATACTCTTTATCTATGCACATATTGTCATATTGATATTTTTGCACATATTTGATATTTCAAATTGCTCTCTCTCTCTCTCTATATATATAATAAATTTTTAAAAATTTATACATATATATGTAATTGTATATATATATATATATATATATTGAAAAATTCCTATATTGCCGTCCCCCTGCCGTCCCCAAAAATCTGCCCTCGGACTGCCGTCCCCGAAACGCGTCCCCTGTCGTCACCCCGTCCCCGTCCCCGAAACGCCATGGAACATAGCAAAATACATCGCTTTGACATTAAACTTTGCTAAGGGTTGTGTTATACCTTGCATCCACATGTCTATCCATCATATTGGCAATTTGATCATTGAATTTGTCTATGTCAATGTTGACGGAAATCATTCACTAAGATTCATGGTTACTATTATGCATTTTAGATATTTCACAACTTCCATACACATTAGATACATGTATTGAAAGGAATATTGAATAATACGTGCCATGCTTGCACATAATTTTAGAATACGTATCGATAAGATCATTCAATCACAATGCGACAATGTTAGCTTCAGGTCTGCAAGCTTAGTTTTCTCCATGTCAATTCCCCACTTGGTCTTGTGGGGGACATTACAAGTGTTGCTAGCCAAATCTTCCCAATCACCCTATAGCTATGCGAGGTTTAAGTAGTGAGGAGGGTGACTCCATTCCCAGAATTAAGATTACTTAGGGTTTTGGCTAGGTTTGTGGACTTTGTCTTTTCTCTTAACTTATGAAGGATCCCTCTAATATATCCATGGACCCATTCTCAAAAATAGATTAATGAAAACAATTCATCCAAATCAAAGACCATATACAGATAGTTTGTCCAAAAAAACAAAAAAGGGGTTGGGATGAATGGAAACAATTTACATGGCTCCTTATCCAAAAAATAGAATCTTATTTGAAATAGAGGAGGCAACTAACTAATCTCAAGCTCTCTGCAACACAGAAAGGGGGTTGAGTGAGGCAAAGCGACAAAGACATTTAGCTCGAAGCTTAATTATTAACCCCATGGGAGGCAACATGGCACTCCAATTCTCTTTAACTGGGCAAGGAGATGACCCAATGTGTCATACTCCCAAATCACTTATCCCAAAGTAGCTAGATTTAAATCACCAAAGTCTAGCCCTAACCATAATTTAGAGATAAGTATTTCCAATTCAACATAAAGTTGGGAAAATTTCACATACCAAAAGTACAAATGCAATTCAATTACTTGAGATTTAATCTGGTGCAGCCTAAAACTATTTTTCTTTTTTACTTTTAAAAATCTTGAAACAATTCTTATATTTAATTTTTGAAACTAGAGTGGGAGTTATGGGGCAAAAATCCCCAACAAGGTCAAGGGGAAGCCACCCTTGTGGATTTTTGGGGCCTTAAATGGAATCCTTTAAGGCCACACGGGGTCATCATGGCGCACACCTTTTTGGTTTTTTCAATTTATTTTATGTTGAATGACTTTTTTTTTATAGTTACTAGGGGTATTACCTCTTCCCCTTCTTGGGCTTCTTCTATTCTCTTTTTGACGATTGCAGTAAAGCACATACAAGTTCTTTTATTTAGTTTTTTCAGGTTGGGAAGCCTTAGAGGGCCCTCTTTGTTTATTTTTTATTTTTCATTTTACTATTTTTTAGTTATAGTGGTGATCAAGGGATGCTTGGACATCCCTCAACTACCCTGGGGATGGTAGATCATCCTTGGGCATCCCTCCTAGAGAGAAACACACCTACACATGCATGATTGCCTTAGGGTTTGGACCAAGGTGATGGTGGCAGCCATGTTGTCACCATTCCACACCTCCGAGATGTCCTTTTTTTGAGAATGAGGTTAAAACTCCAAGGATGCGTCCTCGAGAAATAGGAGTTGGATTAAAGTCTCATCAAGAATAATTTGCTCATTTCTAATTTTAGACATAAAAAAAATTAAGTCTTAAGATTGAGTCTAAGTGGGACATCTAAATTTAAATTACCTTTTTAAACCTTATCTAAATCTATTTCAATCTAGAGACAACTTAACCTTAAAGATGGAGAAATATTTCACTTAGTATTATTATTTCATAAGGTTTAAGATTTAACTCAAAAGGGGAAAAATTGAGGGGTAAGGTAAAAGTAAAATATTAAGGGTCCTTAAATTTGTAAACTATGAGTAATTCTTTCCAAGATGGGCTTAGCCTTTGTCACCAATTAGGCCATACAGCTTCACCACTCTTGTGGCTCTTCACTTCTGTCTAAGCACATAGGGGAAAAATCTAAAATATTAATGTTCCTTCAAGGTGTAAAATTGAGGAATTCATTCCAGGGTGGGCTTAGCCTTTGTCACCCATTAGGCCATACAAGTCCACCAGTCTTATGGCTCTTCAATTCTTTCTAGGCACATTTCAAAAACCCAATAAATGAGTACAATGATAAGTGATAACATAAAGCATAGCAGTCACATATTGCAGCTTTCAAGATGCAGATAATAGACAGAGTTGTTTATTGAGCAGGTGCAAACCATTCTGCTGAAGTCAAATAACAAACACAGGCAAGCCACACATCCTCAAGGTTGGTGAGAGAATATGGCTTAATTTGCAGAAGGAAATACTTAGAGGACCTTATCTCAAGATCTACTTTCTGTGGTATTGTCCATTCACTGTCACAAAGAAAGTTGGACATAATGGCTTTGAGTTTAATCTTCCAAATTATTTTGGTCTGCACTAGGTTTAAATATAGAACATTTACATCTTTACTTTTCAAGTTTCCAACTTTGTTGGATACATCAGATGTTTCAGAATTTCAGCTTTTAGAGATTGATTGTAATTACACCTAGCAGAAGTAAATCAAGTCATTGATGCCTGGGTCCAATGCATAAGAAACCAAGAGTTTCTTCCTTACCAGATTGTCAAATTAGTTCAAGGTTCCTTCCCGAGGGAAATGGTTGCCCAAAGCTGAGGTTGCCAACAACTTTCTACATCTTTTGCATTTTGCAACCTTCCTGCAATGGGGGCCATTACTTCCAATGAGGGGTGATTGATCAAGGGAGATCTACCACCTTTACCAACTCATGGTGGAATGATGGTACACTGTACTGAGTGTTGTCTTCACCACAATATTAAACTTCATTTATGATGTACAATTCCGACACTGTCAGTCATGTTCTGTGCAGTTTTACAACATATCTCGAAACACCAAAACAGAGGAAATTAATTGTCAAAAGGTTAGAGGTTGTGTTTCCTGTTGGTACCAGATGCTCATTCATCATCTAGACTTTTATGACAATGTAATATGGTTATTATTTATAGGCAATGTGTAGGTAATGCACAAAGACACCATAAATCTGGATTCTAGAATCTTTTATTGAACTTTTCCATGGTACAATTTTGCAATTTATCGTCTAGCATGGTAACTCATTTTTCTTGAACTCTTCCATGTTGAATACTTTGATTTGATATTTGCATGCTACCATCCTTTAATTGGTTTCCATCTATAACTTGCTTGAATCTGTTTTGAGTGTGTTGCTCCCATGTACACACATGTCCCCTGAATCAAATTGTAAAAACAAAATCAATGTTCAAGTTAAGGCCTAACTGCAAGTAAACAATGTGTCTGAAGTACACCATTGTACATGCATAACATCCAGGAGCATTGAAGAATAGTCTCAAAATGTTCTTCTGGTTATGTCCAATTAGTCTAAATTAGTGGGGTAAAAAAGGTGCTGCATTATAGGAGGGTCATGCTTGGGTGATTTGTGCAGCCATCTTTTAACTGCTCTCAAAGACTGCCATCTAAGTTTGATACATTAACTTGAACCTTTCAACGAGCCTTTTGGTTATCTCTATCTTCTCATTCTTGTTAGTGTTTTCTGCTCAACTTTGGTGTACCCCTTTTTGTGAAATCTAACCCTTGGACGATGTTAGTGACTTACAAGTTTAGTGTGGAGAGAGCTCTTTAGGTTTCTAAGATTATATCTATAGCCTATAGGGCATTAATTATCGTATGCACAAGCCTTGAAAGAAAATTCCTAAATTATATTCTCTTTGTATGTTGGTTTGAACCCTTAGCTTATCCAGGATTGAAATAAAAAGGGATAGAGGATTAACTCTTGTAGTAGTCGTAAGCATATTATCATATTGTTAGATTTTTCAATGCATGAATAGTTCAGATTGCTTTTCTTTATAGGCTGTTTCTATTCTTTCTTATAGGATGTTGCTTAGAATTAAGACTTATTGCTATCGTTGGTATGGGATTCTTGTAATGCATGCTTGTGTTTTCTCTTTTCCTGTAGCTCAAAACTGAGCAGCCATTCTTTTTCTTCGCTTAAAGATATCTAAAAAGTTTGAAGAGAAATATTATATATTGAAGTGTCAATAATTTTCAATGTGACATATATGCATTGAGGGATATTAACCGTCTCAATTATAAATTTTTTCATTGTTGTCCAGGGAAAAGATTTTAGAAGCCAAGTACAACTGGGGAATAATGCATTTTATGGTGCAAATTACATCCAGGTATATATTTATTTGATTTAATTGTTTGTAACTGCATTTTTGTTAGCCCTGTCATCATTTACACAATGGTGGTTTGCACTTGGTAGTTAAACCATACACACACAAGCAAGAGTAGTTCTTTCAGCAACTTATCTGAAATATTGAACAAAATGCATCGTTTAGATTTGCATCTGTGGTGCCACAGTTAAGTTGCAACGAATTGGAAGAATCCCATTACAAGATTCCTTATTTTTATTGGAAGAGTTGTGCCTTATTAAGGAGAATTGGTGTTCTGTATTTTCTTTTTGTTTTATTATTTATTCATGGAAAGTGTTATTTGTTTCTTTTCTAGTGTATTGCGTATCATTTATAAACCTTACTATTGTCATATCTACGATGTCTCTCTTTTTCTGTTCCTAAATTAGACATCGGCATATTTATTAAGGATGTTTACAGTTTTTGGAATAATATATGTGACATTAAACTCATTTCGTGCTTCTCAAAATTTCATGTTTACTTTTCTTTCTGGGCAGAAGGATGACTAATATTCTTGTGGGTGACTAGCAGGCAATGTTATTTTAAATAGATAATCTCTCCTCAGATAACAAATATAGTTTTGTAAATTTTTTAATGGTATGGCATGGTAGAAACAACAATTTTATAGAATTGCACTATTGAGTAATTCAATGCTGCAAATGCTTGATCAGGTACAAATATATTAAAATTCTTACCATCACATTTGATGCCTAATTTCGTAGAAAGGAAAAAAAAATTTGATATGTGAATTTGCTTGTTTATTGTGCTTAAATATATTATTCATATGATGCAGGATGTTCACTTTGATCTAGTGGTACAGGAATGATGTCATCAACCATAACTTTGCACTGAAAACTTGATATTATACTGTTGGTGTGGATTCACTGAGATCACCATAGGATTGTAAATATCAAATACTTATGTGGAAAGAAGATTATACTAGTTTACAGCTTTGAGTGTGTTATTGAAGAACTTTATGGGATTGTAAAAACAAGAATTAAGACAAAAAGGTCATCTTTCTGAATTATTGGGAAGCAAAAATAGTAAATAGTGTCTTGCAGCTTAATGAGTCTGTACAAAAATAAAAAATGCCAGAAAATGTAAAGAAATGGCAAGGAACCAAATGCTATGTTCCACCTCCCTCTCCGTTTAGAAGGGATGAGAGATTGCATGAATTTGGAAAAGTCTAGACGTTCACCCAAAATCCATGGCAAAAAGGAAATGACTATAAACTTCAAAATAAAGCCATGAAAATTACAAATTTAATTAAATTTAATAATAGAAAAATTGAATTAATTGATGATTTTCTCATTCATAATATCAAAGTATCAAAATAAATGTAAAGTGATACAACTAATACAACCAACTATATTGGAACATCTAAACACTTCTAAGATAGTCTTGACTTCGATGGAGTTACTAGTAGTCTAGTACTATAGCAACAAGTAATGTTTGAATTCTATGTTATTGATCTTTTAGAGTAGCTGAAGTTGATGAAAAAGAGTTGAATTGAGGGAGTAGGAGGACGAGCTTACAAACTTAAGTGCAGTGGTCTATTTTACAAACTTGATTTCAGAAGGGCTTGTTGACTTGGGCTCACAGATTTCAATGTTTTATGGACTTAAAGAAGGTCATGAAGAAACCAATTTCAAATTGAGAATGAACAGCCAGATGATGGCTTTGAACTTATAGTTGAGAAGTTTTTGCCATCAATTTGCACTAGAGTTGGTTTGATATACAATGACACATGGGTGTTTAAAATTCACACAACACTTATCAATGGAATAATGGAAGGAAGAAGTATAGATTCAATGACGTTACTATAAAGAGCTCCATTGGTTCCATATTGAATGTGTCCCACAAAAAATATATATTACGTGGACAATATATTTTCTAGTTTAGAATTGACATTCACATATTGTATGCTTAACTTCATGAATTATCCTATCTAACCTGGATATGACCTACATCCATGATAACCGCAAAGGTTAATATTTTTTTGAAAATATGCATTGAATGTAAAACTATAAGAAAATTAAGTTACTTTCCAGACCTATCACAGTTTCATTTCACTCAAGCTTTATAACCTTACTTATATTCATGCGATCCTATCCATCTTCTTTCTTCTTAAGTTGATTATGGCTCATCTTGCTTTACTGTTCTTTGCAACTCCATTTCACATGATAATATTCTGACTGCTATGAACTTTGTCACATAGTCTCTACCTACCTTTAAATCTGCTCTAACATTCGCAATTTATACAGTTGCTCTTTATTTTTACTATTCCTCTAAACTTTGTGGGCAGATTGTTTTAATATTAATCTGTTGATTTAGATATGCCTCCATCTATAGGCTTTGCATTCTGATTTTATTATCTTATTACTTCAGTTGTGTCTGTATTGTTGTTAATTTGATCTGTGTGTTCATATGCATTTATAACCTTTCTGTGTGTTTTTCAAAGTCTGAACTTGCTGAAGTCTGTGGTGTAACACTCACAATTCTTACAGCTGCTCTTTACTTTTACTATTTCTCTAGATTTTGCATGCAGAAGGTTTTAATATAAATCTGTTAGACTTAGAAATGCCTTCATCGTGAACTTTTGTATTCTGATTCTATTTGTTTTTGATGTCATTTGTGTTTGTAATGTTAATTTGATTTGTGTGTTCATTCGTGTTAGTAAACTTTGATTTGTGTGTTCATTCGTGTTAGTAAACTTTGTCTTTGTTACAAAGTTTGAAACTTGCTGAAATTTTACTGATATGTCATGCGAAACATGGCCTGAAACAAATATTTTTAGAATATTTTGGTGTTCTGTAAGGAAATTCTTTAATCACTGTACATCCATAATTCGTGTGATCTATGCTCTCTTCAGGAGTTAAATTTGACAATCCATGCATGCTACATTTGTAGGCTTATGCTCTTGAATTATGTATTTTTGAGAATACTGTACTTTCAATGTTTTGCAGAGTGTCTCTCCACACTTGGCTCTTGGTGGAGAAATATTTTGGCTTGGTCATCAAAGAAAATCTGGGATTGGTTTTGCTGCACGATATAACACTGATAAGATGGTTAGTTTGAGAGACCTGTTACTTGTGGCAATTTTGTTTCTTCTGCATTATGTTTATGTTGTTTACTCACTCTTTGATAAATATTGATTCAGAAATTTGGTCTTTGCATTGAATACTTTATCAACTAGCAGTACAACTATAGAATTGGTACGAGGTGATATTCATTGTCATAGCTAATATTGTCTGCAGCATTGAACTGTGCCTTGCATGTCTGGCAAGGATTGAATGATTATAGGGCAGACACTTTGCACGCTCTCCTAGTAGGAAATGGCATCCAAGCTTTCCTACTTTTCGGAGTGGTGTGCTATTTATTAGTCTTTCTCTCCATGTAGAAGGCAACCCACATTTGAACCAGTGTTTTGTGATTCAAGCTCTTGGATATAATAATTAATTGAGTTGATAGCTTAATTTTTTTAATATTTCTGAGAAGCTTGGTTCTCTATGCAAAATTCAAAAAGTTAGTACTCACTAGTAGTACCTTTTTGTTGTCTATATGGTTCACTCAATCAGACATGAGTGAAGTATCCTTGATCCTGTAAGTATATATTTTTTTAATTTCCTTATTTAGTTTTCCTACATGTCTGTTTCTTTTAGTGTTGCCTGGAGACACATCTCTGTGGGTTTTCAGCCATCCTGGGATGGAGGGACATTTAGGGGATGGGGGCAGGGACGCCCTTTTTTTCTTTCTTTCAAAAAATGTTAATGTCCTTGGAATGCCTCCTCTCAATGAGTATGAGACGATTCTTGGGAACATCCCCTAAAGGGGGATCCTAGGGCAATACCAGGGTGTTCCTGATGTCACTGCAACGTCCCTTCACATTTATAAAATTTCCTCTTATCACATTTTGTCTTCATGTGGCTGTGACTTATCTCTTGACATCTGCTGAATATTCAAAATGACATTCAAATTCATTTGTGCCTATGATGATTTTTCTTGCATTCACTTTCTTTTCCGACTTGGCACTTGAGCTCCTTTGTGCGTTATGATGTGGCACTCACCTGTGACCTTTAGCATCTGTGATGCTTTTGAAATGTGTTGTTTTTTAAATTTTTAGAGGGTTAGAGATAACTGTTATAAAACCTTGTGAGAATGTGGAAAGGTCTGTGTAGCGAAGCAGGAGACTTAAAGGTTTTGTGAGTTTGTGAATGTAGGGGGATGTGGTGAGCCTTGCTCACTATGTCCTCATTGTGTGGTGCATATGGGTTTCAAGCTGCTGTGGGATTCAACTATTGTCTGCCTTTAAATTGGCTTTCAAATAAGACCTGAACCATAAAATAAAACATGGTCGCCCTCGATAAATAAAGGCCTATTCTGAAAACTGGCTCCCTTTTTACAAGGCGCATGTATTGTCTTTTAAAAAAAATACTCTTAATTGTTTAACTTTGTATTTAATACGAATTGTTATCTTTGAATAATTATTGTAGTGTGTTTTCTGTATTTGTAATTTAATTGTGTACATTTTTTGTTAATTAGGGTCTATATGTATAAGCCAATATAGGTGCAAATGGCATCAAATGCTTGGAAATATATATATTTCTCCATCCCCTTGGGAACCCGGCCTTGAAACTATGAGAAATACAGCATACTGGTTTCTCTAGTGTTTATCAACTGATTATTTTGAAGCATTTGAAACCATTTGCACTAACATTGGCTTTAATGTTTTGCTGAGCTTACTACATGTGGCAGCATTGGGGATTATAGAGATGTTCAATTTATAGTTGAAAAACTTGGATTTGGCAGACCCCAAAATTTTTAAAAACTCGGGACTTGGCAATAACCTGTCTAATCCAAAATATTTAAAAATTTGAGACTTGGCATGAATTTGGGGAAAAACTCACCAAATCTATTGAACATTAAAAAATACATAAGTAGCAAAAAAATATTCTTCAAAAACATGCATATTACTGTATTTATGGAACATATCACCGATTTCCTTCATATATAATAAAAATTAGAGTTTAATACATATCATAGACCAAAAAAATGAGTTCAATACATATAAACTTCAAGTTTCAATGACAATAAATTTTTTAAAACCCAGTTACTACCAAAAATTTAATGAAAATTTGAAAATATCAGTCGAACTGAAGAGTAAACTCATGAACATCATTAGTTTTATTTAAACTGCTTAATCAAAATGTGAACCATTTGTATTACTATAATATCTGTCTGCCTTGCGATAGAAGTAATAAGCACAGCTATGCAACAAAAATATTTTTAATTTGTTCAAATGTTTTATTCTGAATGAAAAGCAATACATGGTTAAGATTTTAATTTGTTCAAATGTTTTCTTTTGAATGAAAAGCAATATGTGGTTAAGATATTAATTTAATAAATTTATTTAAATATGTTACATTCCGGCCTTGGAGAAAAGATGTCGATAGAAACAAAACTTTATATTTGTTCAAATATGTTTCATACCAGTGCTGGAGAAAGGATGGTGTTAGAAGCCAAACTTTATGTTATGATATATATTGAGTTTACATACCCGTGATGTAGTTTGATCTGTGATCCTGTCTATTTTGTTGCAGCCTGCTAAACTTCAAAGCACTGAAACTTTGCTGGAGTCTTATTCAATGCACACCCTAGAAATTTTGCACATGTCGTTGAGTAAAAACAAACATGCGAAGTGTTGAAAATCTGTTATGAAATTGCATTTTAACTGGCTGAGTTTTTGCCCTAGTTGCAAGTTGGGATGATTTTTTTGCATGATTTGGTGAGTCATGTTGAAAAATCCATAGCGAGTTTTATCTATTACTTGGGGCCGATTTTTATTGCCAGTTACTTGCCTGCTAGCTCGCAATTACTTGCAAATCCCAAAAGTACTCAGAGTGTTTTGCAACTATGGTTCAATTAATAAAATGTGCTTCCCTTTTAGTTTGAAATGGATACTTCTGTGATAAGATTTTGGGTGTTCGGCCATTTTTTAAAGTTGTCTTGTTTGCATTTTTTAAAGTTGTCTTGTTTGCAAGTTCTATTGACTGCTTTTGGTCACTTTGTCAATTCAGCAAATTCCATTTTCTGTTTCTTTATTGAAAATTTCATTTTTGTAATTATTAAAATTATGCTTATTTAGATTATTGTGATACCTGTCTCTGGTTTATGCATCATGCAGTGCATGAATTACAAAGTCAAAATAAATGGGACATATGGAGGTGGATAATGCAGTTTTACAATATTCTTGGTTGCAATATAAGATGCTTGCATTTTTTCATTTTACAAACATTTATCAGTATGCTGTTATGTTTCTTGATGTTTTAATTGCTTTGATGGCAGGTTGCAACAGGGCAAGTAGCTAGCACTGGGGTAGTTGCTTTGAGTTATGTGCAGAAGGTCTCTGAAAAGGTAAAATATTTGGCAACAAAAAATTTGCTTCAGTTATTGTCTTTTCAATCTTACCCTCAATGTTTATAACCATTGTATGTAATACTGTGATTTTTTGTGTCTACAGGTGTCCCTTGCATCAGAATTCATGTACAACAATTCAACTAAAGATACAACTACAAGTTTTGGTTATGATTACTTAATGCGACAGGTATAATTTAATTATGTTAAATGTTATTCAAATTGCTATATTAGCCTTTGCTATTTTCATTTGGGATAACTTTTTCATACATGAAAATTCTGATGTCAGCTTTTTTATTTAGTGCACAGGAAAAATGTCCTTTTTGAGGTATATATGAGGATTGTAATGAAATTCAAATTTACTATGTCCAAAGAGGAGAATAGCAGCAATATATTGTAAATCCAGGAGATAGCATGGACAAAATAACATAATTAATGTACAATAGAGAGCAAACTATAGTAAACCCACACAGAATACCAAGATAAAAATAAAATACTGAATATCACACTGAGCCACTTTTAGGAGGCAAGCTTCACAAGCCTTACGATATGATGATTAAAATCAAACCATTGCCCCCTATGTAGAACATAGTTAGGCTATGGCATTCTCATAATCCCAATTAGGCCTAAACAACATTAATTATCAAATCGAGAAACTCTCAAATGGTGTTCCTAAAAGTCATTAAAGTTAAGTATAATTACAATTATCAAATCTAGGAACCATTAAATGATCATGCCAAAATTAATGTGTGTCACAAGTCAGCTGCTCCATAGCCCTAAACATTCAATAGATTAAGGGCATAACATCCCCCTCTTCAAAGAAGCATTGTCCTCAATGCTGAGGAGCCGCAGGTTTTCTGCATTAACGCCTTGTGTTCTTTAGTAGTGGCACTATTCCTGATTGCATGTAGAATAGACAACATGTCCTTCTCATAAATGTGCCTGATTCAACTCTTCCCCTTGATTTGACAACATTCAAATGCTAGAGGTTTGCTTTCATGCATCAAAATGCATCAACTCCATGGTCCGAAGCATTGCACTCCACAGTAAAGGTTTTGTTGAAATTTAAAGTAGCTAAAACTGGAGTTATGAACTTGCCTTTTTCATGCTGCTTGAAGGCTGCTGTTGCTTCTTAATTCCACTGAAATGCATTCTTTTTTAGTAGAGCTATTAGTGGAGCTGCTATGCAGCCATAGTTTTTGACAAATCTGCAGTGGTAGTTTGCAAGTCTCAAGAATCCTTGGAGGTTCTTGAGAGGCTTGGGGATATTCCATTTTATCATTGCCATGTTAGGATCCAGGTTCACATCTTCATGCAAGATAATGTGACTAAGGTACTCAGCTTCTTGGACTGTAAAGGAATATTTGGAAGGCTTTGCATAAATTTGGTGATCCCTTAGTTGTTGTAAACAATGTTGCAGGTAGACATGTCTCCAGCCCCTTGGGATGAGTCTCTGGGATTGGGATGCATCTCCCATACTAGAAACGAGTACGAGATGTCCTGCTTGTAGGAAATGTCCTGCTCATGTTTCCTTCAATCTCTGGTGGAAAAAAGCCCTATGCCATATGTATATGCCCTCCTCCGCCGGCCCCACACACACATGTAAATTACTAAATACTAAATACTAAATAATTCTGGTTGAACTTGGCAATTATATTTACAGGCCGTTATTTATAGCCTGGGCCCTGGGTCATTAGTCAAATTTATCAAAGTTTCTATATATATATATATAATATTAAAAAAATTGGCATCTCCAAGTATCCGTCTCCTTTTTTTCGAAAAATGACACATCAGTATTGTTACTCGTCTCTCGTACTAGTACCAATACCAATCTTCTAGCAACTATGATTGTAACTCTTGATCCACATGGTGGAGATGTTTATCCCATGTTTCATTGTAAATGATTATATTATCAAAGAGCACCAATGCATACTTATACACAAATGGTTTGAATATGGAATTCATCTAACTTTGAAATTTAGAAATAGCTTCTATGAGGACATATGACATATATAGAAATTCATAATGACGCTATGTGTTCAGCAGGTAGTTTTGGGAATATCCTCATTTCTATTTCTGACTTGACAATATCTGGATTGAGAATAATAAGAATAAGGATAATTACATTAATGTCCATGAATGACCAAAAGTAGGTCTATGGGACTCTAGAATACATCAATTTACAATAGAAAGTCCCAAGAAGAGAGCAACCTAGGGAAGCAAAATAAAGGAACAAAAGCAATAAAATAAAGCAGTACAACACCATCACAAGTGGTTAAGAAACCAATACAAAAAGCCATGCAAGGGAAACAAAATCCCCAAAGAGCAAGGCTGAAGAAGATTGGAAGGATAGGATACAAATTTCATTAAATATCCTTGTCAGGGCTTGAAAGGGAGGAATCTTCAGTGCCATCGTTAATCATTGTGAAAGGATTGATACATGATCTGATAATGCTCATCAAGGAGTGTCGAAGGTTGGGGGACTAGGCATGGTAGTACAATTAGGAAGCAAAGAATTCTTTCTAGAATCTCTCTTGACATTCAAGGCTGGTGTAACTCCTGATGTAATGAAGAAATTCATAATGTGTGTCTATCCTTGTGGCCTAGGGGGCGAAGAGAATATTACCCTATTTAAGTCATCTAGCAAATCACCGATGACCAAAATAGGAGACTTGTGCATCTCATAACACACCTCATTTGGCTTCTGGCAAAGTGAGGACCCCCTTTTGCTTTTGGCTTATGCTTTTTTAAGGGTTCACTTATAGAATCAATTGTTTCGCTCCCCACTACCCATAGGTGCTTGTGCTTGCTTAGCCTGAGGTCAATTATCAAAAGTTTAAGTTGAATGATCCTTGTTCCAAAATTTAACATATTCTCATCTTGTCATCTACAAGAATTTGTGACTTTATTTTCAGGTTGAAATTTAAAAGTCCTCATCCTTTTCTCCTCCACAAAAGATTTAAATAGCATTTCCTAAAGGGTTGAAAGTTTGTGGAACTTTGTTTTGCATCAGGATGGTTTTACGTGCACTTGTGAAAATTTGTTAAATTCATGTTTTATTTTGCTTATTTTGTTGACCCCTACTTTTCCGTAAGAAGGACTTTTATCCTTTGTAAAATTTTGCAGAAACTTATTAGGATGTGTTATGTTTTATTCCGCATCTAGATGGCCTTTCATTTTACACATCCAGATGGAGTTGTGGGTTCCCATGGTCTGACTACATGTCCTATTGGAACATTCTGTTGGATGTCCTGATGAAGTTGCGGGTTCCCATGGTTCAACTGCACATCTTGTTGGAACATGCTGGTGGACATCCTGATGGAGTTGTGGGTTCCTATGGTCAAGCTGCACATCTTGGAACATTTTGTTGAATATCTCAATGAAGTTGTGGGTTTCCACGATCCAATTGCACATCATGTTTGAACATTCTGTTGAACATCTTGATGGAGCTACAGGTTCCCATAGTCCCACTGCACATTCTGTTAGAACATTCAGTTGGACATCTTGATGGAGTTGTGGGTTCCAATGGTCCAACTGCACATCCTGTTGGACATCTTGATCGAGCTATGGGTTCCCATGGTACAACAGCATGTCCTGTTGGAACATTTTGCTGGACATCTTAATGGAGTTGTGGGCACCCATGGTGCAACTGCACATCCCATTGGAACATTCAGTTGGACATCCTGATGGAGCTGTGGGTTCCTGTGTTGATATGGAAGTTGGACAATCTGTCATATAAGGAATATGCTAGGAATATAGTTGATGCTGAATATTTTGTATAATTTAATCTTGACCATTAATTGAAGATAAATCTCAGCCATTGTTTTGTAAGTAACTTTTGTGAGCCTTCATCTATAAAAGGCCATTCATTTTGTATTTTTGAGAAGGGAAATGTGTTGATTTTTGTGGGATTTTGCAATAAAGAATTGTTATTTTAGAATTTCCTTCATGGTTTTCTGCTCGAGCAGTGGAATTTCATTATGAATTGTAGTGAAAGTGTAATAGATATCAAGCTCTGGTTATCAGAGGCTTTTTGATTTTAAGTTGATTTGAACCCCAATTTTTTTGTTTATGAAAGATATCATTAAATTGCATCATTCTTGGGTATTTGATTGTTTTTCTACAACCTGAAACTTCCATTGAGTCTTGCACTTCCTTTATGTAGCTGAGGTAATATCTGGTCAAATAAACAGTTATTAGGCATCTGTTTACTTACTCACGTTATGATTCTGATAATTTCTAGACTGTGATTTTGTATTCCTTTTTCTTCTCAATTTCTTTTTCTTCCTCAACCTCTCTCTTTTTATATGTCATTTATAAATAAATTTGAAATCAGCATCAATCACATTGAACATTGGATGATACAAATTGTTCCCATTTAAACATATGTAAATTTGTAATCTGATTTTTAGGTAATTGAACACTTATTTAGAGTTTAGGCACATGAATTCTGTTATTATTTTCCAAAGCTGACCCTATTTTGTAGACTCCAAGCATGTAAGTTCCTTTGTAAAAACAATATCCACAATGAACTACTAAGTAATCCACACATTGAGAACCAACAACTCGAAGAGTTGGAGTAACTAAATTTGTTCTAAGATGGAGTTTCTTTTCAAGATAATTAAATTTGTTGAGTAATTTTGTCTTAGTTGATAGTGTTACTAACACACAGCAACAAGACTTATCTTTGATGTTGAGCTTATTGATCTTCTCATAGTTTGGACACATGCTCATGCTGTCATCCTTCTTGTGAACTAACACCTCTTGAGAAGAAATGAATTTTGATTGGGATGAATGACACGTGCCTCTTACCATTTCTTGGACTATGCATTCAAATTTGCTTTTCTAGACATAATAGAACCAATAAGGCTTGATGTTGGGTGGATGGTTAACTGGAATGAGTTGGATGGCATGACTTTTATCTTAGGTATATCTGCAAACACCAATGAGTGTCTTATCAATAATAGTTTAGGGATCTGCTGGTGGTGATACTAGCAATTGGTAAGCCTTTGCTGAAAACCATTATGCCATGATTCTTGAAGATCTTATTGAGCATATCTGATCTATGGTGGGAACTAACTATTTGTGGAGCCTTCAGAACCAGCGAAGTCTAAATGTTTAGCCTTCTGAACTGAATCTCATTAATAGCTTCTAGAAGTTATCTATTGTCTATTAATGAGTGAGCCATTGGACTCTCAATACTACATTTGTTCCTCCTATGGTAATGGCAAACACACAACTATCCAACATATAATCACACAGCTATTTTAATATGCTATGATATTTGCTCGAACAATTGACAATACATCCATCTGCTATCATGATTTAAAATCTTGGGGTTAGGTATGCAAAGAAATTCAGACATGCTGCTAATTTGTTGTCGATGAAGTTGTGAGACTACCAAAATCAGTTAACACTGTCAATCTTTCCTTTGTCATAAATCCTATGGCCTTGAGGGCTTGTTGTTTGGTAATTCTTTATAATGTGTGTCAAGAATGGTTGGTTGTGACTTTTATTGCTACTTACTTCAATATTCCAACAGGTTCAAAATCTCTCCTTGTTTGATTCTCCCTCAAAGCTTGCTTATTCTTCTATTGTATTTGATATTGCAATTAAAGCACAGTGGTACAGTCACTAGAACCAGTGCAGAGATATGCCTTTACTCGTCTTGCCCTTTTCAAAGCTCTAGTTGATTATTTCCTAGCAGCCAAATGACTTTCTGTACTTTTTTTGTCCTATTGAAAGCACTAGTTGATTGTTTCCTAGCAGCCAAATGCCTTTAGTCTTCTTGTGCTATTGTAAAATGTAAACACTACTCAATTGTTTCCTAACAGCCAAATTCCTTTACCCTTCTTGTGCTATTGAAAACACTAGTCAATTGTTTCCTAATAGCCAAATGGCTTTACTCTCTTACCCTATTAAAAGCACTAGTTTAAGGAGGATCAAAATGTTAGTTTTTAATGATCAGATAAATTAATACTGAAAGTAATCAGAAAATGCAGCACTCAAGACAATAAACACAACAAGATACCTTGGGAAAACCCTCCAACCTGAGGGAGAAAAATCCAGCCAATATATCTCTTATATATATTGATTGAATAAGAGCAGAAACTTGCTTACAACTCAGGCACAACACAATGCTGATTTGATACAATGAATAATAGCACCTCTCTTAGATGCAATATACAACTGAATATATTTTTCCTAGAAGTCGATCTGCTGCTACAGAATTACTATTTGCTGAAGGTTCGAACTTCTCCTTGATATACGAATTATAATGATTGAACTTGATGATCAAATGAATGATCATAACTTGTATATGTACACAACTATAAGAAGGTTCTACCTCATCAAGAAGGAAGTTGGCCCCATTAAGAAAAGATGTATTTCTTAATAATAGCCGGCCTTTAATAAATCGTGTCTCTTCATAAATGACGACTTCCACAAAGTCGGCTACATTAATGATTAAATATTAATTATTATTAATCATATAAATAATGTGATGTTGAATGAGGCGCCTCCTCATAAGTAATCGATCTTAGATAAATTTAAATAGCCAAACGGCTATATTTAAATTTTATCTTCACATGATGTACATCTAGAAGTAGTCATCCAAACGTTGCACATCAACACTCCCTCTCAGCTAAGGAGGAATACTTCCAACTGTATAAGTCATATCACCTCATCGTAATGACAAACATCATGGCTACACCTATGTGTAAAAGAAGCATATCACCTCATTGTGATATCAATCATCATGGCTACACCCATATATGGTATGTACAAATGCTCATCACTCAACCTAATGTCACCTCATCGTGACGTTTCACCATGGCTCTCCCAGAGGGTGTAAACACAAGTACAAGAAAATCATCACGAACTCTCTCACGTGATGTTGTCATGGAGTCACACACATGACATCCACCATGGCTCTCCCAGAGGGTGGAAACAAGGGTTTGCACCTCAAATCTCTCTTATAGAGAGAAATGCATTAAAGCAAAACATAGAAGATCACTAAAGTTGAGACTCCCTCTCAGCAGGGGCTTCATTCTCCACAATACCAAGCTTGTCTCGGAAGTACACAAATTTTACTTTGGAGAGGGGCTTGGTGAGAATGTCTGCCCTCTGCTCATCAGTGTTAATGTATTTCAATTGAATTGCTTTCCTCAATACCATATTTCTGATATAGTGGTATTTGATCTCAACATGCTTGGTCCTGTCATGAAACACTGGATTGACAGAAAGTTTTACACAACTTTGATTATCACAATGAATGATGGTAGGCTCTAATGATTGTCCAAACAGTCCTGCAAGAAGCTTACGAAGCCACACTGCTTCTCGAGTTGCCATACATGCTGCAATATATTTTGCCTCTGTGGTGCTCAGTGCCATTGAAGACTACTTCTTGCTACACCAGGAGATCATAGCAGACCCCAAACTGAAACATCTTGAGGTGCTCTTCCGATTAGTTGCACACCCTGCCCAATTGGAATTAGTATAACCATGTAGCTCCAAATCCACACCAGAAGAATACCTCAAGCCATACCCAACTGTGCCACGAAGGTATCTTAGAACATGCTTTGCTGCAACTAGATGAATTTGCCTTGGTTCACACATGAACTGACTAAGTGCACTCACTGCATAGCAAATATCTGGTCTAGTATTGACTAGATACATCAATGATCCAAACAATTGTTTGTACATAGTGGGATCCATTAGATCTGAATTAGCTGCAGCTTCCTTAAGCTCTTGAAAGTTGGTCTCCATAGGCATAGACATGGATTTACAATCCATCATACCAAATCTCTTCAAGATGTCAATTGTATACTTTCCTTGATTCAGAATTATTCCATCAGGTTTTTGCCATGCTTCTAAGCCAAGAAAGTAGTGCACGAGTCCAAGATCCTTCATTTCAAATTCAGAAGCTAGCTCCTTCTTGCATTTGAAAATGAGGTGTTCTTCTCCAGTAAGAATTAGATCATCAACATATAGAACTAAGATCAATGCTTCACCATTAATCACTTGGAAGTAAAGGTTAGAATCAACATCATTCTTAGAGAAACCCAAACTCATCAGGTATTGATCAATTCTTTCGTACCAAGCACGGGGAGCCTGCTTAAGGCCATACAATGCCTTCTTCAGCCTGCAAACATGAGACTCCTTCCCATGAACCTCAAAGCCATTAGGTTGCTCAATATATACCTCTTCCTCAATTACACCATTTAGAAATGCTGTCTTCGCATCCATCTGGTGTATTTTCCATCCTTTAGATGCTGCAAAAGCAATGATGGTCCTGACGGATGTATAACGAGCAACTCGGGCAAATGTTTCCTCATAATCTATCCCTTCTTTCTGTGAGAATCCTCTAGCCACAAATCTAGCCTTGTACTTCTCAATGCTCCCATCTGTTGCATGCTTGATTTTGAAGAGCCATTTAGAAGATACCACAAATGTTCCTTCAGGTCTAGGTACGATGTCCCAAACATCATTCTTGAGGATAGAGTGATATTCCTCAGACATAGCTTCTTTCCAAACTTGCTGACTTGTAGCTTCCTCAACATTGGAAAGCTTAGACTCAATCATTTGACTCATTAATGCAACATAGTTTGAAAACTTCTGAGGTCTTTTGCTTTCTTTGAAAGTTCCTCTAGGAGCTGCAAAGTTTTCTACCTCCCTCATTGTTTGCCTAGCACATAGAGGTCTCTTTCTACCAATGACAATGTCGATAGGCCCATCAGTAGGTTCCAAAGGCTCAATGGGTTCAACATCTTCTTTTGGATTAGTAGTCTCCCTTTGAATCTCAAGATGGTCAACTTCCATGTCTTGAGGAGACTCTTGATCTTCATTGTCTATCTCCATATGATGACCTTTGGATCTTTTGAATGCAACATCTTCAAATGCAACATCCCTGCTGATCTCAATTAACTTCTGACTAGGAATGTAAACTCTGTAGGCTTTTGAAGTCTCACTATAGCCCACAAATATTTCCTTCTTGCCAGATGGTTCCAATTTTGTTCTTTTATCTTTAGGAATATGAATATACACAGGACAACCAAATATTCTCAAATGACTGACTTGAGGTTTTACACCTGTGAAGGCTTCCTCAGGTGTTATGTCCTCCAAGATACGATGAGGGCATCGATTCAGAACATACATAGCTGTCCTAGAAGCTTCAGCCCAAAGGAAGGTTTTTAGATCCTGATCATGAATCATGGCCTTAGCTGCTTCTACAATGGATCTGTTTTTCTTTTCTGCTACACCGTTTTGTTGAGGATTGTAAGGAACACAAAACTCCCTCTTAATCCCTGCTTCAATGCAAATGCTACGGAAGCTGCCGGAAATGTACTCTCCACCGTTATCAGATCTCAGAACTTTGATCCTCTTCTTGGACAAGTTTTCTACTTGACCGTTGAATTCCTTGAATTTCTCAAGTACTTCCTCTGATTTTTTAGTCTTTAAGAAATTAATCCAAGTCTTTCTAGAGTAGTCATCAATAAAAATTACGTAATACAAGAAACAACTCAAAGAAGCAACAGACATTGGACCACACAAATCAGAATGAATAAGATCTAGAATAATTTAGATCTACTTTGACTACTATGGAAAGGTCTTTTAGTGTTCTTACCCAATGCGCATCCTCGACAAGTACCTTCATGCTCCTGGCTCAATTTGGGAATGCCGGTGACCATCTTCTCCAAGGTTGGAAAAGCACGAAAGTGAATGTGAGCAAATTTTCTATGCCAAGGCTCACATGAACTTGAAGCATCATGCAACAAGGCTTGTAGAGGACGGGTGGAGAGCCTGTAGAGATAATCTTAACGAACACCAATCACACTGGCTATCTTGATGTTAGAGTTATTTGGCCATGCTAGAACTTTTCCTTCAGAGAATGCAACTTGATACCCCTTGTCTTCTAAGGCTGAAATTGAGACAAGGTTCCTCTTGATGCCAGGTACAAATAGTACATCACTCAATTGCAAGGTGATTCTTGAATCTAGGTGAATGGTGGAGGTCCCGACTCCTTTCACAGAATAACAATTATTACTTGAACACTTGAATCTCTCATCACCAAATCTGAGAGATGTTCTTTAAACCCAGTGATGTGACGAGAGGCGCCACTATCAATCAACCAAGTGTTGCTATTTGTCGAGACATTGCTTGATAAAGTAGAATAGAATAGGAATTCCCTTGAATCCTTTTGAGGGGAGATCTCATCCACATCCGCAAATGAAGCATGCTGCTTAGGCTTGGTTGGACAATACTTTGCGTAGTGACCAAACTTGTCACATCTAAAACATTGAACATGAGATAGATCTCTCTTCTTCTTGAATGTAGTCCGCCCTCAAATGATCAAACTTAGGGAGTTTTGATCTTGCACTTATACCTTGAATGTATGACTCCCAAGATGAAAGAAGACCATTGAGGGCCAACATGGGCAAATCCTTGCTATCAACAATATGCCCAATAGTAGAGAGCTGATCTCTCAACTCGATGATCCTCATGAAGTAAGCGATGACAGATTCTCCTTTCATCATCTTGACATGATGAAGTTGCTGCTTTAATGCAAGTGCATAGCTTGTGTTGTTGATCTCATACATCTCCTCCAAAGTCTTAAGTATTTCTCTTGTTGTCTTCAACTTAGAGATAATTGGAGCAATATGATCCTTCATGGAATCAACTAACATCTTCTTCGCCTTAGTATCTTTTTTCTTCCATTGAATCTTCTCTTCCTCATCAATAGACTCGGGGACATTGCTCTCCACGAACTCAGCCAATTCATTTTCCTCCAGGGCGAGCATAACTTTGAATCTCGAAGATGTGAAATTTGTTGCTCCCTCAAGTTTGTCCTTGATCTTGAGACCATTCACCATCTTGACAAAGAGATAGAAGTGATCAAGGATGAGTGTTAATGAAATATAGCTTCGGTCTGAATATAAATGATGATTGCTGAATAGCATTATCATCATTTCTATATGATTGATATTTAACTTATTTCAAGAAAAATAAGTCAAGTAAAAATCGAATTTATAAGTCTGATTAGATTTGAAATAATAAATTTATCTTCAAATAAAATCGGAACTCATAAAATATGATTCGCACCTCACATATAAAAGGCTATATGTGTTAAGAGGTTTAAACCGAAAGTTATTCGGTTGTTAGTGAAGCCCGCGCACCCAAAGGGACACATCCCTTGAGCGGACATGTCTCCACATGATAGCAATTCAGGGATGGAACCACCTTTAGTATGTTAGAGACCCACCCTCTAAGGGATGTGTCTCGTGGAGACACGTCCTCTAAAGAGACACATCCCTTAGGGGGCGGGTCTCTAACATACTAAAAGTGGTTCCATCCTTGAATTGCTATCATCGAAATTTATTAATGTTCTGCAATCAGTACATTTGGCTTTAAAGAGAAGAAATCTGGAAATCAGTTTTTTACTTAGAATTTCTCACACAGAATTTCAGACTTTAGTTTTAAAACCTTAGATTTCCTAGGATCCTATTTGGTAAAGATTTGATTACATTTACAATGAGAAAGAGAATAACGAGTATTGCTGCAAGACTAAATCTGATCAAGATCTTCTTCAAACCCGCTTTGATACCATGTTAGTTTTTAATGAGCAAATAAATTAATACTGAAAGTAATCAGAAAGTGCAGCACTCAAGACAATAAACACAGCAAGATACCTTGGGAAAACCCTCCAACCTGAGGGAGAAAAACCCAGCCAATATATCTCTTATATATATTGATTGAATAAGAGCAGAAATCTGCTTACAACTCGGGCACAACACAATGCCGATTTGATACAATGAATAATAGCACCTCTCTTAGATGCAATATACAACTGAATATATTTCTCCTAGAAGTCGATCTGCTGCTACAGAATTACTATCTGCTGAAGGTGCGAACTTCTCCTTGATTTACGAATTATAATGATTGAACTTGATGATCAAATGAATGATCATAACTTGTATATATACACAACTATAAGAAGGTTCACACCTCTTCAAGAAGGAAGTCGGCCCCATTAAGAAAAGACGTATTTCTTAATAATAGTCGGCCTTTAATAAATCGTGTCTCTTCATAAATGACGACTTTCACAAAGTCGGCTACATTAATGATTAAATATTAATTATTATTAATCATATAAATAATGCGATGTTGAATGAGGCACCTCCTCATAGGTAATCGATCTTAGATAAATTTAAATAGCCATCCAGATGCTGCACACCAACACAAAAAACATTTACCTCATGTCAAATGTGATTCCTCAACCCACTTGAAAACAAATCAAATATTTTCTCTTGAAACATGCTCTTCACTCTCAAACTGAGGGTTTGTAATTGCTGAATGTAATCCTTGACCACACCTGCTTGTCAATGCTTCACTAATCTGTTGAAAAAGTCATTCACAAGGTTAATGCCATAGTGAGTTGCATGATCCTCCACAAAAATAGACCTCGTGATGATAGAGTTCCTCCACTCCCACAACCAATGATACCATATGAATAGAGAGATGCTATGACTCCCTTTTGTTAGGATAGTACTTGATGTAACTCAAACAATTACTTCTTTTAACAGATCCATGTTAGTGGATTGTGCCCATTGAATTTCTGCATATGAAGTTTGGGGTTGAAACTTATGGACCAAAATTTATATCTTGTAAGTGCTACTTCTGGTGAGAGGACTTATCTTGCAAGGGAGAAATTATTGTCTTTGAAGCTGTGTTTCCCCATGCTATTGCAGTGCTGATTGTCTACTGGCTGGTACAATTCTGATCACATATTTAAGGTGAAGTTGCTCCAGATCTGAATGTTTGGACACCAATTTTAGATTGATGTTATCCATCCTTGTGTGAAGATTGTTCATAGATTTCTCTGAAGTACTTATATGATATTCTCAATCCTAGATCATCTCTACTTCTGAAACAAGATCCTCATTGGAAGGTGTCTTCCCTGGTGCTGTAGTAGACTTGCCCTTGCCTTTGGTAGCGAGACCTGAGTGATTGTCATGTTGGGACAAATCAAATGACTTCCATATTGCATAAAGGTTCAGAAAACTCGAGCCTGAGAATTTAGCTGAAAATGGGGTTGCCAAATACCTTCACCATTGGATTGCTTTGTTGAGATGGATCTAATGAATGCTATGTTGCACAAGGGTGTAGACAAAAACCCTGTTTCTTCCTAAATAACACATTTGCAGCTTAGAACCCTGAACAAAGAACAAAAGTCTGTATCCAATTCCTAGCTGAACATTTATAGACCGAAAGCATTAATTTTTTGGTAGATAAGTAACAGATTCACCTAGAGTAGTATTGTGAATTACTGCCCAAACTAATGATTTGATACCACTTGTAATGAAATCACTTTATTGTAAAAGCAAAATGGCAGCAATAAATTGTAGATTCATAAGATAGATTGAATAAAATAACAGAACTAATGCACAATAGAGAGCTAAATAGAAAATCCACACAAAATGAGAAAAATGAATTCAACGGCAACCCTAAATATTAGATTGAGCCATTTCAATGGGGCGCCCTCCACAAGCCATAAGAGCACAATTTGCAATATGATGATCAAAATAAAACACTATCTTCTACAAAAAGCACAATTTGCAATATGGTGTTCCAATAACCCCAAGCATGTTGGCTTCAACTAGAGAGATGAAATCTGGTAATAAATAAACAATCAACTCAAAAGTTGTGCATGCCACAAATCTGCCTCTCTATAACCCTATGCAGCCAATAGGCTTAGGTTTCTCAGGGTCCCCTAATATAGATTATAGCGTGACTACCTTTTAATATGATCAAAGTTGGGACTCCTATAACCCTTCATTGGTAGATTAAATGTCCCTAGGATTTTCCACTAGAATAAAGGGAAAACTAATCACTGAAAATGAGAATTCATTAGTTTGATTCAAAAGAGGTGGTAGTCATTCAGTGATTTATGCAGCATCATTGTTACAAAGATAAGTAGTCAATCCAATGTGTCAATAAAATAGGACAACTTTTTTTTATTTACTAAGGGGAGGACTAAAAGTTTGTTTTCAAAAGAGTGGAATTGCTTTGATATGTTAATGAATAACGATGTTCTGTTAGGATTGAATTGTGTAGTTTTTGAGTCAAACTCATTGATCCATATTTCATGATTAATGGTTCACTCGAATCCAGCTCTCATAAGCATGATGGTCTACTTAGTCCTCATTGCATGATGCATCTAGGTGATGCTCATTGGGACTTCCTAGGAGGTACTGCATTATAGCACTACGACTCCTACGACTCAAGTGTGCTTAACCATGGAGTTTCCCCCAAGATCAAGCCCACTTAGCTTGCTATCCCAAATGGATGGGCAACCTTAGGGGAAGTTCTGATGCTTCACCCCAATGAGCTTCACCAAGATGCAACGAATACTAAATGGAACATTCATGATCATGAGAGTTGGACAATTCATGCTCATGAGAGTTGGACCATTCATGCTCATGAGAGTTGCGTTCATGTGAACCACTACTCATGAAATATGGGTCAATGAGTTTGACTCAAAAACTATGTAGTTGAATACTTATAAAACATCATAGTTTGGTATACTGTGAAAATACCTTATACTGGTCATTGATGTTAGTGAATACCTTGATTTCCAACTTTGGGCATTGCAAGTTGACACTTATTTTTTGCTATAAAAATACAAAATTTTTAATTGCAACATATTAACTTTTTTCTCCATTGGTGGGTTCGTCCCCTGAACCTGCAGGTTCAGGTCCGATCCGGTTCGGTTCACAGGGGGGTCCACTTGATAGAGATGGACTCACTAGATTTAATTGCATTTAAAATCTATAAATCTAAGTTACTAGTTTTGGTTTGTCCATATGAAAGACATAAAAATCATAAATATTTGTATATTTGCAGCCTAAAAACAGGAATTAAGTATAATTAACCATAGTAGCCGGATACTCCCCTGCCCCTCCCCAGGCACGCGTATCCCCGTATCCGATACGGATATTTGTGCGATACGCCACGGATACACGTTGGATACCGTACCCACACGTGCCCAAAAAACCTTTATTTTCCAGCCGTGCCGGATACTATGTGATTTGATTTTCAAAAAAGCTGACGTGAACCTTCCAAAATATTATCTTAAAAAACTTCAATCATGCAATTTTTTGTTTTGTTTTGTATAAATAAAACCTACACCAAATGAGGAAGACAAATGAAATGTTTTTCTATTTCAGCAACCCATTTTTATAAGTCTTTTTCAAATACTTCTCTACTATTTTCTTGGTGTTTTAATTTTTACAAATTTAAAAAAATTAATTGTTTATAATTTTATATTTATATTATATTGTTTAAATGTTAGAGATTTAAAAAAAAAAAAAACTTATTCTTTAAATGTAAATAAAATTTATTAATATATATTTAACCATTTATTCTTTACTAAATTATTAATATTATTTTAATTTATATTTTCTTATTTGCTTTTAAAGTAGTGAAAATCTCCTCTAATAACTTAGAAAATATATGTGTATGTATTTTTTATGAATGTCGTATCCAGCCGTATCCATATTGGGGGTCTTAAAAAATGGCCGTATCCATATCCGATATCGTATCCGAATCCGAATCCGTGTCCATGCAACTTTGTAATTAACGTATAAAAATCATATTTTTATTAACGTATAAAAATCATGAATATGTACATATTTGCAGCCTAAAAAGTAAAACATATCAACATATAATAAATAAAATCACTGTAAAAATTAATGACATTAATAATTGTCAATTTGTTAAACTCTAGAACAACACATTCTATACTCTTTATCATCTTCAAGTGTCCATCACATTTGCATTTTTGGTACTTATAAATTGAAGAATTGTAAATAATAAATATATTACCATCCTAAATTTAATTGTTAATATATATTAACCTAAATGCAATTGCTAAATGCCAATTTGTCAAACTCAAACTTCATTGATAAATGCATGACTGTCATTCTCATCTTTCAGCTTGGTAACCAAGTAGAGGTAATCACTAACCACTAACCCCTATGCCATATGTTCGTTCCTTTATTGCCTATTGTTTATGTATATCATCTGCTCAACTGTCTGTTTTCATAATTACACTATTGTAGATTCTGAGCAATGGCAAGTAGAAAAGCAGGCTGCACAAAGGGCTGTTCAACAAAGAAAATTTGAGGATATCATGAGCGGTACTATGTTTTCCTCCCAAAGATGTGGTCATTGGCCCCATTAGGGAGATGGTGGAAGAGAAGATACCTTTGCTGTTTCCTGCGAGGACCTTACAGGAGCACATCAACTTCAAGTTCTTGCAGAAGAACCTTGACAATGAGGAATAAAAAACAATAAAATATAAAAAACAACTCTCTTTTTCAGACGGGTTCACCCCAGTTTCTGTTCAGACCCTGCAAAACAGACCTTGATTCACCTGGCAGCAGACCTGGCCAAATCCAGGTCTGTTTGGCATTAACCTGGATGGTCCCACAGGGGATCTGAACTAGGACCTGGAGCAGGTTCGAACCGGAACCAGATCTGGGGGTTTGCTGGACAAACCAGTAACAGAGCTATAAATAAATATTCAAACTTAATTTCTTTCGAATTAGTTTTGTTTACCCTATGAAATTCAATTTTGTTCAAAAGCAGAGAAGCATGGTCCATTCAAATTAATGGCCCATTATTATTCAAATTAATGAGCACAAGCATCTTTAAAGGAATGTAATGCATTTAATTTGGGAGCTGACAATTGATTCGGGTTTTCTTGGTGACTCTCCATGTAATTTGAAAGCTATAAGTATATGTAGTGTCCCTTTTTGAAATGAAGCCAAGTTGAAATCTAAATGCCCATCAATCATTTCCTGTGGGTCTTGGAAATTTTGCACTAGGAAAATGAGATTATAATAATAAATTAAGTGGTTCATAATGGCATAAAAGGGGCCTCTTAAGTGTTAGTATAAAATGAAATTATCTTTAAGAGTGCTTCAAGTAAAGTTAAAATATAGAATAAGGTCTCTTATAATTTAAGTTTCAAATATCAATCGAGGGTCCTAAAGGAAATTTGAAAAGTTATGTGTTCTAGAGGGAAACTCTAAGAGAGGCCAAGCAAGCAGGAGGTAATATTGATAAACTATTCTATTTTCTGATTTCTTTCCCACAAATATGAATGGTTAATCAATAATGCCTCCTTCGAGGGCAGGAATTTGTGCCATATTCATATCTGTGTGTGTAAGACATTGCAGGGAATAGAATGCTGATTAAAATAGACTGCTTGTACAGGGCCGAGTATTGATACTTTACCAGCTAGATTGGCTGCTCACATGGGGCCCAGCACTGAAGTTGCAGACTGCCTGTACAGAATCAATTCTATTGCCGGTTGGGAGCTCCTTCCAGCACTGTTACTGTGAATACATTGCTGGTGGCGTCTCCTACTTAGCGCCATCTATTGGATTATGTTTATACTGAGAATAGTGGCTTCTACAGCACTATGTTTGGGCAGCTTGTATAGTGCCTATGATCTGATAATACTGATTGTCATTAAGGCAATCAGCTTCAGCTTGGAAACATCTGATAGTGGTAGTGTTCATCCAATGAATAAATGAAGGTAGCAGATTGTGTGTGGCTGCTGTGTCTATGTGTTATTCATGGAGGTGTGATTGCTGCAACTTATCTAATTTTATATTCATTGCCACATATTCCAAAATCGCATACTGAAATTGTGCAGCATGCTGCCAATACTGGGAATTAAATACAAATCTGATCCCAATCTAGTCAACAATCTGATTTGTGAGGTTAAGGGAAAATTATTGATCTGAACCGAATCAAGCTGGAATTTGCATAAATATTCTATTTCGGGATATTACAGTATAAATACATCGAGTTAAAAATGCCCTGTAAAACTCACTTTTTGTCGGAGAAAACAGAGAAGTGTGATTGGTTCACTCAACTTAATGAGCACAAATATCTTTATTTGGATACAAGATATTTATTTTGGGAGCTATCAAACATGCCGGTTCTCTTGGTGACACCACTACCACATAAAATAAGTAATAACCAAACATGTTTAACATGTTGATTTTTTGTCAGTTCTCCTGGTGATATCCCTATCACACAAAATAACCAAACACATCTCATACGTTGGTTTTTGTAACCATTTCAGGGTAATTTCTTAGACTGATGTTTATTAGGTGATTTATTATATTTTGGCTTAGTTTTGATGTTTTGAGCTTCCATTATTTGGAAAACAATCAAGGGTAGAGTCTAACGATAGCCTATAGGTATGCAATTACTTCCTTCTCAATCTAAAATGTGAGCCTTTTTAAGGACATTTTTGATTAGGAAGGCAAAGATTTGTTTCACATTATGATATTCATTCTTGCCACCAAGCCCATAAACACTCTCTTGCCTCATCATGAAGGCTTGGAACCTATTGTAGAAACTCCAATTGTCTATGAGAAAAACTCTTATCACCACTTTCTAGATCCAAAGAATCCAATGTCTTGACCTGTTGATTAAGATTGTGTGTCCATCAATAAAGTTAGTTGAGAAAGGAGTGTAAAAAGGAATGAAAGATATTCTGTCAAGTTATGTAGGAGGGGCTGCAAAAATTTGGGAACTTGTAGGAATATTATTTCCTGTACAGGCCCCACTGGCAATAGCTGCGGATCAAGTGAATGTAGAGCATAAGGTGAGCCGTGTGAATCGGAACCCCCCAACTCACATGCTTTTAGCTTTTGTCCTTGGTTTTCTAAGTATAATGGTAAATGTTGATGACTCGATAGTATGATACATCTTTTCTAAAAGTTTGGGTAAAGTGGAGCTTATTCCTTCATCAAAAGTATTTTCCCTTCACATTTATAGCTATTTTGTTGTTTGGAAAATCGAGTGGTTTGCTATCACTAACAACCCTCATCGTCCTCTCCTTTTGTCAGACATCTTTGCTCCCAGCTATAGTAGCTGCTGTTCTCTCGTGGGACAAAATGAAGGATAAGGACTCAGCTAGGCGTATCACTCATTTCCTCTTTCTTGTGCATTAGTTAAAGATCTGTATCTGGCTCGTCTTCTTGAAATCAGGCCCAATATGCAATCCACCAATTTCCTCCTCCAGAGTGGGCAATCCTCGCTCATGGTGGGCGGTAGTAAGCAGATGGTACAGAATAGTAGACACAACCATTATTGAGTGACCACCTAATCATGTTTGGTAAGGGAGTGGTAACAGTTTTACATATAATCATTTTGAAGGAAGGGGCAGGACTGGGAAAATCTTTGGGTTATATCTATATGTCAAGTAATTGTAACCAGCCATTGGTATATTGGATGCTGCCTAAAGAGGAAGGTTGGTCTGCTCTATGTCTTTTTGGGTTTGCATTACAGAAATAGGATTATAGGAGGTGAAGCCATTTCTCTTCATTTCGATGGGATGGGCTTACCATGGTCTTCAATTTCAAAAAGATAAGAGATACACCTACTTGGCACTTTATTCTTTAAAGCTTATGAGCTGATTACCTCAGGTTATAAGAGATACACCTGCTTGGCATTTTGTTCTGTTGTTTTGGGTTTACATTGCAGAAATAGGATTATTGGAGGCAAAGCCATTTCTCTTCTTTTCAATGGGATGGTTTTACTGAAGGTTTTTGATTCCAAAAGATAACCTGATCACCTTTCAGGTTATAAGAGATATACCTACTTGGCACTTTGTTCTTTAAAGTTTGCCTCCTCAGGTACCCTGTAAATACTAAATAGTAAACTTTACTGTTGGTATTTGGAGACTGGTTTGGTTTTTCAGTCTAGTGATATCTCTATTGATGTTTTCCACCATTCATTAGCTGTTTCTAACTTTCGTCCGCTGATGTAAGTTGCCAATAGTGTTTTACTGACAATACATTCAAGTCATTTGGAGATCTCCTCAACTGCTTAAACTCTATTTGGAGACTAGTTTGGTTTTTCAATCTATTGATATCTCTATTGATGTTTTCCACCATTCATTAGCTGTTTCTAACTTTCATCCGCTGATGTAAGTTGCCAATAGTGTTTTACTGACAATACATTCAAGTAATTTGGAAATCTCCTCAACTGCTTAAACTCAATGCAGTTTTCTATATTGAGCATTTCTTACAGATTGTAGATAGCATTAACATTCAGTTTAATTATCTTCTGCATGATGGTTACATGGCTTGAGGAGCATCCTTGACCATTTGACGATGTGCTCCCATGTTGCAAAGACGGTTGCCGTTGCACCAAAAGATCGATCTGTCAATGCCCAATACAACCGCCAGAGATAATGAATCCATGGGAGGCGGTTAAGCCATGTCATGAACCCAAGTGCTGCACTGCACTGCATAAGGAGACCAAGGGTGCACACCTTGCAACAAGTCCCCCCCTAGCACAAGCGAGGGGTTCGAACCCGTCACCCAGACTCTAATACCAATTGTTGCAAAGACCGTTGCTGTTGCACCAAAAGGTCGACCTGTTAATGCCCGATACAACCGCTAGAGTTAACGAATCCATGGGAGGCGGTTAAGCCATGTCACAAAGCCAAGTGCTGTGCTGCACAGCACAAAGAGACCAAGGGCACACACCTTGCAACATCCCATACACCATATCTCACTTGGTACATGATCTGCCATCTTTGCTATCCGTGGGAGGTTGAGACTGAACTAATTTTTTTTATTAGTTAGTTACATACTACAGGATACACAGGAGGTACTACTCACTGTACAGAGACAAAGCAGTTATTTATCCACATTCTTTCAGTACACAGGTAAGAGGTGTAACACTTTTTCTTCAAGAGTTGATATTCATAAACATAAATTCTTACAGTGGGGAACCCTAGAGCTGTTAAGCTGGCTTATCTATTCCAACATTGGAGACAGTAAGTGCCTCTTAGAAAGTTAGATACATCCAGTTCATGTTCAAAGGGAAACAAATTATTGAGACACTTTTCGTCTTCGTATCACTCCTAGAGCGCCATGATTCCCCTATTCTCATTTTAAGTGGACTGGATTGTGTTGTTTCAATGTGATGTTCATTCCCCTTGACCAAAGCCCAAGTCATGGAGACACAAGCATGTGACTAGATTTTTCTCTGCTGCCAGAGCTTCATTGTCCGTGGACGAGAGGCTCTACTGAGAAGTGGCTGGCTTCCTCTTAATTTTGTCTGATTTGGCCCCTGCTTGAACATTTCCCCATGAGCATTCTCAAATCCTAGATATATGGTAATGATGTTGGTTATTCTGGTATGGGCCTCACTGTGCACATTACATGGTTGCCTAGTTTATCTTTACCAGCTCCTTGTTCTTTCTAGGGATCCTTCCCTGAACGGGCTATTTATACTCGTTTAATGTCTTACACTTGGAGTTTAACCACTTCAGATTTACTTCCTTTTTGCATGGTTTGGCCATATTTCTACCATGTTTGGTTAGTTTTCATAACCTAGCATCTTTAGTGCTTCTTTATTAAAGTTTTATCACTCTTCAAGCCCCATTGCTGTATTTAGGCTATTTGTGGATATTAGTGTAAAAACATTCTTTCCTTCCTTTTTTTTAATAAGGTGCAGAAGGTTAAACTGTCAGTGTTCTGAAAAACCCAAATTTTCTTTGTTTACTTTCTCTTCAACTTGAAAAATTGTGTAGGGAATTCTTTGGAAAAATGCTTATATTATTCTAGTTCTAAGTAAAACCTTTTATAAAGCAGTCCTCGTGGCAATTGAAATTAGAAAATCCTTGAAAATCCAGAAATTAAATTTATGGCTTCAAATCTGTTTATATATTAAGAATTACTATATGTTCATTAGTTATCTTTTTTATTTTACTCATCATAGTTGTGATATGACTTTTGTTTATGTAGTGTCGACTTCGAGGCAGGCTTGATTCAAATGGTTGTGTAGCTGCCTATTTAGAAGAAAGATTGAACATGGGAGTAAATTTTGTTCTTTCTGCAGAGGTGAGTTTTAAAGGTTATTATTTGTCCCGAGTTTGCTTTCCTTTCACTACAGCCTTGAGAGTTTTATTAACCAAGTATGATTATCTTAATACAGATTGACCATTGGAAGAAGGATTATAAATTTGGATTTGGGATGACCGTTGGAGAGTTATAATTTGATCTCCGAATGCCAGCAGTGATCTGTTGACTTACATCTGTTGGCATGCTTAGAATTCTTTCTGGTTGGTTTGTTTGCATCATTGCTTGGTCATTAAATAACTTGCACATTACGAGCTAATGATTATCAGCTCTGCCTCATGGCATTTGTGAGCTGGGTCTGGTTCTCTTGTGTCTGCATGGTGCTTGCTAGTGTACTATTGCAGACATATTATAGATAATCCATCTTGCGGCCATTTTTTATGGGGGAACGTGAGTCTTCAAGTTTTGTATCAAATTTAACATAGTATTTTTATGCCTTCCAGATGAATAAAAAAAATATTTTTTTCAAAAAGTTTTGTTTATCTAATCTGGAAGATATGGGCTTGTGTGTGTTTTCACAAGTATAAAATTTCTCATTACTTATGTTACTTCTTATAACCTAGGGTTTTAAAACCCATGTACGTTCAATTTTAACTAAATGTACTTTTCCAGTTCCATTAGCCTACTTTTGGACATCAATATAGTATCTTTGTTTCTTGTCTGTTATCTATTTAATATAATATACATAGTTATATTTTGCAGTTCCATGTGAAGCAGATAAGAAATTGTGATTCGCTGCAATTTGTGGATGCACAAGAAATTAAAACCCGAGAGCAGTTAACAAATGTATTTCATTCACAAAATTGCAGCTCCAGCACAGGAGAGGTAGTATCTCTATGCAAACTTTCTATGAACGAAGGGTGATTGTAAAAAATAAAAGGATGAGTTGCAAGTGTATTATTGGTACCATCTTTTGTGTTTTGGGGTTGGTAAATACTGGTTGTAGATACTGGTGGACACTAAATGGGTTTCTCTCTCTAGTACTAGTTCTTAATTATCAAGGGCTATATATTTTTCATGTTGCTCTGGGGATTTGAACTTGACTCTTCTCAATAAAAACTCAATAACTACACTCCTTTTGACACACATATAAGGGTTATATATATGGATAACATATTTGGTAAGTTATCTCTACAAACACTATTACTGTAGGTATGCACACTGCAACTGGTGGCCCAAGAAATGGCATACAACAAGATAATCGTAATTTTAACATTGAAACAATTAAGTTTGACCATTTTAAGAAAACCCGAGGCATAAAAAAACAGCTCAGGAACTAATGTTGCTAGCCAGTAAATCGTTTGGGGGTGGTAAGAGGGAATGTTTTAAAACCACCGATACAAGGTTTTTCTAGAGTTTACCCATATTTACATATTTGAAGGGCATTAAACAACCTTGTTATTTTGAGAGATTCTCCAATAAATTAGAATTAAGAAAACTAATTAGAAAATTGAAAGTGTTTGCTGGAATTATCTGTTTTGGTACCTCCATTTGATGGGTCATAGCTCCAATGTGAAATTTGCTAATGAGATGACGAGAGATATTTTTTAGATTGTTTAACCCTTTGAGAAGCAACAAGCAATGTTGATTATTAGTGATGAAACTTATGCTAGATTTGGACCTTGGTGAACCACTATTTCTGATGTGTAAACTTCACCACCTTCGTTACCTAATAGAGTTGGTTTTGCTTATTCATCTCATTAGTTAGTGTGTCCATAATTTGATTAATTGTAAGGGGAGAGGTGGTATTAGGACTCATTTTTGTTCTTTGTAATTATCTCCCATCATAAAATAATGTAGGCCACAATGTTGATAGTGTTCTTGCTTGTACATCATTGGTTTGCTTAGAATCTCTTGAACCTATTGTTGGATGTGTCTTATTTCACAAATTTGGCTGATTTATGTAGGTTTAAGTCTCTTCCGAGACTATAGGTAAGTGGGCTGCCTTGTGGAGCCATGAAAAACTTGATTGTAGCTACCTTTGACATATGGAAAGCTCTCATTCTCTGTGTGAAGATGCCTCAAGTGATGCACCCAAAGAATGCACACATTTATTTGGTTTGGGACTTATATTTGCCCATTAGTTTGCACATGAAATGTAATGGACTTAGATAGTTTTGTGTTTGTCATGGACCATATGGTAGGCCAAAAAATACTCTAAGAAATGTGTCCTTGCCTAACAAAGTGGTTTGTGGTAAAGCCAAAATTGACCCCCACATTTGTTGGGAAGGGTTTGGAATTTTCTTCTACAAAGATCTCTTTAATATAGGTTATTAGGACCACCATCTTTGAGATAACAACCAAAACATGTATACAATTGTTACCATTCTTGGTCTTGAGAAGCCTTGACATGAAATTCATATAAATAGATTGTTAAGGTTTGTTGGGAATTGAAAGAGCATAGATGCCTTGATTTTGATTGGATGGGTTTGCAATAAGAGATACTCTGGAAGACTTGATGTATATATGACAACATGTATATATAGAATGGGTAGTCTTTTTCACCCCAATGAACCTTGCCACATGACAATAGTGAACTCAAATAATTTTCTATCGCTCCTTAGTGGGATCATAGGTATTTCCCATGTAACATTGAAAGACATTTATAGTTGGGTGTTAAGATTCTACTTCCAACTATTAGCTTTTGGTATATGTCTTTAGAGTGAAAGTCTTTGGTGTACAATTGAGGTTATTATGATGTTTATTTCTACAAATTGAGGATTGTTGTTAAGGATGTGTTTGGAAGTTTACTCGAGCAATCAACAATCTTGTTGGTAATTGCTTTCTTATGTTTAGATGTTTGAGAGATTGTTCTAGGTATGTGGAGCACCTTTGATGACGGTCATTTTGCAATTTGACTTGAGTTTGCAAGAATTCTAGAGGCATGTGATTAGTTTGGATGATTCTTTCCTCACCTAGTATATGGTGCTTCTACTAGCATTCTTGAACAATAACATAAGCTATGTTATATGTTAGGTACTTGCCTCTATGTCAAAAAATGCCTCATTGTGATCGACAATTGGATGGACATATTAGATATGCCTCAAAAAATGTATGCTTTAAGGCATATTTTTTCCATTTTAAAGGATAGCTAAAGATTTATAACATGGATTTGTATTGACAAAATTTTGTGTTTCAATTGTGCAATTGGTAGTTGTTTTACCTTCATCCATATCAAATTTGTTTGGCCCCCTTTTTTTGTTGCCCAAATTAGAGTGCATGTTATAAATAGATTCACATGAGACCTAATAGATTCACGTGCTTTGTGAGACAGTGGAAGGCCAATTTTTGATTACATTAATATACTCCATTGAAACATACATCATCCCTATCAACAATATAGTTGAGGTATTAGTTCCTCTCATGTGAAAATATAACTTTTTTATATTGGCAAAGAACTTTTGTGACATGGGGTGGAAGAACCATTGAGCATGTTGTAGGTGTTATTACCATGTGTTTTTATACATGAGGTTGTGAAAATACATGTAGACAACACAAAACAAAATATGAAGGGCACGAGTACAACATTCATCATTTGCATGAATGTGGTTCGTGTGTTGGTCAAACCTCTCAAATTAACGCTCTTGAAATTGAAGGAAATCTTGAACACGCTAGCAAGCCTAAGAACTTGATGGGAACCTAATTTTGATCTTCGTGGAATTTTTGGCTACGTTGGATCACTCCAAGAGGTCTTCTATATGCTTGATCAAGTGCCTAAACTTGACAATAATCTTTAGGGTAGAAATGGGCTTCTACAGGGTGAAACACTTAGCTAAATTTGGCCCTTTGAAATCAACTTATGAATCTTACTTAATCTCGTTACATAATTGATTATTTGTACATTGGCCCATTTGGTTGTGGTGTGCCAAGGACAAGATTAATTATATGCTTACTTGCATGCATAGGCACACTTGGTAAAGTGATCACATCTTTTAATCTTAATAATATTCGCAACTTATGATTTTGTTGGTGTTTGAGCACTTGCAATCATTTTCAAGTTTGAATGAATGGGACAAATGATGTTTGAATAAACACTCAACATTGCTTGGAGGGAGCCAATTTTGGTATTCAAAACAATTTCTTCCACAATTTGATGATGAAATTTGAGGTCTATTCTCATGGACACCATCCACTTGTACATATAGGGGTCCTCCAACAAAACATAACAAATATACAACGGTGTCACATCATATACCTCTTCATATTTAAAGGGTTTCACATAATAAGGTAGATGACATTGTGAAAGTAAATGGTTGTTTTTTCCTTGACTCATCTATTTGATGGCATATGGATATAGGGAGGTGCGTTTTATAGGTTTAATCTTTCAATTATTCTAGTAGAGATTAGGTTCTCCTAACATCTATTGTTAATGATAAAATTGTAGGGCCTTTCCATTCACATATATTTGAATGGAATTAGCATTCCTCATCTTTTGGTGGTAAGACCTTTGTTGTGGTAATGGTGGCATGTCTCTTCACAATCATCATCCTCTTCCCAAAAGAACTCAAGAAGATGGCAATAACTCAAGGAAAATGGAACAACTTTGTCTACACTATGAGAGGATTTATAAAGAAGAAGAGATAACTTCCTCCAACTAACCCAACCAAATAACTACTTTCAAAATTCGCGACTTTTGAGAGTGGGACATAAACCCCTTTTAAAGTGTTTAATGATAAAAATACTCCTAACCTTATACCCCACACCTAGGCAACTTTCCAAATCATAAAAGAAAAATTAAACCTCATAAATGTGCATAAAATCGCAAAAGATTAAAACTCACTAAAGAAACAATCAAAAGAAATAAATAAATTTTCACATCAACACAAAATTCACATGACACCAATACACATATTTCACAGCATGGGCCAAAACGACCGTAGTGCTCCATACAAGTCTAGCTTTGTTGTTATACTAGAACGACACAAAAGTAGCTATGTGACCCCAACATCATTGGCCGAATTCACCTGTTTACTCAATCGAAAAGTGTTAGTACAACACATGAACAATAATAGCCAAAACAACTGTCATATGTAAGATAACATTTCAAGAATAATATCAACACATGAAACAGGTTTTTGAAATGGGCGTGAGCGGGAGAATCGCGAAGTCTGGTGGTGGCTCTGCTCCACAACGGTTTGGGGGTGCGCCTGTGGCTGGGGAGGTGGTCTTGGCTGGGGGCCGCCTGTCTGTTCCTCCTTCGCTGGACGTGGTGGGCTCTGTCACTGCTGGGGATGGCGTTCCAACTGGTTTCCTGTGTGGGGATACGACAGAGATTGCGTCGGTCCTGGCCTCCGATGGGGATTGTGTGGTGGGGAGTGTTCTTGTTGTTGGGTGTGGTCCTGCTGGGGGCTCCCGACCCTCCCCTGCCTCAGTGCCTGTTCCTGCTCCTGTCAAAGGGTCTCGGTTTGCTGCTGGGTGTGCTGCCGGGAAGGTAAAGTCTTTCTTTGAAGCTGCTAAAGTATGTGCTCGGCCTCCCCAGATGTCTATTCCTTGTGCTTGGGACTCCTCGGTGGTGGTCTGTGGGCCGGAGATTGTAGAAAATGAGGAGTATTACCTGAAGACGGGTGTGATCTACAGGTTCAATGGTTTGTGGCCATCCCTCCCAGGTCTCCATGACTGGGTCAAGTCTTCCTGGAAGCCTTTGGTTGCTGGGGAAATTGAGCTCTACCCTAGCGCTAGGGGCTTCTTTATTGCAACCTTTAGCTCCCCTCATGAGCGAAGCTATGTTCTTGATAGAGGATGGATGTGGGGTATTCATTCTCTGTCCATCAGACCTTGAGCCCGTTCTTTCAACTCCCTTACAAAGCCATTGTGCACTAGACCTGTTTGGGTTCGTCTGCCTAACCTTCCTCTCCAGTTCTGAGAGGAATCGTGCTTCGAAGCCATTGGCAATACCATTGGCCGTTTCTTAATGGTGGATTCTACAACTAGGGAGTTTGGGCACACCAAGGTAGCTCGGATGTTAGTCAATATGAACATCTCCAAACCTCTCCATGGGGAGGTTGTTTTGCTGGTGGAGGACAGACCGTGGAAACAACTCTTAGACTACGAGGGTCTCCCCTTTCGGTGTAGGAGATGCTTTTCGGTGGGTCACTTGGCCTCTTCTTGCCCTCATGCCCGTCACAAGGGCGTTGCGACTTGGTGGAATGATGCTCTCTTGGATCACCTCACGGTGGGTTCTTCTTCAGAGGTTTCTTCTGTGTATGGTGACCCTCATGTTGCTGCTCCCACGGATCTCTCTTCTTTGGAACCACCCTTGGATTGCTCTGCTGACACTGTGTTGCCTGACCCTTCTGCTGACACTGTTGTGCCTGACCCTGCGCTTGCTGTCGCTGCTCTGTCAGATCCTTTCTGCCCTTCGATAGGAGCCTCTTCTGTTCAGCTTGTTGAACCTGTCTCGGCTGCCTTGCTGACGATTCCCTCACTGCTTGGTGATCCTGTGGTGTCTGTGGCGGGGTCGCTCCTCTCGCCGTTCTCTTCATTTCCTGTTTTCGAGCCTCCTTGGTCGGTTGTCCTTTGGAAGAAGAAATCTCTTTCTACTTCTTGGTCTTGGGCTCGTGGAGTCTTCTCCAAACCCTCTGTGTCTGGGGTTGCTTAATCTCTTTGTTTTCTACATATGTCTGTCAACTGTTTTTGGTTGTTTCTATAGTTCAAACTCTTTTGAACTATGTTTTTTCTTTGGCCCCTTGGGCTCTTTGTGAAGGGTATGACGCCCTGAAAATGCTGCTTAACTTTTCAAAAACATTTCAAGAATAATAAACTAGGAAATCCAATCCAATAATCTACACAAGTAACAACGTATAATTAGCATATCCACAACATCTACTTACATAACACCTAATAAAATCAAGTAATAATTAATCATACAACACATGATCACAATATCACTACATTTAGCAATAACCAATTGAAATCCATCTTATAATCAATAACCATCACAAGTAAACATTAACATATCAAACTTCATCTCCATAATAGCACCTACTCACACATCCATATTATGTAATTACCCAATAATAATAAAATCCATTATCTCAACCACCTCTACCAACATAACATTGTAATCCTTCTGATAAACATAATAACGATACCACTAACAACAAACCAAAAAATAAGCAATAACCCATCATAAATGAACATCTTGATCAGCACATACTTCCATAATCAATGAAAGGAACTCACCTGGTTATCACACAGAAATCACAACCACCATTAGTTAAACAAAATTAGTCAATTAACCATATCCAATAACAACCAAGCATATAAAACATCATTAATGTATAGGACAACCATCACCCATAAAATTCATGTATAATTTCCAAACATAGAAGCACATGAAACGTTGGACAAGAACATCAAAGACACATAGTATCAACATGATCGTGAAAGATAGGTCTCACACTCTCCTCAGGATTGGACTTCCTCTTGGAAGTTCTCAAAGGTGAGGGTATTCATGATCACTTGACAATATTCCTTTAATTTATACCATCCATTTAACAACAAGGATTTCATTAGAAGCATACTTCAAATCATATGAAATTTGGACCTTACATTCCCCTCCCCTTGGATTCAACTTCCTCCTAGAAGTCACTAAGAATTTAGGGCAAATTTTCACTCATACCATACATATTTGTAGACATACTATTTCATTTATGAAAACTTTCCAAGTATGTTAACAACAAATTTTATCTTACAAAGTATCCCAAATATTAGGATAAGCTCTATAATTAGCTATCATCAAAACCCAAGAGATTATTTATCCATATTAGACTCATATTAATACAATTATAACAATGCTACACATGTAGATGTGAGATCTACATCACTTCACATTTTATTTATGTGATTATTAAAGACTACACTACACATATGCCAGATTCACATCAATCATCCTTAATTACACAATTTCCATACCACATTCCATAAAAGCATGCTTTTTCAAGTCTCAAATCAAGTCACATCTCAAGAAAACACTCACTTCCTTTTAGTACAAAAAAACATAATTCATAGGTAATCCACATCACATAACTTGGTTCACAACACACATGCCATCATCACAACACAACATACCACAAGGTTCACAGTAATTATTTGCTTTGCTTCTCCTTGCTTGAATGGATCTATATGTAATGATGCATAATTTGTCTCTTGAATGCATCTATAGGTAATGATGTATATTTTTTCTCTAGATCTTATGACTGTGCCCCTTGAGCCTTGCTGGCATGAAAATCCTTCTATTCATGCCACATGCTCTTGTGAGTTTCACATATGTTTGTGTTCTTCAAGGGTATCTTGCCAATCTTCTTAAGTGACCACTTCTACTAAGTTAAAAGATTAAACCTACAAAAAATACCTCACTTGCATATTGAAAAAGATGAAATTGTAGAGCCTTTCCATTCACTCACATTTGAGTGGAATTAACGATATCCATCCTTTGGTGGGATGACCTTTGCTATGATAATGGTGGCACATGGGTATGCAAAAATGATTTACTTTGCTACTTTTTTGCTTGAATGGATTTATAGGTCTTGCTATAGAATTTGTGTCCAAATCTTGACCATGGTAGTTGAACCTTGTTGGCATGACAATCATTTTGGTTATGCCACAATATTTTGAGTCTCACACATGTTTGTGTTACTCTTCTAGGTTATCTTGCCAAGTCTTAAGTGATTGCTTCCATGAAGAAACATACTTTCTTTATTGCTTGACCACAAACCTATTGTTAAGGTTGACATATGCAAAAGAGTATATATTACCTTTGGGCTTGAATCTCATTGGCAAGACCATCATTTTGGTCATTCCACTAGCTTTTATGAGTCCTCACCCATGTTTGTGTTCTAGGTTATCTTGCAAAGCTTCTTAAATGATTACTTACATTAAGAAACACCATTTCTCTATTGTTTGATCACAAATCTATTGTTGTTCCCCCTTTGGCTTAATAGACACAAAAGAGTGTTAAATTTTCTTCAATTTTTACTACATACCAATGCATACTCAAGGTTTATGTGCACAAAAATTCCATCTCTATATTTAGTTGTGAAGATCACTACAATACATGAGGAATCAATGCTTTTAAAAGTCCTTGATGTCGAGTTTTGTAGAAAAACATGAAAAGTATTAGAGGTCTTATACATACTAGTTCTTCTATTTTACTTTTATTCATATGCATCCTTGAGAAAAACTTCTTGCTTGATGGGCTCTGTTGGTGACCTGGGCTATAGGCCCAAAATCCCTAAGGTCTGATAATCTTCCAAGTGACAGGGGTGTCAAACCTAGAAAAATTACAACAAACCTATCTCTAGGTTGGGCAACTAAGGTGGGTTTCCCTAAGATGCTGACTTGATGTTTGAAGCACTAAACAATACTTTACAACAAACTATACCCACTACACAATGTATCCCAATACTGTTGTCACAATATACCTATGTGCTAGCTTGAACAAGTAAGGTTGAGCATCTTACTAATAGATAATCTACCATATGTGTCTAAGAATGAGTTTATGATACACCCTTGTATTGCTATATTCACTAAGACATGACAGTAAAACACACAGAAAGTAAAACTTCAAAAGTTTTTGAGTTGACGTGTTTGGAGTGTGTCGAGGATGCTAAGAGAGAAATCCAATCATAGATTGGTGCCTTTATCCACTGGGAAACAAAGTCTAGATTTAACCAAAGATACAATAATTGAAAACAAGACAATGACTTAATCAAGTCACCACAAAAGATTATGCCTTTCAAAATGCACAGGCAATTTGGGCTCTACACATACATTTAGAAAGACAATAGATAGTTATAGAATATTAAGAGAGTCTACTTAGTAATCCTTAAACATACCCACACATTTCCTTTATTATATTGAAAAGATACTACGCAAAAGCTTTGCATAGATTTTACATACATCTGGCTGAAAAACTAATTCAAACCAATATAATTACAATACAAAAATATCTAAACCTAGAACTAGATATTGAAACTTAAGATTTCTTGTAAATATCTTTCTTCTGCTGGCTCTGCAACTGCTTCTCTCTTCTGTCAAAAAAATGTTATCCTCCTTTTTTCTCTTCTTTTGACCAAAACTTATATATCTTTTCGCATCATTAAGAAAACCTAGGAGAAAGAGCCATGAGTGTGAGAGACTATACCTTGGCTCCCATGTCTGCTTGAATCATCTTCACATGGTCACACACGTTGAAGCCATGCCATAACATTGATGAGCACACAAATGAGGAAGAAAACCTCTGCCAAATCCATAACAAATCTTTGCCAAAGATCAATTTATGAAAAAAAGGATGTCCTCGACCCACAAAGAAGCATGGGCATTATTTTTCCTTACTTGCATTGTTGAAAAATGCATTAAATATCACTCTTGTAGCCCTAAATATAAAATATAGTAGTTGAGAGGGTAGCTAAGACATGAATGGCGTTTACGATTGAAAACACGTCAATTGAGAGCATTATCAAAGTTTTAGGCTTGAGTCAATACTTAGTTCAATGATTAAAATGTTCACACACCCATGAAACCATATTCATCCGACATTGGGCCTGCAAAATATTGCTTGTCGAGAGGTCGAAGAAAAGAATGCCATGATCCCCAAGATCTGAAGAGAAACCCCATCAGGTGTCGGGATTCGGGTCTATTGCTTGTTGGAAGAATGAGAGGATGAAGGGAAGAAAGGAAAGATTCAAAGGAGCACAAAAGGGAAGAAAGTGTCGGGAGTTGGGTGGAGGACTTATGTCTTACCATGGAATGCGATAAAGGGTAAGACAAAAGTTTGACCTTTGAAAGGCCAAAGAATCACAATGTCGGGACTCAAGATTGGGAGTCGAGCCAAAGATATTTATTTTATCGCTAAGATAAGATAGAAGATTGACGAGATACCCGATCTTTGAAAGGTAAAGGAAAAGCATCAGAGATCGGGGGTCAGGCATAAGGCTTACACCTTACTATGAAATGAAGGTAAGAGGTAAGGAGGAAGGATGATCCCTGAAGTCCAAAACATTGACACTGTCATTTTCAAAGGATATATTAAAACTTCGGTGATAGAGGGAAAGAGCTAAGGCTTAGGAAAGGAAGGCAACAAAGGATAAGGGTTAAAGCGAATGGTCGAAACTCAAAATTTTTAGGAAAGAAATGGAAAGAAGGGGAAAGGAGGAAGAAGATTAGGAGCAATAGAGAAGGTATGTGAGTATGCAAACACTCGAAAGTCTGAAAGATCGAAAAGCTCAACACTTGGCCAATTTTGGAATTTTACAAATGGGCCTTCTGACTGCAGCTTGGCAAAGGTTAGATGCAATTAACAAAGGGACTTTCATGATACACTATTGAGATTTCTCAGACCAGTTATAATTGATGGATACCACAAGGGGATAACACAAAGCACTATAAATTCATTAAATTTATAGGTACCAACTTTGGCTCTAGTTGGGGATGTCTATCTCTTGCAAGCACAACGATAATCCAAATCTCTAGGAAGCATACCAAAATAAGGGAGTAACAAAGACCGGGATTGACAAACCCAAAAACATGACAAACGAGGGTCATGATTGCACATAAGAACACAACAAAAAGATCTATGATACAAAGGTTCAAAGAACCTCACATTGAGGAGAAATAGTGCTTGAGATGTTGATGATGACCTGGCAGTTCCATGAAATTTCCATCAAGGTTCTTGAGGTAGAATGTTCCTTGACCACATTCTTCACCAATTTGATAGGGCCCAACCCATAAGGCATCAAATTTTCCATGTTTTTCTTTGTCTTCTAGCCTGGAATTCCACGAGTATAATATATCCAATCTAAAACTCCATTTGGACAACTCTCTTATCAAAGAGATACTTTACCCTTTGTTGTCTCAACGAATTTATTTCATGGGAATTCCTTTTGGTTTCTTCCAAATCGGTTAGCTCATGTATTCTTTGGGAGATAACACTTTATTATTCTCTTTCAATCTGCTCCAACAACTTATAGATTGGTAATTCAAGGCTAATTGGAAATTTGGATTTGACACCATATACTAGTTCAAATGAATTCTTCCCAATGGCCTTCTTGTAGGTTACCCTATCTGCCCATACAACAAAATTTTCACTTATCATCCCACCTTTTCTTGTTGGCATCCAAATTTTTTCTGATGATAGTCATGATGCATTTATTGCTTGATTCAACCTATCCATTTCCCTATAGATGATAAGGTGACGAAAGTGTTAAAGAGATTCCATACTGTGAACACATGTCCATAAAATATTTGGATCTGAAACACATTGCATTGTCAACAACTCTTGATGGCACCCAAAACCTGGTGATTATGTTATTTAGCAAAAAATCAATCAATATCTTTGAGGTAGCATTTATTGTAGGAATTGCTTCCACTCGTTTTGTTAAGTAGTTAACGACCACCAATATCCACCTGTATCCATTGCTAGAATTTTCTATAGTTTCCCCTATGAAATCAATACCCCATTGTTGGAATGGAGCTTCTACTGAAATGGTTGTAAGGGGAAGTGCACTTGTAAACTTCAACTTGCCAGAAAATCTTTGGCAAGCATCACATATTTTTATAAACTTGGCCACATACTTGAATAGTGTTGGCTACCAATAACCCATCCTCATAATCTTATGAGCGGTGGTATTTGACATATAACATCCACCACATAATCCTTGGTGGTATACCTCTATAACTCATCGATTTATCCTCATTTAAACATCTTAGGAGCACACCATCAAGGTTTCTCCACATCAATTGTCCTTGGAGCAACACATACCTTTGAGCCTCAAGCTTCAAAGTTCTCTTTTTCTTCTCACTCAATTGAGGAGGACAATTCATGTTTTCTAAATAATAAACAATGTCCTTATACCAAGGACAATCATTCAATTGACATGAAACAAAATAGGGGTCAGAGTTAATTTGGTGGACCTCAACAACATCCAAGTTTGCTTTAGCCATCAATTTTTCTAGCCCTTGAACTCTAACCAATTTTGCTAGCCCTTGACCTCTAACCAGTTTGGTTGTCTGTATCTCCATGTCATACTCTTGGATCTTGTTGATCCATATGCACCTTTTTCTTGATGCTTCCCGCTAAACAAAAATATCTCTGACAACTGTATGTGGCACAAAAGCAATAATATTAGCCCCTATAAGGTAAGGTATGAGAATCTTCACAACTTTGACAAGAGAATATGCATGCTTCTCCATCACAAAATAATTCAACTCAGCGCATCTCTCAATGATTTTATGAAGAATTACAACAATAATATAAAAGAATACAAAAGAAAATAACTGATTTTTTTAAGATTAGTTTGGACTTGCCAGAATTGGTGCCTTCTTAAGTACATAATTTATCTCTAAAAAGGAATCTGTTGATTCCTTATCCCAACTGAAAGATTGCCCCTTCCTTTACACTTTAGAGATGGATTTTGTTTTCTCAACAAAGTTGGGAACAAATCTTCGAACAAAGTTTATTTGACCGAAGAAAGATTGATCTGCCATAATTGTTTTGGGATTTGGGATAAGATCAATGATTTTGACACATTCTGGATCAATCCTTAGCCCTTCCTTAGACACAATGTGCTTGAGGAGCTTACCTTCTTCCACACCGAAGATGCACTGTTAGGGATTCAAAGGTATCCCATATTCCAAGCATCTTTGGAAGACTAAATCCAAGTGTTTGCAATGATCATTTCGATCCTTGGAGTAAACAATTAGGTCATCTTGGTATATAACCAATATTTCATTTATAAGGCCTGCAAAATCTACATCCATAACTCTTTGAAATGTGGACCTGCATTCTTAATTTCAAATGGCATATGAACATATACAAAAGTTCCCCATGGTGTAGGGAAAGCTGTCTTGTGCTGCTTAACTCATAGACCACGACCTTATTGTAACCTGAGAAACCATCGATCATAAACATCAACTCTAACCCCGTCACCTATTGCAACAAATGATCCATGTTGGGCAATGGATAGTTGTCCTTGAGGGACTTGATATTTAGGTTTCTGAAGTCCACACAGTCTAATTTTGAATGCCTAATTGGTTTAATAATACTTCAGGTAACTTGGCCTCATTTAGCATTGTCCTGGCCATCTCCTTGACTATCCTATTCTTTCGTTCAACAAATCCATTATGTTGTGGAGTCCTTGCTGCAAAATATTGCCTTTTAATTCCATGCTTCTCACAATATTCAATGAGCTCATTTTAAGTGAATTCTCCACCTCTATCAAATCTTAAGCATTTTATCCTTCTACCAATCTCCTTCTCAACCATGGCTCTAAAGATTTTGAATCTTTCAAATTCTTGGGACTTATCCTTCTAAAGGTTACCAATGTCATTCTTGAGTAATCATCTATTGGTAACATGAAATACCTTTCTCCTTTCAATCCTTTGTTCTTGTGGGGCCACAAATATCAGTATGAACCAACTCCAAAGGATTTTTAGTTTCATACTCTTTTGTTTGAAATCTGACCCTTGTTTGCTTGCCTATATGACATTCCTTGCAAGTGGTGTTTGCTAGTTTGGTTATCTCAGGCATATGTCTGACAAGTCCTTTTGAATTCACTTTTACTAGATTATCAAAATTTACATGGCCCATTCTCCTATGCCACAACCAACTCTCATAAACTTGTCCTATCATGTAGATTTTACCATTCACTTCACTGAGATTATAGAGGTTGCTTTCAATCCTTTTATTTTAGCAACTATTCTTCCAGACTTTGTTATCTTGCATCCTTCTACATTAAATATAAATTTGTATCCATTGTCACACATTTGACTGACACTTAGAAGATTATGCTTCAATCCTTCAACATAAAGAATATCACATGTAGGAAATCTTCCATCTATGCTCAAAGTTCCTTTACCATAGAGTTTTACTATAGTGTTATCTCCTAAACTCATAGATCCTTCCTTGCATTTCTGAGTTTAATAAATTTTATCTAATCACCAGTCATATGTTTAGAGAAACCATTGTCTATCACCCATAAAATCTGATTTTTGGCATGGAGTGTTGTTTGTGCTATCATAGATTGTGAATACTTCTCTTTTTCTTTCCAAAAATTCATAGGTTTCTTTTCTGCCTTGACCTTCTTCTTTTTAGGGACTTGCGCACCTTTTTTCACACTAGGAGACATGATTTTATTTTTAATTTGTACTTTTGATCTTACAAAGTTTGCTCTACACTGCTTAGATATGTGACCAAAATTATTGCAACTGTAGCATATTACATTCATATCTACTAAAGCAACACATGGATTTTCACTCACGAAATTTGTTCTCCTTGTAGGCACAACTCTACATTCACTAGCCCTATGACCAAATTGACTATAACTATAGAAATACCCATAGAAGTATGAGGAATACCTGATCATAGAATTTATTTGCACAAGGTGAGGAGGTCTTCTTTGCTTTGGATTCTTCAAATATCTCACCCTTGTGAAACCATCTGCATCACTCACAATTTTTACTCACAAAATTTGTTCTCCTTGTAGGCACACCTCTACATTCACTAGCCCTATGACCAAACTGATTACAACTATAGAAATACCCATAGAAGTATGAGGAATACTTGATCATAGAATTTCTTTGCAAAGATGAGGAGGTCTTCTTTGCTTTGGCTTCTTCAATTATCTCCTTTGTGAAACCACCTGCATCGGTTCACTTTGTGTTGTGCTTCTTCTTCAACTTTCCAGGGACTAATTTATTAACCTTCTTATCTACTGCAAGCTTCTTATTTCCATCAACTTTCTTCATCTCATATTTTTCATTCTCAGAGGCATTCTTTATGCAAGCTTTCTCATCCTATGTACCTGCCTTTTCTTCTACTTTAAAATTATCATATAACTTTGCAGATGCACTAGTAGTAGGACTCTTTCCTTTCTCAAAACCCAAGCCAAATTTCTCTTTTGAAGGATTTTGTGAATTAATCAGCTCATCATGTATCTTAGAGCCACCTTTTAGCTTCAAACCTCTGTCAATCTATTCTTGAAACTGAAGAATATGGGTTGGGGATTTATGAGATGTGAATCAAATATAATGTGATGAGAGAATTATTTTCCTTTATTTCATTTGGAAATGAGATCCCCACAAATAATTTACTAACAACCCTTAGGTGAATCAAATCAAAGTGAGAATCTTCAGATTTCTTTATGACTGAAGAACTAGGGTCAAGGTCAAACAACACTTTGAGGAGAAAAAATAAAAAATAGCAAATCAACTCCAAAATGCAATCTAACACTTGAAACGACAATGTTAAACTCAATATTTACAGAATCAGAAAACCAAATGCAAATATGAGAAGGGAAGAAAAATGTGTAGTAGTCACCAAAAGTTCTTTCTAGAAGCTGATCTGAGACTCATTCACCCATGGGTGAATGGGTTCAAGTACAGGATTTTCACCAATCTTTCGGGATCCTTTGATGTAGATCTGTAGCTTTTGATCTATCCAAGTTTTAGTGTTGGAAAGTCAAAAATCAGATCTGTAGGTTAGATTTCGTTATTTGATAAAAACTTTGAAAACTTTTGCAACTTTGACAACTTTGTAAATCTTGCACTTCAAAATGTCTTCAATTCTTCTTCAACCTAAATCTGCAATCACACACAAAAGAGACAAAAATGCTTGTTTTTGAGTGAATGGGGGTTTTCCTTGGTCAAACCTCGCTTTGGTAATCAAACCTTGAAATGAAATAATGAATGAAAAAGGGAATGAAGAATGAAAAAAGCTATGTTACTACTCAACAAACCCTTGAATGTGTTAGCAAATGAATTGGCTCATGATAAATATGCTTAAAATAAATGACTCTCAACCCTGTTTAGCACTAGCATCAATTCGCTAACAACTCTGAAAAGACCACAATTGAATTAGTGAATTTTCTTTGAATTTTGGAGGTACATATTCCTCGAATGATATGCAATGAATCTAACTAAACTAAATAAACATGGGTATGCTTTTACCCAGAAAGCAGGAAAGACAACAAATGCTAGTTCATAAATATAAAACTAATGCGAATGCGTAAACAACCACCATAAATGATCAACACAAAGATCGAAAAGACTTATGACTATCTCATCAAAAGAAATACAAGCATACTGTGATAAATGGACACCATAAAGCTCATCTCACAAAAAATACACAAGTCTATCACATGCATAACACAAAGATCAACGTACTAAGCATCTCATTAAATCCACAACTTAAAGATTATGAATTATTACAACATGAAATAAATGACCAAATCCCTCTTGAAAACATCACAAATATTAATGGAGGACCGATCCCCTCTCCTTCTCCATTTTCTTAATATATAATAAACCAAATTCACCAAATGGTTGCTAAAGCCATTACTAAGTTGGCGGTCTTCTTGTTTCTTCACCATCTCTTGGAAACTACTAAGATCAATCGAAATAATTATTCTGGAAAATGAAAGGGCATCGGGCAAGAAAACCGATTTTATTTTCACCAATAGCCGCCAAATAACCTTTTAGACAAATGAATAATTAACTGAGTCTTAAGAGAAAACCATATGATAGCGCGTGTATACTGCCAACTAAGGATGCGATTAAACGATGGTTTCAAATCAACCATTAATTCAAGCCAAGCTATCTATCAGAGCCCTAGTTGCAACTCTAGGGAACTCTGGGAATAGTGTGAGCATTAAGTATTGTGTGTGTGTGACGAAATGTGCAAACCACTTTAGGTTAGAAAAATGAGTGGGTTGGTAAGGAAGATGCTATGAGGCTTAGGGGGTATAGTAAATGAAGATCAAGTTGTGTATATCCAACCCAAACAAGATACTGCCATACTCATTAAAATAAAGAAAAAATGACCATAATTCTTAAATACAATGATATTGCAACTCCTTGAGCTATGTTTGTATTGGGCACAACTTATATATATATATATATTTATTTTTATTGAAATCTTAGTACAAATAAAGAATGAAAACTATACTTTTGAAAACTTATCACCAATCAAAAAAGGAAAGAATTATATGGACCACAAAAGGGTTTAGTGTGTTAAAGGTTGAAATTAAATAAGTTCAAATCTCTAACCCCTTAAGTTGATTAAGTGAAATAAACAACAAGAGTGAAACAATATAAAACCTCTTGACTTTGTGCTATGTGCAATTCGAGCACCCCATACATTTTGAATTTAAAATATTATAAAAAAAATTAAATCAAACCTTTAAGGTGTAGATTTTTGGACCTAAGTCCAAGGAATTGTTCATGAATTGGTAGTAGATTAAAGATAACCATGGAATAATACTTTGTATGCTTGAGACCATGGTATTTCTAAGCCTTTCCTTTCTAAGCCTTTCTTGTCACTCAAAAACCTTAAATTACACATAGTGTATAGATACTTAATTCGTGTTCTTGTGAAGCAATGAATGAATCACCTTGTGATTGGTATGTAAGAATGTTATGTAAGATGACTTCAACTAATGATCAAATCCTTCCATTATTTAGCAAGACCAATTTAGAAAAGTGGTCAAAACCATATTTCATCTTGAATAAAATAGTGAAACTAGAAGACTAATTCAACACGTTTACAAGTAAATGATGACCTAGTAAACTAAATAAAGTTGCAATGGATACTAAAAAAAGTAAAAGAACATGGTTACTAAAGCTCAAGACAAAGGTAAGGATGCACCAAAAGTTACAACTAAGTCATAACTAGTGAAAATTGAATTAGGTAATGTATTAATAATTTCCCTCTAGTAATTAAGCTTAAAATCCTTGTGAAGAGACCTTGTCAAATATGAATTTAGAGATAAAGGACACAAGTTATTACTAATTTCCTTGCACATAGTTAAGGATTAAAGGCATTTAATGCCAAAATAGGAAAGGATGCATGTCTTCTTGAAAGTAATAATGTATTGAATTGGTATTGGCTTTGGAGGTTGTGTGCAGGTCATGAGAATTGAATAATCAATTAGTGAATTGATAAATTGAGTAATGTATTATGTTCACAGTATATTAAGTGATTTGAAAGTTAGCTATATAGATAAGAGAAACTAAAGTAGACTGGTAAAAATTTCTTCAAATTTTGTGCATTCTATACCATTGAGTATACATACTGTTTGAAAAAAAAAATTACACCAAATTTAAAGGAGAAAACCTAAACCTATAGATAAAACTTTTATGACTTCTACTCATTGTGCATCTTTATGAGGTTAGATGGAATTTTGGTTGTAAAAATGATGGTTATAACATGTTATTAAATTATTCAACATTAGATAGTGAAATGCAAGATTTGTAAAAAGATATCAATGGGGTGAGAATTACTATTCCGTGATTTATCATGTATTTTATGCATTGAGTGTTCTTTCCTTTTTCATATTGTTATATTTCAAACAAAAATGGATCACTATATTCTTTATTAAGTCGGAAACCTTCTTTAACATGTTGTGAATATTATAGTGAAATTACCCATATTGAGATGTCAGTAAACATAACAAACATAGCTGAATGAAAGAGAAATAATGGTATGGATGAATATAGAGAACCAATCTTGATCATATATGTGAAGACAAATACTAACTTAGATGCAAAGAGCAGTGCACCATGTATTTGTTAATTTTTCAAAAAATAGAGTAATATGCCTAGACTACAGTTTGCATCATCTAGCAATACCTTGTACTTATGCAATGTGAGAATATATTTTCTAAGTTGAGAATCAAAGTGAATATTGGTTATGTAAGCGTATTGGTTTTGTTCCATGATATGTTGAATTTCGTAAATTGTACGATGTTATGGCATGTGAAGTGAAAACCAATATATGTGCTGTGCCCCAAGTACAAGATACATGGTATCCGACTTGGGATAAGGGTGGCAGACGTCTAGTACGATCCCCTATGTGTACCCTTTGTTATGGCCTTTATGTAAGCTAGTTAGTTGTGAGTTTATGCAAACTTGTTAAGTGTGTAAATGTTTTTAGTAAATGAAATATGATGTATTCTTTTGTGTCAGTCTTATTTGTATGTTAAATGTGTACCCCTAGTGTATGGTTTCCCCCTTATGGGAGTGAGATGCCAGCTAGTGTAAAACAAGGGGTTGAGAGGCACATGTTCTCCCATTGGAAAATTACGAGCTCAGGGCATTGTCCCTAATCTTGATAAAGGATCTATGTCGAGTCATTGTAATCCTCCTATGGACGTTGATCGTGGCTTGCTCCCCCACATATGAGAGCCACACTTGTTGGTTCATAGTGCAAACCGATTCCTTGATGCTTATAACCCATGGGTAAAGGATGGAATTACATGGATCACCAGTTATTCATATTCATGTGGTTAGGGACCACCATTGATTCATATTTATGTGGTCAGGGACCACCAGTTATTCATATTCATGTGGTCAGGGACCACCAGTGATGCATACTTATGTGGTCAGGGACCACCATCTATTCATATTTTTGTGGTGAGGGACCATCGGTTATTGCATGCTATTATACTTATGTGGTTAGAGAATCACCATTCCCCTCCTCCCCTTAGGTGGCTTATCAAGTCACATGGTGCTTGTAATGTGAAGATTTTATTGTTGCAATACGAATCATTTGTAATTCTTGATGGATGTTTTATTTTATTATGCGCCAGCAATGTGGAATTTTACATTTATTTAATTAGGCTATTTAGCCATTTGAAGGATTTTATAGTCCCATTTGCCTCAAGGACTTATTTATATTTTGTTTTGATTTAAGATTGAATGTGTTACAATGTAGCTACAATTTTGTTTTTGATTTAAGATTTTTTTTTTTTTTTTAATTTATTGGAATTTTGGTTTATGATCCTATGTTACTCGGTTTGAGGCTTTCTCCTTGTTTTCAAATTGCTGGCATGTGTGGTGTAATGTGAAATTTGTAAACTGCCATATCCCGGAGGGTTCCTTGGCAGGTCGTACAGGGGAGTAGATGCGCTGGGGAATCATCTTGAAAGGGGTTGTAAATGGGACCGGTATGGGACGATCATTGATCCATTCTTCCCCCTCGTTATATGATTATTCTTATCTATATGGATGAGTCCTTAGAGAAGGACCTCAATATCATCTTTTTGATTTTCTATGGTATCCATTAATATCCATCCTTGTAAACCCCATTGTGTGAGCCTTATGTTGTAAATTATGTGATTGTATGAGGACAGGCGCACCCATTAGGAAGAGCATCCTTGCTATTGTTCTGTGTACATGTGAAATTGCAAGTAAATGTGATGTGACATACCTATGAACTATGTGAGGAGAATAGTAACAAATGATGCAAGTTAATATTCCATGAGACATGGTATGAGTGCCATGATTATAAGGTAAAATATCAACTTAAGGACATATTTGGATAAAATGTGAAGTTAGCAATTCTAAGAAATGATGGGCCATTGACATAAAATATATATATCAAAGGTTGTTAATAGATTAAAGATACATGGATGGTTTTAGCTTTTGTTGAATTAAGTGTGTATCAGATGAAGGTTCTATTGTGATCAATTTTGTTTTGTGTATTTCAATGTTTAAATCATGGAAGAGATTATCTCTAATGCATGCTTATAGTTGAATGTTTTGGTTCTTTCATCAAGAAAAGCAAAGTAGTTAGTATGTTTAATATGTTAATGTATGTTACTATATGGAGAGTATGTTCCAGACCCTAATGACTTCCAGGAGGAAGTCTGAGCTAAGGGGAGGGGGATGTAAGACCCTACTTCGTATGTAATTAATACAACCATAAATTGTTATATGTTTTTCTTGAATTGATGATTAAATGTATTGTGGATAATAAATAAGGTGATCTTTTGGCAATATTCTTGCATATCATTTTGACATTATGTTTTATTTTCATTACCATGGAAGTGGATTGCACTTGTATACCGTGGAATGCAAATTAGATTCTAAATGGATTATTATATAGTTAAAGCTTAGAATGTTCAACTAACAGATTAATGTGATACATAATTGATACTTACGATCACGTTGGTAATGTGCAGGAAAGCAATGATGTTAGCATGAGAAGGGAGAACCATCAAGAGTGAATCAATAGGCTACTTCATGAGGATATAAATTTGACCCCATTCAGGGCTTAGAAACAAGTGGACTTAATGTATTGGAAGACTAAGGGTGTGAGGGCATTTAGTTGGGATTCATGTGAGGTGTAAGTGGGGATTAGGTCTTGGAAACCCCTAGCTAAGTTTGAAACTCGGATGGAACCTTGAGTGGGTTTTTAATGAGAGTTGTTGGTCAAATTTTTGGGTTAGGGTGCAAAAATAAACCCCCTAGGGTCTATACCATAGTGGTAGGGGTCAAGTAGGCATACAATAGTGCTCCAAAGACATGATTTGACCCCTGAAAAGTCCTCATAATGATGTGTGACGAATTTTGAGGAGAGGATGGGGTGGAAAGATGGAGGGCTTGTCCAAGTACATGTATTTTATTTGATAAGGAAAAGACCTTCATTTATGAAGGAAAGTACACTTGACACATCCCCATCCAAGAGTTGCAAGTTGAAACTTCTATATATTTGGAAGAAGAATGAGTGGGGTGTTACCCACTTCTCCCTTTTGGAGAACTCTAATGAAAGTAGAAGAAAGGATTAGAAAGGGAAGAGTGAGGGAGATAGCTTGGCTTGGAGAGGAAAGGATGACAGAGGATTGTAACTCCCTCAACTAAGTAAACAGATAAGTTTCTCCCTAACTCCATTTACCCTTGTTTATTGCTTGTAAGAAGGTGACATTTGTGTGGATCGGAATTGAAATTGGGAAGTAGAGAGCTTAGATGCATGTAAATTGTTCTATGATAGTTTTATCCCTTTGTAAAAATGAGAAAAGACTCCATTGATCATTTGGGAGTTAAAATAATTCCTTGCTCGGGGGTATGGCTAGAGCCTACGAGGCTTCATGATGCCATTACGGTAGCGTGGAGAGCAAGACCTTGTTCATGGGTGTGCAAGTCATTTGTCCCTCAATTATAGTGGTAATATTGAAAGCTTTTAAAAGATAAGTTTCATATTGTCCAATGTAGTAATGGATAGAGTAGTCCTTATTCCTTGTGTCTAGACCATTGTATTCCCAAATATTGATTGTAGTATCAAAAGCCTCATATTCTGTTAAAAGGTTATATGTTGCATTATTGTAGTAATATGAAAATACCTTATGTTTCAGTTTTGATGATGATAGAATGCATAAAAGAGAAACAAGAGAAAATAAAATAGGGTAGTGAAATGGTTATTTCATTTGTAATCTTGGTATTGTGTATATCCGGCTGCAATTAAGTGTTAATTTCTTTAGAAAGAAAATGATAAGAAATTTTTTTTTTTTTTTTGGGGAAATGAGCTTTGTATGGATTCTTGAGTATCTCATTCAGAATACACGCACCTTTCCCCAAATCTGCATAAGATTTTGCAATGAATTTGTTCTATTAGTTCACATAGTTTAAAAAGAAATAAAAGAAATATGGACAGCAAATATCTACCCCTGAATATTTATGTGTAAATCACAAAAAAAAAGAGAGGTAGGAGTTAAACAAATAAATAGGATTGTACAAACTATTTAATCATTTGTCTGGATACCAGGGTAATATATGCTCTGTTTGCAGCTATCGTTCTATTTTTTTTTGAACCAGCAATATTTATTTTCTTCGCTACAACCTAACTCCATTAGTAAGATTGGAACGACAACCTCTTAACTTCCTTCATATGCATAATCATGAAAACTATAGTGTAAAATTTGAATGCATATTAAACCGAATATCATGGTGATAGATGTATCTCTATGTACACTGAATTTTGGAAGGAGTACGTATAGGTAAATACAAAGAGATAAATTAAAATTAAAATGAATATAAACAAAAACGAAATATAAATATATAATGGTTGTAAATAAATGGATACCCTACAGGTAAGTATCGACATGGCACTCTCTTAAACCGCACATAGATATCGCATTACAAATAAAAGAAAACGAATGCAGAAGTGAGATTTGCATCGATGTCAAGAATCCAAGTATTAAACCTGCAATTATTTTGTCAATGCCTACTGCCATTACATCCTCGAAATGGGAATATAAATTTGGAACCTATAATATTATAGAGACAGAAGAGAGTTAATCAAAACTGAACATTGCGTAACAAAAAGAATGGGTTCTTTTAATTGTACTCCTCTGTTTTGGCCTAGGGGTGGCTCCCTGTGAACGTTGCATTTTGCTACAGAGAGGTCGCGAGCCTACGTTCTGCAAGAGCTCAACCTTGAGTTGGTCTTAGAACTCCCTGTAGAATGCGAATCAGGTCCACTTACTCTGGTAATATCAATACTCACAAGTCTATTTGTAAAGTATAAATCTGGGTATGCAGATAATCCCTGGCCAACTTGCTCGAGGAGTTACTATTGCTCTAGGTAAATCTGCAATAAAATCCCTTAGGCGTTGAATCTTTCTTGGATGCTACACACACGTCATAAAAAAGAAACGGTGGATGACCAGTATGACATTGGTACGAACCCCTTCAATTGTGCTCTTGCCAGTCTGCCAAATCTTTAACTTGCGCCAATCAACCTGGCAGAGAAAATAGTTGGCGAGATTAATTATGGCAGTCGGAGCTCTCTTTTCAACCAAGTTAATCGAAAGTTAGTAAGATCCACATGAATCTGTAACAAAAATGAAAATTCCCAACAATATATTTGAGGCGAGTGAACTGTAAGAAGCAGCCATCGGATTAAAGTATCTTATCTCAGTGGCATCATTTTTGTATTCAAACGGGAACCCCAACAACATTAAATTTGTGTTACCTTCCACCCTCTGCCAATGTCACAAAGAGCCCAATGCATAGGATGAATTGTGCAAAAGAACTGGTTACTTATTATAGTTATGCAATCATCTTGCCAAACACAGTTAACACCAACTGCATTTAATGGGTGTAGTGGCTTCTTCTCAAATGGTAGATCGAGCAAATCGTCTACCAGTCTTAATCGATGGTGCAATAAATTTCTTTAACTACTTAAGGATAGGGAACTGAAATGAAGCAACCGATATTTATTTGGTCTAAGTTTACCTCATCAGCCATAAATGGACCTTGACCTTGGGCGATTACTCATTATCTTGTGTGGCAGAAGCATATACGGCGGTGATTCTCCGTAATGATAATAGCTTGATATAAGTGTCACAGTATAGTGAAGAGGTTAATGTCATTAAACATCCACTTGCTATCACCGACTGATCATGTAGCTAAATCTTCTAGCTCAATCTATAGATTCTATAGCTTTTGTACTAACCGACAATACCTATTACATGCATATCAATTCAGACCTCTATATTCTCAATCCATCTGCAAGATAAAGATAACTACTATTTAGCACGTATTTTATTTAATCCCGTTCCTTTCAGAAGTATTTATTCTCCATATATATTCACTGCATTCCTATTTGAGTATACAACGCTAAAAGGAGACTGAATCTCTCGGAATAGATAGGCCACACATGGTAACTTGCTACTCACTTAAAATCTAAATCTAAATCTAACAGACTTAGAGTTTAACGAACTCTAAATTGGCTTGCAATTTATAGAGATACTTTTATTGCTGAGTGGGAGCCTGTATGTGAGCTTTTTCAAGAACCTCCCGCCCCACCCAAAGTATTTAATTAGAATGTCTGGTTAAAAGCTCCTTAATGTCTCTTGACTGTTTTTTTTTCTCTTTCGGGAAAGCTAATAATTTATGGCATCTTTAATATAAACCACCATGCAGTAATTTTATTAATCAAGTCAATAGTAGTATGGGTAAAATATTAACTACTCTCATTTGAATTATTTCAAATAATATTATCAATGATAGTAAATAATATTTATCCTGTCAGCTCAGCGTGAAACTTGCATAAATTTTAAGAATAATAATTCTAATATTTGATTTAATAATAATAAGAGGCAGTATAATATTAATATTATTTTTGAGTATAATATGACATTAATGTTATAATTAAATACAATGTATTATTATCGATATTGTCATCAAGGGTAGGAATAGTATTAACAACATTGTTAATAGCAATAAATTAATGACAGTATAACATTCATAAGTACCCTTGAAAGTAGTCATATTTATTGTGAAATATACGGTTATTGATATTGATAGTATCTATTAATATGAAATAAATTTAAATTTAATTTTAAGGAAGAATTAACATTAACATTAGCATTTTTAAAAGGAATGGGAAGTATACACCATAGTGTTAGAAAATTTAAATATTATAAATTATAATACCTTATACGTGAGATCATAGTAGTAATAGTAAAATTGTAAGAAAAATAAATGGTAAAAGCATTTAACAAATGTGAAAAGTAGTAATAGTAAAATTGGGAGTAAAATAAATGGTAAAAACATTTAACAAATGTGAAAAGTAGTAATAGTAAAATTGGGAGTAAAATTAATGGTAAATGGCATTTAACAAATGTGAAAAGTAGTAAGAATTATTTTTAAAAGTGCACTTAATAATACTATGCTTGAGTAAAGTGAGTTACCTTTAAGGGTTGACTATTACTTAATTATTGGTTGATAAAATTAATAGTAATAGTAATTTGGAAAATATTAATACATGGTAAAACTAATAGTAAGAGTTATAGTTGGTAAAACTATTGCTAGTAATGGTAAATTTATATTATCCTCTGAATGATGATCTTGATGCTATTGGCAATATTAAGAATAAAGTAATTGGAATACTATCTGCAATGTTACTCAAGTAAAAGTAATATTAAATATAAATATTAAGTATTATATTAATATTGGGCTCTTAATGGGAGTGGTAAAAAAATTAAAAAAATAGTTGGGTTTTGCAAGCATAAATTATGGGCATGACACTATCATCCCACCAAATCTA
>CM021103.1:477351904-477510000 GCA_007115665.2 Sequoiadendron giganteum | reverse complement strand
TGCAACTCTAGGGAACTCTGGGAATAGTTTGAGCATTAAGTATTGTGTGTGTGATGAAATGTGCAAACCACTTTATGTTAGCAAAATGAATGGTTTGGTAATGAAGATGCTATGAGGCTTAGGTGGTATAATAAACAAAAATCAAGTTGTGTATATCCAACCCAAACAAGATAGTATCATATTCAATAAAATAAAGAAAAATGACCACAATTCTTAAATACAATGATATTGGAACTCCTTGAGCTATGTTTGTATTGGGCACAACTTATTTTCTTATTGAAATATTAGTAAAAATAAAGAATGAAAACTATACCTTTGAAAACTTATCACCAATCAAAAAAGGAAAGAATTATATGGACCACAAAAGGGATTAGTGTGTTAAAGGTTGAAATTAAATAAGTTCAAATCTCTAACCCCTTAAGCTGATTAAGTGGAATAAATAACAAGAGTGAAACAATAGAAAACCCCTTGACTTTGTGTTATGTGCAATTTGAGCACCCCCTACATTTTGAATTTAAAATATTATAAAAATAATTAAATCAAACCTTTAAGGTGTAGATTGTTGGACCTAAGTCCAAGGAATTGTTCATGATTTGGTAGTAGATTGAAGATAACCATGGAATAATAATTTGTATGCTTGAGACCATGGTATTTCTAAGCCTTTCCTTTCTAAGCCTTTCTTGTCACTCAAAAACCTTAAATTACACATATTGCATAGATACTTAATTTGTGTTCTTGTGAAGCAATGAATGAATCACCTTGTGATTGGTATGTAAGAATTTTATGTAAGATTACTTCAACTAATGATCAAATCCTTCCATTATTTAGCAAGACCAATTTAGAAAAGTGGTCAAAACCATATTTCATCTTGAATAAAATAGTGAAACTAGAAGACTAATTCAACATGTTTACAAGTAAATGATAACCTAGTAAACTAAAAATAGTTGCAATGGATACTAAAACAAGTAAAATAACATGGTTACTAAAGCTCAAGATAAAGTTAAGGATGCACCAAAAGTTACAACTAAGTCATAACTAGTGAAAATTGAATTAGGTAATGTATTAATAAATTCCCTCTAGTAATTAAGCTTAAAATCCTTGTGAAGAGACCTTGTCAAATATGAATTTATAGATAAAGGACACAAGTTATTACTACTTTCCTCACACATAGTTAAGGATTAAAGGAATTTAATGCCAAAATAGGAAAGGATGCATGTCTTATTGAAAGTAATAATGTATTGAATTGGTATTGGCCTTGAAGGTTGTGTGCATGTCATGAGAATTGAATAATCAATTAGTGAATTGATAAATTGAGTAATGTATTATGATCATAGTATATTAAGTGATTTGAAAGTTAGCTATATAGATAAGATAAACTAAATTATACTGGTAAAAATTTCTTCAAATGTTGTGCATTCTATACCATTGAGTATACATACTGTTTGGGGAAAAAAAAAAATTACACCAAATTTAAAGGAGAATAAAAATTTTATGACTTCTACTCATTGTGCATCTTTATGAGGTTAGATGGAATTTTGGTTGTAAAAATGATGGTTATAACGTGTCATTAAATTATTCAACATTAGAGAGTGAAATGCAAGATTTGTAAAAAGATATCAATGGGGTGAGAATTACTATTCTATCATTTATCATGTATTTTATGCATTGAGTGTTCTTTCCTTTTTCATATTGTTATATTTCAAACAAAAATGGATCACTATATTCTTTATTAAGTAAGAAAACTTCTTTAACATGTTGTGAATATTATAGTGGAAATACCCATATTGATATGTCAGTAAACATAACAAACATAGCCGAATGAAAGAGAAATAATGGTATGGATGAATATAGAGAACCAATCTTGATCATATATGTGAAGACAAATACTAACTTAGATGGAAAGAGAGGTGCACCATGTATTTGTTAATTTTTCAAAAATAGAGTAATATGCCTAGACTATAGTTGCATCATCTAGCAATTCCTTGTACTTATGCAATGTGAGAAGATATTTTCTAAGTTGAGAATCAAAGTGAATATTGGTTATGTAAGCGTATTGGTTTTGTTATATGATATGTTGAATTTCATAAATTGTACGATGTTATGGCATGTGAAGTGAAAACCAGTATATGTGTTGTGCCCCAAGTACAAGATATAGTGTATCCGACTTGGGATAAGGGTGGTGGATGTCTAGTACGATTCCATATGTGTATCCTTCATTATGGCCTTTATGTAAGCTAGTTAGTTGTGAGTTTATGTAAACTTGTTAAGTGTGTAAATGTTTTAGTAAATGAAATATGATGCATTCTTTTGTTAGTCTTATTTGTATGTTAAATGTGTACCCCTAGTGTATGGTTCCCCCCTTATGGGACTGAGATGCCAGCTAGTGTAAAACAAGGGGTCGAGAGGCACATGTTCTCCCATTGAGAAATTACAAGCTCAGGGCATTGTCCCTAATCCTGATAAAGGATCTAGATGTCAAGTCATTTTAATCTTCCTATGGACGTTTATCATGGCCTGCTCCCCCACATATGAGAGCCACACTTGTTGGTTCATAGTGCAAACCGATTCCTTGATGTTTATAACCCATGGGTAAAGGATGTAATTACATGGATCACCAGTTATTCATATTCATGTGGTCAGGGACCACCACTAATTCATATCTATGTGGTCAAGGACCACCACTTATTCATATTCATGTGGTTAGGGACCACTAGTGCTCCATACTTATGTGGTCAGGGACCACCATCTATTCATATTTTTGTGGTCAGGGACCACCGATTATTGCATGCTATTATAATTATGTGGCTAGAGAACCACCATTCCCCTCCTCCCCTTAGGTGGCTTATCAAGTCACATGGTGCTTGTAATTTGCAGATTTTATTGTTGCAATATGAATCATTCGTAATTCTTGATGAATTTTTTATTTTATAATGCGCCAGCAATGTGGAATTTTACATTTATTTAATTAGGCTATTTAGCCATTTGAAGGTTGTTATAGTCCGATTTGCCTCCAGGACTTGTTTAAATTTCATTTTTGATTTAAGATTGAATGTGTTGCAATGTAGCTGCAATTGATCTTTATTTTTCTTCTTTCTTGAGTTTATAGTTCCTCTTTGGGATGTTTTTTTCATTGGAATTTTGGTTTATGGTCCTATGTTACTCAATTTGAGGCTTTCTCCTGTTTTCAAATTGATAGCATGTGTGGTGTAATGTGAAATTTGTAAACTGCCATATCCTGGGGGGTTCCCTGGCAGGTCGTATAGGGGAGTAGATGCACTGGGGAATCATATTGAAAGGGGCTGTAAATGGGATCGGTATGGGACGGTCATTGATCCATTCTCCCCCTTGTTCTATGATTGTTCTTATCTATATGGAGGAGTCCTTAGAGAAGGACCTCAAGATCATGTTTTGATTTTCTATGGTATCCAGGGATATCCATCCTTGTAAACCCCATTGTGTGAGCTTTATGTTGTAAATTGTGTGATTGTATGAGGATAGGCACACCCATTGGGAAGAGCATCATTTGTATGAGGACAGGCACACCCATTAGGAAGAGCATCCTTGCTATTGTTGTGTGTACATGTGAAATTGCAAGTAAATGTGATGTGACATACCTATGAACTATGTGAGGAGGATAGTAACAAATGGTGCAAGTTAATATTCCATGAGACATGGTATGAGTGCCATGATTATAAGGTAAAATATCGACTTAAGGACATATTTGGATAAAATGTGAAGCTAGCAATTCTAAGAAATGATGGGCCATTGACATAAAATATATATATCAAAGGTTGTTAATTCATTTACATATATTTTTGTATTGAAGTTGGTTACATTGTTAATAGATTAAAGATACATGGATGGTTGTTAGATTTTGTTGAATTAAGTGTGTATCAGATGAAGGTTCTATTGTGATCAATTTTGTTTTGTGTATTTCAATGTTTAAATCATGGAAGAGATTATCTCTAATGCATGCTTATAGTTGAATGTTTTGGTTCTTTCATCAAGAAAAGCAAAGTAGTTAGTATGTTTAATATGTTAATGTATGTTACTATATGGAGAGTATGTTCCAGACCCTAATGACTTCCAGGAGGAAGTCTGAGCTAAGGGGAGGGGGATGTAAGACCCTACTTCGTATGTACTTAATACAACCATAAATTGTTATATGTTTTTCTTGAATTGATGATTAAATGTATTGTGGATAATAAATAAGGTGATCTTTTGGCAATATTCTTGCATATCATTTTGACATTATGTTTTATTTTCATTACCATGGAAGTGGATTGCACTTGTATACCGTGGAATGCAAATTAGATTCTAAATGGATTATTATATAGTTAAAGCTTAGAATGTTCAACTAACAGATTAATGTGATACATAATTGATACTTACGATCACGTTGGTAATGTGCAGGAAAGCAATGATGTTAGCATGAGAAGGGAGAACCATCAAGAGTGAATCAATAGGCTACTTCATGAGGATATAAATTTGACCCCATTCAGGGCTTAGAAACAAGTGGACTTAATGTATTGGAAGACTAAGGGTGTGAGGGCATTTAGTTGGGATTCATGTGAGGTGTAAGTGGGGATTAGGTCTTGGAAACCCCTAGCTAAGTTTGAAACTCGGATGGAACCTTGAGTGGGTTTTTAATGAGAGTTGTTGGTCAAATTTTTGGGTTAGGGTGCAAAAATAAACCCCCTAGGGTCTATACCATAGTGGTAGGGGTCAAGTAGGCATACAATAGTGCTCCAAAGACATGATTTGACCCCTGAAAAGTCCTCATAATGATGTGTGACGAATTTTGAGGAGAGGATGGGGTGGAAAGATGGAGGGCTTGTCCAAGTACATGTATTTTATTTGATAAGGAAAAGACCTTCATTTATGAAGGAAAGTACACTTGACACATCCCCATCCAAGAGTTGCAAGTTGAAACTTCTATATATTTGGAAGAAGAATGAGTGGGGTGTTACCCACTTCTCCCTTTTGGAGAACTCTAATGAAAGTAGAAGAAAGGATTAGAAAGGGAAGAGTGAGGGAGATAGCTTGGCTTGGAGAGGAAAGGATGACAGAGGATTGTAACTCCCTCAACTAAGTAAACAGATAAGTTTCTCCCTAACTCCATTTACCCTTGTTTATTGCTTGTAAGAAGGTGACATTTGTGTGGATCGGAATTGAAATTGGGAAGTAGAGAGCTTAGATGCATGTAAATTGTTCTATGATAGTTTTATCCCTTTGTAAAAATGAGAAAAGACTCCATTGATCATTTGGGAGTTAAAATAATTCCTTGCTCGGGGGTATGGCTAGAGCCTACGAGGCTTCATGATGCCATTACGGTAGCGTGGAGAGCAAGACCTTGTTCATGGGTGTGCAAGTCATTTGTCCCTCAATTATAGTGGTAATATTGAAAGCTTTTAAAAGATAAGTTTCATATTGTCCAATGTAGTAATGGATAGAGTAGTCCTTATTCCTTGTGTCTAGACCATTGTATTCCCAAATATTGATTGTAGTATCAAAAGCCTCATATTCTGTTAAAAGGTTATATGTTGCATTATTGTAGTAATATGAAAATACCTTATGTTTCAGTTTTGATGATGATAGAATGCATAAAAGAGAAACAAGAGAAAATAAAATAGGGTAGTGAAATGGTTATTTCATTTGTAATCTTGGTATTGTGTATATCCGGCTGCAATTAAGTGTTAATTTCTTTAGAAAGAAAATGATAAGAAATTTTTTTTTTTTTTTTGGGGAAATGAGCTTTGTATGGATTCTTGAGTATCTCATTCAGAATACACGCACCTTTCCCCAAATCTGCATAAGATTTTGCAATGAATTTGTTCTATTAGTTCACATAGTTTAAAAAGAAATAAAAGAAATATGGACAGCAAATATCTACCCCTGAATATTTATGTGTAAATCACAAAAAAAAAGAGAGGTAGGAGTTAAACAAATAAATAGGATTGTACAAACTATTTAATCATTTGTCTGGATACCAGGGTAATATATGCTCTGTTTGCAGCTATCGTTCTATTTTTTTTTGAACCAGCAATATTTATTTTCTTCGCTACAACCTAACTCCATTAGTAAGATTGGAACGACAACCTCTTAACTTCCTTCATATGCATAATCATGAAAACTATAGTGTAAAATTTGAATGCATATTAAACCGAATATCATGGTGATAGATGTATCTCTATGTACACTGAATTTTGGAAGGAGTACGTATAGGTAAATACAAAGAGATAAATTAAAATTAAAATGAATATAAACAAAAACGAAATATAAATATATAATGGTTGTAAATAAATGGATACCCTACAGGTAAGTATCGACATGGCACTCTCTTAAACCGCACATAGATATCGCATTACAAATAAAAGAAAACGAATGCAGAAGTGAGATTTGCATCGATGTCAAGAATCCAAGTATTAAACCTGCAATTATTTTGTCAATGCCTACTGCCATTACATCCTCGAAATGGGAATATAAATTTGGAACCTATAATATTATAGAGACAGAAGAGAGTTAATCAAAACTGAACATTGCGTAACAAAAAGAATGGGTTCTTTTAATTGTACTCCTCTGTTTTGGCCTAGGGGTGGCTCCCTGTGAACGTTGCATTTTGCTACAGAGAGGTCGCGAGCCTACGTTCTGCAAGAGCTCAACCTTGAGTTGGTCTTAGAACTCCCTGTAGAATGCGAATCAGGTCCACTTACTCTGGTAATATCAATACTCACAAGTCTATTTGTAAAGTATAAATCTGGGTATGCAGATAATCCCTGGCCAACTTGCTCGAGGAGTTACTATTGCTCTAGGTAAATCTGCAATAAAATCCCTTAGGCGTTGAATCTTTCTTGGATGCTACACACACGTCATAAAAAAGAAACGGTGGATGACCAGTATGACATTGGTACGAACCCCTTCAATTGTGCTCTTGCCAGTCTGCCAAATCTTTAACTTGCGCCAATCAACCTGGCAGAGAAAATAGTTGGCGAGATTAATTATGGCAGTCGGAGCTCTCTTTTCAACCAAGTTAATCGAAAGTTAGTAAGATCCACATGAATCTGTAACAAAAATGAAAATTCCCAACAATATATTTGAGGCGAGTGAACTGTAAGAAGCAGCCATCGGATTAAAGTATCTTATCTCAGTGGCATCATTTTTGTATTCAAACGGGAACCCCAACAACATTAAATTTGTGTTACCTTCCACCCTCTGCCAATGTCACAAAGAGCCCAATGCATAGGATGAATTGTGCAAAAGAACTGGTTACTTATTATAGTTATGCAATCATCTTGCCAAACACAGTTAACACCAACTGCATTTAATGGGTGTAGTGGCTTCTTCTCAAATGGTAGATCGAGCAAATCGTCTACCAGTCTTAATCGATGGTGCAATAAATTTCTTTAACTACTTAAGGATAGGGAACTGAAATGAAGCAACCGATATTTATTTGGTCTAAGTTTACCTCATCAGCCATAAATGGACCTTGACCTTGGGCGATTACTCATTATCTTGTGTGGCAGAAGCATATACGGCGGTGATTCTCCGTAATGATAATAGCTTGATATAAGTGTCACAGTATAGTGAAGAGGTTAATGTCATTAAACATCCACTTGCTATCACCGACTGATCATGTAGCTAAATCTTCTAGCTCAATCTATAGATTCTATAGCTTTTGTACTAACCGACAATACCTATTACATGCATATCAATTCAGACCTCTATATTCTCAATCCATCTGCAAGATAAAGATAACTACTATTTAGCACGTATTTTATTTAATCCCGTTCCTTTCAGAAGTATTTATTCTCCATATATATTCACTGCATTCCTATTTGAGTATACAACGCTAAAAGGAGACTGAATCTCTCGGAATAGATAGGCCACACATGGTAACTTGCTACTCACTTAAAATCTAAATCTAAATCTAACAGACTTAGAGTTTAACGAACTCTAAATTGGCTTGCAATTTATAGAGATACTTTTATTGCTGAGTGGGAGCCTGTATGTGAGCTTTTTCAAGAACCTCCCGCCCCACCCAAAGTATTTAATTAGAATGTCTGGTTAAAAGCTCCTTAATGTCTCTTGACTGTTTTTTTTTCTCTTTCGGGAAAGCTAATAATTTATGGCATCTTTAATATAAACCACCATGCAGTAATTTTATTAATCAAGTCAATAGTAGTATGGGTAAAATATTAACTACTCTCATTTGAATTATTTCAAATAATATTATCAATGATAGTAAATAATATTTATCCTGTCAGCTCAGCGTGAAACTTGCATAAATTTTAAGAATAATAATTCTAATATTTGATTTAATAATAATAAGAGGCAGTATAATATTAATATTATTTTTGAGTATAATATGACATTAATGTTATAATTAAATACAATGTATTATTATCGATATTGTCATCAAGGGTAGGAATAGTATTAACAACATTGTTAATAGCAATAAATTAATGACAGTATAACATTCATAAGTACCCTTGAAAGTAGTCATATTTATTGTGAAATATACGGTTATTGATATTGATAGTATCTATTAATATGAAATAAATTTAAATTTAATTTTAAGGAAGAATTAACATTAACATTAGCATTTTTAAAAGGAATGGGAAGTATACACCATAGTGTTAGAAAATTTAAATATTATAAATTATAATACCTTATACGTGAGATCATAGTAGTAATAGTAAAATTGTAAGAAAAATAAATGGTAAAAGCATTTAACAAATGTGAAAAGTAGTAATAGTAAAATTGGGAGTAAAATAAATGGTAAAAACATTTAACAAATGTGAAAAGTAGTAATAGTAAAATTGGGAGTAAAATTAATGGTAAATGGCATTTAACAAATGTGAAAAGTAGTAAGAATTATTTTTAAAAGTGCACTTAATAATACTATGCTTGAGTAAAGTGAGTTACCTTTAAGGGTTGACTATTACTTAATTATTGGTTGATAAAATTAATAGTAATAGTAATTTGGAAAATATTAATACATGGTAAAACTAATAGTAAGAGTTATAGTTGGTAAAACTATTGCTAGTAATGGTAAATTTATATTATCCTCTGAATGATGATCTTGATGCTATTGGCAATATTAAGAATAAAGTAATTGGAATACTATCTGCAATGTTACTCAAGTAAAAGTAATATTAAATATAAATATTAAGTATTATATTAATATTGGGCTCTTAATGGGAGTGGTAAAAAAATTAAAAAAATAGTTGGGTTTTGCAAGCATAAATTATGGGCATGACACTATCATCCCACCAAATCTAAGAGAAAAGCGCCAATGTCCGACCGACCTTCTATAAATTCAACCAACATCACCACTCTTTGTCATTTAGAAGCATACAACATGGCGAGAACTCAGAGTGATAGTGATTTTGCAAATGATTTCATTGTTTTGGAGGAGATTGAATGCAGTCCACTATTCAAGCATCTGTCGGATTAACTGAAGGAAGTCTTTGTGATTCAGAGTGATGTGGAAGAAGAGGTGCTTCACAGTATTCTGGGTGAAGCATTTTTGAGCCAGGCACATGTACATAATACCACGATGTTAGATAATTTTGTGTATAAGGTGATCAATACCTTTGTCCGCTGCGACTAGGGTGTAAGAGCGTTGGAATTTCTGGTCAGGCTTGAATTCCATCATTGTGTCAATGTAGCTATCGCTGGGCTTAGTCATTATCCTTAGAGTGGATTGGTAGATGACAACAATTATATAACGTCGACTCTTCAGAATGAGACAATGGAGGAAGCAATCGCTCTTCTTCATGCAGGAATTGTGAGGAATGTTATGGAACCAGGGATAACTTTAAGAAACCCCCCCCTCGGCGAAGGTGTAAAAACTTGGCGAATCTTTCCCTTTATTTGAAAAAAAATATTAAGTTTTTTGGTGAATCTATGCACATTATTAAAAAAGTTTGTAAAATCCTGGCGAATCTTAATGAATAATTGGTAAAAAATAATAATCAAAGTGGCGAATCCTAGTGAATATTCACTAAAAATATTAATTATAATGACAAATATCTCCTTTAAAAATTTGCATAGTTGGTCGATGTAGTTCCCCCATATTTTTTTTCTTTTTTGTAATATTGAAGTAGGGGCTCGGGGGCGGTAGCCACTAGCGGGGTCAAGGGGGAAAAGCCCCCTTGTGGGGGTTGAGGGGGCAACGCCCCCTCGCGGGGTTCGAGGACAACGGCCCCAATGCGCTCCTGTCGCGATACAGGCAGGGTCGAGGGGAAGAGCCCCTCGCAACCAAGCATAAATTCACTATCAAAAGTGCATTGGAGAACACACAGATTAAGTGTTTTTAAAAAATATCAGTTTAAAAGTAAGAATAAATGAAATGTTTAAATATTAACATCAATTAGCAATTTACCTTTTTAATCAGACGGTTGCAGGTTGATTCCACAGCCTAATACGCACATGCCTTTTAAAAGGCTTGTTGAGGCCCAAAATTTGTTTTGGGCCACACGATTAGATTTAATCATGTGGTCCAAAACAAATTTCGAGCCTCAACAAGCCTTTTAAAAGACATGTGTGTATTAAGCCACGGAATCAACCTGTAGCCATCCGATTAAAAAGTTAAGCGATGATTTGATGGCAATAAATAAAATCCCTATTCAAGGCTTAAATATCCGTAAAATTAAATGGTCATTTATTATTGTGGTGATATTTCCCCAAAATTAATGGTAGGAATATAATATTATTGGTGAATATAATCGATATTTGTGATTATAGTATAAATTGTTGGCGAATCAGTTCCAATGACGTATTGTTTAAAATATAATACATAGGCGAATTGATCGAGACAAATTTATTTTTTTGTAAAAACCTGGCGATTCAGCATCGTTTTTACCTTGTACTATTCACCATTTCTGGAGGTCTTGATTTCAATTATTCGCCAATTGGCGAAAATTTGCCACTAAAATTTTCCTCGTATGGGACTCTTTACCGAATTCCTATAATCATATGATAACCTACTGTCCCCTGCTCAGGTTGAACCCCTCCAAATTGTGATTGAGGGCGTCCGAGTTTTGATGATTTCCCTATGTATCAAGAATGTCTCCTTTTTTCTTTTGTTATCGATACTAGCTTTTGCAGTCGAATCAACCAATTTTGTAGAGTTGATGCAATATAAACATGTATTTATATATAAATAAAGTATCTTTTGTTATCTCTGCATCACCACATGCATGGCCTTGTTTATTCTTGTTCGTATTAAATCTGAAAATGTTAATTTATTTCTCTACATAATGCAATGGTTTAATGAATTAAACTCATTGTCATTCCATTAATCGCTAAAAATCTTCTCGGTGGAAAAACGGGTAGTTCGTGTAACCTCATAAAACATCGTCTGGGTTCCAAACAATTAAAAGAATACCTCCCATAAATATAACTTACAGGGTAAGCTACTGGGTAGCTTCTGACATATGACAACTCATCATGTGGGTTAACATACATATAGCCCCCTTTCAAGGCAACAATGAGTTAGGATAAAGTCATTAAACATCGCCTAGCCAAAGAAATAACAATACATGCGGTAAAGCAGGTGGTTAGAGAAACTAATGAAAATGCCACTTTAGTTCGAGATGTACAACAAAACATCGTTTGAGCACAAATTTAAATAAGGCTAAGGCACACAAGGCAAGATAGTTGAGAAAAAAAGAAGGGTCATGTTTCTGAGTAACAATGGCTCCGAATGGGGACAAGGATTGTAAGGGACATAGAGAACCCAACATGTACGATCAGTCCTTTCCATTGGTCACAGAGTCAAAATGAGAAGGATGCCAAACCAAACAAAAAACCAGAAAAAGAAAACCAATATTGACTATTTACAAGGCGGGAAAAACCTGCAGGAGGGGAAAAAGAAAAGAAAACTCATACGAACCCACAAACCGACTAAGAGAAGAATGATTCATCCTTGAAAAGTCCCACCTTGGCATAAAGCCTTCGAAGCAAGTCGAAGAATAAGAATACCCCAACATAAATGCAGAGAAATCCACAACTACTTCCATACAAACCTCTGAAAAACCATTCCTCATAAAAAATTTCATCCTTTTGCCATTTAGCCGATACTAGACCATCCTTTATTAACCACTTTCTGAAATCAAGGCTCGTCGATTCAGGTATATATAATTCTGATACAAAATTATGAGTCCTAAATTCCTCCTTGACATTACATCTCTTAGACACTCCTTTTGAAAAATAATCATCGGGAGCAATATCTTGTTTTACTTCATCACACCTTTCCGCTATCAAGTTATTTTCATGAGAGATGATTACCTTTATAGAATGAGACAAAGCGAAAACTGATTCACTTCTAACCTCTGACTGTGCATAGATTTGGAAATTCTCACCTTCCTTTAATAAAGGACTAGCAGTTCCCCCAACGTCTCCTTGATTGTGACTATTTTCAACTGTTGATACAAAATATTCAACCTTAGACATAGATTGATTATCGATGAAATTTGTAAAGAGAGGATTATCATATACTTGAAATTCACCAAACATGAAAAGAGGGTTAGGATTAATTGACCACTTCATCTTTTGTTGAGAAGTACCATATGAGAGACCTCCATTTTTCTCTAGATGAAAGCATGTAGTCTCATTCGCCACCTCTTTGAAGGAGAAAACTTTGTATTTAGGGACCGAAAGGGAATTTGACAGCAGATGCTTTAAATCAGCCTCAAAAGAGAAAGACTCATTCTTGAAGTGAAAGGGAGAGACGATCGGTATTTTCTTCTATGGCGTATCATATTTATCATTTCTAGATGAACTAAGACCACTTTCAACCTCAAATGAGGTATATAAACTGAAGATCTGATCATTACAATGTTGGTCTCATTCTTCATTAAAGTGCTGCATGTTATAAAAAATTCTTAGATTAATATCTTCAATAGATGGGCAAGTAGATTTTAGCTCTTCATGACATTCAATTAGGAATTCAGGGGATAGCTTGCAACTAACTTCAAGCTTCACACTGTCACTTGGTTTCCACTTTCCCACAATTATAAAATCATCCTCAACACTTATCGCTTCCAATTGAGCTCTTTCAATTCCTTGAATTTTATGTCTTTTGAGGATCAATTGAATATTAGGATCCAGAGCAGAAATAAATATGTGAAACTGGATCTCCTCACTGGGCCTTATTGGAACAAGAATTTTCTAAGCAACCGATTGAAATGGTATACAAAATCTCTCATTTTTTCGGCCTTATCCTTCATGATTTGAAAAAATAGTTGCAAGGTGGCTGCGATGTTGATTGGAATTTTATAACGTTGGAGAAAATTTGTTTTAAGGATATTCCATCCTGTAATGCTTCTCTTTTCAAGTTCCCAATACCATTTTGACGCCTTCTTAATTAAACCGTCGATAAATATTCTCACAAAAATGTCTTCTTCTTGAATTCCCAAAACTTCGCTTATTGCAGCCATATCGAGAATGTGTTCTTTGGGGTCTTATGCGTCTTGACCAAAAAATTTGGGAAACTATTTTCGAGAACCATTGGGAAAGTGATGATATTGTGACAAGGCAAGAGGGCTAACGTGATTACAACAAAAATTCAAGGCCATGGATGATCAAAGTCGTCAACCCGCAAGGGAGTAGAAAGATGGGAAATAAAATCTTTGAGTTAATTTGTAGGTGGTGGAAAAGCTGGAGGTGGATTCTGAGGTTGAGGAGGGGTGGACCCCATGGATGATGGAAAAACTGATTAGGATGATGATGAGGAGGGTTGTCATAGTACACGAATACCAACCTTGGAGGACATTCAACTATAGGTTCAGGCGGGCACTGGGCCAACTCTTTCTCTTCATGCAAGGCAAGATTCACTCGCATCTAATCTGCTGCTTTCCTCCTATATCTCCAGGCGAGCATATTCAATTGTGAAATGATGTCTTCTTTTTCATCTCATATCCAATCCAAATATGACTGCAAAACAGGAAACACATCATTATGAGGAAGTACCATCCTATCGCATGACGCAACGAACGTTGTCAAATGTTTCAATCAATTCATTTTTTTTTCTTTTCCCCAATGGAGTTGCCAAAAATCTGTTAGCAAATGAATTAGCTCATGATAAATATGCTTAAAATAAATTACTCTCAACCCTGTTTAGCACTAGCATCAATCCACTAATAGCTCTGAAAAGACCACAATTGTATTAGTGTCTTTTCTTTGAATTTTAGAGGTACAACTCCCTCCAATGATATGCAATGAATCTAACTAAACTAAATAAACATGGGTATGCTTTTAATCAAAAAGTAGGAAAGGAAACATACACTAGTTCATAAATATGAAACTAACATGAATGCGTAAACAACAACCATAAATGATCAACACAAAGATTGAAAAGACTTATGACTATCTCATCAAAATAAATAAGATCATACTATAATAAATGGACACCATAAAGCTCATCTCACAAAGAAGATACAAGTCTATTGTATGTGTAACACAAAGATCATCGTACTAAGCATCTCATTAAATCCACAATTCAAATATTATGAATTATTACAACATGAAATAAATGACTAAATCCCTCTTGAAAATACCATAAAGTGTATTTCTGGGGGACCGACCCCCTCTCCTTCTCCATTTTCTTAATATATAGTAAACCGACTTCACCAAATGGTTGCTAAAGCCATTACTAAGTTGGCGGTCTTCTTGTTTCTTCACCATCTCTTAGAAACTATTGAGATCAGCCAAAATAATTATTTTGGCAAATGAAAGGGCATTGGGCAAGAAAACCAATCCTGTTTTCACCAACGACCGCCGAATAACCTTTCACACAAACGAATAATTAATGGAGTCTAAAGAGAAAACCATATGATAGCACATGTATACTGCCAACTAAGGATGTGATTAAATGGTTTCAAATCAGTCATTAATTCAAGCCAAGCTATCATCCCACCAAATCTAAGAGAAAAGAGCCAATGTTTGATCAACCTTCTATAAATTCAACCAACATCACCACTCTTCGTCATTAAGAAGCATCCAAAATGGCGAACACTTAGAGTGATGGTGATTTTGCAAATTATTTCATTGTTATGGAGGAGATTGAATGAAGTCCATTGTTTAGGCATCTATCAAATCAACTGAAGGAAGTCTTTGTGATTCAGAGCGAGGTGGAAGCAGAGGTGCTTCATAGTATTTTGGGTGAAGAATTTTTGAGCCAAGCACATGTACATAATACCATGATGTTAGAGAATTTCAAGTACATGGTCATCAGAACATTTGGTCACCACTATTGGGGTCTAGGAGCATTGGAATTTCTGGTGAGGCATGAATTCCATCATAGTGTCAATGTAGCTATCACTGGGCTTAGTCACTATCCTTAGAGTGGACTGGTAGGTGACGCCATCTATATAGCATTAGCTCTTCAAAATGAGATAGTGGAGGAAGCAAATGCTCTTATTCGTGCGAGAATTGTGAGGAATGATATGGGACTCTTTGCCCAATTCTTGTAATCACATGATAATCTACTATCCCTTGCTCAGGTTGAACGCCTCCATATTGTGATTGAGGGTGTTTGAGTTCTGATGTTTGTCTTGTGTGTCTGAACATGAATTTCTCCTTTTTTCTTTTGTTATCGATACCAAATTTTGTAGTCGAATCAACCAATTTTGTAATACCGATGCAATATATACACGTATTTATATATAAATAAAGTGTCTTTTGTTATCTCCATCTCACTATATGCACGACCTTGTTTATTCTTGTTCGTATTATGTCTGACAATGTTAATTCCTTTCTTTGAATAATGCAATGGTTTTATTCAAATTAAACTCATTGACATTCCATTATCACTGAAAAGCTTATGGGCGACAAAACAGTTAGTTCGTGTAACCTCATTAAACACCGCCTAGGTTCCAAACAATTAAAAGAATACTACCCACATATATAACTTACATGGAAAGCTACTGGGTAACTTCTAACATATGACAACTCATCACCTGGGTTATTCGAATACATATAGCCCCCTTTCAAGGAAATGGTGAGTTAGGATAAAGTCATTAAACACCGCCTAGCCAAAGAAATAACAATACAGGCGATAAATCGGGTGGTTAGAGAAACTAATGAAAACTCCACTTGAGTTCAAGATGTACAAAAAACCACCACCTGAGCACAAATTTAAATAAGGCTAAGGAACATAAGGCAAGATAGTTGAAAAAAATAAGGGTCATGTTTATGAGTAACAGTGGCTCCGAATGGGGACAAGGATTGTAAGGGACATAGAGAACCCAACATGTATGATTAGTCCTTTCCATTGGGCACAAAGTCAAAATGAGAAGGATGCCGAGCCAAATAACAAACCAGAAAAAGTAAACCAAAATTGGCTATTTACAAAGTAGGAAAAAACTGCACGAGGGGAAAAAGAAAAGAAAACTCATACGAACCCACAAACCGGCTAAGAGAAGAATGATCCATCCCCGAAAAGGCCCACCTTGGCATAAAGCCTTTGAAGAAATTCTAAGAATAAGAACACCCTGACATAAATGTAGAAAACTCCACAACTACTACCAAATAATCCTTCGAAAAGCCATTCCTCATCAAAAATTTCATCATTTTTCCATTTATCCGGTACTAGACCATCCTTTATTAACCACTTTCTGTAGTCGAGGCTCGTCGATTCGGGTATATATAATTCTGATACAAAATTCCAAGTCCTAAATTCCTCCTTGACATTACATCTCTTAGACACTCCTTGTGAAAAATCATCATCAAGAACAATATATTTTTTAACTTCATCACACCTTTCCGCTATCAATTCATTTTCATGAGAGATGATTACCTTTATAGACTGAGACAAAGCTGAAATCGATTCACTTCTAACCTCTGACAATGCATCAATCTGAAAATTATCACCTTCCTTTTATAAAGGACTAGCAGTTCCCCCAACGTCTACTTGATTGTGACTATTTTCAATCGTTGATACACAATATTCAACCTCAGACATAGATTGATCAACGATCAAATTTGTAAAGAGAGGATTATTGTATACTTCAAATTCATGAAACATGAAAAGAGGGATAGGATTAATTGACCACTTCATCTATTCCTAAGAAGTACGATATGCGAGACCTCCATTTTTTGCTAGATGAAAGTATGTATTCTTATCCGCCACCTCTTCGAAGGAGAAAAATTCGTATTCGGGGATCAAAAGGGAATTTGACACCAGATCCTTTAAATCATCCTCAAAAGAGAAAGACTTATTCTTGAAGTGAAAGGGAGAGATGATCAGTGTTTTCTTCTATGACATATCATCTTCATCATCGCTAGATGAACTAAGACCACTTTCAAGCTCAAACAAGGTATATAAAATGAAGGTCTGATCATTACAATGTTGGTCTTGTTCTTCATTAAACTACTGCATGCTATAATTTTTTTTAGATTAATATCTTCAGCAGGCGGGCGAGTAGATTTTAGCTCTTCATGACATTCAATTAGGAATTCAGGGGATAGCTTGCAACTAACTTCAGGCTTCACATTGTCACCTGGTTTCCACTTTCCCACAGTTATAAAATCATCCTCAACACTTATTGCTTCTAATTGAGCTCTGTCAATTCCCTGAATTTTATCTCTTTTGAGGATCAATTGAATATCAAGATCGAGAGCAGAAATAAATATGTGAAACTAGATCTCCTCACTAGGAATTACTAAAACAGGAATTCGCTGAAAAAATCGATTGAAACAACATACAAAATCCCTCATTGTTTCGGCCTTATCCTTCATGATCTAAAAAAATAGTCGCAGGGTGGCTGCGATGTTGACTAGAATTTTATAACGTTGGAGAAACTTTGTTTTAAGGATATTCCATCTTGTAATGCTTCCATTTTCAAGTCCCTTGTACCATTCTGATGCCTTCTTAATTAAATCGTCGATAAAGATTCTCACAAAAACATTTTCGTCTCGAATTCCCAAAACTCTACTTATTGTAGTCATAGCTAGGATGTGTTCTTCAGGGTCTTGTGCATCTTGACTAGAAAATTTGGGAAAACATTTTCACAAACCATTGGGTGAGTCATGAAATTGTTACAAGGAAAGAGGGCTAACATGATTACACTAAAGATTCAAGGCCATGGGTGATCGAAGTTGCCAATCCGCAAGGGAGAAGAAAGATGGGAAATATTTTTTTTGAGCTAATTTCTAGGTGGTGGACGAGATGGAGGTGGATTCCGAGGTTGAGGAACGGGTGGACCCCATGGATGATGGAATGATTGATTAGGATGATGATGAGGAGGGTTGTTGTAGTACACAAATACCAACCTCAAAGGACATTCAACTATAAGTGCAGGTGGGCACTAGGCCAACTCTTCCTTTTCTTCCAAGGCAAGATTCACTCACATATAATCTGCTGCATTCCTCCTATATCTCCAGGCGAGTGTATTCAATTGTGAAATGATGTCTTCTTGTTCTGCTCCTATCCAATCCAAATCTGGATGTAAAACAAAAAACACATCATTATGAGGAAGTGCCATCCTAGCGCATGACGCGAAAAACGTCAAATGTTTCAATCAATTTTTTTTTTCTTTTCCCTAGTGGAGTCGCTAAAAAATTGTTAGCGAATGAATTGGCTCATGATAAATATGCTTAAAATAAATGTGTCTCAAACCTGCACTAGCATCAATCCACTAACAACTTTGAAAAGACCACAATTGCATTAGTGGATTTTCTCTAAATTTTGGATGTACAACTCCCTCAAATGAAATGCAATGAATCTAACTAAACTAAATAAACATGGGTATGCTTTTAACCAGAAAGCATGAAAGGCAATAAACGCTAGTTCATAAATATGAAACTAATGCGAATGCGTAAACAAAAACCATAAACGATCAACACAAAGATTGAAAATACTTATGACTATCTCATCAAAAGAAATAAGATCATACTGCAATGAATAGATACCATAAAGCATATCTCACAAAGAAGACACAAGTCTATTGCACGCGTAACACAAAGATCAACGTACTAAGCTTCTCATTAAATCCACAACTCAAAGATTATGAATTATTACAACATGAAATAAGTGACCAAATCCCTCTTGAAAACACCACAAAGTGTATTTTTGGAGGACCAACCCCCTCTCCTCCATTTTCTTAATATAAAATAAAACAAATTCAACAAATGGTTGCTAAAGCTGTTACGAAGTTGGCGGCTTTTTGTTTCTTTGCCATCTCTTGGAAACTACTGAGATCAGTCAAAATAATTATTCTAGCAAATGAAAGGGCATTGGACAAGAAAACCGATCTTGTTGTCACCAACGGCTGCCGAATAACCTTTCACACAAATGAATAATTAATGGAGTCTTAAGAGAAAACCATATGATAGCACATGTATATTGCTAGCTAAGGATGCAATTAAATGTTGGTTTCAAATCAGTCATTAATTCAATCCAATCTATCATCCCACCAAATCTAAGAGAAAAGTGCCAATGCTCAACCAACCTTCTATAAATTCAACCAACATCACCACTCTTCGTCATTCAAAAGCATCCAACATGGCGATCAATCAGAGTGATGGTGATTCTGCAAATGATTTCATTTTTTTGGAGGAGATTGAATGTAGTCCACTGTTCAGGAATCTATTAGATCAACTGAAGGAATTCTTTGTGATTCAGAGCGAGGTGGAAGAAGAGGCACTTCACAGTATTCTGGGTGAAGCATTTATGAGCCAGGCACATGTACATAATACCATGATGTTAGAGTGTTTCGTATACAGGGTCATCAAAACCTTTGGCCATTACAACTGGGGTGTAAGAGCGTTGGAACGTTTGGTGAGGCCTAAATTCCATCATCGTTTCAATGTAGCTATTGCTGGGCTCAATCACTATTCTTGGAGTGGACTGGTAGGTGACAATATTTGTATAGCATTGACTCTTCAGAATGAGACAGTGGAGGAAGCGACCGCTCTTCTTTGTAAGAGAATTGTGAGGAATGATATGGGACTCTTTACCTAATTCCTGCAATCACATGATAACCTGTTGTCCCCTACTCATGTTGAATGCCTCCAGATTGTGATTGAGGACGTCTAAGTTCTGATGTTTGCCTTGTTTTTTCGAAAAAGAATGTCTCCTTTTGTATTTTATTATCGATACCAGCTTTTGCAGTTGAATCAACCAATTTTGTAGTGCCGATGCAATGTATACATGTATTTATATATAAATAAAGTATATTTTGTTATCTCTGTCACTGTATGCATGGCCTTGTTTATTCTTTTTCATATTATATCTGAAAATTTTAATTTCTTTCTCTGCATAATGCAATGGTTTTATGAATTAAACTCACTATCATTCCATTAATAATTGAAAAGCTTGTGGGTGGAAAAATAGGTAGTTCGTGTAACCTCATAAAACATCGCCTAGGTTCCAAACAATTAAAAGAATACCACCCACATATATAACTTATAGGGTAAGATACTAGGTAAATTATGACATATGACAACTCATCATGTAGGTTATTCACATACATATAGCCCCCTTTCAAGGCAACAATGAGTTAGGATAAAGTCATTAAACACCGCCTAGCCAAAGAAATAACAATATAGGTGGTAAAGCGGGTGGTTAGAGAAACTAATGAAAACCCCACTTAAGTTCGAGATGTACAAAAAAACACCACTTGAGTACAAATTTAAATAAGGCTAAGGAACATAAGGCAAGATAGTTGAAAAAAAGAAGGGTCATGTTTATGAGTAATATAATGAAAACTTGATAATGGAGATCTTAGGAGGTTTGAAACTTGCATGAAAAGGTTGAATTGGATGTGGATCTTGACACTTGAAATTGATGCCTTGAATGCTTGAATAGATCTTGAAACCTACATCACAATGTTAGCTCCTGTATAGGAGCGAATTTGCACCCCTTACGTAAATTCCCCTTTCGCACACCCTCACCTTAGACAATCAAATTCAAAGGTGAAATTCCACATCATCCAACTGGCTTCCTTCCATTTGGCATCCGTTTGTTGTGTCAGTGGGATAATATTTTTCGGGGACGCGCGCGTGGCACGTAGATGCCCACGCGACGTGTCGTGTCCCTGAAAAATTCTTGTGTTTGAAGTTTTCAGAGGCGTTACACTCCTGAATGGGTATGAATTGTAATGTCCCTCTTCGACCAACTGACTCAAAAATGCCTTATTCTTCCTCATTCTTCCTTCAAATTGATCCATTCTCACTCCATTTAATCTCTTCAAGCTCTACACACATTATGAAGGCATCTCTTAGCATTTCCAACATTCACTTCAACACTCCATTGCAACAACACTCCATCAACTCCACATAGCAAGTGTGAAGCAAGCCATAGCAATGTGGGCTTGGAGTCTTGTGTGACCTCCTTTCATCACATTTGAGGTTGTGGTGACCTTACCAAGTCTGCATTCTCCTCCATTGGCTAGTGATATTTTGGGTGGAGGTGGTAACATTTCGATCCTCTCCTTTGTGATTTGTTTGAGTAGCATTATACTGTTTTGTAGTGTTTATTGCAACTTCTAATTTCTATACTTTTTTATCACATATTTCTACTTCATTATTATTTGGCTGTCTGTGGAGGTGGAAACACCAAAATGAGGGTTTGACTGAGGCATACCCCTATACAACCCCAAAATTTTCCCCTCTCTCTTGTGTGTAGGTGAATGCGTGTTTGGAGCTAGCTGGAAAAATGGCACAATGGTGAGATCATCTTTGTCACCCTAGATTTTTTCTATCTACTTTATCATCTTTGTTTGTACTTTTCATATCTTATCATTCTATTTTGTTCATTTAAGAATAACCAACTAGGCTATTAGTTCATTTTTAGGTAGTTCATATTGTACTTCCTTCCTTCTGGCCATATGAACGATAGCGCACATGAGAGATTCTAGCGCACTACACTATTATCCCAGAATTGCACTGTCGTCCTTGGACAAAGAGATGTGTGAGGTGCAGTATTGACTCCGAAAACTAGCTCGCGTAGCCTAAGCTTGGATTCTGGGTCTGAAGAGTGATAGAAGTACTTTATAGTCCTCATCATTCTCGACCTCTATCCGAAACACCCCTTTAGAGTGAGGTAAGTTAGGGTAACCCTCCGCTCTCGGCTCTCCATGACTTGGAGCCTTGACGTGGTTGGTCCCCCTCTTATAGCTCCAAAAATGTGCACGATGCAAGATGAATTTGACATGATGGATAGATATTGATTTCTGCAATAAATATTTGATATATATTCTCTTGAATGCTCTTGATTGCTCATGAAGTTCTCCAAAAATTCTCTTGAAAATCTCATAAAATTGCTACGTGAAACTTAGTGAAATAACTTGTATTTATAGGTATCTATCCTTGATTTCCCAAAATTCAAATATCACAAGACAATATTGAATTATGGATTTAGAGATTTTATAATACTACCAAAAACATAATTTAAATTTAGGTCCAAGGTCTAGGGAGGACCCATTCGTCCATGGGTGAATGGGTCCCAGGGCCCTATTCCTGGAACACACATTGCTCAAGGTAAAGTGATATGTTCAGGCATTAATTATTGTCAGGTTTCCCCTTCGAAAAATGTAATTTATTAGGATTGTAAATGAATTAAAGGGCTAATTAAGACATAATTAAGCTCAATTTAATTAAGAGGACCCAAATAAGTGTGTAAATGTAAAGGGGTACATTTAACAACACTAAATTAAGGCATTATTAAGTCTAATTGAATTAGGAGGGCCCAAACAAGTGAGAAAATGTAAAAAGTTACATTTTTCTACACTACATTTAGCCTCCACTTTAGTGAGAGGATGACCTTGCGTCAAACTCACACTAAAGTAGACAATCAAGAGAGGTCTAATTGTACAATTGTTGGAAGGATAAGATGACAAAGATCAAGGAGGATGATCAAGCCCCCAAGATCTAAGATCTCATGGCAAAACCAACAAAGGTATAAGGAGACACATGCCTATGTTAAACATATATATGCATGCGCGTGTGTGTATTATATATATATATGCAACAATGATAAGATATTCAATCATACCATGCCAAAGACTAAAAAAAAAAGAAAAAGGAAAGGAAAACAAGGTGGATCAAGCCTCGACTGTCTAACACGATGTGGATCACGCCTCAGCTGTTTGTCCAAAAATGTTTACAAGTGGAACTCGTTGTCCACTATGCAAATAACAATGCATGCTCACACGAGCTAGTGAAATCCGTTGTGCACTAGGTTAGCCCCCAAGGGTGGAAAATAAGAGAATCTTATTAGGCTCCCATACCATATCAATGTTATACCTCCGATAAGTTTAACAAGGCACCACACAATACAAACTTTGAGCTTCATAAGGCTTAGCAAGATGCGTTATGCTAAGAACTTATGAACAAACAGGGCACCACAGGCAAGCAAAGTGCATTATGCTTGGTGGCCATGAAAAAGAGTTGTAACTTCGAGATTCATAAGGTTAGCAAGATACTTTATGCTAAACACTTATGAACAAAATGAAAATAGGATAAGATATGTTCAAAGGGGTTTTTCTTAGTTCATGTAAGGTATCCTCTTAGGGAACATTGTGCCTAATGTCTCCAAGAGAGGACAAGTCTAGGATAAAAGATTCACAACTTAGGGAATGCAACACATAGAATTACCACTAAGAGGAAAGTCATATTCCAAGAAAGGTCACACTTTTGGAGGACATCAAACCTAATGACACCACCAAGAAGAAGACACATCACAAGAAGTAAGAAGACTGCACAATGAAACATAAGGATATAGTCTAAGCTCTCCAAAAATGATAATGCGAATGTATGCCCCCACGTTAAAGAAATTTCTAACAACATGCTATGAGAAATTAATTTAAAGTAGCAAAAGATAAATGCTAATAATAAAGAAGACATGAAAGATTATTTGGAAATCCCTATGTCAAACATATGTTTCCAAAAGAAGCTACGTCATGAAAAGAGGTTGCCCCCAAAATGAAATCCAAAAATCACACATAAGGGATCCACAAATTTGGGGTTAGCATAGGTCTTTGCTACAATGATATTATAGAGCTCGAAAATGTCATCATTTCCAAAATAACTCATGGAACTTGAAGAATGACACATAAAGAGCGAAAACAAAGAATTTTTTTTTGGGTCAACATGAAAGAGACCTAAATGTCTCGACACCTTGCATCATCCCCAAAAGAAAAACACAAGACAAAAGAAAAGATAAAGGTTTACAACATATAAAAGAATGAAGGTACAAATAGAGGAACGAACATGAAGACACATCAAACAAAATGATACAAGGGATCACATTACGCACATACAATCACACAAATAACATAAAAAATAAAAAAAAAACAAGACTATTAAGGCACATGTGAGTCAACTTATAGCAGGTCATTCACATCCCGATGTTGTTCATCATATGCAGAAGGCAGACAACTAGCCAAAGGGACAACATCAAGTGCTAAACTAGGACAATCACCAAGTTCAACATGTGGTGAATCATTATTTGTAGGAGGATCATCATGATTTTTATCATTTAAGCTTATGAAAGAGGAAAACAATAAATTTAACTCTATATGCACTTCCTCATCAATATTCTCAATTTCATTATCACCATCTAAGTTAATCACAACAGAAGGTCTAATGATAATATCCATAGAAGGTAATTGTTCATGTTGTGTTTGAGGTTTAGGATTTCTTGTTTTGGTGAAGGTAGAGAAGTATCATGCATTGCTTGAGGTAATTTTGGATTTTGATTTTCTATGTTGTTTTGTTGTTCTTTTGCTTGTAATAAATGAGCAATAGCATGACATATACACCTATGCTCTGTAGCATTTCAGTTCCTTTTCATTTGATTTTCAAGTTATGATTGTGTAGGAGTGGGTTTATCAACCATAGGTTTCTTTTCTTCCGTTAAGGGAGGAACAAAAAAAACCATGGGAGGTTGTTTGACCACTTTCTCTTTAGCTTTATAAACTTGTTTGATTTTAGGAGGGACAACGAGTCTTGTTTGGTTATCTCATGGTCTCTTATAGGAAATAGGTGAAGAATTTTCTATGTTTTGGTCTTGGTTACTTGGAAAGGATTTTGGTTCAATCATGGTTTCGTCAATAATAGGAGGCTCAATCATGGGTTGAGGCATATTGGTAAGAGATAATTCTGCTATGCGTTTTTCCTTAAAATTTTGATAGGATTTGAAAAAGAAGTCCTCACAAGGCCTAATAGGTTCCATAGGTTCAGGCCAAAATAAATCCAATGAGAAATTCTCACGAGAAGACACAAGTTTAAAGCCACTATGATGCATAGTAAAGATCTCATTGCCAAATGGAAAGTTTAAGCATTTTTGCACAATTGATGAGACAAAATTCATGGAGTGAAGCCATGGATAGCCTAACTTCACACAAAATTGGTCCAATGATGGGATGATGGAAAATGAGACACTTAATTGTTTCGGTCCAAATTTTAGAGGAAGAGTTATCAAACCTATCATAGGGAAAGCAAAACCATTATGCATTTTGATCCATGCTTTTGATTTTTCATAAGTATATTGATAAAGCTCATGCACAAATAAGAATTATTCAGTGATCACATTCTCTACACAAATAGGATCAATTAATATCCCATTAGTAGGCTTGTCATTTATTCTTCCAACTATGTAAAGAGGACCATCGGGTGCATGTTTAATTATGTCATTTTATGAGAATGCAATTTCAAATGACATTTTGGTTAGGCCCTTACGAGGTTGAACTTCAATGAAGTTGACCGAAGGGTTTCTAGTATGTTTCTCTTTATTTCCTATGTGATGTTGAATGATGTGATCAAGGCTACACACTATTTTTATTCCTTGTTCAATTTTAATTAACTTTGTTATGTTTTGTATCATAGGAACTGCATTGTCAGTGATGGATTTAGAACTTACAAAGTTTTGCAACTTTCTAACTCTTCATCCATTCTTCTGAATTTCTCGTGAGGGATACTATCAATTATTGTATCAACATTAGTCACATTAGGTGTGGGTTGGGAAGTCATGGGAAATAAAAGAGTTAAGGGTATGGTTCATAGTGGGTTGAATAGTGTCAACACTATGAGTGAAAGAGTTAGAAAACCCAAGATCCACAGTGAATGATGTATCGCGAGATGACATGAGTCTTGAACTATGTCTCATGATAGTATTGGCAATAGAGCACCAAGTTGAGAAGCTCATACAAGTTTCACAAACCCAAGGTGCTCCCAAAATGGATAAGAGGTAAAATGTAATGAAATACCCTAGAATGTAAAGTGTAATGCAAGCAATTTTCCTATTTAAACAAGATAATTTTCTGATTATGCTATGCAAAAACCTGAGAATGATGTATTTTAGATGCAATTTGGAATTCAAAAAATGCACTGAATTTGAAAATTAAGCTTAATATGAAAAATTTCAGATAACAATTTTTTTGGAAACTGAAACAGCAAACTGAATACAGAAACACAAAAGGCAGAAACAACAATTTTAATGCTCATAAATTCAGGGAAAGCCCTGATCAGGGACTCATTCGCCCATGGGAAAATGGGTCTCACTTCAAGGTTTTTAAAAATTAATGTGCAGATTTCTAAAGTGATTTCTATGGTTTCCATATTATGGTTTCAAACATTAAGTTACAGTTTCAGATTTTTGTAAAATGAGGCCTAAATGCAAGTGCAAAATAGTGCAAAATGACAAGCAAAAAGACCTAATTTGAGATGCAATTTTGATTCATTTTTGTTGTTGTAAATGAATGATTATGCAATATTATGTAAACACTATACAAAATGATTGATATTTTTGAATTTTCTAGATTTTAAAGAATGCAAAAAAGAAAACCTAAAACCCTAAATGAGATGCAAACTAATGCAAGTAAACAACCCTAACTGAGATGCAAATCAATGCAATGAAAATTTATTGAAAACCTAGATATAGGGTTGAAAATGGACTCCAAAATCAACAAGTTATGATGCTCAAATGTTAGGTTCACCAAAATGAAATAACGAAAAAATATAGGTTGGGGGTTTATGAGATGTGAATCAAATATGATGTGATGAGAGACCTATTTTCCTTTATTTCATTAGGAAATGAGATCCCCACAAATAATTGAATAACAACCCTTAAGTGAATCAAATCAAAGTGAGAATATTTAGACGTCTTTATGACTGAAGGATGGGGGTCAATGCCAATCAACACTTTGGGAGAAAAAATGAAAAATAGAAAATCAACTCCAAAATGCAATATAACACTTGAAATAGCAATATTAAACTCAATATTTGTAGAATAAAAAAACCAAATGTAGATATGAAAAGTGCAGAAACATGTTTACCAGTCACCAAAAGTGATTTTTGGAAGTTGATCTGAGACTCATTCACCCATGGGTGAATGGGTCCAAGTATAGGGGTTTCAACAATGTTTCAAGAGCCTCTAGAGCAGATCTGTAGCTTCTGATTTGTCCATGTTTTAGAGTCGGAAAGTCAAAAATCAAATATGTAGGTTAGATTTCGTGATTTGACAACAAATTGGACAACTTTGTAAATCTTGCACTTCAAAAAGTCTTCAAGTCTTCTTCAACCTAAATCTGAAATCACACACACAAGAAAGAAAAATGTTTGTTTTTGAGTGAATGGGGGTTTTCCTTGGTCAAACCCTGCTTTGGTAATCAAACCTTAAAATGAAATAATGAATGAAAGAGGGAATGAAGAATGAACAAAGATATGTTACCACTCAACAAACCCTTGAATGAAACCTTGATAATGGAGATCTTAGGAGGTCTGCAACTTGCATGAAATGACTAAATTGGAAGTGGATCTTGACACTTGAAATTGATGCTTTGAATGCTTGAATAGATCTTGAAACCTACATCACAATGTTAGCTCCAAAAACATGCATGATGCAATAAGAATTTAACATGATGGATATATCTTGATTGCTGCAATAAATATCTGATACATATTCTCTTGAATTCTCTTGATTGCTCTTGAAGTTCTCCAAAAATGCTCTTGAAAATCTCATAAAATTGCTAGGTGAAACTTAGTGAAATAACCTTGTATTTATAGGTATGTATCCTTGATTTCTCAAAATTCATATATCACAAGTTGATATTGAATTATGGATTTAGAGATGTTAACAAATAATTTAAATTTAGGTCCAAAGGGTCCAAACTCCTTATTGCTGAAATACACATTGCTTAAGGTAAAGTGTTATGTTTAGGCATTAATTATTGTTGGGGTTTCCCTTTGGAAAATGTAATTTATTAGGCTTGCAAATGAATTAAAGGGCTAATTAAGGCATAATTAAGCTCAATTTAATTAAGAGGGACAAATACATGTGTAAATGTAAAGGGGCACATTTAACACACTAAATTAAGGCATTATTAAGTCCAATTTAATTAGGAGGGCCCAAACAAGTGAGAAAATGTAAAGGGTTACATTTTTATACACTACATTTCTTTAGCCTTTTCTAACTCCTTTCTCAAAGAAACTATCTCTACTTCCAACTTCATGCATTCATCAGATTTATATTGTAGTTCAGATTTGACTACATCTTCTATTCTCTTAGCCTCTTCAACTTGAGTCTTCAAGTTGACCACCATCTGGTTAGATTCTTCAATATTTTTAGATAGCTTCTCAACTTCATTTTGTGCAAGCTTCTTTATATTTTTTTCTCCTTTGTCAAGCTATCAATCTCATCTAGAGCATAAATGAGTTTACCTTCAAGATCAAATTATCCTTCTTCTTCTTCATCGAAAGCTTCAACCTCTTCTTTTTTATCTGCAAAATCTTTTTCCATGAATATGAATTCATTTTCCTCAACCACAAAGGCACAATCATGTTCATCATCTGAGATATTACTAACATCAGATGAATCACTTTCTTCTTGTGTGTATAGACTTATTTGAAAATTTTTCTTCTTGGGGAAGTATGATTTCTTATTTACTTTCCACTATTTTCTCACAATTATGCTTTTCACCATAAGGGCATTTAGCAGCAAAATCTCCTATTTTACCACAGTTAAAGTATTTGAAGGGAAACTTACCTCTTTATTTTCTAAAGCCTCTTCTCAACCTTCTGGAAAAAGTTAGCTTCTTCTTCATCAATCTCCTCAGATCTGGATGTAGATGCTTCACTCTTTTCCTTCTTGGCTATTTTGAATGCAAATTCTCTCTTGGATGTATCTGCATTTTCCATTCTCATTTTTTAGGCAGTAAAGGTGCCATGTAACCCATCAACAATGAGTTTTCCAAATCTCTTGCTTCCTCTATTACAAAATTTTTAGAGTCATACCTGGATGGCAGGGGTCTTAAAACCCTTTTGACAATGACCAAATCTTTCATCTCTTCTCTAAGGCCTCTAACAACATTCAATATTTAATCTACTTTGAGAAGGTAGTCTGCAATATTTTCTTCTTCACTGATCTTGAGACTTTCAAACTTTCCTTTGTAAGTTTGTAGCTTTGTTTGCTTTACCTTATCATCATATGTTCTTCAACTTATCCCAACCATTATGTGTAGTTTGACAGTGCATTACTTTGACAAACTCTGAATTTGACAACCCACAAAGAATAACACTTTTTCTTAGCATTATTCTCATATGCCTTCTTTCCAGCTTGATTAGTAGGAGGTGTTGCAGTAATTGTATAACCATTTACAATAGACATCCATAAATCAAACCCATTGAAGATAAATATGCTTCCATTGTAATGATCTAGAACACATAGTTTGATCCATCAAAGAGATGTGCTTTATTGATGAACCTTCTTAACTAGCCATTTGTGTTCACTGTCCAAGATCTATTTGATTTGATTAAGCTTCTCCAAAAGAACCAAAGATCTGATACCAATTGTTGGAACACAACTATCTACTAAGAGGGGGGTGAATCATTAGATCAATAAAATTTAAATTTTAACACCACTTGAAGCAGATAATATAAACATGCAAATATCATGCAGACACACAAGTGCACATAACACCAGATTTATGTGGAAAACCCAATATTGGAAAAACCACGGTGAGAATAGCTGCTAGGATCTATTATCCTAATCTAGCCTCACAATAGAACCTCACCGGTTACAAATTTTAAGGGAACCAACCCTAAGGAGACACCAATCCCCTATTTTAGGAGCAACAACTCCAAGGAAGCACCCACTCAATAATCCGATGGCACCAACCAATCATATTTATAAAGGAAATATGGAGTTATAAATCCAAATTACAAGTGATTCAAATGAATCCAATTCTTTGTCACAAACCTATTTTGCAACTTCTCATACTTTGATATTTAGAACATCCTTTGTTCTATCTTTCTCTTTGCTACTGCTGCTAACTCAAAAAATCATACCTCTACTCTGCACTTCTCCCCTCTCTCTACTCTGTTCCACACACTTGCTATATTGAATACATACCCTAGATTATTTTATATGTTATAGTCTAGGTATTCTTCTCACAACATATGCACACTTAGAATATGCGTTCTGATGAGCTTAACTTTTATTTTCTACACTGACAAGCCAACTTATCTTGAGCAAAACATCATCGATCTCATTCAATGAATTTTCCATTTTTGGCATCAATCAAATCTAGGATTTTATTTGCATTTAATGCTCATTCTTGCATAATCGATCTCTTCTATTTTTTTAATTTTTTGTGCATTAATGGAGGTCGCCCATTTCATCCAATCATCATCAACAACAAAGTAGCTAGAGAAGTTACTTCATTTTTTGTGCCTTAATTTCATTCATCTAATCTTAGAGTTCCATCATTTTTCTGCCTTGTAGTTGTCATAATCAAATCTTCAAATTTTACTTGTTGATCTCTAATATCGTGCCATAATTCATTGACCATCACATAGCTGCCTCACCTTTAAAATTTCACCATCCGATTAGAAAATCTTTAAATGTGGTCATAGATCCTTAATGATTCACAACTGTGATGTGAATAAGATGAATCAATCAATTTTTTCCACGTGTCACCTCCTCATATATTCGTTCCAATCAACACTGGTCAATGCAAGCATTCCACATAATGGCGGAAATACTTCTTCATATTCACCAACCTTATATTTATTTTCCATTGAGGGTCGAGAGTCACTAATCCACCTTACCTCATGCTTGAAGTCCATAGATCGCTTAAGAAGTAATCTTGAACACAATGTCTGATGATCCTTACATTTGTTGGGTTTCAGCCATTAGCCTTACCCTTTACCATATACCATCTTCATGCCATTTGCAACCCAACACATTGAACTTCGAAACACAGAAGCGAGAAAATCTGAAAAGTCTTTGAGATGTTGGATGTCGGGGTTCACTCTTCCAATATACCACTTACACGCCTTTGTGTTAAGGCGTAAGCCCTACCTCCGAATTGCAATGCTCAAAAATTTCCTTCACAAGATTCAACCCTTTCGGGTGTTGGCCTTCGGGCTTTCCTCGTTCACCTTAACTTTTGGTAAAGGCATAAGCCTTAACACCGACCTTCGATCCCTGAAACCTTTTCAAGTATCGACCTTCACAGATACCACTTACATCTTTCTTAACTTTGTACATTCAGTATGAGGTATTACCAAATCTTGAAGTCTGACGTCTTTTAAACTTTACTCAATCTTCTTTCATTTCTTTGAGGTATTCAGTATAAGGTCTGACTGAAGCCCAAAGTCGAAAACCCTGCAGTAGAGAGTAAAACTCAAGTCCGAAGTCTGAAGCTTGATTGAACTAAGATGAAAATGACTATCTCCTTCTTTACTTAGCAAGCAGTACAAGGTAAGCCCGAGGCTTGAAGCTTGAACTTCTACAATTCTTCAAGGCTTGCTTCAATGATGCCCTTTTGACATCAACCAACAATCTCCCCCATATGATATTACTCAGATATCCTTTGACATCAATGATATTCCCCTTTTGACATCAATGAAAATCAAAATTTCCAATAGAATTTTGTAGACTTAAGATTGGCATTTCACCAATTTTACTTCTATTTTCACATTTTATGTGCAATTCTAATAAAAAAACTTGTATATTCCATAGAAGTTGCTAATATAAAAGCCTTTTAAAATCTATCTTGATTGTAAATCTGACATAGCTGACTATTTATCCTATTGAAAAATCCAATGTGTTGCACTAGATTCAGAGGCATATTGACACTATTTGGTGGTAAAAAGTTGTTTCTTTAAACTTCTTACATCATTCTATGTGTAGTTGTGAAAAAAATTGGTGAGATATAGAGTGGTTTCTACTTTGATTTAGTTTATTTCTTTGTGTACGCATGGATAATAGCTAGGAGACCTTTAAATATTAAGACCTTTAAATTTATTTAATTTGATTTTCAGTAATGTTGTTGCAAATGATTTGGATTCATGAAATTGTGGAGAGGAATACATGTGGAAATTGTTACATCTTTATGTTACTTTGTTTGGTACTACTATCATTAAGCTTAAAAACCATAAACCCCTCGTGGTTAACAATATTTTTGCACAACAAACCCTGAGTGAACCTAGTCCTTCAAGACCTGACATTCCTGAGCCTTGGGATAGCTAAGATTGTCTTTAACTGAAAAATATTAGCGATTCTTTCAAGAAAGATAGGTTCATTTGTTCATTTGAGCAAAGATTTATCTGCATGTTGGCGTGCATGTGCAATATCCACATCATCACTTGTACTTAAGGTATGAGTGAGTGTGGCTCCCTTAAGGGGGCTTCATATTTTTGGTGAGTATGGGTCATATAGTCTAATGTTGGATATGAGTATTCATATATGTGCAAATTATGGAGGAATAAGGGGTATGTGATGGGGATGATGTGTAATGATGTTGAAAAGTGGAAATATGTGATTATGAAATGTGAAATGCTTATATATGTGATAATTTTTTTTTACCCTTAGTGGTTGAGTTCCCACTCCCCATTTTAAGGATTCCAAGAGGGTATCCTTTGTGTATGTGTGGGTTTAAAATGGGTTGTTTTGATGTGAAGAAACCTGTAATGTGAAATTCTATGTGTTGTGATGATGTGAAAATATATAAAACTTATGTGTTTTGGAAATTTGATTTGTATGTGCACCATGAGAGCTATGTGACCCCTAGTTGAGAAGTGGGTTGAGTTTAAAATCCTATATTTGGGTGGAAATCTCAATGGCCTATGTGGTTTTTCTTGTTGTTTCACTTTTTAGGTTCATGTGTTGAAGTGCAGATTAATTTGGGAGTTCATTCAAACTAAAGTCACAAGGAAGATTTATGTGGGTTTAATGAAACATGAATAGATTCAATATTTATGGGTGAATTTGTGTATGATGTGTTGTGTAAATGAATGTATATTGTAATATGTATTTGTGTAAAGAAATAAAATAAAGTTGTTAAATCTTAATTGCTAGAAAGGAAATAAATGAATTGTTCATTCCATTGCATAAATTCTTATTTGGTAATATTGTTTTTAATGAATGATAAACATCATGTTCAATTGGAATTTATTCATAGATAAATCTAGTTAAGAACACAAGTTGGTTGAAAAATATTTATAATGTTGTTCAACAATTTAGTTTGTTGGAAATTGAGCAATAATAATAATATTTTAAATTGAATTATGTGTATAGTTGAGTTTTAGTTAGTTTTTAAAATCATTGTTTTTTCCCAATTTGGCTCACACGAAAACTTGTAAAAATCTCTATACAAAGTTTAAAATTGATAAACATAGTTAAATTAAAATAATATTCAATATATATTAAATTTCAGATTTATTCCTTATATAAATAATTTATATAAAAATATTTATTTTAAATTTTAAATATATAAAGTTATTATATTATACATGAGTGGTTAGTATAATATAAAATGACTATTATATAAAATCATATATAATAAAGGTTTTTTTTAGTTAAATGTATCGACCTTGTCAATGGGGTCAATTTGTGTAGGCGGGTGCAACCCATAGAGCCAAGCTCCATGGGGCCACAACCCTTTAAGGGTTAGATGACCTCATGAAGGTCTGCCCACCCCTCCCTCCCTACCACCCCTCCACTATAATCTACAATATATATTTTTAATTTAATACTGAAACAAAAAATGCAGCAATATTTAGGATTGATTGAGTTTACACAACCAATAACGTGGCATTTAACCATTTGTAGAAATATATAATTATGTATTAAATCAACATTTTGAAACCTGCATACATACATATATGTATGTATGGATATATATTCAATCTATATATAACAAAGAAATGGGAAAACTACATCCAACTTTTAAATCAACAAGTCAATCAACCTACAAACAAATTTTAAACTTAAAAAAAATCAAACCATTAAGAGAGAAAACAAGCAATTAAATATGAGTAACAAGGAATCATTGAAGATCAACTTCTTGAGATGAAAATGCAAACGAGAAATCTAAAGAGGAGAGCAATATTTAAAGAGTTATCAAATTAGTTGCAAGTTAGTTTTGGTTAATATAATTAATTTTTGTTTAAGTTTAATTTGTGTTTGAGAGTTATATGTTTTTATTTTTAAATTAATAGTCTACTTTCCAATTCAAATTAAGTAATAATTTGAAGATTTCTAGCTTAATTGCAAAGAAAAATTATAAGAATAAAAGGCTAGGAAAATAGTTATATTAATTATACAAATTAAATAATCTCTTAAGAAGTAATAACGTGTCAATTTCAAGTAATCAAGTTTGATGAACTTTGTTGACATTAATCTCTTTCATTATTAGTATTTATCATCAAAATTAAAATATTTCATTTGTTTATAATATTATTTTATTTATCATTTTAAATAATCATTTAGGATATTGGTATTGATCATTATGCCTACTTTTATAGACTTAGAAATATGATTTTTTATTTAGAAAATTGTATTATGAAAATGTATAATTATTGATTTTCATTAGGCAACTATTGATAAGGAATATTTAAGAGCATATTAATCTTTCTTTTATAAGTTTAATCTAGTTTTAAGACCTTAGAATTAAACTTTTTCAACTTAGAAAGCCTTCAAAAAATATAATTTATTTTCATCATCTAAATCGAATAGGTTTCCTCATGTTTGGGATTTGAGACAAAGTTCCCTAATTTTTTTTCAATTGCCGCATCCTTACATTATGTGTGGAGTGTGTATGATGGTATCATAAATTTGATGCTATCAAATGCACAAATGGCATCTTCCCTAAATATAATTCTTGTGTACAATTAAAAAAAATTGGTGGTTGTGATTTTTTAAGTCATGTAAAAATAAAGTGGGCATGACATGAAGGAGTCATAGCAGACCTTGAATGAGTGTCATTGTGAGGGAATATAGGCTATGCAAAAGAATTTTCAAACCTTCTTGTTGTTGTGTAGGTCAGAGAGTTCTTGGAAGCTAGTGCACCTAGCAAGAGGTATGAAGTAGATGAAATCACTGCAATGTATGAGGGTCATTGACCAATTCAAGTGAAAATAGACGTACATTAGGTCAATGTCAACCCAAATTCTTGTCTTCAATGACTTGATGTCTGGTTGCCACTCTAAAATGTTGCACAAATTATTTGAACTATTGATTGCATGACACCCTCTTCTAAAAGACAAATAAATCTCACTGCCAACTATGGGAGGCATCCCATAATTTGGGATAAATGAAAGCCAAAAATACCTCAACAAGTGTTGAAAACCCAGAATACTAAGAGGGTGGGTGAATTAGTATTCCATTAAACCATTTGATCATAACCCATCCAATTATCAAAACATATCTGACTGCAACAAAGAATGAAAGCATGGAACAACCACAAGATCACATGACACATGAATACCAAGATTTTTTATGTGGAAAACACAAAAAGGGAAAAAATATAGTGAGGCTTAGCGCACAATATATTATAGCTGGTTATAAGATATTACAAAGGATCGTTGCTAGGATACACTGTCCTATAAGGCTCACAACCAAAGATAGATACAAAAGAAAATGGCTACACAACTAGGATGTGAATTGATACAAAATGCACCTTCCTTGTGCTGGATTTGGTTCCTTTGAAGCTCTTAATACAAAACATTGCTCTGCTTTACAATCGCTCAATATTCACAACAATTCTGCTATATATCTAAACATATACATATAAAATTCACATATTCACATCATATCACACCTCATCTCTGCTCTAAAATCTCAAAAATGTCTTACATATATACTCAATACATCCGCATACATTAATTAGGTTGGCCTAATTAGATATAACCCTATATTAAATCAAAATTGCCTTGTCAGCTCCATACTTGAATCAAAAAACATCTTCATGCTCAAAGAAAACATGAAACACTTAATTTAGGTTAGAATGGACCTAAAATAGATCTCAATAAAATTCACAATACATATTTAATCTCCACAACATATATCAAGCATTAGGTCGGCCAAGAATTTAGACCTAATCACAAAATAAGCTAGCTGCTCACCACCAATGATCCATCTAATCATATAATCACACGCCATCTAGAATATACAATGTATTGACACTTGTAAACAATCTCCCAAAATTGCAAAGTCTAACTCTTAACACCGAAGGAACGTAGATCGGATTACTCATACCCATTTACACTATATAAATCCAAAACTGAATGTCGAACTACTACCACTTATAACTTTCAAGCTGTACATCCAAAACAGATGAAACCTTTAACATAGATGCACAAAATAGTTAGGAATAACATATTATCACCTCATAAGTAGATCTTATTACATGAGCAATTGTTGACCAAAATATCGGATTAATATATCTCCATTTTGTTTAGTGGATTAGAGTAAATATCAACAATTAATGTTGACATCAATGAAAAATCTTTAAAGGGTTCCTTCTTCATTCTTCCAACAATCTCCCCCTTTTTTGTTGATGGCAACATGTTCCAAAAATTAATCTCCAAACACTCAAAACATACACCCTCCAATCATCTAACTTCTCCAAAATCATCTCCTATCACCTAACTTCTCCCCCTTTGACATCAAGGAAAAAGGGTGTGCTAGTAACACACATGTGAACTTCAACCTTTGATACATATGTATAGGTTAATAATCTAAATGAAATGTACTGACCCCCCTCAGGGAGTTATCCTAGAAATTTGATCCAACCATATGTACAGTGAAAAACTAAAAGCAACTGAAACAAATGAAAGAATATATAGGTTAAAAATGTTTAACTGGAGGAGGATGCACCTTCAAGATCCTTAAGAATTGCTTTCCAAGCAGAATTCCCTTCATTCCAAGTCTTTTTGGAAACTGTAAGAGATTTGTACATTGATTCTAGTTCTACTATGTTCTCCTCTCCCTCTTCTGGAGTGCTTAGAATTGGATTTATCTTTGTAAGTTTCTATGCATCAGCTAGGGCACTTGACACTGGTATATGTTTTGTCTTCACCAAGTCCCCAAGCTGTCCAAACTGCCTTATAATGTTTTCTTTTTTCCTTTGGAGTTTGAAAAATCTGTTATGTAGATCAGTAATGGCAGTCCAAGTGGTATGGTCTTTGTCTTGCGCTGGGTCATAGGCTCTAGAGGCATTGGTTATTTGTAACTAAATGGATTCCATTAAGTACTTAATGCATTGAGTGGCATATGACCACCTCATGCAATACAAAAACAATTTTTTTGCCTCATCTTTGCATTCTTTTATTTCCTTTAAGCATTTCTTCCACTTTCCCATGTGCAGATGCACATCTATCTTCAAGCTCAGGTAGCCTCTTCTTAGTAAATCTTGAATCAAATTCTTTTTCTGTTTGTTCCTTTAGATTAAAGGCATACTCCTTAAGATAATCAACTAGAAACTTTAGATTTTCAACAAAGGTAAGATAATTATCAATTTTTGTACCAGGAGTAGCATCTTGCAAAGTCTTGATGGCTTCATTTATCAATTATTCCCCCTTTTGATGTGTCTCTATTATCTCTTTTCTTTTGGAGGCATGAACATCTTCGAGCTCCAAAATTTGGATCGGTGAAATTTTATCCAGATCTACACCCCCTTGGTACATCGGGAGTTGTAACAATTGGGGTGAAATTGTCGATTGGAACCTTATCTATTTGGAAAAAAAGACCCTTGAGAGTATTACCAAAAGTTTCTCTGGATGGATTAGGTGGCTCCATGGTATTTTGTACATCTTCTTCATTATTTCCAACCTTAGAATATTCTTCATTCTCTTCTTTCTCCCCTTCACGAGAGGGATTTTCCTTTTGCTTGTCTTTATCTTCATCCTCCTTCTTATCCTCATCATCTTTCTTATTGTCATCCCTTTATTTTTCTCATTATTTTTCATTTTTTTTGTTAGGATGGTTCTCAGTACCATGTGCATCATTCTTTTCTTGTTCTTGTTCAGCATTCTGGTTTTCATCATTAGCACCTGTGGACTTGTCAGTATCTTTTAGAGGAGTAAAAGTCTCAGGGGAAGCATTTTTTTCATCTACCGGTGGTGGTGAGGACACCACATTCTCTGTATCAAATAATGGAATTTATTTTGCAGTATGAGCATCTTCTTTTTCTTCCAAGTCTTTTTTGAAAAATAGTAAATTTGTAATTGAAGGAATATTTTACTCTACACCAGTGACCTTTTCTTCAACATGCTCCTTTTCTTGAGTAGTACCAGATGATGAAGCAGTTATCATTCCAAAATTCTCTTCTATATCCCTAACATTCTTCACTTTTTCTTGTTTCAATTTGTCTACTTGATCCTTTTCTCTCCCCATAAGAATAGTGGCTCTTTGTTTGAATCTGAACTCTTTAGTATATAATTCAATCAAATTAGCTTTGTCATCCTCAAATATGGAGGATCCAATTTCCTCCAAGGCATAAAATTTTATTTCATCCTCAGCTTCAATTGATTCATGCCTTATTTCCACCAAGGCATCCCACACAACTCTGGGGACCTTCTTCTTGATATTACTCATGTATGCTTCTAACATAATAATACACTGAATAATTGATTCAATGGTTGTTTTCCTATCTTCTCCATCCACTTCTTCATATAGATTTGTAGTAGCTTCTAATAAACCATCATATTGTAACATATTACTAACCAAAACATCTAACTTCATCAGAGTATGAGCTCTTATCGGAGGAGTTTTTGTCTTCTTTTTCTTTTTCTCTGAAGAGCTTTCTTTTGACTTCTTCTTTTTAGGATTCTTATGGATATGCACAGTGAAAGCCTCTTTCTCTTTTTACTTCTTCTTCAGAAGTGATAACAATATCAACTTTTGGATTTTTAACTCCAGTGCTCACCTCTTGTGAAGCACTACTTCTTCTTTTCCTTGTTAGTTGTTCTTCATGCGCCAACCCAAGCTCAATTTCTTCTTCAAAAATAACACTTAAATTATTTTCCCTAAACGCTTTTTTCTTCTTTCTTATTCTAGAGTTAGTAGGGGTTGCTATCGGAGGCACATTCTTTCTCTTGCTAGTCCTTGTGCTTGGTCTGGAGGGTCCAATGACTTCTTCAATTATTGGAGCACTTGGTTCCGCCTTCTTTCCTTTACCACTGGTAGTAGCAGCTATACCAGAGGACTTAGGCAATGCAAAGGTAGGGGTGGAAGCTATTCTTCTTGATCTCCTTGGTTTGAAGGATTCACTAGCCATGTTGGCTTCTCTTGCTCTGGCCTCCTTGATCTTTTCCTCTAAATAACCTTCTCTTTTGGACCATTATTCCATAGTTTTCCTTGCATTCCTCTTAATTTATGGTTTCTTCAATTCCAAGTGCACTTTTGATGATTTTTCTTCATACATTCCTTGTCTTGGTTGAGAAGGGTCCTTAGGACTCTTGAGAAACAATTCAACATATCCTACAACATCATTCTCAAAAAATTCATATCCAAGAGGCTCAATCCACACTATTCTAGTTTCAACAGCCTCAATTATACATTCATAAGTTGTCACAAGGAAAGTAATTTCCTTAGCATACTTCTCTACAAGTTTGTGGAGAACTCAAGTTCCCTTTCATGCTTATTCTTCTAAAAAATTACAAAGAATGCAGTCAATGCATCATCCTGAGCTTTCAGGTTGTAGTTTAGAAAATTGTACTCCCTTCTTGGAGATAGTACAATTTCACACTCCTCTTGGACCTATTTTAGTACCCTTGCATTCATGTCCTTTAAATCATAATTAATAGGACCCTAAGAACCTTTATTATGTATCCCAAGGCTTATTTCAATTGAAATCTTGACAAATTCAATAAATGCATTTAATATTCTAACACCCTCAACCTTCTCTCACCCTGAAAAACTTAGGGTGGGACTAATAAACCACCTTGGGCATATTAGTCCCCCTAGGTGGGACCTATACACCACCCTTAACGTATTAGTCTCATTTGGGGCCTTTTTAGGGTTTTAAGTGGGAAATCAAGGTTTTTAATTCAAAATTTGCAAATGTTAGCATTTGGGATCTAATAAACAGTAAATTAAATATGATGCCTATAAAATGAAGGTTTCAAATCATTTTTTCTCCTAGAAATTTTTATATAAGACCTAGAGATTTCAAGTATCCAAGTATCCTAGCAAGTTTAGGAGATCAAGAGCATTCAAGAGCAAGTTATCAAGCATTTGGAGCAGTATTCAAGATTCACGAATCGTGTCAAAGTATTCAGGCTTCATGTTTGTTTGTGAGATAAAATTTGTGATGTAGGTTTAATGATTCAATCAAATTTTCAAGACAAATCCTCACGCATTCAATCAAGAGTCAAGATCCACATTCATGCTAGCCATTTCACACAATTTTGTAACCTTCATTTCAAGGGTTTGGTAAGTTTCAACATTGCATTTGTTCATTCATCATTCCTTCATGCTATTTCATTTGATTTCAAAGTTTTAATTACCAAAATGGGGTTTGACCAAGGAAAACCCCCATCCTCTAATAAACAACAGTTTTCTCTCTTGTGATGTGTATTTTGTAAATTTAGGTGAACTGGACTCATTCACCTAACTTGGAGATTTAGTCACTGATTTAGACTTTTAAAAACATTCAAAAATGTTGGATTTGGGGTTGGAGGACTCAGAAAGATACTTATAAAAACCTATAGGTGGACTAAAGCACCCAACCTGGCATATTAGTCCCGAGAGTTTTTGATCACCGTTCAGTAGATCTTGACAGTGAACAAAAAAAATCCTGATTTTGTCCTGAAAACCCTAGAGCAGTATTCATATGCCCTATCTAGCATATTAGTCTCGGTGTAAACCCTAACTATAGTTTTCAGACTTTTCAAATCTTGTCTTGGCATCTCCATTCATCCAGGTACTTTTCTGTTCCATTCATTTTATCAGTTTGATTTCATGCTTTCAATTTTCTACGTTTTATAGTGAGTTTGCACTTCTCCCTTTTGAAGCTTCATTTAATGATGAACCCCCATCCAATTATCCATGGAATCCACTAGCCATTCCTCAATCAAGTCACTTGGTTGAGGGATCTAGTTTCCTAATGAATTGAAGTGTGAAGTAGGTCCAATTCCATCTCCCAATATGTGGAACCCCTATTTCCCTTTTGTTCATTTTGGTGAACCTGACCTTTGGACCCTTGAATTTTTGATTTGGAGAACATTATAGTCTTGGATCTTGGTTGCATTAAATTTTCATGATTTACATTAGTTTAATCACATTTAGGCTTCTAAATATTGCATTAGTGAAAAGTGCATATAGGTTGCATTTTTGCATTTTGCATCATTCAATTTCATTGGAAATCTATAATTGTAAACAATCAATTGAGCATACAACCTAGACACATTAAAATAAACTCAAAATTTTCTGATTTAGGCTTAAAAACCCTAATTTGGACTCATTAGCCCACCTGAGCGTGTTAGTCCCTCTACAAATCTTTTTTTTCAGATTTTTGGGTATTTTGTGCTCTCTATTTTTCACTATACGAACCTATCAAAAACCCTAATTTGGAATCATTCATCCAATTGTGTGTATTAGTCCTTGATTAGGTTTGAATCTTCATTTTTCAACATTGAAAGTTTGTAATTTTTGCTTCTAGTTGCTATCTTTAGATTACTATTTTAGTTTGCAAAATTACTGTCATTGGCAATATTTTCATAATTGGTTTCATTTCAAGTAAATTTGTAAACAAACAATGGAAATCACATCATTTTTAGATCTCTTGAATTATAAATCAGTTATGTATTAGGGTCAAAACATTCATTTTGTGTAGTAATTTTTAAGAAGTAAAAATCATTAGATCTGAAAAATGTTTACATTCTTCAAGATTTGTATAATATGGATAAAAGTACTTTTCACTTTTGCATACACAATGTTTACATTCATGAAGTTTCTCATAAGTTGGATATAGGTACTTTTCAATTTTGCATACACAATGTTTACATTCATGAAATTTTGCATAAGTTGTATAAAAATACTTTTCATTTTTGGCCACACATTGTTAGTATCTTACCTTTCTAAGCATGCCAAGAAAATTTCCACCTCTCCCACTTATGAGAATGTTTTAATGAAAGAGAATACAATAGTGGAAAATCATGACAATCAAATTTGGTCTTTTCCTAATATCTCTCCTATTTGTGACCAAGATATTTTGGTGTTAGAAGATCCAATCATTGAGTGCCATTCGAATCCTACTTGTTTCTCTTCCCCTACTAAGGAAAACATCATTGAACATGAGAATACCATCATTTATAATCAAGAGAATCCAACCATAGATGGCTCCCCTAATTGTGATGAATTTATTGAATGTCGTGAACATCTAGCTTATTGTTCTCCTAAAAAATCTCTCACTAGGTTTAGATATCATGGTACAAGAAAAAGATAACATTTAAAATAGTGATATGGTTTACTTAGATGAAGATTATGAAGTGACTTAGACTCCCCTTCACTAAGAAATCATGAAAATAAGGATAAGTGTGTTGAGGTTATGAACATTAGAACTCCCTCGAGTCCTTTAATCCTTAGACCTCCTACTAATCCTTTAATTATTGGACCACCCAAGCCTAAAATTATCCTCTATTTGCCCTCACAACAACCACAAATTCAAAATAAACCCATTCTTATCTTATAACCACCTACAAGACAACTTTCTAATGATAATGTTTCACAGAAACCAAGTTACAATACCATTGCTCATACATATAATACAAGAAACAATCCACAACCAATACAAACAACTTCAACATCCCTCCCATTAACTTAACCTATCTTGCCTGGTTCCCCTCGTTTTCCTTTACATAATGGAAAGGAGTATGATCTTGTTGAACAACTAAAGAAAAGTCTTGCTAAGATATCCTTATGGGATCTTATTCAAGCCTCACCTAGTCATCATAACATGCTTCAAAATGATTTACAATAAGTTCCTACCCCTCCTAATGTGCAACAAAATGATGTGGCAGCCCAAATTAAAATTATAACTTTGGTCAACTTAGACATTACTTTCCATCAAGATGAGTTACCTTCACTAGAAGTGCAAAATAAAAATGAATCTTTCTTGATAATATCTATCTTCAATAGGATAGGGATAAAGCAAATCCTTGTTGACAATGGCTTGACCCTTAATGTGTGTACTGTAACCATTTTGGATAAGATTGACATGGATAAATCAAGAATTGAACCTGATTCATTTTTGATTCAAGGATTTGACAATGTAGGAAAACAACTGATTGGTGTGATCACTTTGCCTATTACAATTGCAAAGGCCACATTACAAACCTTTATCCATGTTATGCCTCATGATCTTTCATACAATCTTCTTTTAGGTAGACCATGGATTCATGTGATGAATGGGGTGCCATCTTCTACCCTTCATCATAAAATGAAGTATGTCTACAACAATAAAGTGTATACAATCGAGGCTGACCCTGAACCAAAAAGTTGTTTGAACATTGAAAAAAACAAGGAAAATAATTTGAAAATGCTGACACCAACTATACAAGTGGAACCCGTGTAAGAGAAATACAAAGAAAGCATATTGAAGAAGCCACAAAGTTATTGGAAGATGATTGGGGTTTTTTAGAATCCTACATTCATGGGTGAATACAAAACATAACAAAAGAGTCTGAAAAGAAAAAAGAACCAATGGTAATTTAAACACAAAATTTAGATGAACCTTCGAAAGCATCCACCTCAACCACTTTAGAAGGAGAAACAAATTACACAATTTTTTTTGATGAAGTTGATTATGAGGAACCATCAAATCTGAAAGAAATAAAAAAGATTTATGGAAGAGGTTATGAACTTATGAAACAACTTGGTTATAGTGGAAAAGGATGTGGTGCTAGAGAACAAGGTATCTATATCCCTATAGAGCCTCACACAAAAGAAATGACTAACAGTCTTGGTTATTGTCCCTCAAAAGAAATAAACAAGCCTTCACTCAATATCAACACTCTTACTAAAGATTCTTCTCAGCCAACTTTAACATTAGTGCATCCTGAATTGATAGATGCTAGTGGTCTTGGTTATTGTCCTTCGAAAGAAACAAAAGAAACAAAGAAATATTCACTTAATATCAATGTCATTACACCCTCCTTTAAAGAAGAGTACAAAATCTCGCAATCTAAAGAGTCTTTTGTAAGTATGACACCTTGTACTAAGAAAGAGATATCTTTGTCGCAAAATAAAGGAACATCTACTTTTGATCAAGAGAGTCTTATCGAGACTCCTCCAAGATCGTTTGATATCTCTCCCTCCAATAACACAATATTTTTTTATTACAAGAGTTCAATTTGTGCATATCATAGTGTTCATGCTCATTCTACTAATGAATGTAAGGCTTTGGGTAATAAAATTCAACATCTTAAGGATTGTGGTGCTCTTCCTTGTGTTGAAGCACCTATTTCCTCTAATTAATACTATGACCATAGTCATAGTATGAATTAAATACCCCAGATCCAAATGAATTTAGACTATATTTAATCCTTTAAGCCATGATCCCAATGAGATATTTGAAAACTTAAAAACTAAGAAACCATTAAACTAAACATGAAATAAACATGAAAGCTTGAAAGAAACCTATTATAAGACCTCAAACCTTATCCAATTGGGGGATTGGTGTTGTATTGATGTGGAATGGCAACCCTTTCCCAATCCCTTGGATAATGTGAATCGTTCCAATCAATTTTATTGATGAAAACCGATGAAACTGATGAAATATGAACGAAACATGGATGCAAACCTAGTTTAACATGATGAAAATGAGTGCTAAATGCTAAGATTATTGATGGATATGGATGCAAGCTATGCTAAATGGAAACAAAGTTCAAATATGCAAGCCATGGATGCAAACTATGCTAAAATTGGATGCAAGATAAGCTAAAATGGAAGCCATTAATGGGTGCTTAAGCTAATACGGATAAAGATTAAGATAAAATTATAACAAATGCTAAATGTGGATGTAAGTGAGTATGAATTTCAACAACATAAATTTTCTATCAAAAGATGGATGATTTTTCTCCAAATAGTGAAGTATTTATAGGACAACAAATGAAGAATCAAGGGTTGAGATGAAAAATATCAATATATGGTCAAGATGAAAAGAAGGGTGAAACATGGATCAAGGATTCTCATCAATGGATGAGAATAAAAGATCACATGGATAAAAAAAAACATTAATGGATGAGAATGATTCAAACAAACACACTTTGTAACAACTTTCAAAGTTTGTTAGGAAAGAATATTCCATTTTTGGAGCGAAATAGAAGAATATTCCCTCTTCAAGTGGATGGGTGAGGAAAATTAGTAATTAGTAATTAAAACTAAGTTTTAACTGTGCAAGATGAGGAATGTGAGGATGTTCATTAAATAATTGATTTATTTAATTAAAAAGGGGATGTAATATGACATTTAATTAAATAATTTAGGATTATTTAATTAAATGAGAGGACTTAGGGTTTAAATTAAATAAATTGATTTATTCAATTTAAATAGGATGAGAGATGAAGATGAAATGGGGTGAATTAACCCAAATAGATTAATTAGATTAATAGATGAAAATGATGCATTTAATTAAATAACTAGGCTTATTTAATTAAATATGAAAAAAAAGGATAAATTTTAGGATGAAACAATGTTAGTGACCAAATTCAAGTGTGTAGTATCATTTAGGACATTACAGAGTGTCTACATTTTTCCACTCTTTGAAGTGAGGTACCTGTTATGTTGGTTCAAAGACTGACGTTTTTCAGATTTAAACTGTTGATCTGATAATTTTTTGGATGGCCCACTATTTCCCTAGTGGAAGGAATTAAACTGGTACCCTGCCCCCTCGAGAGATTGGGCAAAAAATTTGAATTTTGGGTTGATCTCTAGACAAATATTTATCATTGATTTAGGTGCAAAAAACATGCTCCGAGACACAAAAACGAGTTCAAAAACACAAAAAACATCTCAAAATATTCCCCATGGCTCAAGAATTGAGGAAACAAGCTAAAAACCATATCTCCCCTCTCAAATTAGGGCAAAAAGCCCTAATTTTTAGGCATAAATATATGTTAAAGGGTCACTTTCAATTCATTTTCATTCTTGACTTCTAGTGAATTGCTGCTTCTGAGCTCTGACACCTTGGTGAGATGGTGCGACATGCGCTCCCTACACACCTTTCTGATCGATTTTGAGAGTACCAACACCGAGCAGACGTAGGACCTTAGGTATGTGACTTGAAACTTTTCTTGATTTACGTGTTTTTATGCATTTAGGGTTTAAAATTAGGTCCTTTTAGGCGTCGTTATTTTGTGACACATTTTGAATGGTCGGTGTCGCTATTGATTGGAATAGTGATGCACCTGGAAATTTGTGTCCAACAAAACACTTAGGCTAGGGCGACACACATTGCAAATAGCAACACATTAGGGGTTTTCAGTTCAACGAGGCCCTTGCCAATTTCGATACAATGATGCATCAAAATAACGACACACTATTGAGTATAGCGACACACGTTGTAACAAAATGACACATCCCCAAAAAGAATATAGTGATGCATCCCAAAAATAGCGACACTATTGATGTTCCAAGATTTAGAAACTTAGATTTTAACCAGTTTCCAGATTTTAGGCAAATTGACGTTGTGTGCATGATGTGTGTAGGAGGATATTCAACCCCTCATATCCCAGTATCATCGATCTGACCTTCTGTCAATGGAACGTGACTTCGATGTGGATCAATAGGAGTACCTAGGATCCCTATGGTTAGGGTTAATTGCTTATATGCATGATATCCATACCCATTTAGTGATGATAATGACGTTGATTGAGCGATGGAACATTGATACATCATCATTCCATCTCCCCACCGATGAGGCCACGATGACACTTTAGGATGTGTGGCAAATCCTTTGGCTTCCCATTCATGGGGAGTAGGTTATCTATGATGTAGAAATTAGGAGGGATGCATGCTGCAATTTCCTATGGTTAGATAAGATCATTTTAGTGAGCTCATAGATTGACTTGGATCTATACCACAGATGGGTTCACATTTTTAGATTGGTTGTGGCCTTTCTAATTTTTGGTGTGACTGCCCCATACCTACGAGGTAGAGGCTTAAATCCAGGTTGGGGATTGGTATGGCATGGCATGATTTGTAGGATGGTATAGTATGCGTGGGGTCCAGTTATGCTGGCCTCATCATATCATGATATGCATTAGGCAATACACTGCCAAGGGCGAGGAATTGGATTTGGTATCATGCTTCTGCACATATAGGCCTACAAACATATTGCAGTGTTGAGACCTGTAGTGGTCTTAGTGGACCTAGATCAAGATGAGCCCATTGTCTTCCGATACTGAGTGGAAATGAAATTACAACACACTAAGGCTACAAGGATCCCCTACTAGAGGAGGGTCATAGATGACATGATCGGTTTTAGATGGAGGCCATGGCTATAGGTTTCGACATGGTAAGACGATCAACAATAAATTTTATTTTCCAGGAAAACCCAATATCTCCAGGGTCATGAGCACACTATGATTAAGTTCTATCTACTTGATCATGTGGCTTGATATTTTAGTGAGATTTAGGATGCATCAGTTGATGATTACATAGTAGTGTTTGCATGGTCACAAAGAGAGGTGGATTGGGGGCCTCAAATTCTGCCACAAGAGGTGATAAATGACTTTTGACAACTAGTTTCCCACCCATGGGCATGTGATTAGGGGCCATTAGATGTGGGGACCACCCCAAATTATGATGCATGGTGGAAACCTCCTACACGATTGACATACCCAATGAGGGATACCCTCATGGCAAAGGTAGGGGTTAGGGTAGAGGTGCGGGTAGAGGGGTATAACAACCAGATTAGAAACTCGATCAACATAGAGTATAGGATCAAGCCACAAAGAGCAGGTGCAACAGGATTAGGGGCATCAAGACTAGGGGCACCAAGCCCACTAGCAACTAGATCAGCCATAGCAGTCACTGGGGCCAAATCCTAAGGATGGGTAGATTTTGGCTCTTACCACAAAGAGGAACCACCCGTGGCACTAGCTATAGGCCATGCCAAAAAAGAGGGATCATGAGGTATAGTTGTGATAGAAACTGGACCTACAATTTTCCTAGGAGACCAGGAGATGACAACAACTAGAGGCTGTGACCGTTGTGGCTCAGGGATAGGTGGCGACTAATCAGATGTATAGAGATGTTATTTCAAAGGTAGTATATTATGAGACCTTATATCACTGGGATGTTCCCCGAGAGATACAACAACCGGATTACTCGCAAAGGAGTGGGGTAGTGCCGACAGAATCAGATGGTTCTCCATCCATGAGATAGCCAAGAGAGCCTAGCCATAGGAAGGACCAATCACATGATGGGGACCAAGGCAACAGGGGATAACCACCTCACATAGACACTTGTTTGATTTATAACCTAATTTATACATGTACACTTTGAATCTTATATTGCATCATGGCATTCATTTTTTAGATATATATGTATATATATATGAGATGGTCCGATTCAATTCATTATGTGATGCATTTATGATATGTGATGTGATGTATTTATTTCATGTGTTATGATTGTGTATGGATGCATATATTTATTTATAAACTATAGAATTTGACTCCAATTTCCAACGATAGTTTGTTGGAATTCCGACGATCTTTTGTCGGTATACCGATGAATAGCAGAAATCACTGTCGTCGCTCAATTTTCATCGCTATTCAGATGATATTTTAAACATCAAACTCACGACGCTCGTTCGTCGGAACCACGATGACAACTTTGTCGATCACATGACGAACCATAGCCAGAACCCAAGCGATATATCTTTGCAAAAGCGTTAGATCAACGACAGACGTTCGTCGGAACCGCAATGGCCATTTTGTCGATCTCGCAACGAACAGTAGCCAAAACACAGGTGACATACATTCGCCAAAGCGTCGGATTAACAATAGAATTTCATCCCCATTATGATGAAAGGTTTGAAGTATTACAAATATCGGTGAGAGATCAAGACTCTTAGCGTGATCAAAGTTTCCTGAGAAGATATATCGGGAGGACTGGCCTGTGGTCTCAGCTATCAAGATATATACCATTAGAGTAAGTTCTGAATGTCACACCGATAAGATTACATCAGCAGGAGTCTTGGCGATATACTTTAGATTGAAAAAATGATAGTAGTTTTTCGAACTCGCGATGAAATAGGAAAGTCATTACAACAAAATTTTGTCGGATGTATTGGAAATTCGTCAGACAGTTTTGGAGGTTTGTAAAAAATTTGATAGAAAAATGCAATTTAAAAAAAAAACTATTCGTTCAAATGTAGGCATATCGGTGAAAGATCAAGAATGTCACAACGATCAAAATTGCCTGAGAAGATATATCGGGAGGACTGGCTTGTGGTCTCAGCGATGAAGTTTCATCGGCGAAATACTCATCTTGTCTCATTGATGGAACACGAGGGAAGCCTATCGGCGAGACATATACAGTCAGAGTAAGTTATGAATGTTTACCTGACCCGCTATGTCACACCGATAAGATTACATTGGTAGGAGTCTTGGCGACATACTTCAGATCAAAAAAATGACAACAATTCATCGAACTCGTGATGAAATAGGCAAGTCATTACAAATTATTTTTTTTCGGATGTATTGCAAATTCATCACACTTTTGGAGGTTCATCGAAAGTTTGACGAAACAATGCTAATTTAAAAAAAAAAAACTATTCGTTCAAATGTAGGCATATCGGTGAAAGATCAAGAATGTTACAACGATCATAATTTCCTAAGAAGATATATCGGGAGGACTTGCCTATGGTCTCAGCGATGAAGTTTCATCGACGAGATACTCATCTTGTCTCATCGATGAAGCACGAGGGAAGAATATCGGCAAGACCTATACCATCGGAGTAAGTTATGAATGTCTACCTAACTCGCTATGTGACATCGATAAGATTACATCGGCAGGAAACTTGGCGATATACTTGAGATCGAAAAAATAATCATCAGGGAGACTCACCATGTCAGGGAAACTGCAAAATATCCTAGCTATACATGATCTCTTGTCGATGAAGATACAAATGGATCGAAATACTTATTAGGGTGATTCTAGGAAATATTTAAAAGTAGTAGGAGGCTCCAAAGTGCATCCATAGGGATAATGGCAGGTCAATCAAAGAGAGAAATTTGATGTGCCAAGACCATGAGCATTTAAAAGGGGTAGTAAAAGACAAGATGGATTGTCATCAATGCTCAGATATAAAGGATAGATTGGAAGACTTCATTATGAAAATTTAGATCACAATATGATTAACCCTATTTTGACAAATGCAATGACATTAGTGTCAAGAGTTAAAAGAGGCCATTCAAATTTGAATTTTAATAAATTATTGTATGCATTGAGTAAGTGTTTACAAGGTAGAAAAAGAATAGTCATATGAATATTTAAAATATCAAACAACATGTTAGTTTTTGTGTTTAATTAGGCTTACAGAGGCTGGGATTTATCATTTTTTGCATACATCTGCAGTCCAAGCTCTAGGTCTGCATTATTTGGTTACTATGTATGAGAAATGAGCAATGAATAATTATAGAATATGGAGGCTATGGATGATATTATGATGGCTACATTTGATGTTGGTAAAAAATTGGAGTAAAATATAAAACCTATGATGAGTCATGAGATGAAGGGGACTATCATGAATAGCAAGCATAACCTACGAACTAGATTCTAATTTTGCTAAAAAAGAAAAAATCAAACTAGTGAATATTAAACTGCACACTAGAATCTAATTTTGTGGAAAATGAGCAATTTGGTGAGAAAAAGCAACCAATCAACCCTATTAGAACTGAATAATCTTATGAATTGATCTAAGGAAAACATTATTGTAAACACAATATGTATAGAAGAATTCAAGAATGTAAAGGAAAATGGATATTAGCAAAACATAAATGTAAATAAAAGTAGTGTGAGTAGAAAATGAATCTAAATTGGTCTTGAACAAATAAAATCATACCCAATTAGCATTAAGTTATACTGACCTTGTATTCATTTCCATTGCCAATCTTGAAGGTTACTTTGATGCCTTCTGCAGAAACTCTCTGGCCACGAGGCAAGAGAAGGTGAGAATTTAACCAAGTGTGTATTGACGACTTCCTAACAATCAAAAAGAAACAAGCAACCAGTCAACCCTATTAGAAAAAAATAATCTTATGAATTGATCTAAGGAAAAAATTATTGTAAACACAATATGTATAGAAGAATTCAAGAATGTAAATGAAAATGGATATTAGCAAAACATAAATGTAAATAAAAGTAGTGTGAGCAGAAAATGAATCTAATTTGGTCTTGAACAAATAAAATCATACCCAATTAGCATTAAGTTATACTGACCTTGTACTCATTTCCATTGCCAATCTTGAAGGTTACTTTGATGCCTTCTGCAGAAACTCTCTGGCCACGAGTCAAGAGAAGGTGGGAAAACCAAGTGTATATTGACGACTTCCTGACAATAAAAAAAAACAAGAAACTAGTCAACCCTATTAGAACAAAATAATCTTATGAATTGATCTAAGGAAAAAATTATTGTAAACACAATATGTATAGAAGAATTCAAGAACGTAAATGAAAATGGATATTAGCAAAACATAAATGTAAATAAAAGCAGTGTGAGCAGAAAATGAATCTAAATTGGTCTTGAATGAATAAAATCATACCCAATTAGCATTAAGTTATACAGACATTGTACTCATTTCCATTGCCAATATTGAAGGTTACTTTGATGCCTTATGTAGAAACTCTCTAGCCACGAGGCAAGAGAAGGCAGGAAAACCAAGTGTATATTGACAACTTCCTGACAATCAAAAAGAAACAAGCAACCAGTCAACCCTATTAGAACAAAATAATCTTATGAATTGATTTTATTTGTTTTACTGGCTAATGGATAGTGGACCTATTTCTCTTGAATTGAGATACTACTAAGATGTGTTGACTGGTGATTTTAGACTACCAATATTCTGCTTGAATCTCTATAAATTACTTTTGTCTTAAATATATTTAAGATAACTCTGCAAAAAAATTCCCTGATCTCTTAAAAATTATGCAGATTTTTTTTAATACTTCTCCATTTTGATATTTTCTTTCAAAAATTCATAGAAAGATATGTAATGCAATATTTGAAACTTACAAATTTTAATTTTACTAGTTCTGTAATTATAGGATATGATTCCAACAATTGTGAAAAGCATTGGCAATATGCTGGATGAATAAAGTAAACTATGCAATTGGTAGGTGTAAAGCCAAATTCCTTAACCCTTGCCAACATCCTTCTTGCCTATTCTAAAACATGTGCTTTGGAATAGGGCATGAAAATCCATCTAAGTATAATGAAAAGGAGATTTTTGTCAGATATTATATTACAGTAAGTTGAATGAATGTAAGTAGAAAATTTTTTGCATACCTGTAGATGGTACAAAATTTCATGGTTAAGTGGAAGCATCCCATCAACAACAAGATCCAAATATCCATGTATCTATGTCAATCGAGCCTCTAAACCCTTCAAAGCTGTCAAATTTTCCACTAACCTGTTATGCACAAAATTCAAATTTTAGAGACCACTAAAATAAAATAAAAGCAGAGCCTCAAAACAAAATCCACACACAACACAATGTTCATAGTGAAAATTTAGCACTTTCTTTCATCTTTGCATATTGGTTTGATGCTTCAAACAATGCATTTCTTATATTGAAAAGTGCATTACCTTATTGAGCTTCTCTTTGATTTGAGAATAGTTTAATATTCTCTACCTAACAGGGCCAACCATGTGAAGGTAGAATCTCATTTGGCCCCTCCCCCCCTCACATCACTCTCAATTCCCCATACCCGATCATATAACATTAATCATTCATTCATCCATTAATAACATATAAAATTCATTCATTCATCCTACATTAATAACATATAACATTCATTCATTAACATATTCACATTCATCCATTAATAACATATAAAATTCATTCATTCATCCATTAATAACATATAACATTAATTCATTAACATATAAAATTTATTCATTAACATATTCACATTTATTCATTAACATATAACATATAACATTCATTTTTTCAGTTTTTACATATTATCAAAAAAATGGTTGTCATAATATGATTACAATCACTTATTTTTTTGTTTTTTTTTTTTGTAGCTAAAAAAAAGCTGAACTGGAGTATCATTTTCAAAATCATCTGTCCCCCCTTCAGTTGTTCTGAGCTCTACTCATGATTTTAATGTATGCCTAGTCGTGTACTCACAACGTGGATGCCGCTGCAAGGGGGGGTCTGTTGCAATAGCAAAGAAATGTTAAATGGATATGTTTTATTAATATTGTTACAAGTATTTCATTAATTAAAATAACATTAGAGTGGTGCTCTTTACCCGATGGGGCCACATCATGTTCCTGATATTGTCTTATAGACTCATGCTCAACATGCTGAACACCCTCTAAATCCTAATATGAAGTTGAAACACGAAAGGTTACATTAATTAATACACCAATTGTAATTAAATATGTTTAAAAGAACATTAGAGTGGTCCTCTTTACCTAATGGAGCTACATCATGTTCCTGATCTTGTTTAGCCTGATCATGCTGAACATGTTGATCACACTCTACATGCTCTAAAGTTGAAACATGAAAGGTTACATTGATTAATACACCAAATAAAATTAAAGATGTTTAATTGTATTTATCCATACTACGTTTTGTATAGCACACGAATACATCCAGTACCAGGATGCACATCATGGCCTTCATCCACAGGTTGTGCTCCACCCTCACCAGGCTGCATTCCAATTTCATGTGCAGTATTATCATTGCTTATCTGTTTAAAACAAATAGGCACATTATTATGGTGGAAATTAATATTGAATAGATTGCACAAGTATTCAATTTTAAATAAAATTTATTGAGTTTATTTACCCATGTGTTGGATGCAGTGGAAGATTGTGTTTGCCCAATCGAGACTCTTAGTTGTTTAGCCAAGGCTTCATAGCCTTGCTGGAAGACAATCTTCAAGTCCTCTTTTGTGGGTGCTCTATTGAAATTAGAGCCCTGCATTTTTGCATAAGATCATGAATTTTTCTTCTATGGTGTGATAATACCAAAATTGTTTGCAATTTATTATTTGAATGCAATATTTCATTTATTGATACTTACAAATCATACGGCTATTTTCATATAACCACCAGAGCCAAGTTTGAGTTGCCCGTGTTTTTCTAGTCTTGCCTTTTTTGCCTTTGATGTGTCGGGCAGCCTATGAAAAATTTGAAATACATTAGATTATGTAAAAATAAAGAGTAATTAGTATATAATTACATTGTTGATAGTATCACATACCTTCCTTGGCCCGGTGCTGTCTTTCCTTTTTTCTTTTCAGCCTTCTCCTTTCCATCCAACACCGAGTTCTTCCACTCCCTCTCCAAAACCATGGGGGGAGACTCGTACTTTCTGTTCTTCTCTAAATGTGACCTATATTGGCCCCTCACATACCTTAGATAGGTACCAACTTTCTTAAGGATCTTGGTTTGGTTGAATGTTTTATCACCGAACAACACAACTAAACAATTAATGAGCTCATCTTTTAAATCTTGATTTTGGGCATTCCACTGTGTACGTATGGTGGGCCCGAAGAGCTCCAATGTAACATTACTTAGATGTTTATAAAAAACATATTTTCTTGCAAAATGATCATGGGATCATTAGTCTATAAAGAGTGATTAATAAGTAAATTTCAATTGGAATATATATAGTAATAATTAAATCATTTGAAAGTACCTGGGACCTTCTCTATCTTTATGGGAATGAAATCCTCGATCACCACAAATGTGACCGACAATGTTCCCGTACTAGTAATATGGGAAGATCCAAGAAATGCTGCTAAAACATCACCAACACTAGTGGCCTCTACATCCCCAGGTACATGTACTGACACATGTAGTGGCATGTGTTTTCTGTCAGAGGGTGCACTACTGAATGCTTGCACATTATGTGTTGCTGACATTTCAGTTGACAATATAGGCACAGATGATGGGGTCGAATGATGTGATGTATGTGCAGGAAGATTAGGATTGACACTTGTACCAAACCCTACTTCCCGGGCAACACTTGCAATACCCTAATCATGGCCAACAACATGATGAGGACACAAATAATCCTGTAAAAACAACACGTATTTTAGTTAATGACATAAACGAGTACAAAATATAAAACCATGAATGAAATTATGTTATAATTAAAGATCTCATGATAACTTTCTTGCAAGTTCTGTGCTCTCTCAGACAATATTTTAACCCTTTCTCTTATCTCATATGTTTGAGGCACCATGAATACCAATTGAAGGATTTCTTGATTGCATTTTTTTGGGCCTTCCTCATCATATCCACAAGGTTTGCAAAAAATGAAATGTCATCATTGTATAATAGTGACTGAACCTCCATATGGATGCTCTCCTGTACTACTGGTGCCTTTCCCCTATCAGCCGATTGCAACAAGAATATTCATTTTTTTATCGAAATTAACCCAATAAACTCATGAAAAAAACATAATAATAAAAAATTCTTCTCGTATCTAATTCATACAATTACAATGAGGTAAACCTATTAGATAGAAGTGCCTGAAGATGGATCACGACCTATGCTCTAGGCCAGAGCATTCCTCGTATGATCAATGTCCCGCTGTGACAAAAATTAAATATAAAAAACATTACCAAAATGAAACTAATAGACTTACGAAAAAAAACATAATAATAAAATGGTATATTGGAGTCATTAATTGGGGGTTGGGTAAAATGGTATATAGTACATACCACCCCCATAGTAATTGTGTTTGTATCTAAGAGATTCAAATTGTAATCGATTAGAAACTCTTCCCCTGCAATTATTGATTTTATCGCACATACGAATACACGGTTTCCCTCTCGCGCCTCGAATATGCAATTGGGTTTCTTATTTGTTGACCGAGGTAATGTACTATTTATTAACCCTGCAATATTCTCTGATGCTTTTGGCCTTCCGTTAATGTACCTCGCCACTACTTTATTTTAATCCTTATCTTTTAGCTGTATATAATTCTGCTGACAGTGCATACCTACGCATACTTCGTGTATATCGAACCGGCTACATCCAATCTTTGTAACTGTAACAGGGTCCAACATACTCCATCAATTCAGTAAATTTTTCATAATAGACCTTTATTCTGTCCATACAAAATAGGCCCAAACCATGTAATGATGATGGTGCTATGCGATATATCCTCTCATTGACACAAAAATAAGTGTTTATTGGAGGAAGTTCCTTGGGTACCCATTGTTTCTGTAGATGTTTGTACCTTAAGGGCACCTTGATGTCGCCTATTCTCTCATCCTCATGAGAACATGACCCCCCTTCAACAAGAAAAACTTCCATGTGTTTACGAAATCTTCTTCTAATATTTTGACCTCTAGTTGATCTCCTTCTTTTAGACCTACTACATGTCTCGCTTTCCTCTTCTCTTCCTGAATTTACCTCGCTCGAGGAAGACAGATCTGACAAATACCTATTTGGTGGTACCTGCACTCATAAGGATGTTGGATGAAGTTCTTTCATGGTGATGTGATCCTAAGGTGACATTATGATTAATCTATCATTTCATCGCTAGAATTTGACAGGTTATAAGGTAATCAAGTCTTGATAGATTGCAAGTTATTGTTACTACCGTCCAAATGTGTCCATAACAAATCAAATCTACTTAACGTTTTAACTCCCAAACTTGGTAACAAGTGTTAAATGTGACTATGGTCCACCGGTTACACAACCAAGGCCTCAAATGTATTCTCTAATTGTAATTAAAGGATTTTTTCTCTTCATTCAAGTAAATAAACTTGAAGGGAAATACCACCGAGTGGTTTATTGGACACCTACATGACTAAAAATAGCAAAAAAATTACATTTAATTTCCATATGTGTAAGTGGTTAACGGGAAGGGAGTGTGTACTAGGCCTAATAAATTCATCATAAGTTTATGCTTTGGCAATAAAAATTGTTTAAGTCATCTTGAATCTTCCTATGTCTAATTGCTAGGAGACTTTTGGTATGTTTTAAGGTAGGATGAGTGGTCGCATCAATGTTCTAATTCTCTATGATAAGGTTTCAACATCTTCAAATAGTGAAATTTAGTGCTTATAGTCATTTGAAACAACAAAATTTTGATTATGTATGATGGTAGGATTTGATAACTTAAAAGAATTGGCTACGCAACAAACTTATAGTTAAAAGAAACTTTTTCAGTGTAAGGGGTTAGCACTTTCTTTCATCTTTGCATATTGGTTTAATCCTTCAAATTATGCATTTCTTATCCCACTTCTATCATATTGTATTCCCATACCATTGCAATTGTTGGAGGAGTTGATACCAAAATTTCATATCAAATACCACGTTCTTGAAGCAATTTTATGTGTTTTTACTATTTTTCTGAAGTTCTTTTGTGTTGTATGGATCCGTACAAGCTTGAAATGCTTTGAGATCATTGGTGTAGATAAATATATGTGTTACCTTTCATTTGAATTTGTTTTGAAGTGCTCAATCACTGTTTTGTGGGAGAAAACAATCAAATACAAGGACTGCCCTATTTTGCCTATGTAAGGGTTTGAGGGCTAAATAGAAATGACATCCACCAATCCACCCACTATCTTGGAACTGTAACTCGGTGGATTGGTGTGCATCATGGTGGATTTTATGGAGTTAAAAATATTGTTCTTTTAATTCCATTTATGTTTTGCCCTTGTCTTGGCTTGTTACATTGTTTGGGAGGAACCTAAGGTTGGGTTTTACCTTAGCTTTCATAAAAATCCTAATGTTCCATGTAAAACCTTGGGTGAGATATATTCGGTTGTTACCTTTTCGGAGTGGGTATTAAAATGACTAATGTATCATTTTTTTGTCTAGGCTCGACCCCTTTTTATAAATTGAGTTAAATATTTTGCCTAACTTTATTACTTCCTAAGCTTAGGTTGGCTCGTGCCATATGTTTTAAAAACAACATTAAGCCATTGTTTGTTGTCGGCCTAGACGGTGTCCCCTTGTTCTTATTAATAAATGTTTTATTTTGCAGGGAGTGATTTTAATTGACCATCGATCAACCATTGGTTTATCTCAACCGTTCCTCGCAATCGCGTGATGCCCCCACCACAGGGTTACAATTGATCGCGATATCATGGGCGGATGCCACGTGTCTCAGCTAGTGGTGCCGAAGGAATAATCAAAATGATTTAATATTTGTGTCGAGGTTTAAATACATTATGTGGTAGGTTACTAAAGTGGCTAGAGAATGCATGTGCTCAAAATCGATGGATATGTTATAATCTTGGTGAAAAAGTTGCTCGACGGTTAAGTTCAATGTTGGTAACTGATATGAATGAACGTGATTGCCGATGGTGGAGATCAACGGTTGCTTGCCATCGCGTGATCAGAAGATGTAGGATGTTTATGGATTGTGATATCACGGGAATGTGCCAAATGTATCCTTTGGCACTGCATACTATGGTGGGCCCTCGATGCTGAGATGGAGATTGCATCAAAATTTTTGGAGGTAGCCGTTCGATGCTCTGACGAAAGTAAAAGATCTACGGTTAGAATTTAAATTCGCATAAAATGCGATTAAAGCCATTGGCGCGACATGTAAGTGAGCTTTAATGGTGGAAGAGACGTTTACTGGCTCAATTCAAATGACATAAAGCTTTTTTCCTTCGTCTTTTTTCACCACAAAGCATCCAAGCACCTTCACGAAGTAGTTTCAGAGCTAGAGAGGAATTTTCAAGCAATCACAACAAAATTTTGGTCTTCCACAAAACATAATCTCGTGAGTTGTTTTCTGTGCTACTTTAGTTAATTTGATTGTGGTTTTGTGAAGAATTGTGGTGTGCTGGTTAGAGGGCTTGTTGATTATTTTCGTAGGGTTACTGGTTTGATAAAAATTGTGGGAAATTGCAAGGTTTTACTGTGATTTCATTTTCTGAGTGGCCCTAGGTAGTTCAAAGTTTGAGTTTTAGAGGAAGCCCTAGTTTATTTGAGATGGCGCCACCAAAGCAGCATTCCAACCACGTGGATTATTTAAAGAGAAATTTGTATGATGATTTATTGGACCAATTGCCGCTGTCAACAAATGATAAGAGGAGGGGTTTAGTTTTGATGAATGGAAGAACCCTAGGTGAGGGGCTAGTATGCAAAAATTATAACATCGCAGCTGCTAGGGTTCCTATGGTAGGTTTTGAAATGTTCAAGCTCTGGTATGGGAAATTTTTTTTACCTCACCCTTTCTCTAATGCCTGGAGATATGATATGGGGAAATTAGTAGTGTCAAACGTGTTCCCTGACATGGACCTGCTTAGGGTAGTGGTAGCACAATATGACCCTATCACGAGAGTGATTAGGGATAATGATGGAGAGGTTTTGTTGAGTGTAAGCAAGGAGGAAATTCAACAAGTATTCGACTTGAGTGAACCTAGTCCGTTTTTGGTTCAAATTGATCTTGAGGAGATGAAGCAAGAATATGCAAGATCAAAGCCGTTGTTCAGATTGAAGTTGCTTCCTCCACATCTGGCTAGGGCAGACAGTTCAACAGTTTACATTAGCCCAAGTGACCAGGAGCCTTACAGGCTAAGCTTCTTTGCCAATCACTTTTTGGCCACTTTCTATTCACTATACCAGATTCTGAATTTTAGCTCGAATATTGTTATGCCAATTGCATACATGTTCATGGGGTCCCAGATACAACACCCCAATTTCTCCGTGATATATGACTTTGCATATTTTCTAGAAGAAAAGATACATGATGGATTACTGAAATTGCAAGTAGGAGATACTAGCAATCCTTTCTTCTGGTACTCATTGCTAATGTACATGTTTTTGTATAAGAATGCCAACATTTTCTCAGAGAAGATGGAGTTAAGGTAGGACATAAATGGAGAAAGGTTACCAGTGCAGGTCTGGACTATAGACCTGTCATACAACAGAGGAAGCGCCAGTTATGTGAAATTTGACAATTGCTTTGCTTCCAGACTCAGGGCTCAGTTAATTGTTAATGTGCCCAAGATTCCTGAGGATCTTTATGATTTTCTCAGACCTAAGGGGAGGAATCATGATTTAAAGGTTTGTCACAACTGGGGTGAAATCATTTTGTACCCAGTTAGCACTGTTCTAAGAGTGTATGGCTTCGAGGGAGCCCCACATATCCTCCCTTTCAATGTGCCATACAGAATGGGGTTTGCTGAAGTCATGTGGCAAATAGGTTTTATCCATGAGGATAACCTAACTGGGAAGGGAAAAGGGACTCTCTTCCCTGATTACACTATTGTATCAGGTTTTGATTTCTCTAAGGGAGGATGGGTCCATTTTGGGAGATATTTTGATGACTTTCATTTGAGGAGTGGTTCCAGGCGGTAACATGATCCAAAGGGTTTCTTTGTATTATTTAGGCAATGGATTAAGGGTGGTAAGTTTACCCATGAGTTCAATTTTCCTGAGGACTTAGTAAAAAATGAATTTGATTTGAACAGACAAGAATTGAATAAGGATAGGTGGATTACATATGAAAAATTACTGGCTACAGTGCACAAAATGGATCCCAAGTATGATCCATTAATGGAAATCATTCCATTCCACAAGAAAATTGATTTCTTGATGGATATTCTCAGAGAGATCATGGGCACTTTGATGACCAAGAGGGTCAATTTGGAATTGGATTTTGGCATACAGAGATCAAAGGTGAGGCCTACAGAAACAAGGCCAGCTTATCAACCTACAGTGAGCTGGCCTCTTTACAAGAGAAAGAGGGATGACAGTAGCAGTGAGGAGGAAGAGGATAAGAAGGGAAAACAAATTATGAATACCTCAGCTCACCCAGGGCAGAAGATTAGAGCACCTGGAGGAATAAAGATAATTGATTTAGATTCTCCACCAAAAGATGATCTTGCATTACCAACATCAGAGCCAAACCCTAAGAGGCAAAGAGTTGAGGAAACACAAGAAGCTTCGATGGATGAAATAGTTGTTACTGATCAAGACATGCAGGTTGGTATTCCATCCCCTCATAGATCAAATCAATTAGTACTATCTGATATGGACATGAAAGGCCAATTTGTACAAGATGCCAGAATGGAAGCATGCAAATCATTCTTGGATGATGATGCATTTGTGAAGACACTAGTTTTCTTGCAACTGGTGTGGAGGATGAATTTAGAAGAGTACCAAGACAAGTGCAAGGAGAGAAGAGAATCAAGGCCTGATAGGTCTGATTAGGAGAATGATGATGAGGTGAAGGCTGAACTTATGAATGAGTTCAAAAGCATTACTCCTGAGGAGGGAAGGAAGTTGGTGACCCAAGCTGGTGTTCTGATTTTAACTGAGTGGGACATAGTAGTTGCGGTAGCATTCAATGCTATTCTGAAGTCCAAAAACCCAATGCAGAACACTGAGGAGGAGGTCAAGGCAACACTCCAAGATTATGCCTTTAGTGAGGAATATGAGACCTTGGCTATTTGGGCATTGGAACCCCAGGGTAGAAAGCTAAATGTTACTGATATTATCCCAAACCTAAGGGGAGGGTTACTAATCAAAAGAGCTTCTGAAAATTCAACTATAAAAGCTACAAACTTGACTGTAAATGTGGCCAAATTGGCCCAAAAGACAGCTGAAAGAGAAGAAGTTGAGAAGAAAAGTTTGATGGAGAAGTATAACACCATTATTGGAGAGTATAGTAGAATACAACAAAGGAAGGTTGAGCTGCAAACTGAGGTAGACAGGTTGAAGTAAAAACATGTGGGGGAGTCTTTTAGTGCTCCTGGTACTTTGGCCTTACCTTTTTCATCAAGATCGATACCTCCAACTTCTCCAATTGTTTCTACTCCTAGGTCCCCCATCCAGAATCTTGCTCCTAGTCCTTCATTAGAGCCAGTTGAAGAGGAGGTTGAGTACTCTGTAGATCCCACCAAAAAGAAAATGCTTAATAAGATTACAGAGCTACAGGAAACTCTAAAAGCAAGTGAGAAGGGAGCAGTCGCCAAGCAAAATGAAGTTGTAGACACAGTTTTGAGGCATTTGAATGAGGGAGTTGATGGTAGATTACCATCAGTTTATTATTTATATTTTTTATTCTTAGATTCAATAAGAAACATTACTAGGGATCAGGAATTAGTTTTTCCTTTTGTTGAGAAGTGGATCCCTAGGGCCAATGACCTAGATATTATGTATAAGGCCTCTAGATTCGATGTAGACAACAAGCCCCAATCATTAAGGCCTACTCAAGTTTTTGTAAAATCACTGCAAGGTTTTCAAGCCTTACTTGATGATTTGAGTAGGAAGATTAAGGAATTGGTAAAGAATTTTGATGACTGGAATGACACTTCTTTACCAGATTTAGTAGATGCCCATGGAAATGTTAAATCTGTAATACCCCTCCATTTTGCCTTCTGGTTGGACGGTGTGTCCTTGTGTTGTTTTTTTTCTTTGACGTGTTTCTCGATATTCATATACCTTATTATGTATGTTTTATGTTTGTACTTTGAATTTGTACTCGGTTACGGTTAATCACTATTTTATCATGTTGTGGTGATGTATCTTGATGTGATGATACTGTATTCTGATGTTATTATGATGGCATGTTTTGAATTAGCAAAAGTGGATATTCAAATTAATGATGTTTTATGCTTTTCATTAAAGTAATATGTTAGATATGTCAGTTATTAATACTGTATTGGTGAAGGAGATGGTATCACATCACTCACTTGCGAGCGCCCTACGATTCCGAGATTTCCTCTTCACAGTGTGTTTTAATTATGCCATATTTATGCATGTGGATATACTCTTTGTTTGCAGGTTGATAGGTACAGGACATCGAATCCACCTAGTTTCACAAGTTTGAGCATGTCCATTGGCCAATGACATTCGATTGGGAGATAGTAGCTAGGTTTTTCGTGCCAGTCATCACCCTAGTCATAGTGTGTCGTCGGGTCTTAGTCGGGTTGAGTTGCTTTAAATATTGTTCCTTCTCTATGATTATTTAATCGCATGTTATTAAGTTAAATAAATACTTCTGTAGTTAAATTGTGGATTAAATTGATCTAGGATTATGTTAGTAATGTAATTTATTTTATTAATTAATTTCATTTAATCAATAAATAATTTAATCGTGGATTAAATCTATTTTATTACTTAGTTAAATTAATGATGTTGAGATAAGTTAAATTATTCATTTTGAAGTTATGGATATAATGTTTGAAATTGAAAATTAAAGAAAAGGTTTTAAATTGCATTTTTAGAAAATTTTGAATTCAAAAATTGGAAAATTGAGATATTTGTTATTCTGTTTTTGAAAATTTATGAGGGTTGTTGCATGGATATTTTGGAAAATTTTCTTTATTATTTGATTATTTTGAATGAGTTTTTTTAACAAGTTTGAGAAATTGAAAATAGAGGAGAGGAAGGAATTTTTGCTGGTTGTGGGTTTTGGATTGAAGCTATGGGAATTGTTGAGCTGAAGTTGGAATCCAAGCAAGAACCTGTGCACCATCTGGATATTCTCAAACACTTGATTTCCAGGTTCATGTTATTAAATTTAGTTGGTTTTGAAAATATATTTATGTTTGTTTTGTTGTTTAAAATCTCATTTGGAAAACTCAAAATATGAACTATGATGAAAACTTCATGTTGAATTTTGTAGCAAATCATAAACCTCTATTTTATTTGAATTTCTTCAAGAAAATAATAGTGTTCTTGATTGGAAATAGTCATTTTATGAATGGTTTTCCAAATTTATTCTGTAAATTCTTGTTTGAAAATATATATTATATATATACATATGTATATTGATATATATATATATATATATATACATAAATATATATTATATATATATATATTGTTATTCAAAAATATTTTCCAGTATGAAAATACTTGGCGGATTAAAAATCCACATGTTTAATGGTGTATCAATTTATGTGTGAAAAAAAAAATAAAAATAAAAAAATAATAAATCAAAGTTTTGGGGGGGTTGGGGGCTCACCCCCACCACGCCCCCATGGGAGGTGAGTGGGGGGAGCCGCACCCAGTGCTTCCCCCACAAATCCCACCCGCGACCGCTGCTAACACAACCGCCACCATTGGTGGTGGTTGGCTGTGCTAAGCACAACCACACCACCAAAAATGCCGGCCCTAAAAATGACCAGCCAAACCCTCGCGCGCGGCCCGAGAGCAAGGCGCGCGACACGAGGCAACTATCTGACCTTTGCGTGGCACATGGATCGAGGAGAAATTTTATCTCCTTTTTTGTCTAAAATATATGTACAATATTTTAATATTATATCTTATAATATTAAAATATTTTAAAATAATATTTTATGTTATGTTTTATAATATTAAAATATTAATATATATGGATAATCAAATATATAGGTTATTTTATATGTTATATCTTTTAATATTTAAATTATTTTAAATAATATTTTATATTAGACTTTATAATATTAAAATATCGGTATATATTGATAATAAAGTATATTTTTTAGTTGTGCATTAAGTTTTGTTATATGTATATATATTTTAATATATATATATATATACATATATTATATTATTGATTTAAGTTTAAATGAGAAAATGGGAATATGGTATTTTTGGTCAAACCATTGATTTTATTTTAGAATAATATATCAGATGAATAGTATATTTGATGTTAAATAAATTCATCTTATTAAGATAAGTTAACTGTTTTGAGAGTGATTATGTCGAGAAGAGGAAACATTTATTTATTTTAAAGTGTTATTTTCTGAATGGTTGAAATGAATGTTTATTTTATAATTATTGGAAACAATTAGAGAATGTGATATTGGATTTAAATTTCATATTTGTCCAAGAGAGTCATATTTTAATTCAGTTTAATTAATGCAATAAATTACTGAATGTTAATGAGGAGATGGATTTAGTGAATCCAAAGTAGATTTAATTCTCGTCTTGATTGTGAACTACTTCTGTTTTTGTTTGGGGGAAATTGAGTTATAGAGTTTAATAAGTCTTCCAGATGGGGTTTTCAGTTATGTGGGTTGTCGTATTGTGTTGTCAACCTGTTGTGAATCCCTTGGGTAGTGCATGATGTCTAGTCAGTGTTTAACCCGATTTCCACGAACGGGGATGTTTGTGCCTCTTGTGGAAGGAGTGGTTTAAGTGATTTGTGACTCCTAGTAGAGGAATGGCATTTTTATGTTTCCTCCTAGAGTTGGAGTGAGTTTATTTTTATGTTTCCTCCTAGAGCTGGAGTGGTTGTAATATCTATTTTGTATGCACTTGGGTTCCCTTGGTAATTGGTTCGATTGTGTGTTGTCAAGTAGAAGAGTGGCTTTCGTTAGGCGTCAGAGCCCAAAGAGGTAAACTGGATAACCTTCAGAGGTGGTTTAATCAAGTGATAACTAAAAAAATACTTAGAAGATTAGCACTAACTTCTCACTAGTCAAGATAATTTTGCCTCACTCATAGACACAAGGGCTCGTTTAGACTTGGGATGAGTGGGAAGTCCTGGAATGGAAAGGTCATCTATCTTGTCTGTACAAAAGGTATTTGATTTCGCATGAGTGAGTATGGGGGTCGAGATTCGGTTGAGGCCACTAGGATAACCCTTAGTGGGGGTTGGAGCCTATGAAGATTCCCAGAGATAATCCCATGATGAGTTGTGTGATGACACTTTGTCTAGGACAACAATTGGTATTTGATTCTGTGTGTATGGTTCTCTTAACATACTTGATCCATTGATATATGGAAGCAATGTGACCATGTTAGAGTTATACTTGTGGTTGTGTGGTTCTTGTGTTTGGTTGTATCAAATATGAGTCAACCTGTGTCTAGAGGTAGATGGTCTTGTCTTGGAATCCTTGTTACTATCTCCTAGCACGGGGTTGGGCCTTCAGGTACAACTTGGTTGGGTGGAACGTGCACCTTACTTCGTTGGGTTTTCTTCTTATTCGTGTGGATGAGATTTCCAGTTGGAGAGATCGTGGGATCCAGTTACTCTTTATGATTTTATTCATTTCAGTTGGCTCTTGTAATTTATTACCCCTCATTTGTTATCGAGGTGGGAGGATGTAATTTGTAATCATGCTTATTGGATTTACCTCATTCGGGGAATGAGAGATGTAATCTTATTGTTTAATTGTTATTAGATGAAATCACATGGTATCTCTTATGATTTGATGTAATTTATCATGTATGGAATGTATGTATTTCTAAATTATTAAGTAAATGAATGTTATGGTTTCAATTCATGTTTTTTGTTGAGGTTCTAAATAAACTCCGTCTCTTAACCTTAGGGGTTGTTGGCATTGGGTAGTGAACTTGCATGTTAATTATACTTAAACAAAAAAAAATTAGTCTTTTTAAGTAGTTAATTGCAGCTTCCTCCAGGGTTGCGTGGCGGGGCATTACAAGATCACTGCAAAAGTGGCATGATAGGGTGGATGAAGTCATCAATGCACAAATCAAATTGATTTGTGATGACTCAAATTATGATATGTTGACGAGTTGTATGGATACAATCATTAACGTCAACACATTTTTGGAGTCTTTTGAAAGAGAGGCGATTCAGGTAGCAGTCAAGTACACACCTTACAGTGCTAAGGTGAATGAAGTGGTAAATTTTGATTGGCCAATAGATGAGGAATATCAGAGATGGGTAGACAAATATTTAACTGAAGAAGAATAGGACAGAGTCTACTATCGGCATTTCACAGCTCAACGGTTTTGGTTATAACAGATTTTGGTTATGTCTTGATGGTAGTTTTGGTGCAGGTATTTGAGGTTTGGCCAATGTAGCAGCTATTTTCCAAGCAAATGGGATAAACAGGAAGATTCTCCAAGGACTCGACAATGTAACAAATGTTTGAAATGTCATAGGGCGGTCCAAATGATCGGTGACATGTGTACTTCTGGTCCGATGCTTGTTTGATCCTTCATTCTCTATAAGAAGGATCTCAAGGCCAAAAATACGAGTTAGCAAGTTAGACAATTTTAGGTCGAGTCTAAGTGAGGTTGCAAAGCGAATTGTAAAGAATTTGATGTCATAGTGAAAATGTTGTTTTAGGTTTTTTGTCATTTCTGTAGTAGGTTTTAAACTCATGAATGTTTAATGTTTCAAGTCAGTACTAGCATTTGAATGGAAATTACTCATTTCAAGCTCATGTCTCTCCATTTTATGAACATATCATTATGTTGAATAAAATTATCAAGGATTATTTTGTTCATCTCACTGTTGGGGTGTGTATGATTCTCACTTTGGCTTTAATTCAAGGAATTAATTAAAATTCTTGAGTGAGGTTATAGGTGGATATGTTTATGTAAGGATCTGATAAGTAGTATTAGATTAGAATACAAATTGATGATATTGTAAGGCAATATTATCTGAGATTTTATATGTTATGTGTCTGAATCTGTCATGAACCCTTAAGTGCTTATGAATTTGACTCCTCCAATGGTATATGGCACTGGTCTAAATTGTACTTGTTTGTGAGGTTCTGTATTCGTTTGTCTTTTCTTAGAGCTTGCTACAAAATTGAAAATAAATGACTATCTTAAGTTGTGTAATGTTGTTGTAGTATCTCATGCTCCAAATAGTTGATATTATTGATGAACAACCAATTCATTTCAATATTATCCTGTTATTTTGAGCTATTAAATGAGATGATATGTTATTATTGATGTTGTTTATAAGTTTGGTGCAGAGGTTATAAATGCATTAAGGGGATCACCCTCCCAGGTTTTATAGAGCCCAAAGAGTAGGAGGTTTACTAAAACCCTTGTTAGTTGGTCCATGTCCTTCGAGCTACCCCTGATTGGAATTGGCAAATCCATAAGTAGATTAGAAGATAAAATTGGTTACAGTAAAAATAACCAATAGATCCGTACAAGCTTGAAATGCTCTAAGATCATTGGTGTAGATAAATATATGTGTTCCCTTTCATTTTCATTTGTTTTGAAGTGCTCAATCACTGTTTTATGGGAGAAAACAATCAAATACAAGGATTGCCCTGTTTTGCCTATGTAAGGGTTTGAGGGCTAAATAGAAATGACATCCACTAATCCACCCACTGTCTTGGAACTGTAACTCGGTGGATTAGTGTGCATCATGGTATGATAGAGGTTCATTGTATTTAGAGGTCTGTTAAAGCAAGAAACTTGGCATTGAATTGATGCCCTAGGGTTGACAAGGGAAATTTTCTTGTGAATTTGTAGTTGTTAAGTCAGGGTTTATCAATTTGATGGATATCTTGGTAGAGTCATGGTGACACTATTTGATGGTCCAATCTCTACTTTGAAACAAAAATATCTCTAAAAACTCTAAGAGCTATAGTGGGATGGCATTAAAGGAACCTTCATATGAAGGATCTTCTAATGAAGGAACTTTGAATTAAGGTCTTCATTTGAAGGTCCTTCATGCCAAGGTTCCTTTTATAAAGCATTTTGGACATGAAATATTTAAAATAAAAAATACCTTCATTTGAAAGTCTTGACATGGCATCATTTTTGAATGAAGGTTCTTCATTCAAAGGTCATGCCGACATCACCTTCAAATGAAGGCTCTTCATTCAACTGGTATTTTGTAATTTTGAATGTGTGATAGTAATTTAGGGTTAAAAATAAATCCATTTGAACCTTTTATAAATGAAAGGACATTTGATGCAATCATATGCCTCGTCAAACTTTTAACTTAATAGTAAGGGCATCATGAGTAGCTTTTTGGGCCCATTCAACAATCTCTGATGCAAGGATTTAATTGTCTATAATGTATCTACTATCAAGAAAGCCAATTTTTTTACCTCTATGAATATATCTCAAGCAATAGGTTTAATTGTGATGGCAATGATATTGACAAGGATTTTGTAATCTAGGTGTTGAGAAGCATAATTGGCCACCATCCTAGTAAAGATTCTTCATTCTCACTTTTAGGTGTTAAAATTTAACAATAAATTGATTGATGAAAGAGCCCAAAGAGCCTTTCTCCATGGTATCCAAGTACATATAGCAGCGGTCTTCTCTTATAGTGTTGGACATGATTTAAAGAACTTAGCTAGGAATTATTCATTTAACCTAAGGTTTTCTCATAATGCCATCATTGGAAAAGTATGATCGAATTCTTCTATTATGAAGAATTGGTCTATGTGCCTCTAGTAATCACTATAAAAATGTGAGACTAAGCTATTTTATTTTTTCTGTCTTATACCATTTTACGAGAATGGGGGTGCCAATGTACAAGAAGATCTTTGGAAACTAGGCATGAAAATTGTAGGTTAAAGAGAATGGGGGTGCCAAACTTATAGTACGTATTGTCCCTTGGTTGTCGATTTTCCCTGAGTTCCCTCAACCTCATCCTCGGCGCTGGTATTGACCCTATTTTCACTCCTCCATACTCTTCCTCGGTGCTGGTATTGACCTTGTTTTCACTCCTCCAAAATCTTCCTCGGTGCTGGTATTGACCTTGTTTTCACTCCAAAATCTTCCTCGACGTTGGTATTGACCTTGTTTTAACTCCAAACTCTTCCTCGGCGCTAGTATTGACCTTGTTTTCACTCCTCCAAACTCTTCCTCAGTGCTGCTATTGACCTTTCACTTCTCCAATTTGATGAGCTACAACCTAGTTTTGTTAGGTTTTAGAGTATGTTAATTAAATTTAAAATTATGGCACCATTTAGAGTAGTGAATATATAGCAAGCCAAGCCTATTATAGTCATGAGGGAAATTATAAAACTCCTAGGATACTTTGTGAAACCATTTTACTTGGTTAAAGGGAGGCCATAAAATATACCTTTGGATTTTTCAATCTTCAAATATGAGGATTTGCAAGGTTCTTAGCAACATGAGTAATGGAAATGTATGCAACAATAATTTTTGAACACACATGGAATCTCCTTGCCAAAGAAAGGGGATTCATAATTTAATATGATAATTTTTTCTCAGCTCTATAAATGATATGTTTCCTTAAAGATGAAGGAGAAACCTAAAAGGTAAAAGAGATGCTTAGGAATCTCAACACTTCCTTATGATCAACCCCCTTCTATCCATAGGAATTGAACTAATTGGGCTTGGCTAAGAAGGATTTCCTATAACAATGAGTTTTATGCCACTATATATTTGATCTTAAAGCTTTCCTGGAAAATATCTAGGCATTGAATATCCTAAATAATGTCATGTTTGTCCTCCAAGAGAGTGAGAAATGAGTCATTAGAAAAATGACCATTGAATAGTTGGGCTATAGAGTTAGGAAAAGTGGCACCTTTAATAAGGTTCCATGAAATACTATTAGCCAAAAGATATCCAAAGGCTGCCATAAAAAACACACATAAAGTAAGAGCTAAGGGGAAAACATGAAAAATTGAATGAAAATACCCAAAATCCTCAAATTTATGTCCATTCATGGTAATACAAGTATAACCATCATAACTGTTTTTTGAAAAAAGTAAAAAAAAATTGAGGAACAAATCCTAGATGACATAACTAGTCCAATTCAACACCAAAGGTAGCAAGGGATTAATGAAATTACCACAAGTTTTAAGTAGAAGTAAACTGCCATTTTCAAGGTTTAATGCTAGTATGAAATTGTGACTAGCTAAATGGAAAGAAAATTAGAAAATTGTAACCAACATTTAAGCGGAAATAATTAAAAGTAACCACACTTTTTGCATGGTTGAACCAATTTAAAAATTCAGCCAAAGGTGATAGTAAGAAAATTAAAATGCACCTTTATGAAATATTTAGTCTAAGAGCCAAATTTGGATGGACAAAGTTAGTAAGAAGTAGTGTCGAAAGTGGAAAATTAATCATGAAATCATGGCTAATAGAGCATACAAAATATATTGGAAAAGTCAAGAGAACTTATATCTGCACATAAAAACACTCAAAATAATAATTATATCATACAGTTCATTTGGGAATATATTACAATATGGCTTTTACAAAGCCTTTCAAATATACCTTCCCATTTAAAATATTAAAATCATAATTGAAATAAAATATTTACAAGTAAAATCGAAGTGTCTTTTTATACAATTTACTCTCTTTTGATATCCCTATTTATCTCCCCCTCTCCCTCTTTATTTCTCTCTAACTCTCCTACTTCTCTTTATCTCTCTCACTCTTTCTATGTGACTATATCTAATTAAAAGTTGTTTTGTGACTCTCCCTAATTTTTAATTTAGATTTTAGATTTATTTTATTATATAATTTAAAATAAAAATTTAAAATATAATTATTCTACAATAATTAAAAGTTTAATAAGACAAATAATTGTAAATTAAATTTATTTTAATAATTATTTGTAATTATTAAAATTAAAAAAATTAAAACTTAAATCTAAATTAAAAATTAAAATATAATAAACTAAATGTAAAGTCAAAATATATCAAAATCTAAATATTATTAAAAATAATTAATTTTTAATAAATAATTAAATAAAAAGGTAAAAAATAAACTTACTATATTAACAAGAAAAGACAAACTTGGGGTCTAATCGGATGTGACAGGGCTCAACAGTAGAGGGCAAGATGCAAATAAATCGAACAAGTTCCAAGGCAAAGGCAAGATTGAGTGGATCTCAAAATACTTTGCATTAATCACCGGGTACCTCCAGCAGAGCGCCCACAAGTTTACATGCTCCAACCGCCAGGATCATAGAAAATTAATCATGAAGACTGCTAGCCACTGTAGTTAAAAAAGGCCAGCCTGGGTCATTTAAAATAGTGTCTTTGCAGGAATAGTGTGTGCGTGCAGAAGCTCAGGATTTTTACTTGGTGATAGAAGTAGGCGATAAAGGGATGGAGACTCCTCTGGCCCTAGACACCGACAAGCAACTGCAAGCATTCTGAGGAGAAGTGACAAACCAAAGGCTGAATGGGGTACTGGCCTCGTCCCACCCACTGATACTCTGGGCAACCAAGAAGGTTGTAGGACCGGAGTTCCTGAAAGCATATCACAGGTTCGGTCCAATGCAGAAATACCAGCAATGTTTCTGGCGGTGCTCCTCCACATGGGTGTGCCAAAGGAAATCGCAAAGAAACTGACCCAGATGGTCTTCATTCATGCATGGCTGGGAGACATTGATGCAGCCTTGGATAATGTGGATGAAAATAATCTCATCCCAATGCCCCAGAACTACTACGTGTTGAGCATACGAGGAAGGGAGGTCATGAAATTCCCTCTGGTCAGGACAATTGACCCAGAAGGGTTTGAAAAATGATGGGATGAAAGGGAGGAGCATCACCTTCCTGCTTAGAGCAGCCAAGCTAACCACCAACCAACCTCGTGGCTGGGTAATGCGATATGTGCAAAACGAAGGGCTGGCAGAGGAGTTAGCATCAGGAGACGACATCGACTGGGACTTAGGCTCTGGGGAAGAATGGATACCAATCGATTCCAGGGACCCAGAGGAGAAAGCGAAGGGGTCGGCTCACCAGAACTGCAGAGCAGACTACCCGGTGATTGCAAATTACATTGCATACAAGAAGCGGGTGGAATCGGAAGACTCTGAGGATGAAGACTCCGAGGGAGGAATGGAAACCTGACTCAGCCCACCATGCCATGGTCTTTTCTAAGCTCTTGCATAATATTAATGAATCCAGATAATTGTAAGGTGTAGATGTTTTAGTCAGTCCCGCCTCTGAATTGTAGTGCCTGTGCATTTTCCCAAGCTTTTTGTATTTAGTTAAATCTCTATAAAACTGCATGTATCGTAGTGCATGTATTTAGTTAAATCTCTGAATCAAACTCCATATGAATAGAGTTTAATTTGTCAAAAATGTTTTCATTTGAATTGCATGTGAATTCACTAAGAGCATTTTAATCAATTTGCACATCTCTATAAAACTTATCATGTTCTATCTTATATTTCAATGCCTTGTACACCCTCTCTCTATTGATTGTAAAATTGTAATTTGTTCCGTGTTGGTCCTTCCTTCGAACAATAATAATTGGTAAATCTTTTATTCGATGTGGTAAAATTTTAGCTATTTCTCTTACTTCTTGTGGAAAACTTATGGTATGTCCTTTATATTTGTACTGACCTCCAGTTGCATGTGTGACTTGAAGTATTGGATTTACATGCCCTATCAACATTTCCTCAATTTGTGTTAATTTTGCAAGTTCTAATGGTTGTGGACCAGGATTCATATTATTTAATGTTGAAAATTGATGTTCATGTTTCTCTTGTCGACATCTATTGCAAATTGGGCCTTCAGGAACTCATACAACCTTCATTGTAGGGTAACTTTCTTGACAAATGTAACACATGCTTGGTGCTGCAAGTTTATCCAGACCATGTCGAAATATAATTTGTAAATCTTTCAAATCAATTTGCACATTTCTATTGTTATTGCATGTACCTAGATCTCTTCCATTTTGTCTTCTTTGCAGTTGTCTTCGTCTTCTCAATCGAGAGGTTAACTCCTATTGTGGACTATTATTTTCTTCATGATTTTCAGTTTCAACATTTATTGCATCTTGAACTCTATTATCTAGTGTTTGTAACACGCAGTCTATTGTAATTGAATTCATTCCTTCAAATTCACCCTCTATATTCTCATGAGATTCATAATTCCTTTCAACTAATTCACGATTGCATACTTGTATTTTTTGTTTTTCTATCTCATTAAATTGGTCTAAATGCTCATTTGTTTGTAATCTTCTTAATATGTATTGCTCATCTTCAAATTCTTGTACACAATGTATTCTCATCTCATCTACATGTTGTCTCATTTTTGCTTCAATCTCTTCAACTCCCTATCTGCCCTACGTTTAACACATCTTTCTCTATCATTTTGGTTTCGATGATTTCTTGCTTCTTCTTTTTGTAAATTATTCATTTGTTCACGTCTTTGTCTCATGTAATTTTGAGCATATTCTCTTCATTGTTCTTCATTTTAAAAATTTAATCTTGGGCGAGGCATCCTAAACAATTATTTAAAACTAAAATTAAAAATTAAAAAACACTATATATATGAGAAATTTTACTATACACTAATTTCATAAAAAAAGATATCACAAAATTAATACATATTTATTGATAATAATTAATAATTTAATCTTCTTAATTAAAAAAAAAGTCTTGTAAAAACAATTGAAAAATAAAATATATGCAAACTCTTTTGTAACAAATAATAAATTGATAATAAAATAGAAGTTAAATTTTATTTATGACTTATACATTAGAATTTAGTTTTTTACCTCTTAAAAAAATTGAAAAATATACAAATCATAGAAAGTAAAATTTATTTTATTTATTTTGAAAAATTGTAAATGATAACAAGTAAAAATTGAAGTAAGAAATATACAAATCGTAAAACAAAAAATGATAAAAAGTAAAAAATATATTTGATGTAAGAAATATACAAATCATAGAAAGTAAAAATCAAATGTACATACTTACTTTGTAAAATTTATTAATTGGTTTTATTAAAGTAAACTTGCAAAATATATAACAAAACATTCATCCAAAATTAATTTTCTGCAATTGGAGAAAAGTTTTGAGCAATAAACTTTCTATGGCAGAAATGTAAAGTGCGGAAACCTTAAATTCCAAACTTCGACAATTACTTAAAATAAATTCCATTATATTCCAAATAAAGTCGTCATCTCATTCATTCATTCATCAAAATACAAGTCGAATACATACAACAACATAGAAGTTGCAAATATATCTTCATTATAATTTAGTCTAAATCTTACAAGTGTCGAAAGACACATTTCCAATAAATAATAAAATGGATGATAACATATCCAGTTCCAATTCGAGACTTGGGAATTCAGTCGCCATAAGCTCGTCATTACATACATCATGAATAATAAAGCATTTAAAAAGAAGAATCAGTCAGTCGATCTTCCATCCATAAGAAAATCTTCTAAAGAAGACGAGAACAAGAATCAGGCACTTTTTCCGCCCAACCTCGAAGCTTACGCTTCCCCATAATTTCTTAGTCAATCAAGAAATACCCGACCCTGCACGAATTGCTTAGCAAAAAGCAGTCTACGAGCAAGATGGAATTTGGTGCAAGCCTAGTATAACTAGTAATACCACAAGCATTTTCATTTTACTAAATCAGTTAAGAAAGAAGCAAGTTCGATACTAGGATATGGTAGAGAGTTCAAATAATCCATCTATTTCAATGGTATAAAAATTACTTGGCCAAGTAAAATTTCATGCACGACAAATAAAAGTAGTTTTGGAAAAGCAAAACTACACTCTCTATTAACCCATATTCGGCACCCGTCCCAGAAGGTAACTTTCCCAAAAACATAACATGCAGAATTATCTATCATTCATGCATGGTTCAAACAATCAAATGCAGTCTTTCGCAATCTTTCAAAACATCACTAAAAACATTGTTTAAAACGAAAATAGTTTATAAATGAGCTTCTTTTCATTGTTTAAATCCACCAAAGTCATAAAATCAATATTTTAAATATGGTAACTTAAATAACCAATAAAGTTTTCTAAATGAAGGTGTAACTCCAGTATGTTGAATAATACATATAAAAACAAAAATTAAAAGAGTACACATTCAATTGTTCATACTCTCACTTAATTTAAGTTGTTTCAAAATCATGCTGAATGTTTTCAAAAATAGACCAAAACTCAAGTTAAAATGTCTTATTTCAAATTAATCCTATTTTCAGCATTTAAATATCCATCCTTTATCAAATTTAATCTAACTATTTTAAAATTCTGAGTTTTGACAGTTTCCATGAAAAGTGAAATATTCAAGTTTTCAATAATTCTCGTTTCAAAAATTGTGTTAAAATTTCAAATTAAAATTATGTTTTTGAGTTTTTCTGTCAACAATCTCTGTTTTTTGTTAGCATAATTCAACTAATTTGTATCAGCATAATTTCATTTCTCTCAATATTGTAAGTTTGTTTCCAAGTTTAATATAGTTTTCTAATCTCCAGTTTATTGTTCTAAGAACGATTTAAATCAGAATTTATCTAATTCTCAGCATAAATAAATAAAATTTCTGTTTTTAATCTTTTCTTGAATTCTGGAAACACAGTTGAATTTTACTAAAATAAAGATTTTATCTAATTGATTTTCCCATTTAATCTGTGTCCCTAATTTTGTCTTTGATTCTGGAAAATCAATACAATTTGTTTCTGTTTTTCAATTTTAGCAAATTGCAAGCATAATCTTTAATAGTCCTAGTTTTTGTTTAATTCTCTTTTTTTTTTTTCTAATTTTTCTATCAATCATGTTCTTCTATATGTTCTGATAATCGTTTCCAGAATTGTTGAAATAATATCAGTAATATCTAATTTACAATTTTAATTATCAATTCCTACCTGGTAATTCGTAGATTCTGTATGTTATCTCTGCCTTTTCTCTGTTTCTTCCTTGCTGCTAACTGTTCTATTTTCTTTTATCTCCTTTTATTTTCCTACCTTGCTACTCCCTAATCTTTCTTCCTCTATGCAGCAAGTGGGATGTGTGTGTGGGGAGGCTGTGCGTGCCTTTTTCCTTGGCCGCACCCTCCTCTTTCTACCTTGCCCGTGGAGAGAAGAAGGCTCCCTTACTGTTGTGTGGGTTGCGTAGACTTCTAAGTCCTAGGTCACACCTTCTCTTGCTGTGTGGGGAGTGTGTCAGTAGCTGCAGGAGGCATGTGAGGAAGGCTTGCGCGTGGGTGAAGGAAAGGGAATCTTCCCTTGTTGTCTGCGCACCACTTACCTCTCGAAACCTCCTTCCTTGGACATGTACGTGGAGTGATGAGGGGGTTATGTTTGTAGATGGAGTGGGGTGAGAGTAATCAATTTTCTCCAGACTTCGTATTTCTTCCCTCAACGACGTTAAAATTTCCTCTCTTCAATTTGTTTATGCTCCAAAATAATGAAAATTCTCTATGTTTCCCCAAATTCGAATTTTCTTAGTATTCAATTACCCTGTCTCCTTGATTTCGGATTTCCAACCTCATATTTATCTATTTTACATGCATTCATGCAAAACTCAGATCCACCATTTACTCATTTTGATCCTGAGATCAAAATTCAAACTTTCAGTTAAGATTTTAAGATATTTCATTCTTGACTTTAGCTAAAGTTCACATTTTGGCTGTAATTTTCAATTTTGAATTTAGAATTCTATTACATTTGATTTTTCAAAATTTCAACTTCTTGTTTCCAAAATAGTAATAAAATATTAAACAAACATTCTATTTATTTAAATTACATTAGATTTCATCAATTTAACAAAATCATCACTTGAACATGCATTTTTGCAATTTTTGAGAAATCACTCTAAAACTAAATTTTTCAATTCGCAAACATGATATACACACAAGAAATTAAAATATCAATCTACGCGAGTGTGTGTGATCCCATCTATTCGTAAACATCAATCGGCTAAACAACTCTACTTGATCGTTGTTCTCGCCTTCAACCTCGTTCACCTGTTTCCTGCGTTCACTTGCACTCGATTTATCATTAGTAATGACAAACCCCGAAATAAACATAAATACAATAATTGCATTTCAATTTCAATTTCATTACGATTCCAATTTCAATTCAATTTCTACTTCATTTCATTTTGAATTTCAATTTAACCATTTTTAAATAATCATTAATTTTAATCTAAATTCGACATAACAATTAATGTCTACATTTAATAACTCTATAAAAATCCATACGTGACATCCTTCCCCTCTTGGAAGAGACATCGTCTCGATGTCTTATTAGTCATTCAATAAGTACAACATCATCATCATCATTAAAACATACTATCTCAATCAGTAACATAGTATCTCCGTGGTTAAAACATAGTATTTCAATCAAGCATAATGAAATAGTAACTAAAATCTTAGTTCTCAACACATAAGCATAAGAATTTCATAGTAGCATCCACGCTATCCAAGTTCACAATACGTGAATCAAAAACCAAAGTATCAAGTATCTCATGCAATATGCAAATACTACTCTAAGAAAGCAAATGAGGCAAAATGACAGTCAATCGTCACAGAATCCTCCCGTGTAACACTATCTTCATTCTACTGGTTCCATTCAATAACACTAGTCTATAAGTGACGGAATTCATAACTTCCAGTACATCAAAGGGTCTCACAAATCTCAGAGCCAACTTTGATGGTTTCCCAAATTACGTAAGATTAACAAACATTTATTCTACACAACAATCTTGTCTTCTCTAGACCTTACTTCAAACATCCTTATTATCACATATGACAATTTCGTATGCTCCACACATACTTTCTCTCCTTAAAACTTTATTCTATAAATACATTAAAATATATATAATATTAACTATACTTAGTGATCATAATTCATTGGTTCATGCCTGCACATACTTACTTTGTAAAATTTATTAATTGGTTTTATTAAAGTAAACTTGCAAAATATATAACAAAACATTCATCCAAAATTAATTTTCTGCAATTGGAGAAAAGTTTTGAGCAATAAACTTTCTATGGCAAAAGGATTTTTGGCACAAAGACTATAATCAAAACTACAATTAAAAAAATATTTAACTAATTTAAAAAAAAAAAATTGAACTCTTCAAAATTGATTCTTGTTATATTTTCAATTAATTCATTTATTTAGTTGTCATATCTTAAATAAAATATAATTAAAATAATAAATTCAAATATATCAAATAATCTAATAACAAATTCAAATAAATAATGTATTTTTAATATATTATTGAATTAATTTAACAAAATATTATAATATTCTAATATATATACTACATGTAACACATATAATGTATATACAATATAATATGTAACATGTATATTATCTAATATATTAAATAATAATATTATTATTTTATATTTTATATTTTAAATTATGTAATATATTATCTTTTAAAATAATTTAATATATTATATTATTGAATATTTTTATAATATATTAAATTAATCTTGATTTATTTTTTTCATTACTATTTATTTAAAATTTCTCTTTTTACCTAAACTAAAGATTAAAAAGATATTAAAACAAGAAATTTTAGTCCTAAAAAATAATTTTAGTTCTAATTGCTCTACTCAATTACTATTTTTTTTTTTAAGAAACAAATGTATTAAAAATGCAGAATGTTTTAGTCATATTTACAACAACTATCATTTTTTTATAGATCCTTAGGGAATATTTTAAATTTAAATATTATCTAAGAAATATTTCATAATATGATGAGGAAGAAAATTTTAACTATCTCTAAATGCCTATTTATTATTTTTTTTCTAAGGGATAAAATAAGAGTATCCAACTTTATTATTCATACTACAATCACACAAATATTTTGGTAAAACTACATTTACACTACAATCAATTATGAACTAACTTTTCTTTGTTTAATATATTTATCATTAATGTCAAATTTATAAACTAATATCAAGAAATAAATAACCTTAACCCCAAGATTTATACTAGAACTCTAATTGAATCCTAAACCTAACCCTAAATCAACCATAATAATAGGATTTAATTATGGTTAGGGTTAGAGTGAGAAATTAATTATGGTTAGTGTTAGGGTTAGAATTAAGGTTTAATTACCTGGTTGGGGTTAGGATTCAATTATGATTATAGTTAGGGTCAAATTTATAAGCTAATATTAAGATATTCACAACTCTAACCCTAATCTAACCTTAATATATCCATTTAGAATGCTAATTAAACCCTAATTGAACTGTAACAATAAGGTTCAATGAGAGTTAGGGTTAGGATTTAAGTAGGTTTATGGTTGGAATTATTGTTTAGTTACCTGGTTAAGGATATCATTCAATTAGTGTTATGATTAGGGTCAAGTTCAAGTTATAGTCAGGGTTTAGTTAAGATTATTTTAGTTAATATTACAATTGGGGTTTAACTAGAATGCTAATTGAACCCTAATTTAACCCCAACAACAAGGTTCAATTAAAGTTAGCATTCAGGTTCAATTAGGCTTATGGTTGGAAATTTGGAATTAGGGGTCAATTAGGGTTAGGGTTAAAGCATTCAATTAGTTTTATGATTATGATCAAGTTCAAGTTACAGTTAGGGTTCAATTAGGCTTATTTTAGTTAAGTTTACAATTAAGGTTTAATTAGAGTTAGGTTTATGGTTCAATTAGGGTTAGGGTTCATTTAGATTAAGGTTCAATTAGGGTTCAATTAGGGTTGCCAATTCTAGCAACACAAGCCAGTACATACAACATATGTTACCTGGCTTACAAGATAGATGAGTTTCTAGAGGAGATGCAAATAAAGACAACTAAATTCAATTTATTTCAATGCCTAGTGTGGAGTATCCAAAATTTATTGTTAATTTTGAATCTAATATTGACATATATCATTGAACTAAGATTGATACTACTATTCTAATTCATTGGTGATAATTATTGGATTTGTGTGTAAAATATGGAGATTTGTGTTTGACTGCAAAGAGTTATCTCTTGTGATTTATTATCAAATTAGTCGGTCATGTTTCCTATGAAGAGGCTTCAAGAATAGTTTCATCAATTAATCCTCTACCTTTTGGCCTTGGTCCAATGACTATTGCAATGTTTCTGTCCATTACTCTACAATTAGTAAAACGAGCATATGGGTTCAATTGAGGTTTCTGATGTTTAATCAAGGCCTTTTTCAATACACTTCACATTATAAGTTTTATGAGGCTTATAAATGAGTTATCTATTATTGAATGGTTAAGGAAATATTTGAACTCATTAATATTTACATAATGTTGGCAACATGTAAATTGTGCTTTCTTCATGGCTGAAAATCACAACCAAAGCATCTCATAATTTTGAAGTGAGCAAAATTATTTTGTTATATGGGTCATTTTCTAATGGAAGATAAAGTTGATTCTATCAATGATAAAATTCCTAAATTTAGGTGACAACTGCTTTATCCTGACCAATTGTTCTTACAACACAACAAACATAATAAATACAAACAAAACTATTCTAAAACTTTCTGGAAAGAACTTCGCTGCTTTGGAGCTCTCGTTAATGTTTGGCTTCGTGAATTCGTATTTCATAATTTCTTTCTTCTTCCTCTATTTATATAAATATTTTTGGGTGGCATCGATTCATTTTTATTTAATTTATATTTTTCAGCTATTTATTGTTTCATATACATGTCGACATATGATATTTTTAATATGTTGCGAGTTGTTTTTGTTAACACGCTCACATTCTACTCTGTGTTGCCACTATAGGTTATGCCTCTCGATGTAATAAATTAAATTTAAAACATTAAAATCATATTTAAAATAAATTATTTAAAAATTTAAAAACAAATTTAATTATTTTTCTAATTTACTTTTTAATATTTTTTCAAATTATAAAATAAGTAAAAACCATTTAATATATGAACATTATAAAATGCAAATATTAAAGCTTACTTGCATGCCGCACCAATGACTCCAATCACATTTGATGCGAATTCAAATTCCAACCGTCAATCATTCACTTTTGTTAGATCATTGAACAATTGCCTTAAAAAAGGCTGACATAATCTCCATCTCAGGACCAAGGGCCCGCCACATTATGCGTAGCCAAATAAATACACGTGGCACGCACCCGTGATATCATGATCAATAAACACCTTGCATATTTTGATCATGTGATGGCGGGCAACCTTTAATCTCCACCATTAGTAATCGTGTTCGCTCAAGACAGTCACTAGTGTTGAACATAACTGTCGAGTACCTTTTTCATGGAGATTATAACATCTCCATTCATTTTGAGTACGTGCATCTCGTAGCCACTTTAGTAACCTGCCATATAACACATTAAAACCCAACAAATATATTAAAGAAATTTGATTATCTTTTTGGCATCGCCAACTGAGACATGTGGTGCTTGCCTGTGATATCATAATCAATTGAGACTCTGTGGTGGGGTCATCATGGGATTGCGGGGAATAGATGAGATCAACGAAAATTGATCGACGATCATTTAAGAAGGTCACAACAAGTGCAGTTCCATCAGCAATAAATTTTTTATGTCTCAACGATCATAATTTATGAAGGAAATATCTCGGCGAGATACACATCTTTGGAGTAAGATGAGGATTGTCTGCCCGACTTGCTAAAGTCACAACGATAGATTTGTTCAGTGGGAGTTGTAGCGATATACTTAAGACCAAAAGGGTAAATGTCGGGAAGACTTAAGGTGTCAGGGAAACTATGAGATGTCCTAGCGGGTGTTTAATGAACGTTGGTGAAGGCTCGAACAAAAGGATCGCCCGAGATTTGAAAATGTCTGGCTGAAAAATTACATGATGTGACAGTGAGAGTTTCTAAAAAAACTAGCTATGCTTGTGTTTTAGCTAAAACATTAATTCACCACGGAGCATAAGTAATTTTAGGAATCAAGATGAATTCAATTAAAAACATCATTGCAGAATTGACAGCGGAAGAAGCAAAGGAGCGAGCGAAGGACCAGGGTATTCTCTCAGTTCAAAATATCGGGCAAAATATAGTAAGTTCTTCATACCTTGAATTTGCAATTTTGAAGAATGGAAGCCACTAGATTAGGAAAATCAAAGGGTAGAAAGCATGGGGAAAGTGGTCAGTAGAAAGGGAAAAAGAAGAAAATTGAAATTCAATTAGAGGATACTGAGCGTAAGATGAATCAAGATCTTATCGACCAACTACCTGGCTTTGGACCCAAAGCTAGGCACTCTGCACAACTTAGGGCAGAAGTGGATAAAATAGATGACAAATGTAAGCTCATAGGAGATATTTGGACTCCAATAAGAGGTTATGAACTGTTTAGCTTTCATTACTATCAGAGGAATTTCTTTGAACCAGTATGTAACCCATGGAAGCTTAATCTGGGAAAGCTAGTTTGCCCTAATGTTTTTGTTGATGCTGAACTAGTGAAATTTTTGGCCACTCATTATAATTCGAGACTTAAAGCTATCTGTGACCCGTCTAGGAAACCATTAATACACATATCAGAGGATGCAATAGGCAAAGTATTCAAATTGTAAGGGGTATGCAATGAAAATATTATATATGAAGAGTTGGAAAAAGAATTCAGAAGGATGGACACCATTTACAAGGGTTGGAGATTTCCCTTGCATAGAATTAGACATGGTGGTAAACCAATTCCGCTAGAAGATAGTGAAGGACTCCCATTCCACATAGATCTTTTTGAGCCCTATATGAAATACACTTATTTATCGGTGGGTCAAGTATTGGGAATGGAAGTCCCTGAGTATATGGAAATTGTTCCCATGGTAATTTCAGCAGATATTCAGTATCACAACTCTAGACCTTTTGATTATCCTCATATATTTTTAAAGGGCTTGATTCTGGGTTGATGGCAATAAAAGGTGGAGCCTCTATCTTACACCTCAGGAATTAGTCACTGTTGATGCACATAGTGTTGTACTTCAGACAAGAACTAGGGTTGTGGCCTCAAGAGATGAGAATTTCACAGTTTGATAAGGAAGGCATGTCATTACCTATTCAATCATGGACTGTTGTTTGGGACAATAGTTTTGCTAACTCTAGTTTTGTATGCTTTGAATAAAATTTTGTGAAACCATTGTACAATTTTTATAATAATCCATGTGCTTATTCTTTGTCTGATGAGATAAAGAGGTTTCTCAGGCCTAAAGATTTCAATGGACCAATTAGCCACAATTGAGGGAATTGGTATTGTTTGGAGAATGCTACCATGATTAGGGTTTATGGATTTGAAGATACCCCATTCATTTTTCCTAAAATAGTTCCCGACAGGATTGCATACTTGGAAATTGTTAGGCAAATGGATTTTTCTAGTGTTATGAATTTAAATTCTTTTGGAAAACAAGTTTTTATGCCTAGTACACTATGCTTCGGTGATTTTACTATATTAGCAAAGGAAGGGTATAATCTGATTTTGGATAAGTTATTACAATATAACATGAAAATAGGACCACTAAGAAATAATTTTGATCCAGAAGGGTGTATCAATTCTGCTAAACAAAGGATAAAATTTGGAGGGTATCACCATGTGCCCTACCAATTTGATGATATGATTAGGAACTTGGAGGTAGAGGAAGCAAAAATGGTGGTTGAACAACATAATCAAGAGTTGCTAGATATAGATCCGTTGTCTTCCGGAGAAGAGACATCTGAGGCTAATGTACCACAACATCTACCTAACAAGATGTCAAGGTTAAGAACTCAGGATTATGCCTGTCCTTCTAGGGATTTGAATATTGAAGAAAGTGTAGATACAAATGCAAGGAATGTAGAATATAAGTCCTTTGTAGCAGATGATGAATTTATAACATCTCCAGAATTTAAGACATTCCAATGTAGACAAAAGGGAAAAGAGATAAGAGAATTGGTTGACAATGTCACACTAGGTAATGAAGAATAGTTGTTGAGTAATTTTAAAACTGATGTGGAAAGAGAGATGGCGGGTATGACCCCTGAAAAGGGAAGGGAAATGCTAGAAAGTGCTGGTGTCATGATTTTTCCAGGATTATATCTCAATTCTGCATTAGTCTTTGACAGTTTCTTGAAAAACAGTAACGCTACAGGCAAGCTCAGCCCGAAAAAGGTGACAAAGGTCTATGCAGGATCAAAGTACAATCCAGATGAAGAGTCATTAATGATTTGGGCCTTGTATCTACCTCATAGGAAATCATTTGTCATTAATACTGAGAAGGCATTCAAGCATGTTATGACCCTAAAAGTTGGGGAGGCTGATCTTGTGGTGGCAACAGAGATTGGGATCAATGTAGAAAAACTAAACAAAGGTCAAATACAGGCGTTGATCAAGGAAATGGAAATCTACAAAACTAACCATGAAAGAATGCTGAGAGAAAACAAGCGCCTGAATGATTTATTAGGAGTTACAATGGGGTCAACCAAGCTACTCACCCATGGTGAAATTTCACAAACAAAAGATCATTGGGAAGGGTCGAGTGCATATTCTCAAGGAAAGTATGACACACTTGTTGCAGTGATTATGAAGAGACAAGCCAGTCTAACAACCTGGTTGAATAAGCTTTGGGGAATACACTCACAAAACTTTGATGCATTATGAGAATTGAATAATTGTGAGGGGATGATCAAGGATTAATCGATGCCACCAAAAAGGGATTGATTGCATTATTTGATGATAGAGGGATATTTAAAGAAATGACTAGGTGGAAAGATGAAAGTGAGTCAATACTGCAGGAGATTCTGAAGATGACTACCAAGAAAGATGTAACATTCGATGAAGCATGCGAACGAAATGAGAAGATGGTGAAAATGGAGATCACGATCCGAAACACATTGGGAGATGCAGATACACATGGGTGCCGAGCCTACTTGGATCACTTATCGAAATTTCACTTATGGCTTAAGAGAGCCTAATTAATTTTTATTTTTATTGTTGTTTCAAGCACAAGACATTTCTGAAAGGACATGTCCTTTCATACGGTTGATGTATAAATATCCATTTTTGGTAGAAATGAATAAGAGGGTAGTAGTAGAATAGAAGATAGATAGAAAGAAACATAATATTTCAGAATGTTTATATCCAAAAGGACCATGTTTAATGTATAATATTTTGAAGGAGATGATGAAAGATTTATGATTCGGTGGTTCCATTCTGGTATCAGTTGTTTGCTGAATTTCTGCAATTGTTTGATTGTCTCCAACCTAATGTTTCTTGATTATTTAAGTTGAAATATCAAGTATATGTTCAATTTATCAGTGCACATTTGTTGTATCTATGTGAGATGATTAATTGGGTTCTTTAAAGAAGAATTAAATTCCTTTTAGTCAATTACAGTAATCTAGGAATATTAGGGAGATCACGAAGGGGAGAGAACTAAACTCCTTCAAAATAGGAGTAGTTGTGGGTTTGTTGGTTTTCTTTGTTTACTATATACTAGTTCCTCTAGGGTAAATAAGTCACTGTAGAAATGAAATATTTTTGATTATCTACCTAATATTGTTTTGTGCTTTTGAAATGGAAGAGATATACAACTCTATAGAAATTTCTATATGCCAATGGTCAAATTATTAGACTATTTAGATCATTTTAATTGAATACTACATAATAGTTTATGTGTTGAAAGAATTGTTTCCATTCTTTGTAGTTTTTCCATTGCAATAAAAATCATATTTAATTTCATGCCAATATACTTCTTTCGTAAAGATATTTGTTTGATTTTTCCTTGCTATTTTTATCTTAAAATTTAAATAAATGTATTATATAATATAGATTTATTTTCAACTTGGGACAAAAAGGATTCTGAGAAATATATTTAATCATAAATTTTACAATCATAAATATCATTTAATTTGTATGTTGTAACTTTAATACTTTTAGTTAAAATAAAAATAACTTAAAGTTATATGTACATATAGTTAAATTGGCAAAGTTGTTTGTCCATTTTATTTTTTACATCTATTAGCTAAACATATTATAATATTACACATATACTTTATTAGGATTATATTTGTTCACTGTAAGATTTCCATTATGAATATATTGTTGTAAAAAAATCACATCACTTAAGTCTGCTCAGTTCGCAAAGGTAGACCCACTAGGTTTGGCAACACTTGAAGAGAAGAAGGTTCAAATCATTTGGCCTTGTTTGTTACCCTAAAATGTATCAAGATATTGGAAACCTCTTGAGGTATTCTTACCTGCATTTTTTAGAGCTAACAACCTCCAAACCTCCAAATCCACAAAAAGATTCCACTTGTATGGCCAAATTCTTGCCAAACCCAAAAACCCTTGTTTTAGACCAAAATCATGAGGGTTTATTGAATATCTTACTTCCACAACCTCCCAAACCTCAAGACCAACTCATACAAAACCCATTAGGTTTGTACATGGGTAAAATTTCATAAAATCAGATCACCCATACATATTTTGTTGAAACCTAGGCTTGAACCTCTCATTTCACATGCTTTTCTTCACAAAACTCTTGAGGACAACAACTATACCTTCTTTATTTCTCATCCTACTCCCTATTCATGAATCCTAAAATTACAACAGTATCCATGGGGCCTCTTACACAAGCTACAGTAATCACAAAAAGTGTAAGAGCTCCTTTATATCATGTTTGGACTACAAAACCCTCAAAAATAGGGTAACCGAGCTATATGCAAAGAAATGAAGCTTTCTAACTCAAATCAACACCTTAAGCCCTCAAATCAGATTCAAATCAAAGCTAAAACATATCTTCACAAAATTAATTATGTAATGGAATAAAAATTAAAAACATCATGAATTAGTTATGTAACCACATAACTAAAATATAATTCTATCAAGAAATTAATATCAAATAGATAATACAATCGCATAACTCATACATTTCAATGTCATTCATCTTCTTCTTCATCCAAATCTTTGTTTGTATCATCCAATCTAGATTTGAAATTGTAAGGATTGGTCATATCATCATCATCATCATCAATATCAGTTTCGATAATGTCATCATCCACATAGATATCATCTTCATGAACATTAACTCCTACATCATCATGATCTATTTCCTTTTTTTCGACATCTTCGTCAGGCAGATCATCAACTAACTATTGATCCTGATCATCATCTACATCATCTTCTATTTCTTCGGTATCTTCTTCTTCCACCACATTATACTTTACTGGCCTTCCTCTTGGATCATGTCTAACAACATATGACCAACCCAGTTTACCTGGAACCTCTGAGTAAAATACCTGCTCACATTGGCTTGGAAGAACATAGGGCTCATTTCCAGCTCGCTCAAAATACCTTGTATTAACCATGGTAAATCCATTATCATGTTCAATAAAATTTCTCTCGGGATCATTTTCATTCAATCGTAGCCTGTACCATAGGACGATGAACATAAATAATTTGAAGGACTTAAAGTCACACTCAAGTATATCATCCAAAATCCCATAGTATTGATTTTCTGAGACTTCTGGATGTATGTCGCTTCTAGATGAAACATTAGTCACCTGAAAGACTGCAGTTATCCCAGAATCATAATTTTTTTTTGTGTCATCCAACTTTTTGATTAAAATTTACGACCATTGCACCACATAGCCTTGTGGTGTTTCACCTGCAATATGTCAAACATGTAAAATTTATTGCAATATCGTCAATTGATAAGCATATTTATTCTTGGTCGAATGTATGCAAAGAAAAAAATCTCAACATATATATATATATATCATTAGAATTGAAAATAATTAAATAATATGGGTGATTAATATATTTATACGTACCTATTTATCTCTTAAACCATATGCTAAATCAATTTCCCTTGGTGTAACATTGGAATCTCCATTACGATGAACTTCTTTAACCAATGAAGCCACACCTTCCCATGTTAATGCATGACCAGATTGTTGACATTATTCAATCCATATTTTCATCCAATCAATATTATTTCCGATGTACAAATGTAGTGCATCCCACTCTCGACCAATTGTATCAAAAAAAATTGAAATTCACAAACGACATTTAATGAGTTAATTACCATGGTATACGACCTTAATTTATAATTGATGTATATTGAAGATTAATAATTAAATAAGTACAATATACATAAAAACCAAATATAAAATGTATTCTAATTAATCTCCATGACCATCTTATAATTACCTGTCACTTTCCTCAATCTACCTTTCCCCATCAGGTACTCCCCTTCAAATTTGTTAATGGAGTTGGGATCCCAAATGTGATCTACTTGGATATTTGTTGCGAACTTAGGAAGATATTCAGTAATGTACACCATGGTTTGGTATACCATATATCCCTCCACCACAGAACCCTCAGGATGTGCTCTTTGTCTAGCCAAAGCCTTCAAAAATTTCAAGTGCCTCTTAACCATCCACATTGACCTTGTGTGTACAGGTCCACAAAATTCAATCTCCTCAACTTGGTGTATGAGGTAGTCTTCTTGTGCATTGAAAAAAGTCAAAAGTAGACACTTTTGCATTTCACACATTAGATGAGGAATTTTTCTCTTCTAATAATTTATATCTTCTTTATGGATTGCTTTAGATGACAACCATCTACAAGTGATTCAAGGCACAAATATATTAATGAGATTTAACAAAAATATACAACGAATTGAACAATTATCACTACTTACCTTATGTATTTTCCAAGATCATATATAACTTTCTTAACATTGTTGTCGAAGTTGTCTGGGAGAGTTAGAGGTAGAGCGTACTGCAACAATTATAAAATGATCTTTTCATTATTTTTCCAAAAGTAGTAAACATAATACACTAAAAATTACATGTAGTATACAAATATATATATAATATACCAAAATAATTATCTTAATGAGGGTATGCCAATCATTCTTTTCATCCCTGACCCAAATTCACCTTTCTTTGTTATGATATTGTTTATGTTCGCAACAAATCCTATGGGAAATCAAATTTTTTGTATGACTTCTTTTATAGCATTGCTTTGCTGCTCCATTAATAACCAAGGAAGGGCACTTATATTAATTTGGTCTCCATCTCCATTTAATTGAATGACATTTTTCATTGCATGATTGGCTTCCTAAATGTCTCTACAAATTTTGATAATTTTTTCTTTGTCATGCCTTACATCCAATATTTTCCATAACGTTTTTGTCATATTATTTCCGATATGCATTGTATCAAACAAATGCACAATTTGTAGCTGCTCATAGTAGGGCAACCTACTAAATTGTCTGAGATAACCTTTTAGTCCCTGTGGAAGCTGACCATTAATGACTTGACGACCTTCATGAAGCATATAAGTTTAACAAATTAACAATGAAAATCATTTTCAATTACAACATGAGTAAACACAACACAATATAAAAATATAAATTCAAAACAAATCATATATGATAGATAAACAATTTGATTTGATGTATAAGCTTGACGATTAATTCTATTATATTCCAACTTCCATAGGCGAGGTGTCATTCTTCGTGGTTTTGATGTAGTCTCTTCTTTCCCATTGAAAATATGTTTTTAAGTAGTTAGATACTTATGATTTCTGTGGAGGAAGTGACTATACTCATCAAACACCTTCTTTCCTAAACTTGTTGAACGGCGAGATTTCATCTTTGGACCACGAATTGGACATGCAAAATTTCCCTTTGTTTGAAGATCTGCAAATCATATATAATTGGATTAAATATGTCAATTTTTATAATTATATATAATGAATAGATTGTTTAAAAAACATGCATGATATCTACTTCATAAAATTAAATATCGTTGAAGTCATGCAGTGAAACGTTATAACATACCAGAAAAATGTGTTAGCCCTGGGGCATCATGAATTTTTCATACAAGAATTGCATGGAATTGAAATTGTCTTTATCCTATTGGTCTAGATATGTCATACATAGTGACACCATTCCATAACTTTAGTAACTCGTTAATAAGAGGCTCGATATATACATTCATATCTTTAACTTGGTACTTACCTAGTTGAATGAACATAAATATTACATAATTATTATAACCATTTTACTACAATATATATAAATTAATGTACATGACTATTAAAGGAAAAAAATATGTCATTATGCAAAAATTAAGACAAATGAGATGCTACTACGTTAAAGAAAATTGATGTAAGCAAATACCTGGAACAATCATTGCCAACATTATGCGCTCCCTCTTTATTGACATCCATGGAGGAATGTTATTGTTGATAACAAAAACAGGCCACATTGAGTAAATAGATCTCAGCTCTCCAAATGGATTGACACCGTCCACTGTGAATGAAAGCCTGAGATTATAGGTTCTTCTTTAAAGTGTTGAAATTTCTCCTCCATGCCCCTAAATGCAGAACCATCCACAGGAATTCAAAGAATGTCATCTCCACTTCTATTCCGTCAATGGTAATCCATAAATTGCGCTAATCTTTCGCACCTAAATAATTGTTGCATACATGGAATAATGGGAATATAACGAAGAACCTTGTGAGACACCTTTTTTGTTAGTTGATCTGTTCAATATCTACTGATATGAAATTCTGATAATTCTGTTGCAAATTCATGTTGTTTATGATATATAATATGATCATTGGGACATGCATCTATTGCTTGATACTCCATTCCAATATATTTGATAATGCTAAATAAATCTCGGTATGAGCGAGGTAAAATATTTGATGGTGGTAAAAAAAATTCACCAATCAATCTACAACAAAAAATAATTTGTTAATATAAAGAATATTAATGGTACATATTTCATCCTTTATTTAGTAGTGATGAACTAACAACAATTATAATAGATGAAAAAATATGACATATATGAAATACCTTAACATCCATGAGATTTCTATGTTGGATAAACCATTCATAACCTTCAAGTTCACCAACAATAATACAACAAAGAGAAGAGTTGTTTGGGAGCCTTCATAAAGGGGCTCATATGCCTTTTGAAGTACAGGTAAATCATGAACATCATCAAAGTCATCTCGATCAACATGATCAGCTATGCCACTAAATGTGTCATGAACCAATGTATTTGTAGCATCATCTTCAACTGTGTTTTATGGCACATGATCATCTTCTTCCATAGGATCATTAACTTCATCTTCGATATTCACAGCTCCATGTTCCTCCGCTTGCAAAACCATATTCTCTGGGCCGTGATAATCCATATCATGTGCCCTAGGGTGCCCCACATTTATAATAATGAAAGACACAAATAAACCATGATCATGATCAAATGATTTTTTTTATATATATAAAATGTTAAAACAATATAAACATTTACAAATTCAATCAATATAAACACATATAATGAACAACTTACCAATGGACAATAACCATGCCCCCGTTCAACGTGACCATGCTGCCTACAATGTTTCTTAGCTGTTGTGATTAAAAGTCTTCTCGTCTTTAAGCCCTTGCAATTATTGCAAGGACAATAACATTTCCCATCACCCTTTCTTTTCAATCTAGCCCACAATCTATCAAGTGACTCTTCATTTTTTTCTGGACTAATATTATCTGACGTGATTTTTCTTTACCAAGCTTGAATATTTAGATCTTCAAAATATATCAAATTCACACTCCAATAATTTTTAATCATAGACGTGTAACAAAATATAATAATTATGATATTTTACACCAAAATAGTTTGGCATGCAACCACCCCTGCAAAAGAGAAGATAGTCTAAAGTTAATGACCCCGAAAAATACTTTAAAATGCTAATTCTAGAAATTATTAAATTCTAATTTTACTATGATTTCCAACTGTTAGACTCCTAAAATTAGAATATTGAGCTTACACAAAAAAATCTAGAGTGTGGACTTTGAATCAACATACAAAGAGTAACACAAGTTGTAACATTGTCAAAAAGACTCTCGAATTTTCTCTTGCTCTTTGGAGTTTTGAATTGCTGCGTGCATGGTGGACTCTATCGTGGGGGTATCTAATGGTCCCCCCCTACTCCCTCCTGACCCGTGCTCCCCTCCTTTGGAGACGTGTCTGGTTGGTACCCCCTCTATGGGATATGCGCTTCCTCCTTCAGGCATTTTGAGGGATTTGGCTTCTCCGAGTGATTCTTTTGTGTTGGTGGTTGAGTTTTCTTCGGCTGTCGGTTGGAAGAATGTTCTGACTAGTGGGAAATAAGTCTCCTCCTTGTTTCCAGCTCCCCCTGAGTTTGTTTCGACTGCTGGTACTATTTTTGACATACCAGATTCAATTAGTGACATGATCCTTTCCTCTATGGAGAATGTTGTGGTTGGGAGATTCCTCTCCTATTGTCCTACGATGGATATGGTTCAAAAATGGGTTGTTGTGAAGTGACAACTTAAGGGTAGTGTGGATTCGCGCGATGGTTGGAGGTCTCTTCCTCTTTAGGTTTGTTGTTGCTGAGGACTTGGTGACCACTTTGTTGTCGGGCTCGTGGGTCTATGGGAAGCACAAACTTGCTCTGTGTAGGTGGAAAATTGGTTTCGACCCTACTGTTGACCTTAACATGTCGGCTCCCATTTGGGTGTGACTGTCGAGTTTTCCTCTGGAGTTTTGGGATGAAGCGATTTTCAAGGCTGTTGGGGATTCGTTGGGGCAGTTTGTTACTATGGATGCTATCACTAAATCGAAGTCAAGGTTAGTCTTTGCTTGATTCTGTGTCAATATTTATGTTGATAAGATCCTTCCCAACTCTATCAAGTTGTGTTCAAACCTGGGAAACTGGATCCAATCTGTTTGTTATGAAAATGCGGTGGTATTCTGTCAAAGGTATGCCAAAGTTGGGTATTTTATATCTGACTGTAAATCTTCGGTCAGTCGGGAGTCTAAAGATGTGCTAAATTCCACAAATCCGGCTATGAATTCCTTGATGCTTGCAGGTGGCTCTGAGCTTGTCCCCCCAGACTCGGTTCGGCCTCTTGTGATTTCTCCACGACCTCCACTCCCCACTTTTCCTCACACTGACCTGAACCCTTGTGTCTCTTCGGTGTCGGAAACCCTTCCCAGGGAGGTTTCTTTGTCTCAGTATCCTAGATCCTCGGCTATTGTTACTATGCCTAAGGGGGCTTTGACTAGGATATTTGATCCTGGTTCATTGGTTATTGATCCTCTATCTTTGAATGCCACTTAGGGGACCTACGGGGATTCGGTTGAAGAGGGTGAAATTTGGGAGGAAGAGAGTTCTGGCATGATTGACTAGTCTACTGAAAAATTGGGAAGCTTAAAGTTGGAGAAAGTAGAGGATGAAGGGATATGGACTATGCCTAAGAAGAAGGGTAGGAAGAAGAAGGAAGATGTTGAAGGGGATGCCAAACCTGGGAGACCCTCTCAGAGATCCACCAGAACACGGGAAACGACAAATGAGATTGCCCTAGGGAAGCAGAGGACATTGGACGTGTCCTCAAAAAAAGGTCAGAGATGAGGGTTATGTCATGAAATGTTTGGGGGCTTAATAGTTCACACAAACAGCGTGCCTTGAAGAACTATATAATGGAGCATAAGATTGATGTTTGTCTACTACAAGAAACTAAGATGTTGATGATTAATTTTGACAAAGTTGCTAGCTTTTTATGGCCTAATGCTTCCTATATTCACAGTGATGTTGAGGGAGCTTCAGGTGGTTTGGCCATGCTTTGGAATCCTTCATGTTTATAGGGTTCTGAATTATTTCATTGTAAAAATAGCATAGGGGTTTCGTTCTCTATTAGCGGAGTTGAATGGTCTATAATAAATATTTATGCTCCTAATTAGAGAAACTTGAGGAATATTCTTTGGAACAATATGGTGGCTAATATTAATACGAATAAGGGAGGCCGATGGCTTGTTGCTAAAGATTTCAACTCTCCCCTGTTACCATCTGAAAAAAGTGGGGGCCTTCTGGATTACACTGACAGCATGATGGATCTGGCAAAATTTTTTTGCTCTTCGAGGTTAATAGATATTAAACTACTGGACCAACATTTCACTTGGTCTAATAGAAGGACTGGTGGCGATTTGATTCAGGTTCGGATTGACCATTTCCTCTATTCTCCCCATTGGACTAATGCCTTAGAGGCCAATCTGGTAACTCTACCTAGGACGGTTTCAGACCATAATCCTCTTCTGCTGACCACAAATATTCATCCTTTTGGTGGTTCCTATCCTTTTCGTTTTGAAATAATGTGGAACTCTCATCCCGATTTCAAAAAAAAAAATCTGAATGGTGGAATATTCCTGTCCAAGGTTCCCCTATGTTTAGGCTCTGCTACAAACTCAAACATATTAAACTGATGGTTATAGGTTGGAGCAGGAATGTGTTTGGCGATGTCTTTCAAAGAAAAAAATAGCTTGAGGGGAGGTTGAGGACTTTGCCGAAGAATATGGACGAGGGAGATGTCAGTGAGTGGACCAAAAATCACGAAAAAGATGCCAAAATGGAATGGGAAAAGGTTTTAAAAAATGAAGAGGTCTTCTAGAAACAAAAATCTAGGGTCCAATGGCTGAAGGAAGGTGATAGGAACACATCCTTTTTCCATGTTTCTTCCATCAAGCATCGGAAAAGGAATCAAATTTCTAAATTGATAAGTGACTCTGGGGAGGTGATATCTAATCAAGCTCATATTATGTCCTGTGCGGTTAATTTTTTTAAGGAGGCTTTTTTAGCTCCGTCTGGGGAGCCCAACATTGCTATGGATTATAAGATCCTCTAGCATCTGCCTACTTCCATCTCTCTGGAGGATAACTTGGGAATTCTTAGGAGTGTTTCCTCGGAAGAGGTTCGGTTGGATACTTTTAGCATGGGGGCCTTTAAAGCTTTAGGACCTGATGGGTTTCCTCCTGCGTTCTTCCAAATCTTCTGGGATATTATGGGTTGGGACCTTGTGCTTGCTGTTATGGGCTTCTTTAAATCTAGTAAGATTCTCAAACAAATGATTCACACTTTCATTGCCCTTATACCCAAGATTAGTGAGCCTCTATCTATGTCTGATTTCTGACCTATTAGTCTATGCAACACCTTCTATAAGATCTTTTTCAAGATCCTTGTTAATCGGATCAAAACTCTGCTTGATAAAATAATAAGTCACACTCAAAAGGGGTTTGTCCCGAGGTGACACATTCTTGATGCTTCTTTGACTACCCATGAACTGCTCCACTCTATGGATAGATGTAATAATGTGGGGATGATACTTAAGCTTGAAATTTCCAAAGCTTATGATAAGGTTATGTGGGAATTCATCCCAAAGGTCTTGGCTAAGTTTGGCTTTAACAGCTCGGTCATTAAACTCATTATGGAGTGTGTTTGTACTGTTAAGTTCTTGGTTCTGGTGAATGGACCCCCCTGTGGATTCTTCTCTGTTGGCAGAGGGCTCAAACAGGGAGACCCTCTCTCCCCTTATCTATTTATTATGATTGCCGATGTGCTTAGTAGGAACTTTACAAGTCTACTATTAGAGGAATTCATATCTGGTGTTAGAGCGGCTACTTCTCTCTGCCCAATTATTGTGCAACAATTTATGGATGACACTTTTCTATTTGGGAAGGCCTCTGTTGTGGAAGCTAGGAAGTGGAAAGCATGCCTTAACAATTATGCCTCCTACTCGGACCAGTGCATCAACTACAATAAGAGCAAGATTTACTTCTTTAACTGCTTACCTAATATGGAAAACAGGGTGACTGCGATTCTGGGATGTGTTGGGGATTCTCTCCCATCGGTTTACCTTGGGCTCCCACTAACAGTTAAAGAGGGTCAACCGGAGTTTTGGAATTCTATCTTGGAGAAGATCCAAAGGAAGTTGGTTGGTTGGAAGGGCTCCTTTCTTAGTCATGCTGGGAAACTCCAACTTCTTGTTGTGGCTATACAAGGTATCTCCACCTAATTTCTAGCTATCTTTAAGATGCCTCAGTATATTGCAGAGAAGTTTGAAAGAATTCAAAGGAATTTCCTTTGGTCTGGTACTGAGGAAAAAATAATTTTGCTTTGGTAAAATGGGAAAGGATTTGTCAGGCTAAAAATTGTGGAGGGCTTGGAATAAGAAAGATTGTTATCTCTAACAGGGCATTGATGGCCAAGGTTGGGTGGGACCAGTTAAGGAACACCAAGGACTGGTGCAAAATACTAAATGCTAAGTACCTCCAGAATAGGCCTTTGATTGATTGTCTATCGGAACCCCATCCCCCTGACTCTGTAATCTGGAGGAGTATCTGCAGCACACAAGGCCTGCTAAAAAAAGGGATCAAATGGAAAATGGGGAATGGGGTCAAAATCAAATTCTGGGATGATGCGTGGTGTTTAGACTCCCCCTTGGTTGGCTTAGATTTTGGAGCGGTGATGAATAAAGCTCAGAGATTCTTTGGGTTATATATTAGAGACTACGTAGATGGCCCTCCTGGAGCTAGGATTTGGAGAGATCTCTCCCTTTTCTGCCCCCACTCTCTTGACCTTTGCCACCTAGCTAGATCACTTCAGGTGTTGCTCTCTAGTATCAGGTTTCCTTCCTATAATAGGGAGGATGAGTTCTTTTGGGATTTTGATAAGCAAGGGGAACTTTCAGTTCGATCCGCTTACAGACTGCTAACTAAGGAAATTCCAGTTGAGAAACACTGGAGAGGGTTTGGAACTGCCATATGATCCTTAAAATATTTTTTTTCTGGTGGACGACCTGCCATAATAGGATCTTAACTCAGGAGAATCTGAGAACGAGGGGGTTATTCTTTCCCAATAGATGTTTCCTTTGCAAGGTAGGGGAGGAAACTATCAGCCACCTTTTGTTACACTGCCCGTATGCTACTGAAGTTTGGGGGTTGGCTTTTAAGAAACTTGATGTTGATTGGGTTATGAGCAAAGACCTTTTATCATTTATTCTGGGATGGAATGGGAATTTTTTCCATCCTTTGACTGTTGAAATTTTGAGATAGACCCCCCAATCATAGGATGGTGCTTATGGAAGGAGAAGAATAACAGGGTTTTCAGGAATATTGAGTGGAGCCCCAAGGAGCTGTTTGGTATTGGTATTCGGCTCATAAAGGAGAATATATCCCTCTTTCATGGGAAGCTTCCTGAATTGGGGCCACTGGACTATGAAGCAAAATTGGCTAAGGATTGGCACTAGGACCTAAAGGCTAATGCCTTTGATAATTCAAAACTATTAGCTAGGAAAAATACCAAATGGGAACCTCCGGATTGTGGATGGTTCAAATTTAACTTTGATGGGGCTGCTAAAGGCAACCCAGGAAGGGCAAGTATAGGTGGGATTATCAAAGACTCTATGGGGAATATGGTGGCGGGGTTTGCTGGTGGCATTGGGATTCAGTCAGCCTCGGTTGCTGAGGCTCGTGTGTTGTTTATGGGCCTCAAATCGCTATTTCTCTAGGGATTGTTAATCTCCATATTGAAGGAGATTCCAAAGTGGTAACAGATGCTATGGAAAAAGATAGATTTATAGGTTGGAATACCAAGGATATTTTGATGGATGCTAGCTTCCTAATGTCCAATTTAAGAGATAAAAAGGTGACTCATATTTTTAGAGAAGGCAATTGTGTGGTAGATGCCTTGGCTAATCTTGGCTTGGGTTGGGATTTGACTAGATGTTGGAGGAATAAGGAAAGGCTACTGCCAAATATTCAAGCTTTGATAGAGTGGGACAAGGCTTCCATGGTTAATAATGATGCTCAACTTTTGGATGACGAGAGCTGATGGGGGGGCCCATTGGTTAATTTGGGTGTGCTAGTGGATGAATGTCAATATTGATATGGAGTACAGGTGGAGTTATCCTAGTAAAGCTGAGAGTGTGTGGGGCAGGGAAAGGAGCATCCATGTGTCCTTCCTTTGGGCTTGGTGGATGGGTTTAGTTTATAAGATTATCATGAGATGGCGGGGAGGGGATTTAATTGAGGAATTCAAATCTAGTTTTGGCGGCGTGATGCGGGTTAATTGGAAGGACGTGACTTCTTATCAAGTGAGGGGCCGTACTGTGCGGGCTACTCTTTTGGGAATTGGATTTCTTGTTTTACCTCCTCATTACATTGGGAGGAGTGAGTGTATGAATAATGATGTGACTTTCCATGATGCGATTAGCCCACATTCTAGAGAATTCGGGTCAGCTAATTTAGCTAGGGGTTCCTTTGGCTTATATCGGAAGTTTACTAAATTTAGCTTATCGGTCCGTCCGCATGGGGTGTCATGCTTTCCCTACAACTCCACCAACTTTTTCCCTCTTTGGTGTAATCATAAATTCATCAATTTTTGTGTCCCTTCTCACTGTGGTATATTTCCTCTCCACGCATGTGAATGGTATGCGAGGTTTAATTTGCTTCGCTGTAATCTCGACCTGAATTATCGGTTAAAGATTATTGTAAGCAACTACTACTTTTGGTATTTCTTGCACATCTGTGAGCTTCCTGTGCAGTCTAGCAGTATGGGCGGTGATCGCGTGTGGATGGAACCAAAAAGTTGTGATGAATTTCATAACAACTCATTGGTTTGACACATTTGTGTGGAGGAAGAAATTACTCCACTTATGGAAAGCTTAGTCAGCCATGATCCCATTTTATCGGGTCATTTTTCCAGTTCGTGGAAGGACATGAGGGTTTCCATTGGTGGGATTTCATTCGAAATCAATGAGGATGTTATTGTGCAGGCTACAGGGTTACTGTGTGAAGGGAAAAAATATCCTAAGCATACTAAAAAGTCAGACCACAAGGGCCTTAAGGCATTTTTCAGAGGTGAAGAAACCCCGATTAGGAACCAAGCGGGGTTTGAAAGGGAAGAGCTTCCTAAGCCATGGGACCAGGTGTGCATGGCTCTGATGAAATATGTTACGTTGGAAGGTAGGTTCAAAACTTATTTCTTTTATCATTTCCCTCTATTAAACAACCTTAGGCATAAAATGTTGCTTAGTTTTCCGTTTTTCCTTATTATGGACTTGGAAAGTTCTGTGGACAAGTGTAAAGTGTTGGCTAGTCGAGGTCCCTGTGATCTTCTATCGCTCCCGCTCCATCAGGGGCTAATTCTCCACCTATATCACTTTCATCTTGCCCTTTGCCCACCTAAAGCCATTACCATTGTCCGTGTTGAGAACATTGAACCCCTCTCCGAGGTGCATATCTCCTTGGTCGAGTCCAAGAGTCCTCTTCAAAAGTCTAACATTGAAAATATGGGGAACGCCAAAACCAAATTGGCCAACAAAAAGCTTAAGGGTGGGTTAGGCAAGGCCCATGCCAGTGCGATGGAAGGGCTCTGTGAGCTAAAAGCCACCCAAGCTAACACGACTGTTACTGTCACTTTGCCAAAAAAAGGTAAGGAGAAATGCATGTAGGCTGCGACTGTTAAAGATGGCAAGGGTAAGAATACAGTTAAGAAAGACTCCAGAGGGGATATGGATGTGGGGAACACGAAGCTGACTAGAGGGGAAAGTGTTAGGAGGAGATATGGGAGGCTGGCTAAGAACAACAAGAAGAGGTTAATCATTGAGGATTCAGAGGAGAAGTAGTCAAATAGCAAGGGTTACAAGGAAGAAGATTTTGAAGATGTGGAATAAGATATGGTGGAGAGGCCCTAGCTTACTTTGGTGGACAGCAAGCTCCATTTTGATGGCTCTGGCTCACACTCTATGTAGCCGTTGGTGGATGAGCTTGGTGAGGTTTAGGGTGCTATGGATGTTGGGGTTGATTCAGATAAGGTGACAAAGAGATTGGACACTTTGGACAAAAAAAATTGGGGGCTGACCCGCTTCACTATGAAACTGGGTCACTTTGTTATGAGTACTCTGTCCAATGCCATTAAAGAGGAACTGGAGGGGAAAAATAGCTAGGATAACAAAGAGCAGGTAGGAGAAGAGGCAGTGGAACTCCTGATTAAAAACTGGGACGATGCTATTTAGTTGCTCCTGGTGCTGGTCTGTCGGCTGGTTCTCGGCTATTATTGTGCTGCTTATGGGTTGTCTCTATTTTTTTTCCTGTTTATGTTAGCTGCTTAATTCTGGTCCTTTTTTGGCCCTTGTGGCTCATTGTGTAGGGTACAACGCCTTGTAAATTCTGTTCTACTTTAAAAAAAAAATCTGGAAATGAAAATTTGAAAATGCACAAGTCTAAAAATGAAATCTGATGAGATGTTGCTTTAAAATATGATTTTCAAACCTGGAAGTACAAATCTGAATTCACAAATTAATTTTGGAAATAAAATAGTATGACATAATAAAGAGTTTTATTTGAAGTGGACCACCCTATTATATGCCTTGATAAAGTTAAAAGATCTATGAATTTTATCTACAATATAGCCTGCATAGTCATCAGTCTTATTCACATCCCTGCTTTGGATATCAATTGGCAACACCATTAGATGGCCTCCTTGAAAGTTCAATCCATTAAGGGGATAATGAAAGGGTCTTCCGTAATGATTGCATCCATCTGACAAAAATTAGTGTATGGCTGAATAAGGATGATATCATTTTGAAAGACTAAAATGATTACTGAGACCGATCCTAACATATTTATGTTGAATCCAATACATACAAACAATCTTGTGTAGACCTTCACTTCCACACTCTCGACAAATTTTTTTTGTAAGGACAACAATTCATTTGCCTAGTTTTGTAGGTTAAACTAAATCTTGTTCTCACAAGCAACTTCAAATGTCTCGTACACTTCCATCTACTTATGAAGAAAGCCTCTATCTAAATTGACTTCACCATTACAATAGTGCTTCAAAATATCATAGGGCCATCCTCTGGTTTTATATGTCAAATCTATTGCCATTTGTTGAATTTTCTTCCATCCATGTAATTCATGTCTTTGGTTACAATGTTTATTCTAGAATCCATATACAACTTCCTCCCTCCTATTGACATAGAATTAGTATGGAATACTATCTTGACTTTTAAGCTAAATATTAAAAATTGGTTAGAGCTTATACTATGCAAAGGAGAATAAGAAAAAACTGTAACCTTGTCAACAATTGAAATAGATAAGGGGTCACTCTATTCCACACATATTCACATAGACAATGAACATGATATTTGGGGTTCCTACTCTTACTATTTTTCTATTTATTTATATAATAATAAGGTTACACTACAATATTTTTGTTCTCTTTTTATCTACTCTAACTCCTATTTCCTTTGATACATTCAATCATACTAGTATTGTGCTTCCTGCACGAACATAATATCATGGCTGAATGAAACCAATGTTCAATGCCATGAGGCCCAAATGATATTCATGCATTGGTCTTGAAATGTCATCAAACTGAGACTAGTCATTGTTATATAGTATCAAAGTTTCATTGATACTATTGGTCAGTATGATTTCTCATGTGAATTGATTAAAGATTGATAACCTATATATTCATAGGGTCCAATCATTATGTTTGATAGTGTATTGGCCAGTTTACTGTCCAATGCTATTTGCAAAATAAAATATAGTAAAATATAAAAAAGTGATATTTTCTATCTACTCCACTGTAAATAATAAAGACTATAGAAATTTCCTTCCAATTTGAGTGTTGGAAATCTTTATTATTTACAGTGGAGTAGATAGAAAAGATCAATGTTTTATATTTTAATATATTTTATTTTTCATTGTATTTGATCAACAAATATAGTTTGATGATGATTCTTTGACTAGTGCTACAATATTAGTATCTCGGGGTATTATATATGCAAATATAAACTACATTTCTATGATGCTTGATGTTATACCCATGTCCACTAGTTATCACCATAATTGTTATTATTATGTATATGCAATATAGGGACTATAGAGGTAAGGAGCAACGAGCAAAGAGAAAAGATTTAAGGAAATAGACTTCAAAGAAAGGCATGACACTTTACTATAGATTCCCAAAAGGAGATCACAGTCATGACTATTCAAATAAACAATGATTAGTCCATGTCATAACCATGAAGGGGGCATTGAAATTAATAATAACAGTGATAGGGTAGTATGACGAAATTTAAAAGATACATAAAGAAAAGTAACTAAGCAGTCAAGAGGGCTTTTAAAACATCATAAATCTTGTCAAGGGTTCATTTTCTTCATAGAAGTATGGTAAACTAATAAATATTTCCATCTCACAAAGATTCAAAAGAGGACAACCTACAAGTGTATTAAGGAATGCATGGACAATATCTCAAGCAACTACCACAATTAATTTCTTTAAGTGTTATGCAAGGCCATTGAAATCAAATGAATAAACTCATGCATAACCTAAAAGACAAAGGATAGTCAAGTTGCTAGAGGGCAAGAATCACAAAGGAGATGGGATCAATTTCAACAGAGATGTGATGCACTTTTACATTTTTTGCTTTATTTTTCCTAATAAGGTCAAATACTCTCTTTTAGTGTCTGAATCCACCACATAGAGATTAAATATTCTTACTCTCAAATAAAGTTGAATTATATAAAAAATAGTCAGATGCCTCCCTTAACATAAAGGACAATCTAAAGTACTAAGGAATTTTATATCCTTTATAATAGATTGATTTTAACCAATTAAAAACTTGAGAGGGTAATACACAGGTTGCAAGGAAAGTTAAAATTTTATCATAAGTAGCTCAATCCAAAAGGAAAAAATTAAACATGGAAAAGTATGAGTAGGTTGACCAGCTTCACTATAAGCACAAGTTATTTTTTATAACATCTTACTTGGATATTACTTGATAAGGTAAGGATTGCTCTTTTCCACTCAGTTTCATATGGTGGCATATCTATACACAAATCACCAAACTGTCAAATAACTAAATAAATTGTATTACTTAATAAAGCTGTTACAACATGCCATTCATGTCAAAATCAACTTTTCTTACCACAAAAAATTTGGTTTCCAATTTGATAGGTTCATATTTTGATTCCTGTAGCAACTTCTGAAGGAATTTGGCAGCTTATACTTCTACATGAGGAGAAAATTTCATCTTGTAAACTATTCCAAAGTACAAAACAAATATAAATCATATAATATGCATGATAGTTATAGCTTGCTAGATGTTTAACAACATCTAAAAAGTTTAAGTGAACTAAGAAAAATAGAGAGGCCTTGACCTTCATTTTTTCTTTTTTTAGTTTGTTTCTCTAAATATCTCACAATATTTACAAATTGGTTGCTTTATTTCTTTCTTGTTCAAATAAAAAATAGATACATTTGTATAGAGTCAAGATGAATTCAAGAACTTCAGGTAACAAATATACCATAACTGCTTTTATAAGATACTGACATCTAAGGTCTAAAATCTATTTCTGAAACTTGGCAAAGGGATAAATACATCTTTATGAAGTAGTCTTCAAAAATTATAATAGATAAATGGCTCTAACTATCCACTATCAAACATTCCCAATTCTTTGCTCAACCCTCTAGGCTTGAATCTTGACAACTATTTCACTTTGTAGCTATCCCTATGCCTTTGATATTATCTAGTTATGGCTCCCAAATCTATTGAAAATTGATCATTAGGGTTAAAATTGAAACCTTGCAAATATAATCTTTGTCCAAATCCATCAATAATTTTCCATCAGTAATAAACAATTCCCTTATAAAGAATTGGTGAAGTCAGGTCTAAAATCTGGAAATAAAATTATGAAAATGCACAAGACTAAAAAATGAAATCTGATGAGATGTTGCTTTAAAATATGATTTTCAAACTTGGAAGTACAAATCTGATTTCACAAATGAATTCTGGAAAAAGACAATGACTACCCTGAACCACCCGATATCTTCTTGAGTTTTTTCTAATTTTCGACCCAAGAAAATCATCGAGCAAAACACTGTCGCAATAAATAGTTGAACTCATTTTTATTTATTCTGCCCACAATTAATTTTGCAAGTCCGTCGAAATTCCGATGAACGTCGGGGATAAAATTTTTAAAAAATGCAAATTTCGCACAAGTGCCCGACGATACATCTGATTATATAGCTTTCGTCAGATTTTGCAAACAAATGAGTTAGTGATGCCATGTGATATGAGATGATCTATGATGTGATGCTTATGTGATATGCGATGTATGATATGGATACAATGTAATGGATGTTTCCTTCTCCTTTTTAGTATCTTTCTATGACATGTTATGAGATGGGTATAATTTTATTTTTTGTGTTTTCCCATATGATTATGTCATTATTTATGATATGCAGATGATATGATTATGAAAGATGTATGTATGCTAATGGTTTGTGGATGTAGGGTGGATGCATTTATGATTTTGGTTGACTGTCAAGATACCATGCTAGCGTGGAAAGAAGATAGAAGAATAAGATGAATGGATTGACCATTGATTTTGAGATTGATTTAGAAGTCCAACAAGACCATGACTCATTGAGAATTTATTAGATTATGGTGATGAGATTGATGATTTTCTCATTTATGGGATTGGGACTCTCCTTCATTCCTTATTTTTTATATAACACATAGACACGATGCATTGTGGTATTGATAACTAGGTTGGCGTTGTATCTAGTGCGATGGAATTTGACTTTGCAAACAAATAGGATAGTTTTTGTTTGCACCTTGACATATGGAAACCTCGTTGGAATGTAGTTTAGAAGTTTAGAATATCTTAGACCAAAGCATACACAATAGTCAACAATCTACTCCAAACAACCTCCCTACACACAACTAAGCAAGTATGCACCAAGATTATTTGAGAAGAATACCCCACACACACAACAAAAAGAAGATAATGATTGATGCCCCATTCCTTTCTCTCTAAATTATTTTGATAGACATCATAAAGAGGTCCTCAAAATGGGTCAATAAGATAAATCATAAGAAAAGATTAAAAAAACAAACAGTCTGTTATCTATGTCTCTTGCCAACGTAACATAGCTAAGACAATTTTTGATGTTGATGTCAATTGATTCATCCTAGGACATGTTTATTAGATGTTTTGACTAAAAATAAGTGTTTGATAGGTCTTTGATACAAATTCCACTAACTCATTTACCTATGATCTAGACTTTAGATTTTGACTTTTAGGTTCTCACTTCACGACTTGCATTTACCAAAGTTTGAAGATAATGATTGATTTATTATGGATGAAGGTTTGTTGTGGATGAAAGTGAAATGTGGTGGATGGTTTTGGGATTTTCTAGAATATTTCACAATTTTTAATATTTTGAAAAATGTTTTGAGGCTGTTTTTTATCTTTTTGAAATTTTATGTGAATGTTTTTATTTTCAATTATTTGAGGCTATTTAGGACTTTTCAATTTTCAAATTTTCAAATGTTTTTGCAAGTTTTTTAGTTTTCAAATGTTTTGGGTTTTTTGAGTTTGACCAAGAACCTAACCTAAAAGACTATCCTAGGGGCCTCGGGGGCTTATCAAATATGAGCCTTGCCTATGTTATACACGCAAAGACCACATAGTTCGACTTACTTTGACCAGTTTATTGATGAGATATAAACACTTAATGGATTATTAGTTTACTATGATGAACTCCCAAAGGAATGACCTAGTGTGTCTCGAGGGTGCATCAATGATGGCCTTGCCTACGTTCAAGCTTAGAGACTCGTAGTTCGACATGGTTCTATTTTTTATTTTTATTTTTTGACCTTTTGACCTGTTTAGGGATTTTTGATTTCTTTTGGATGTTTTGGATTTTGACTTTACAAATTTTTGAATGTTTTTGGATTTTAGTTGTACAAGATTTTGATGTTTTTGAATTTTTCTACTTCTGCGAGTGTTTTTGGATTTTTGATGAGGTTTTATGAATGTTTTTGGGATTTTCGATGAGATTTGAAATAAATTTAAGATATACAAGAATCCAATCTGATGCAATCATAAAAAATTGCCCCCAAGTGATGCGATAGACTACCTCAGTATAGACAAGACAAATTGACCTTAGGAGTGTGCTAGGTAGTACTAAAGGGGAATATGATACTTTACAATATCAAGCTATGACATGGACACCGATGGGTGGTGGAATAAATTGGATGGGTGATGCGATGGATGAATGTGATGCGAAGCATTATAAGCTAGAGGGGCAAAGATAGATGGAGGTGCTTATTTATGCAAGGCACTTGTTTCCCAAGTTTTCACCAAGGTAATTTTCCAAAGTGCCACCAAAGTGGTTTTCACTAGAGGATGACTTTTTTCTTTACTATTTTCAATATTTTATTTTATTTTTTGTTATTTTTGTTATTATTATTTTTTTTTCAGATTTACACCCTTCAAGCCTAGGCATAATATTTTTTGAGATGTAGACTGTTGATTCACTCCTGCAAGGGTTCTCCTTCAAGTGGTGACAAATGGTAAGCTTCTGATCCATAACGCATTGTGATAATGAATGGGACCAACCAATTAGGCTCAAACCTCCCCTTACTATCCCGATTTGGAGCATTCTTCTGATTCTACTTGAGGACAAGATCCCCTACTTGGAAATACTGACTCTTGATCTTCTTGTTGTAGCTTCATTTTAGTCAGTTTTGGTATGATTGCAAATGATTTAGGGCATCAAGTCGATGCTCATCCAAAAATTCTAACTCATTCAACCAACATACCCTATATTCTTCATCAGTGATCAAATTCTGTAGTGATACTCATAGTGAGGGAAGCTCAAACTCAATAGGTAGGATGGATTCTGATCCATAGACCAAGGAGAAAGGGGTTGCACCTGTAGTTGTGTGGATACTGATTCTTTAAGCCCATAGGGTGGGATTTAACTACAGATGCCTATCACGACCAACTTCATTGACCGTCTTCTTTAGGATTTTTAGAATGGTCTTGTTTGTAGCCTCAACTTGACTGTTTCCCTGAGCATAGTAGGGGTTAGAGAATTGAGGTTGATGTTAAATCATTGGAATAGCTCTCTTACATCTTGATTCTTGAAGGGTGTTTTTTTATCTAAGATAAGGGCTTGCAAAACACCATAGTGATAAATAATGTAACTCAAGATAAACTTGGAGATTTTCTTCCCTATTATATAAGTCATAGGAATGGCTTCCACCCACTTAGTAAATTATTCAATGGTTGTGATGATAAATTTATGGCCATTAGATGAGGTGGAGGTAATCTTTCCTATGAGGTCAAGCCCCCACTCCGAGAAAGGCCAAGGTGTGACCATTGGCTGTAACTCTTGAACTGAAGCATGGATAAGATCTTTGTGTTGTTGGCACTGAACACATTTTTGCACATACTGATGATATTCTCTTTCCATGGTTGGCCACTAATACCCTATCTTCAAAATTTTCTTGGATAAGGTTATTCCAGTCGAATGGGAACCATAAATTCCTTCATGTACTTATATTAAGGCGATCGAGGCTTCCTCTTGGTTGATACATCATATTAATGTCCCCTCGATGCTTCTACGATATAGGGTATCACCTAAGATGAAAAATTGGGATGCCCTTTTAACAAAGGTCTTAAGATTGGAGGTGATATTAGATGGGAGGGTACCTCTACTAAGATAGGTGAATATATTGTGATACCATGGGGAACTAGCACCAACGATCACACACACAAATTTAGATTTAGGAATTTTAAAAGCGGGTACGAGAAGCTGTTCTACCAATAATTCAAATTGAAGGACGTTGTGTGGCATATATAAAAAAGACCCAATTTTCGCTATGGAATTTTCTACTCAATTGTTTACACGAGCTATCTCTTGGAAAAACAAGAATAGACAACTGAGAGGGGGGGGGAGGTGAATCAGTTGTCACAAAATTTAACACTTATTTAACCTTATTATCCTTTAATCTTATATATGATAATTAACACTGAAAGCATGAATCAACAACATATCAGAAAAACACAAGAACACCAATATTTAATACGTGGAAACCCTGTTAGGGGAAAAACCACGGTGGATGTTAGTCCACAAGATTATACCCTGTTAAAAGTAAGGCTCACTACTTGAAAGGGAAGGCTCACTGCCTTACAAAAACATTCAGATTAAAACCATCTGAAGAATATGAACTAATAAATTAGCTTCTTCAAAAGCCTAATGACAATTTCAGTTAAGCACATAAACACTTCTTCACACTTCGCTCAATCTTCTTCACACTCTGCTCTGCAATCAAATGATTTGATCTCTATTCACACATTTCACATTTACACTTCTCATACACACATTAAGCACACTTCAAAATAAAGAAACAGTCGCTCTTATATATCCGCTAAATGGAATTACATCAACTTTGTCAGCCAAAAATAAAAGAGAAAATGAATTACAAACTGTCGGCCCAATAAATCTCAATGCGCACCAACCAAAATCATTCACAACATAATGAAGACCTAAATCAACTTCCTTGAACATTCCAAAAATTAAAAGATTAATCAATGAGGATCCACAACATGCTACAACCACCATGTTGGCCAAGAACATGAAAACCGTAACACACAACGGAAAAATCTCCGATCACGATCACACCAATCAACACGGACACGCAACAAGGATAGATCACAATCTAGAAACATCAAAAAAAATCACATGATCATACACAATAACTAGAATTACCAGAATTACATTATTTTCTTCCAGAAACATCAGCTACAATAACAAAATAACTGTAGGAACACATAAACACATAACTTGCACAAATCTTGATGCACACCTCTAAAACTTTCAAAGTATAAACTAGATAGGATCAGAAAAAAACCCTTTAAGATCAACTTCTGAATACCACCATACTGAATTTTCTACCACACTGAACTTCATAGCTTCACAGACAACCTCCAACATATTTATTATAATTTTCTCAATATCCTCGACATATACAACCTTCAAAACATCAAATGCTAATAGTGTTGACATCAATGACAACCACATATCAGCAACACAACCATAATATCCAACAATCTCCTCGTTTGGCATTGATGGAAACACATGATGTGAAAAATACCATCAACACAACTAACTCTTCTTCTCATACTGTTCTTCTCCTCCTTACATTACTCTTCTCTGCTCTTCACCCCCAAGGTTCTCTGCTCTTCTCCCACAAGGTTTTTCACATTGTTCTTCTCCCCCTTTGACATCAATGGAAAAGGTACACAAGCTCTGAACCAAATATATGAATCATCTGACTACTCCCTCTGAGTAGTAGCCACCACAACATCAATCTGGATCAAGATATGACTATAAATGCATAGATTGATGTAAAGACTTGCATCTTAGTTCAGATTAGGAGGGAAATCACCCCTAACTTCCATTTGAGATACTCAAAATTATCCTTAGGAATTGGATTAGTAAATATGTCTACAATCTATTCTTTAGTAGGCACATACTCCAGTCTGACTTCTTTGTCACTCACTTTGTCTCTCAAAAAGTGATATTTGATAGAGATATTTTTTTTCTTTGAATGTAGCACCAAATTCTTAGAAATGTTTATTGTACTGGAATTATCACAAAATATAGCAATAGGATCATCATATTCAATTCTAATATCTCTCAGCATCTGCTTCATCCATATTACTTGAGTACAATTGTTTGCAACAACAATATATTCTGCCTCAACAGTAGATAAGGAAATAGAATTATGCTTTCTACTTAACCAAGACACCAACTTCTTCCCCAAGAAGAATGCACCACCAATAGTACTTTTCTTGTCATTCACATCTCCTTCCCAATCTGCATCAGTAAAGGCTCTCAAAGTAAGATCATCATCTTTAGGATACCAAATACCAAAGTCAACTTTCCCTTTCAAGTATCTAAAAATTCTCTTCACAACAGTCGCATGAGATTCCTTCAGATCAGCTTGATATCTAGCAACCATGCATACAAAATTCATGATGTCTAGTTTGGTCTGAGTCAAATAAAGTAATCCACCAATCATTGACCTCTATCTTGTTTTTTTTCTTTAGGAGAATCATCATTTTGTGTTAATTTGCATCCGGTTACCATGGGTGTACCAACTGGCTTTGAGTCTTCCATGCCAAACTGTTTTAGTAAATCTCTTACATATTTGGATTGAGATATAAAGATTCCATTATCTAATTGAGTAATTTACAATCCTAAAAATAATTTCAGCTCTCCGATCATTCAAATCTCAAACTCACTTTTCATTTCATTAGCAAGCTTCATACATAAGTCATCATCACCCTAAAAAATGATGTCATCAATAAAGACTTCAATAATCAACTCTTTATCCAGATCCATCTTGAAATACAGATTACTGTCAGTAGTACCTTTATTGAATCCAAGCTTCAACAAGTATTTATCCAGTCTAGCATACCAGGCTCTAGGGGATTGTTTGAGTCCATATAGTGCTTTCTTCAATCGACAAACCATATCTTCTTTTTCACTCAGTTGAAATCCATCCGGTTGAACAACATATACTTCTTCTTCTAGCTCACCATTTAGAAATGCTGACTTTACATCCATTTGATAGAATTTGTAGTTCTTAAAAGCAACATAAGCAATAAATAATCTTACAGCTTCAATTCTAGCAACAGGGGCAAACGTTTCTTTAAAATCAATACCTTCCATCTGTGAGTACCCTTTACATACCAATCTTTCTTTATTACTGACCACTTCACCTTGTTCATTCAGCTTATCTTGAAAGACCCATTTGGTTCCAATCACATTTTTATCCTGAGGTCTGGGAACAAGAATCCATGCATCATTTTTCTCTATCTGTATCAGTTCTTCCTTCATTGCTTCCATCGAATATTCATCTTTACATGCTTCATTGACATTGCTTGGCACAATCTTGGAAATCAGACAATACTCTTCTGCAATTATTCTTCTATTTTGCACACCTTTGTTCTTATCTCCTATAATCTGATTTTCAAATTGATTTAGCTTTACATACCTCAGAACTTTAGGATTCTCTCAAAGTTCTGGCTCTTTTGTTCTTTCTTCTGCATGTCCACTGTCTTCTCCTTCTTGATTCTCTTGATTCATCATAATAATTTGAACTCGATTATGTGTCTGAGAATTCTTTCCATTTTTAGTACTGTCATGTTGGTTATCTGAATCATATCCACAGTATCTAGATGATCTAGTAGTGTCTTCATCAACTCTAACATTTTCACTTTCAACCATTTTCCTCAATATTCTATTATAGCACTGGTAGGCCTTGCTCTTAGTAGAGTAACCCAAAAAGATTCCTTCATCACTCCTAGCATCAAACTTGCCAATATCTTCATCTCTCTTGATATAACATCTACTTCTAAAGATTTTTAAATATTTAATAGTAGGCTTATAACAAAACCACAACTCAAAAGGAGTCTTACCAGAATTACCATTGACATTTACCTAGTTGATAGTATATACAATAGTGCTTACAACTTCTCTCCAATAGATATGAGGAACATTACCTTCCAACATCATAGTTCTAGCAACATCTAGATTTTTTTTGTTCTTTCTCTCAACAACTCCGTTTTGTTGAGGGGTCTGGGGAGCAGATAACTGTCTTTTGATTCCATGATCTTCACAGAAAGAATTGAACTCTCGGGAAGTGAATTCACCACCTCTGTCTGACCTTAAGAATTTAATCTTTAGACCTGTCTCATTCTCGGCCATAGCTTTGGAACTTTTGAACTTTTCTAATGCTTCATATTTTTCTCTCAAGAAAGCAACCCATATCATCCTAGAGTGATCATCAATAAGAAACATAAAGTACCTTTCTCCTTGTAGACTTCTGATTTTGGAGTGACCACATAGATCAATATGCACCAACTATAGTACTCCATTAGAATGACATTGTTTGCTCAAAAAATAAATTCTAGTTTGTTTATACATCTGACATTCCTTTCATATGGTGTTAGTAGACTTCACTAGCTTAGGAAGATCTCTAATTGCTTGAGTGGAGCTTAATTTGACAATTTTATCAAAATTCACATGACATAGCCTCCTATGCCATAACCAAATTACATCAACTTGAGAAATTAAGCAACTTTCACTAGCAACACTTAGGGGAAAATATTACCTCTTGTCTTTGTACCTAAAGCAATTACATTTCTAGAACTTCCCAATATCTTGTATTTTCCATCTTTGAACTGAAGATTGTATTCCTTGTCGACCATTTGTCCAAAACTCAACAGGTTATGCTTCAATCCTTCAACATAAAGTACATCATCTTTATTATATTTACCACTAAGAGAAATAGTGCCTCTGCCACAAATCACACTGACATTTTTATTTCCAAATATTACAACACCACCGTCATATGTATCCAAGCTTATAAACTTGATTTTCTCACCAGTCATAAGATGTGAGCATCTGCTATCAATCACCCATTCATCCTTTTCTTCAATTTTGGCTGCAAGAGATTTCTCAATATTCTTATCACTAGCACATTCAATGGATACCTGACCATTTTCCTTGATAGCAATGAATACCCACCCATCTTCATTTCTATTTTCTTTATCAGATTCATCATCAGTAACACCCTCTTTAGCAAAATAACATTTTTAAAATCTAGGCTTATCAGGTTTGAACCTGTGAACTCTTTCTGGACACCTTGATGCAAAATGACCTATCTTATTGCAAGAGAAATATTTAGTAGGAAACTTTACTTTATACTTACCTTGTCCTTTGGCTTCTCTTTTCACAATCAATGCTTCTAGCTCTTCTAACTCTTCATACTTGAATGTCTTTCTTGAACTTTCTCCCGAATCATATCTTTGTTGGTTTCTTCCAGATACAGTAGCCATAAATGCAAATTTTGTCTTAGGATTAGAATCACCAAATTCATTCAATTCAAAGGCGGCAAGCTTACCAATCAGCATATCTCTTGTCACATTTGTTACTGTCTCGAGTTCTTCAATAGCATGAGCTTTCATTTTTTAAGAAGTAGGCAATGATCTTAGCACTTTAGCCACAATCTCTTCTTCATCTAAGATTCCACCAACACATCTAATACCCATTACTAATTCATTTACTTTTTGCATGAAAGAAATAATGGTTTCATCTTCGCTCATTTTCAAGTTTTCCTACTTTCCTTTCACACTTTGTAGCTTAGAAAATTTCACTTGTGAATCTCCTTCATTCAATGTTTCCAGCTTCTTCTAGATCTCATATGTTGTTTTCAGACCTATCACATTTGTCATCTCTGAATCTGTCAAAGCACTCAATAATTCTTCTATAGCCCTGGTTTTTGTTTCAGCTTCTTTGATCTCATCAGGAGTAGAGGGACCATTTTGAGAAATAAAATATTTGTCCTTTGTAATCTCGGATCACCAATGCACTTCAAATGACACTCCATTCTAACCTTCCATATAGATTATTTTGTTCCATCAAATTTAGGACTATCCTTCTTGTATGATGCCATCTCAGATCACCTCAAGCTATTAAAATTCTTTAGAGGAACCTGCTCTGATACCAATTGTTGGCGAAACAACGATAGACAACTAAGGGGGAGGGGTGAATCAGTTGTCATAGAATTTAATATTTATTTAACCTTATTAACCTTTTATCTCAGATCTGATAATTAACAATGAAAGCATGAATCAACAACACATCAGAAACACAAGAACACCAAGATTTTATACATGGAAACCCTGTTAGAGGAAAAACCACGATGGATTTTAGTCCACAAGATTATACCCTGTTAGAAGTATAATGAAAATGAATAAGGAATGTGCATGCATTCAAGAACACTTCCTAGAGCTCACTTCTCAAAAGGGAAGGCTCACTTCCTTACAAAAACATTCAGATGAAAACCATATGAAGAATATGAATTGATAAATTAGCTTCTTCAAAAGCCTAGTGACAATCCTGGTCAAGCACATAAATAATTCTTCACACTTTGCTCAATCTCACTTCTCAAAAGGGAAGGCTCACTTCCTTACAAAAACATTCAGATGAAAACCATATGAAGAATATGAATTGATAAATTAGCTTCTTCAAAAGCCTAGTGACAGTTCTGGTTAAGCACATAAATAATTCTTCACACTTTGCTCTGCAATCGAATGATTTGATCTCTATTCACACATTTCACATTTACACTTCTCATACACACATTGAGCACACTTAAAAATGAAGAAACAATCTCTCGTATATATCCGCTATATGGAATTACATCAACAACTCTGTCAGCCAAAAATAAATGAATAAATGAATTACAAACTGTTGGCCAAATAAATCTCAATGCACACCAACCGAAGTCGGTCACAAAATAATGAAGACCTAAATCAAATTCCTTGAAAATTCCAAACATTAAAAGATTAATCCATGAGGATCCACTAAATGCTACAACCACCATGAAAACCCGGACACACAACAAAAAAATATCTGATCACGATCACACCAATCAATGCAAACATGATAGATCATGATCTAGAAACATCAACGAACATCACTTGAGAATACACAACAACTAGAATTACCAGAATTGCATTATTTTCTTCTAGAAGCATTAACTATAGTAACAGAATACCTATGGGAACACATAAACATACAACTTGCACAAATCTTGATGTGCACCTCTGAAACTTCAAGAGTATATACTGGATAGGCTGAGAAACAAACCCTTTAAAGCACAAATTATGAATACCACCATACTGAATTTTCCACCACACTGAAATTCACAGCTTCATAGATAGACTTCAACATATTTATTATAATTTTCTCAATATCCTCGACATATACAACCTTCAAAACATCAAATTCTAATAGTGTTGACATCAATTCCAACCACATATCAGCAACACAACCACAATATCCAACAATATATTCTCAAAGGCTATATCAATGAAGAAGTCCTTAAGACTTTCTACCATCTTTTTATAAGGAATGAGTTTATCATCCTTGTTTTGGTAGTCATTGTTTACTTGGTTAAAAATCAATTGTCAGTCTCCATAAACTTTTAACTCTTTTATTTTCCATTGGAACACTATTCTTAGACCTGTTATCAGAGCTTCATACTTACAAATATTCTTAATACATGGAAAGGATAGCCGGTATGACTTTGGAATAAAATCACCTTGAGGGGTGATAAAGAGAATACTCACCCCTGATCCATGTTGAGTATATGATCCATCAAAGTAAATTTTCCATTGATCTCCTACATTAAGGAGAAAGATCGATTCATCAAGAAACTCAAATATCAAAGGATTCTCGGCATAAATGGGTGCTTCTACTAGTTGGTCCATAATTACTTGTCCTTTGATAGTCTTGCACTCCACATACTCTATGTCAAACTTTGTCAAGATCATTACCCATTTGGCCATTTGCCCAGTGAGAGTTGCTTTGGATAATAGATATTTTAATGGGTTGATCTTAGCAATAAGCTTAATTTTGTGTGAAAGCATGTAATGTTTGGAATTTTATGAAGTAAAGACCATTGTTAAGCATTCCTTCTCAATGGATGATTAATTCATTTCATATCCTACCAATGTCTTGCTAATATAATAAATGGACATTTCCTTTCTCGTTTCATCATGTTGGGCCATAAGAAAACCTAATGCTGCTGATGTCACTGAGATGTATAGGATCAATGGCTTGTTTGGTATCAGCGACATGAGAATTGGAGGTGATAATAGGTAGTCCTTGATCTACTGAAAATCCTTATCACACTTCTCATCCCATTTATATGTTATTCCTTTATGAAGAAGATGTGAGAAAGGGTGGATCTTGTCTGACAACTGTGCTATGAATCTTATAATGGATTATAACCTTCCTTATAACCCTCTCATCCATTTCAATGTTTTCCATGGCTCCATTTCTAAGATTTCTTTCACCTTTTCTAGATATATCTCTATCCCTCTTTGTTACACTATGTAGCCAAGAAGCTTCCCTGATGTAACCCCAAATACACACTTTTTTGGATTTAGTATTACCTTATATTCTTCAAGCCTATCAAATATTGGTCCCAATATCTCTATGTGGTCCTTTATTGTCTTTGATTTGGCCAAAATATCATCCACATAATCTTTGACTATTTTATGGATCATATCATGAAATATTAGGGTCATTGCCCTTTGATAGGTCATTGCAACATTCTTTAGCCTAAACGACATCATGTTCCAATAGTATGTTCCCCATGGAAAAGTAAATGTAGTTTTATGTTGATCCTCATTGGCGATCATTGGTTATAGCCTAAAAATCCATCCATGAGTGACAAAATTTCATGTCCTACTATTAAATCAATAATAATACCAATGTTGGGAAGAGGTAAATCATCCTTTGGACATGCTTTGTTCAAGTCCCTCATATTTGTGCATATTCTGATGCCCCAAGTTGGGGGTATACTAATCTTAATTTAGTGGTTTGGCCATTTGGGGTGAAAGCTGATGTTGATTTCATGAAGAGAGAGTTATCATCAAATAAGTCAACGATGTTAAGGGGGAAGTCATCTAGGGTAGTATCACATGATGTTGGTAATGAAGAGGAAGCCTCAACCCATTTATTAGAATTACCCTTGCCAATAAGGGTCACCTTGCTAGTAGTACATCCTAATCCAAGACTCTTTGGACATCTCTTAGGAATGATGGGTTCTAGCAAACCGTTATCATTTTATCCTAGATTTTCATTCTTGTTGTACCCCCATCCCATCATTAGCTGTAAACCTTTATTATCATCTTCCATGGGAAGAACGGGCATGGGTAGGTTGTCCTAATAGAGTAATTTAGATACATCTTCCTCATTGACATCCTCTTTGTTCAAGTCCCCTCACTTGGTGAAGGTGGAAGATGAAAGATTTAATGTTTCAGTCACTTTGTTGATAGGTGTGGGTTTTCCATAAGATTTGGGGGAAATAGGTAATTCTCCTAGCACAAAAGTTTCCTTTAACTTATAATCTCCACAACCATTGTCCTTGATTACTGCCTTGATGTTGGGTATATTCTGCACAATATTTTTTTTGGTTTTCGAGGTAGATGCAATAGAAGATGGGTCAAAAAATAAGGAGGAAGATGTAGGCCCTTCGCCATTCTTTGGTATTTTGGGTATCTTGTAGAACTTAGCCTCAAGGTTTTTGCAATAGTAGAAATTCTTAGGATCTCCATCGATAGTAACTTCTTTATCCTCAAAAGGAAACTTGACACATTGGTGGTATGTGGAAGCTATTGTTTGCATGGTATGAATCCATTATTGACCAAGCAAGATATTGTAGGGAAGATCAATATTTAGCACTTGGCATGTAGTCTCAACAATGATGAGTCCCACTTGGATAGGTAGCTTGATGATGCCTTGCGACACTCGTTCTTTATCATAATATTACCTTATAGTTGTACTCTCTATCTTTTCAATAGCATCCTCTGAAAAATCCAAGTTCTTGACTAGTTGAATGGTGTAAATGTTTAGACCAACACCTCCATCTACTAAGACTCTTAAATTTATTTTTATAAATAATTAACTCAAGTTGCAAAGCACGATTGTGAGATGGTTGAATTGGTAGGTCTTGTTTTGAGAAGGTGAGAAGATGGGGGGTAGTGATATACCTTATCATAGCTTGAAATTTTTTTGTATCAATATTATTAGGATTGTAGGTAGCTAATAAGGACTTTTCTAGTATATCTCTATGTGCGGGGGATAACTTCAATAGTTCTAGATTAGATATTTGTGTAGGGGATTTGTTTAGCTGGTCAAGGAGATTGTAGTTTCTAGGGTTTGACGTTGGAAATGTAGTTTGTGCCCTAGGTTGAGATGAAGCTCCTTGGATTGTAAGCTTGACACATTGTGTGGTGACTCCACACTCTGTACTAGGTCCTTTAACAATGATGGTTGTTACAACATTGTCACAAAACGTGACCACATTGGATTATACATGCACTATGTTGGTGTAATTTTTTCCATTGCCATCGTCGTTCCCTTTATTGTGATCTGGCATTGGATTCTTGTATATCTTGAGGTCTTGGTTACCTGCTAGAACATCAATAGTTACGTCTCCATTTTTTATAAGGTCTTGGATAAAGTTCTTTAGCTTCATATAGTTTGATGTTTTATATCCTTTGATCTTGTGAAAGTTGCAAATATCCTTTTCATTATATCAAGGTGGTTTATCTCGAGGTTCTTGATAGTTTTGGAAATTGGGGAGCGTAATCAAGTTTTTTTGCACCAATTTTTGCATGGAGGATTCAATAGGTTCCCACAATGGTGTGTATTTGCGTTTTGGGTAGTTGTTCCTATTGGGGGGTCTTATTTTATTGAGTTTCAATGTTATTGATTTTTTTATTCTATGGTGGTAGTGTGGTTTGTTGTACAATTTGTTGCGCATCGGTTGGTTGATTGGTGTTTTCTCTAGGAGAACTTATGACGACTTTAGCATTAACAACACCATCATTTTTCACATGCTTGTTCTTGTCCCACACACGAGGCTTTTCATTTGAACTAGTAGATGGGAAGTTGTCTTTATACACTATTTTATTTCCCTATGACATTAGGGCTCTCTAGATGTTAAGGCCCCTAGGGAAAAGCTCATCATAAGTGGTGATACATTGCATTTAAGTGGAAGGATAGTTCTAGATCAACATTCGTTAGTATAATCCCCACTTTTTTTCTCATCGAGAACGAGCCACTTGCTCTTACTAGCTCTTTGCCTCCACATTTGTAGGAAGTTAGCAAAAGAATCTCCTTTATTCTACTTGAGAGTGTACAACTCTTCTAAGCTTGCATCCATGTCTAGGTTAAAGGAGAAATGGTCTATGAATCTATTGATTATTTCTTGGAATGTTTTAATGTCTGGAGGCAACTATGAGAACCATGTTGCAAGTATGGATGTTTTTGATAGTGTTTTCATTAATGTTGTCATTGATGTCAACGCTGTACAGGTTGAGTAATTTGATTTTTTCAAGTTCTTTTGAGAAAATTTGAGAAATAATGGAACCAATGTTGAAGTGTGTGATTCGGTATTGTGGTCCACATTTCTTCTGTGTTGATCTTATACCTATGCATATTTGTAGGTGTGTTCATAAGCTTTAATGTATTTTATATTCTGAGTTTCAGCTTTTGGTTTGATGGAGAGAAAACGTTAAGTTCACCGGTGTGTGAATTGGTTTGTTAGTATTATCTGGTTGTGGACTATGAAATTTATTTTGGCTCTATAGTCCTCTGGTATTTGGTTTTAGATCTTGTGGATCTGGGAGATTACTCTTTGTGATGGTTTCTACATTCTAGAAAAGTTTCTAGTGATTTGGTGCTCTGTAAAACCTACTCCAGAGCTCTGATATTTTTGCTGGTTGTCCCGGTTGGACTAGTGAAGTGTTCTTTGCAAATGAAGTTTGTTGAAGTTGTTGCAAATGTATCTAAGGTGGTCTCAGAGATGGTTAAATGGTTGGTGAAGAGTTTTGAGTTGTCTGTGTGAGATTATGTTGTTGTTTATGTGTGTACTTCAAAGTTCATCGATGTTTTCATTAGGTTTGTCCGACCTAGTGTTTACATATTACATTATGATTTCGCATCAATCTGAGGAAGCATGTGTGAGATCCAATATTTTTTTAGGGTCCTAAATTAAATATGTAATTGGTCCTCTCACATTCTTATCCACCGTGGGAATGTTGAGTATTCGACCTTGTTTGAATTTGTAATTTGAAACTGTTTAGCCGACCTTATGAGTGTTTCTAAGATTGATGCTAGTATAAAAGTGAATCAAGTTGTAGAAAATTGATCATCCATCCATCATTTGATTTGAGAAAGTACACGGTGTGCGAATAAGTGCAAAAAGTAGAGTATGGAAGAGCGAAGTGTGGCAACAATTTTATGATCAAGTTGCAAAGTGTGTAAAACTCTTACTGGTGGATCTTTATCTATTTATTTGTATTTTCCTGTAGGAAGTGAGCCTTCCTTTTTGGATAGTGATTCCTAAGGCAGTGAGCCCTTAATCTTGGTAGCGAGCCTTTGTTTCTGGGTAGTGAGCCCTCTAGAAGTAAGCCTTTATATCCGGTATTGCATTACATCTATATTGTGAGTTAACCCTCACTATGGTTTTTCCCTCATTAGGTTTTCCATGTAAATATGGCGTCTCTGGTGTTGTGTTTCTGTTATTTGCATTTCATGTTTACACTTAATAACAAATTGAAGTTAAAGTGGAATTATTTAAGTTTATAAGTGACTTTTTTTTATACAACTTATTCACCCCCCTCTTAGTTGTCTTGTGTGCATTTCAAAAATTGGTATCAAAGCTCTGGTTCCTCGGTGAAAAGCGTAACCTCTTGAGGTAGATCTTATGGCACACAATTTGCAACTTCCTATTTTTGATGGAGCTGATTACAGTGATTGGAAAGAACAGATTAGGAGTTATGTGATTTCTATTAGTTTCAATACTTGGAAAGTTGTGGAGACAAAGTATGTGATACTAGTAGCTAGTCCTTCCTTTGCTGATGAGGTTGCAACTTTTGAAGATAATGAAAGAGAAAGGTATGCCCTCTTTAGTGCTTTATCTAAAAATGAAAGAACGAAAGTCATCTCTCTGGGTACAACTAATGAAATATGGACAAGATTGAAAGACATTTATGAAGTGAATGAGAGAGTAAATTTGTCAAGGAAATTAACTACTAAGAAAATTTTTGAGAACTAGAGAATCGAAGAAGGAGAAGACATTGAAAGTTATTATCAGAGAGTTGAAACTATAGCAACTGAAATCAAGAATCAAGGTTGTACCATGAAGGATGAAGATATAATTGAGAAAATCTTGATGAACTTGCTAGACAATTACAGTGACAAAGTGTCTACTCTTGAAGAACAGTATGATTTGAAGATATTCACTAAGGAACATCTATTTGGAGTCCTAGCTGCATTCAAAATGAAATTTTTTGCAAGAGATAAGGAGAAGACTAAAATATCCTTTAAAACAATGAAGATAGGATATGATGATGATATGATGATACAAAATATCATGAAGCAAATTTCACAAGGAGATAGAATAATGGTATTGGTAAATATAAAGGTAAGTTTCCTTTTAAGTGTTTCAGTTGTGGAAAAAATGGTCATTATGCATCAAGATGTCCTAATAGAGCTACAAAAAAGAAGAATAAGGATGGTAATAACAATAATTACAAGGATAAGAAGGATAGGAAGTTCAAGAAGTTGTATTATGTCAAGGGAGATGCAGGAATTTCTGATGATGAATCTGACTATGAGGAAGATAAAGATGAATGCTTGTTTCTAGCCCTGGAAAAGAAGTGTGCAAAGGAATCTAGTTTGAAGAACAAGAAGATTGAAGTAGAAGGTACTTTGGTGACTGGTTTTCATGCTAGACAAGATGAAGAATTTTGGGTAATTGAAGATGGATGTTCAAATCATATGACTGGAGATAAGAGTAAGTTCACTAAACTTGAGAAGTATGATGGAGGTATAGTCATGTTTGGAGATGAATCTGGTGCTAAGATTGTTGGTAAAGGAACAATTAGCTTTGATGGAAAACATAATAATGATGATGTTTACTATGTAAAGGGTTTAAAGTATAATATCTTAAGTGTTGGACAAATGTGCAATAAAGGTTTTAATCTTGTGTTTCAGGATAACACTTTTGAGATCAGGAAAGGATCTAGAACTGTGGTTGGAGCTAGAAAAAGAACTCATGGAAACATCTATCAACTTAAAGGTGGTGATGATCAGTGTTTTGTTTCACACAGTAATGAAAGTTGGCTTTGGCACAGGTGAATGGGACATGTGAATTTTGATAATCTGGTTAGAATCGGTTCTAGAGAAGTTGTGAGAGATCTGCCTAGAATCACAAAACCTTTTAATTCAATTTGCAGAAGTTGTCAGATGGGAAAGCAGAAGAGAAACAATTTTAAAGGAAAAGATCAATCTTCTACCAGAACGCTTGAATTAATTCATACAAACCTTTGTGGTCCTACAAGAACAGGTAGCCTGAATGATGACATGTACTTTATGCTTTTAATTGATGATTATTCTAGGATGACATGGGTTACATTTCTTAGAGAAAAGGATTAGGCTCTTAATATATTCAAGGTGTTTAAGACAAGAGTAGAAAATGAGGCAAATCTGAGAATTAAATGCTTAAGATATGATAGAGGTGGAGAGTTTACATCTGGTGAGTTCAATGCATTCTATGAAGAGAATGACATTAAAATACATGATTCTACTTCTAGAAATGCACAACAAAATGGACTTGTAGAGAGAAAGAATAAAACTGTACAAGAAGTAGCTAGAACCATGATGAAAGAATCAAATGTTCTTGATGTGTATTGGAGAGAAGCTACACACATTGTTGTTTACATTCTTAACATAGTTCAAATAAGAAGTAACAACACTAAGACTCCTTATGAGTTATGGACTCGTAAGTCTCCTACTGTGAAATACTTTAAGGTATTTGGTAGTAGATGTTACATTAGAAGAGATGAAGAAAATATTGGAAAATCTGATGCAAGATGTGATGAAGGAATCTTTCTTAGATATTCTAATAATAACAAGTCTTTCAGATGTTTTAATAAGAGGCTAAGAAAAATCATTGAAAGTACTAATGTGAAGGTTGATGAAGCTATGTATAGATCGGTAGAGATAAATGAAGTTGAACCTGATGAGCCTATCTGTGAGAAATTATAGGAAGAAGAAAAGGAAGAGAAAGAACAAAGTGAAGAAGAAGAATAAATCCCAGAACCTGTACTCAAGACTCCTAAATATGTTTAGAAAAATCATCTGAAGGATTAGATAATTGGAGACAAAAGTGAAGAAGTGAAGATAGGAAGCAAAGTGGTTGAGGTAAACTTGTGTTTACTTTCTAAGATTGAACCTAATACTGTGAATGAAGCATGTAATGATGAAAGTTGGATGAAAGCAATGGAAGAATAATTATAACAGATAGAAAAGAATGAGACTAGAGAACTAGTCCCTAGACCTGCAAACAGGAATGTAATTGGTTCGAAATGGGTATTCAGAAACAAACTGAATGAAGATGGTGAAGTAGTAAGGAATAAAGAAAGACTAGTATGTAAAGGATATTCACAGGTTGAAGGCATAGATTTTGAAGAAAATTTTACACCTGTAGCAAGAATGGAGGCCATTCGGAAGTTCTTGGCATTTTTAGCTCATAAAGACTTCAAGGTATATTAGATGGTGAAGGGAAAAAATTGGCAGGATCTAAAGACCCAATAGTGCAGAATAGATTCCCTTAACACTAATACAACAGAGGAGGAGAGCTGAAATCAAGTTTCAAATGCATCAAAAGATACTTGAGATAAGATACATGCAACATAAAATAGATTACACCAATTGAGCATTCACAGATAACACAAGATATACATGGGAAAACCTTTACAGGTAAAAAACCCACCGCACCAAGCAAAGAATATTTTGTATTACAATAATAACAATCTTACATACAAATCACAGTCTTGCTTCTATTCAGCTCACAACAGTACCACCCGAGTTATCTCTATGTTCAATGCTATCTGTAACATATAAATCACCATCTTAATCCTTGACCCATGCAATATTGTACTCAACTTACACAGTCATATGTTGCATTCAATTCTATCAACCAATTGCCGACCATCAGGTTCATGAATCTCTCATCCAATCACACAATTGATCTACACATGTTGATCTCCCTGCATCGAGCCACCCAGGCATTAATGCCATCACCCAAATAGGGTTTTGTCCGCCACCCTGAGTTGACCTGCACCTGCTGCAATAACTATTTTGGTTTCCAACCAATAAACACTTTGTCACTGAGCCACGTGTCTGGAGTTTATACGACTACCGCTTCTGTCACCAATTACAACTCGATCAACCCAGTCTCTGAGCTCATCGAGCTCTTACACTGCTATCGCAGCCCTAATGAGTTTGACTCATGGTATGGCAAAGAGCTCGACCGAGCTCACCCCGACATCACCAAGCTCAAACAACCCTTCCTCCTGCGTTACCGCAGCTGGCACCAAGACTCACCGTGGTATGATGGTAGCCGACATGGCTGACCGCAGGCAGTCTTACTGCGGCCACCATGGTCAGTCACTTGACTGGCCGCGGTATGGCGGTAACCACCAACCAAGTCGCTGGTGGTCTTACTGCAGCCACTGCGGTCAGTCACTTGACTGGCTGCGGTATAGTGGTAACTGCCAGACCCAATTGCATGCAGTCTCACCGCGCTACCACGGTGAGTGGACCCACCACCTGCGGTATGGCGGTAACCGCTAGGATAGTCACCGTTAAAGCTAGACTTAGCCACCGCGGTAAAGCGGTAAAGGTAGAAAAGGAACAATTTAATGCCAAGTCATGAAAGATGGGGCTTCGAGATAGAATTTGAGACACATTTTCTCAACAAGCTCCCACTTGGCAAACACTTCCAGCAACCCCCATGGCTTCAAAAAATTATTATCTGTCATAGGCCCCAAGGCCCATCGATTTTGCGCACCATCTGAACTTGTCTGTGCTAACCAGCTTTGTCAAAGCATCTGCAACATTCCTCAAGGTGTCCACCTTTTCCAGACTTACCTTTCCATCTTCAACCATATCCCTCATGAAGTGATATTTCACATCAATGTGCTTGGTTCTGGCATGAAAGGTCAATTTCTTTGCCAAACAAATGGCACTCTGACTATCACAGCAGATTGAAATTTTCTCAACATTAAATCCAATGTCTGAACACAAACGGTTTAACCAAACTGCCTCTTTACAGTCGTGAGTTTCAGCCATGTACTTTGCCTCTGTTGTGGATAAAGCAACTACAACCTATCGCTTGCTCATCTAAATGATTGCTCCACCATTAAGCATGAAAGTGTATCCACTGGTGGATTGCCTGCTATCAATGTCCCTTGTCCAATCTGAATCAACATACCCATGAATACTGAGAGTCCTTTATGATGCAACCAAATTTCCATGGTAACACAGTGAATAATATGAAGTCCCCTTCAAATACCTAAATACTCTCTTCACAGCATCCCAATGTGATCTTCCCAAATTTGCCATAAATCGGCTTAGAACTCCCACTGCTTGGGCAATGTCTGGTCTTGTACATACCATAACATACATCAAACTGCCAACAACACTTGCATATGACACACTGGTCATGTCCTCCATCTCAGTAGCAGATTTTGGATAGTCTTCAACAAACAGCTTAGTTCCATGCATGATTGGAACAAAAAGTTGCTTGCAATAATCCATGCTAAACCTCTCCAAAACTATTTTCACATACTTACTCTGACTGACCCAAAGCTTTCTTCTTCTTTTTTCCCTGGTAATCTCCATTCCAAGAATGTACCTTGCCGCACCAATATCTTTCATATCAAACTTTGCAAGCAACTGAGACTTTAGATCAGAAATCATAGTCTTGCTATTTCGAATGAATAACATATCATCCACATAAAGAGTAATAACGAGCACACGATCATTCTTGGATTTATAATAAATGCAATGATCAGATTTTTATCTCACAAATCTAATTGACAACACAAACGTGTCAAATTTTTGGTACCACATTCTAGGAGATTGTTTTAAACCATAGAGAGATTTATTTAATTTGCAAACCAGATTTTGTTTACCTCTTTCAACAAAATGCTCAGGCTGGGACATGTAGATTTCTTCTTCTAGCTCACCATGGAGAAACGTTGTCTTCACATCCATCTGCTCAATTTCAAAATCATACATAACTGCTAATGACAATAAAAATCTGATGGATGTCAGCTTTGCTACAAGGGAAAAAATCACTCCATAATCAATTCTCTCAATTTGAGAAAATCCTTTTGCAACCAACCTAGCCTTATACTTCTCAACACTTCCATCAAGGCATGTTTTATTTTTGAATACCCACTTATAGCCAACAGGCTTTCACCCTTTAGGCAGTGGTACCAAATTTCAGGTATCATTCTTTTTCAAAGAATCCATTTCTTCATTCATGACATCCAACCAAGAATTTGAATCAGCCTTGATGATTGCTTCTTTAACAGTCCTAGGTTCATCAGTGTTGGTAATTAAAGCATAGGCACAGTTTGAATCTAACGTAGAGAAACCATACCTTTCAGGTTGCCTTTTCTCTCATGTGGATCTTCTTACAAGCTGGGGTTGTTCTTCATCACCAGAACTTCCGAAGCTACTTGAGCTCTCCTCAATCTCAGGTACACTATGCAACTCTTCCCTTTCTAGATTTTGGGGAATCTCAATTGCATCCTTCTTTTTGTCACTCCAATTTGTCTCAAGTTGTTGATCACTTACTGAAGGTTTTAGCTCATGAAGTATCATGCTCCTACTATACAAAACCTTCTCAGTAACATGGTTCCAAAGCTTGTAGCCTTTCACACCAACTCCATAGCCGATGAGAATACATTTGACAACCTTGTTATCCAACTTAGATCTCTTTTCATTTGGCACATAAACATATGTGTCACAGCCAAACACACAGACATGCCTCAGAGAGGGCTTCTTACCAGACCATGCTTCCAAAGGCATCTTATCAACAAGAGCAGAGCAAGGAGATCTGTTTATTAGAAAACATGTTGTAGCCACAACCTCAGTCCATAACTTCTGCTCTAGGCCAACACCACTTAGCATACTCCTTGCCTTTTCCATCAATGTCATGTTCAGCCTTTCAACAACTCAATTTTGTTGTGGAGTGTAAGACACTGTCTTATGCCTTTTAATTCCATGATCAGTACAATACCTTTCAAAATATATAGAAAAAAATTCACTGCCATTGTCTCTCCTCAAACATTTAATTTTCCTTCTAGTTTGATTCTCTACCAAATATTTAAACTCTTTAAACCGACTGAACACTTCTAATTTACTTTTAAGAAAGTATACAAATTTCCTTCTCAAACAGTCATCAATAAAAGAAACATAGTATCTAGACTTCAATAACAAAGGAACATTAACTAGACCAAACACATCAGAATGAACATAATCCAGTATACCAGAAGATTTATGAGGACTAAAATAAAATGAAACACGGTATTGTTTTCCATAAATACAATGTTCACAAAAATTAAACTCAAGGTTAAAATCATCAAGCCCTTCTACAATATTTTTATTCTTCAAGGTTTTTAAACCTTTCTCACCAATGTGACCAAGTCTATGATGCCATTGAATAGTCTTCTCAACTGGGAGTTTTACCTCCAAAGCATTTGCAACCAAAGAAGTGTCTTCATCTTTCTCAACAAGAACATCATTGTTTGACTTCATAGAGGCACTATTGCAAAGAACAGGGCGTGCATCCAGCTTGTACAGGGTGCCAATACAAATACCCTTAGCCAGCACCATTGCACCTCTAGCCATTTTACATCCCTTACTTGAAAAATGAACTTCTACACTAGCATCATTTAGGTTGCTGACAGAAAGAAGATTTTGAGCCAAACCTGGTATGTGAAGTATGCCACCAATACCTTTAACTCTCCCGTCAGGAAACTGAATTCTAACTCTTCCTCTGCCAACTATCTCCAGTGTTGAATCACTTGCCAAGTACACCTTTCCACCATCATAGTTCTCGTATTTAGAGAAACATTCTCTATTGGAAGTCATGTGAAAAGATGCACCTGATTCAACCATCTAGACATCATCAGATGCCTGAGTTATCAAGGCTACTACAATGAAGGCATCTGCATCACTTTGAGAAGATTCATTGTCAGAAAAGTTCTTCTTCTTCTTCTCCTTGCAGTCCTTCCAGATATGACCAGGTTGCCCACAATTCCAGCATCTCACCTTGAACTTTTTACCAAGAGACTTTGATCTCCCTGTAGATTTGGATTTTGACTTCTTGCCTTTTTCCTTTGGTCTACCTCAAACAACAGGAGCCTCTTTGGCCATCTCTGAAGACTTCCTCCGCATCTCTTCAGATAGCAATGAGGCAACTACGTCTTCCATCTTGAAAGCATCGGTAGTGCTTCCAATGGTCATCACAAGATGATCCCAACTATCAGGTAACGAACACAATAGGAGCATGAAACGATCCTCCTCCTCTATCTTTATGCCTACAAATGCCAGCTGAGTAACACTCATATTAAAGGAGTTTAGATGGTCTGCAACAGATGCACCTTCTTCCATCTTCAAGGAGTACAATTTTTTCCTCAGGAATAACTTATTTACTAGAGACTTTCCCTGATAAATATCACCAAGCTTCTTATATAATGAAGTTGCAAACTGCTCCTCATGGACGTTCAAGAGTAAAAAATTGGCTAGACTCAGTCTTATCAAACCTCTTGCTTTTCTATCAGCAAGGTCCCAATCTTCTTGCATCTTACTTTGTGGCTTAGTTTCAGACACTACAATCCAGAGGTCTCTATCCACAAGCAAGTCTTCTATCTTGAGTTTCGATAACTCAAATTTATTGCCATTAAATTTTTCAATGTCTACTCTACTATATGTACTCGCCATCTCAAACAAAAACAAGTTTTAACACAACAATACTCCCACTAAAATAGTATTATCACAAAAAATTGATCTTTCCTACAAGAATAACACAACTGGCCAGGCTCTGATACCACTTGAAGGGAAAAAATTGGCAAGATCTAAAGACCCAATAGTGCGGAATACATTCCCTTAACACTAATACAATAGAGGAGGAGAGCTGAAATCAAGTTTCAAATGCATCAAAAGATACTTGAGATAAGATACATGCAACATAAAATAGATTACACCAATTGAGCATTCACAGATAACACATGATATATGTGGGAAAACCTTTATAGGTAAAAAACCCACCACACCAAGCAAAGAATATTTTGTATTACAGTAATAACAATCTTAAATACAAATCATACTCTTGCTTTTGTTCAGCTCACAACAGTACCACTCGAGTTATCTCTATTTTCAATGTTATCTCTAACATAAAAATCATCATCTTAATCCTTGACCCATGCAATATCGTACTCGACTTACACAGTCATATGTTGCATTCAATTCTATCAACCAATCACCGACCATCAGGTTCATGATTCTCTCATCCAATCACGCAACTAATCTGCCCATGTTGATCTCCCTGCATCGAGCCACTTAGGCATTAATGCCATCACCCAAATAGGGTTTTGTTCGTCAATCAAAGTTGACCTGCACTTGCTGCAATAACTATTTTGGTGTCCAACCAATAAACGCTCTATTATTGAGCCACATGTATGGAGTTGAAACGACCACCACTTCTATCACCGAGTCGAACTTGATCAACCCAGTCTTCGAGCTCACCGAGCTCTTACCGCGCTACTACAGCCCTACCGAGTTTGACTCGTGGTATGGGGGTGAGCTCAACCGAGCTCACCCTAACATCATCGATCTCATAAAACCCTACCTACCACGCTACCGCAACTGGCACTAGGACTCACCGAGGTATGGCGATAGCCGACTTTGTTGATCGCAGGCGGTCTTACCATAGCCACCATGGTCAGTCACTTGTCTAGCCGTGGTATGGCGGTAATCGCCAGACCCAACCAAAGGCAGTCTCACTGCGGCCACCACAATCAGTCACTTGACTGGCTGCGATTTAATAGTAACCATCGGCCAGGCTGCTGGCGGTCTTACCATGGCCACCGTAGTTAGTCACTTGACTGGCCGCGATATGGCGGTAACCGCCAGACCCAACCGTAGGCTGTCTCATCGCACTACCGCAGTGAGTGGACCCACCACCTATGGTATGTTGGTAACCACCAGGAAAGTCATCGCCAAAGCTAGACTTAGCCGCTATGGTTTAGCGGTAAAGGCAGACTAGGAACAATTTAACGCCAAGTCATGAAAGATGGGGCTTCGAGCTGGAAGTTGAGAAACATTTTCTCAATAGATGGATGTCAAGTCTACATTTTTGAATGGAGAACTAGAAGAAGAAGTATATATGGAGCAACCTAACAGTTTTTCACTATTAGATAAACCGAACATGGTTTGTAAGTTGAAGAAAGCATTATATGGATTGAAGCAATCTCTCAGAGCTTGCTATGCTAGGTTGGATAAATACTTGACAAAATAGGGATTCAACAAACGGTCCACAAACAATAATATTTACTTCAAGGTTGAGAAAGGTAAGATGTTGATAATTGTGGTGTATGTTGATGATATCATTTTTGGTGGAAATGAAGGTATGTGTAAGAAGTTTGTTGAAGAGATGCAAAAATAATTTGAAATGTCTATGATTGGTGAATTGAATTTCTTCCTTGGAATTCAAGTTAATCAGAATGACAAAGGGATATTCATTTCATAATCCAAGTATGTTAAGGAATTTTTGAAGAATTTTAGAATGGATGACTCTAAACCAGTTTGTACCCCTATGGTAACTGGTTGTAAGTTGACCAAGGATGATGAATCTACTAAAGTTGATCAGACCGTGTACAAATCCATGATTGGTGGATTGTTGTATCTTACTGCTACTAGACCCGACATTATGCATGCAATATGTTTGGTTGCAAGATTTCAAGCAGAATCAAAGGAAGCACATGTTACAGCTGTGAAAAGGATATTCTAATATCTTAAAGGAACTCTAGATTATGGGCTATGGTATCTGAAGGATAATAATTTCACCTTGAATTCCTACACTAATATTGATTAGGTTGGATGTGTAGATGATCGGAAGAGCACTAGTGGTGGTGCATTCTTTCTTGGACGAAGATTAGTTGCATGGTTGAGCAAGAAACATGATTCAATTTTTTTATCCATTGCAGAAGCATAGTATATTACAACAACATCCTATTGTACACAAGTACTATGGATGAAGAAAACCTTGATGGACATAGGTGTGGTGAGTGATGAACTTACTTCTATCTTTTGTGACAATACAAGTGTTACAAAACATTTCAAATAATCTGATGACGCATTCTAGAACAAAGCACATATCTATCAAGTATCAATTTTTGAAGGAGAAAGTGTTAAGGAATGAAGTTAGACTTGAATATGTACCTACCAAAGAAAAAATTGCAGAAATATTCACTAAGGCCCTTCTGAAGATACTTTTGAGTATCTCAGAGGGAAGTTATGGGTTTCTGCCCCTCCTTCTTTGAACTAAGTGCACATGAAGGTGCATCGGTCTAGTGGATTCACAAATTATTCTTGGTCTAGACTAATGACTGAGGTCTACTCCTTAGGGGGAGTAGAGAAGTGCATTGTTGTAGTATGAGATGTGGATGTACTCTTTAGGGGGAGTGAATAAAGATTTCTATGGAAAAAATTTCCTTTGCCATTGATGTCAAAGGGGGAGAGAGAAAGCATGTGAAAATTATATGCTTGTGTAGGTTGTCACTTCTAAAAATCATGTATGCCTATGGGAGAGAGAGCATGTGAAAATTTTATGCTTGGCAGGTTTTCGCTCTTGAGAAACATGTATGTTGTCTTTGGTGGTTTTTCACATCATGTGTTGCCATCAATGAAAAAGGGGGAGATTTTTGCAAGTATGGATGTGTTTGGTAGTGTTTCCATTAATGTTGTCATTGATGTCAATACTCTATAGGTTGAGTAAGTTGAGTTTTGCCAAGTTCTTTTGAGAAAATTTGAGAAATAATGGAACCACTGTTGAAGTGTGTGATCTGGTATTGTGGTCCACATTTCTTTTGTTTTGATCTTATACCTATACGTATTTGTAGCTGTGTTCATAATATTTAATGGATTGTGTATACACCTCAAATTGGTTTGGAGAATTCGATTAATTAAATATGAATTATTTGATTAATTATCCTAAATTCCTCTATTGTTTGAATAAATATAAATATTTATTTATATAGTTCACTTTCACATTTACATTTAATTCTTCTAATTCTTCTATTATCTCATCTTAATTAAATAAACAAAATTAAATACTTTTGTTTGATTTAATTATCATTTCCCTATTTTATTCTATTACATCAATTTTAAATTTATTAAATAAAGGTCAAACACTTTATTGATTAATTTCCATATTCTTCTATTTTAATTTAATAAACAACTTCTATAGTTTGTTCTATTAAATTATTTATCCCTCTTTTTGGTTAATTTAAATAAATCAAAAATATTTAAATAAAGGCATAAGGAATATTCCTCTATATTTCCTCAAAATAAAATTAGATATCCTATGTCTAATTGATGTCAAAATATGTCAAATGTAATGCTTTCAAACTTCACGGGAAGATTTGGAGACAAATTGCAAATTCTATCTCTCAATCCTCTTCCATCAATCCTTCCTCTTCTCTTGCTTGGTGTTTTCATGAGTAGAGAAAATCCCCAAAATCTTCTCAATCTCCTCCATCTCTCACCATTCAATCCTCCAAATTGAATCCAAGCCTCTCTTTGCCATCCCTGGGCATTTCTACAGCCAAGAAATCTATAAATAAAGCTTCATTCAACCAAGAAAAGGATTTAGATTATCTAACTTATGCACTCTTACTATGTAGGAATTCAAGCATCAAGCATCCAAGCATTCTAGAATCATATCATGGCTGCCTCCTATAGCTTCATTTATCAGTTTCCATGTCAATCCATGCTATATTAGTTTCTTTTATCATTTTAGTATTATCAATATAGCTTCACATCATTGCATCAACATCATTCCATTCTTTAGATTGTCATTTTAACAGTTATAGTGTTATTTAAATCTGAGAGCACAATAGCTTAATAAATATTTGAAGATATGAGACAATGAGACGCTTTCAGTAGATTATTAGCTTGATCTTTGATACAATGTTTCATTAAGAAATTTTTTATTCCTTTATACTTATTCACACTTACAATTTGGCGCCCACCGTGGGGCATTAACCCCATATTTTTATCAATTTTTCTGAAAAGTATCGCGCAGGTTCCCAGCATGTTCCGTTTCAGTGCTTCTGTAAAAAACTATAGCACTTTTGTCAAAAACTATAATGCATCCATGGAAAAATATGATGCTTCCATTCTCTATTTCAGCGCTTCTGTGATACTATATTGCATTCATTAAAATTTTTAATGCTTTCTACTATAGCGCTTCCATGAATTGTTTCAGCGCATCGGTTACCCATCTCCAGAAAAGTTGATTTAGCACTTTCGTGAAGACATTTGGCGCTTCGGTACTCTATTTCAGCGCTTTTGATTATAGTGCATCAGGTAAAACCTATAGAGCTTTCGTAGACTGTTTTAGCGCTTCTGTAATTTTGATCTGGATCTGACTTGACCGCGGCTGGAATTTTATTTTGATACAGTTAGACTAAAATGAACCGATCCTAGGATAATCATTTGGTTTAAAATTTATCAATCCTAGGGTAGCCATTTCTGGTTTAAAATTTATCAATCCTAATGTAGCCATCACACTTTCACAATATTAGTTAAAAAGGACACCATGATTTTTGTGAAGCAAAATCTTCACATAGATTAGAAAAATTTGTCTTTTGGGCTTAAAACGAATCATTTATCTGGTGTGCTTGTTTGGTGAATAGGCTTATGCTCTCCCCTTAATCATGTGATAAAAGTGCCCGACTCATCCTTTATTTTCATGCCAATTTACGCTTTTGTTAAAACCTTTAGAAGCCCTGTCATAGTGGGAAAAAGTACTCACCCTATGGGAACGACGTAAGTAGGAATGCCTAAAGCCAAGGATTCCAATGCACTCTAATCAAAATGCAAGTTGTTGATGAAAGTCCAACTTGATGGTAGTGTGCAAGATAACCATCCCCAAAATCTTTGTTCTAAATATTGGGATGTCTCCTGAGGGATTTTATCAATTGTCGCACCGCACGAAAGCCCTATTTATGAACCATAGTGTAGTATCCAGCCAAGTCAGTGACTAGACATTGTCATACTCACGGTGCAAGGGGAGGGAAGAATCTTCCCCCAAGACACTCACCATATAATTGCTGAGGATTTTTTCTTAGAGGATGAGAAATCCAACTCTGAGTACGCACCTAGAAACGACAAAAACACTGGCACCCTCTAGAGGGTGACACGGTTGTGTGTGTCAACGCAATTTCAAGATGTGGGTTGTTGAGTATAACAATGACCTATTTGACCTTAAGAGTGAGTATGTCTGAAAGTGTACTTTTGTCAAAACAAACTCATGAAAATCAATAAGGACCATTCGTGGTTCTTGAATATACACTATCTGTTCAGATTCTATAACAATTATTCTACAATTTGCTTGTTGTGTTTTCAAAGTCATTAAAAATCAGATAAAAGATCATCCATAAAACAATAAATCAAATTAGGTCAGAAAAATTCATGATTCGAAAGTGGAAATCAACCAAGTTTATTAAGAAAACCATCAAAGTCAACAAACCCAAGAGACCACTCAGTTATCAGGATAATTTAAGAAGAAGGGATTTCTTATATCAAAGTCAAAAGATCTTGTTACAACACAAAACCTTCATTCATAGGTATCACAAATTTTCTAGAGGTCATACTCTTGATTATGTCGTATAACCACTTTATTCACGAGCTTTCTTCCAAAGGAGATCCCTCACACAATATCACAACCATATTCAATGCATATGTCAGTCCTACATCCCACAACCCATGATAGAATATGCCACAAGGCCAAGTCAAATTTTTCAATAAGGAGTCTTGAACATCAATCCTCTATTTTAGCGTTCTGGAAATTTGTTTCAGCACTTCGGGACTCTATTTTAGCGCTTTCATAAAATAGCACTTCCAAGCACTATTTTAGCGCTTACGGTCACTATTTTAGCACTTCCATCATCTATTTCAGCACATTCCAGCATTGTTGTAGTGCATCCGTAAAGATAACGCTTCCACCATCTGTTTCAATGCTTTTCAACTTTGTTCTAGCGCTTTCGAGAAATAGTGCTTTCATCACCTATTTTAGCACTTTCAAAATAGAGAGTTCCAAATCATATCAGTCAGTTTGTCTATCATTTACACATGGATTTTTATCAAAATAGAAGTACCTTTTTATCAGAATCACTGTCTAGAAACCAAAATTAGATAGGTTCATACAAGTTTCCAATATTTTCAACTGAAACGCAGATCTTGCAAATCATAAAGTGTCAAATCAAAACACAATCTCGATTATTACGCTAAAGTTTCATCATAAGGATATTATCATCCTATTATCACTAAACAAGACATAGTAATCAAATTTTTAATCTAGTCTTATCAATAAGATATATCATCTTATTCGACTTTGTTAAAAGTTCACTTGATATTTTCCAACATAGAAGATCAAATTTTTGAAGAAAGAACAAAAAAATTGTATGCCAATCTTCACCAAGTTACAAAAATAGAGGCTCTCAGAGAAAGAACTCAAACATCTAATACCATGGCAGAAGAAAATCCCTGGAATAGTTTACATCAAAGTGACAAAAATGAAATAACTCCAAAAGACATACAAATAGCCCAATAGGATCCCAAATTCCATAAATTCATGGAAAATATATTAGAACAAGACACAGAGAAATACCTCTTAATGTTGGTTGAATCAGGTGCTAAGCTTCCCAAGGACTTTGATGTAAATCACCTAATAGAAGCACCTGGAACAAGTAAAACTAAAATAACGCAACCCACACAAGGTATAGATCCGATTTTTGCCTTAACATCCCAAATGCAAATCTTACAACAACAAATACAGGACATGACAAAAGGGAACACCAAAAGATATGCAGTACAAGACATTAGTCCTTATCTGTTCAACTCAACAGTCAACATGATACCTTTTCCTCGACACTGTGAATTCCCCAAGTATGACAAATACAATGGAAGGACATATCCGATCGATCATATCCATGAATTCAAAAACATGATCCTAGAGTTTTCTCAAGAGGAAACTTACCTGATGAGATTATTCCCAAGAAGCTTGGGAGGTTCATGTATGGAATTGTTTTCAAAATTACAACTAGGAATAAGGACTTTTGAAGAACTTGTCAACAGGTTCATCTCCCAGTATTCTTTTAACATCCAACATGATGTCACGATAAAGGATTTGTATAACCTAAAAAAAAACAAAGGGGAGACATTCTTGTCCTTTCTACAAAGGTGGCGATGACTATTTGCTATATATCTTCGCTCCATTCCTAAGGAAGAGAAAATGGAATTGTTCATTGACAATTTAATGAAGGAGATGAGTTACAGACTTGAATTGCAATGTCCTCCTACATTTGAAAAGGTGATAGAAAATGGCCTTAAGATTGAAGAAGTGTTGGTCAAAAGAGGGGTTATTAAACATTTCAACGACAAATCAAATAACACAAACTCCTCAAATCAATACCTCAACAGTGATAAACCAAAAATTTTGCAAAAGAACCGAAATATGACTACCAACGAAACAACAAGTGATTTACAAAATGTAAACTAGTTTTTAACTTGACAGAATCTACTTCAAAAAATCAAAACAACAATCAAATCGTCAAGTCAAATGTCATACAAAACAACAAAATCACAAAATCGTAACCATACCAAAAGTCATCAAACCGGCGTAGGTTCACACCTTTAGGCCAACTATTGGAATTAGCGATGAAAGAACTAGTCACCAGTGGTCTTATCACTACATGGGAAGCAAGATTCTAGGATCCAAAGGTCAAACCACCAAGGTGGAATGATGCAAATTATTGCAACTTCCACAACAATAAAGGCCACAAAACTAATGATTGGATGGAGTTAAAACACGTAGTTCAAGATCTGATCGATAGTAACTAGATATATGTAGAGGGACCCCAAAACAATAATGATCATTCAACCTTCAAGGACCCTTTACCAAACTATGACAAAGGAGCATCATCCTCTGCAAACAACAAAGGTAAAAATATCAATCATGTCTACGATAAAATGATCGTTTGTCTTATCCAAGTAGATAGTGATCATACCATTGGTCATAACATGGATGAACACAAAACCAATGAAACTACCCCTTTGGATTTTCTCCCTAGCATACAAGTCTATGAAAATCAAATAAACTTTTTAAAAATCAGAAAATGGCAGGACTATCAACCAACAAATGTAATGACTAGGGGGCAATCCAAGGTAGTGTTAAATGGATTTGGGTCTAAAAACGCATATCCACCTCCATCTCATTACAACATTTTTGATCCGCTTCAAAACATTCTAGCGCATATATCAATACTAGAACTCCTCAAACTATCACCATTACATAAGGAGGTTCTAGAACAAGCACTAGTTGCCACTACGGTATCGAAAAATCTAGATGTTTGCCAGTTCCAAGCTATGGTGGGGAATTTGACTACCCCATATTGTCTATCATTCTCTAAACAGGATGATGTGTCACTAATCCCCATAACACCGCACTCCATATCGAAGTCTTGATCCATAATCATCGTGTCAAAAGAGTCTTAATAGATGGGGGAACTAGTTTGAACATTTGCACTCTAAAGTTAATCTGCACACTAGGGTATTCCAATGATGCTATTGATGCCCAAAGGAAAATGACCATAAAAGCATATGATGAGGAAGATATATCTTCAAAGGGATTGATTGTATTACTCATTCAAGTGGTATTGATGATGAAACACATAGCATGCCAAGTATTGGAAAAAGAGTTAACTTACAACATACTCTTAGGACACCCATGGATCCATGAAATGTAGGTAGTGCCTTCCACATATCATCAATGCTTAAAGTTCCCAGTAAATGGATAGGAGGTGACTATATCTGCCGATTATAATCATCCTCAGCATTGTGACACACTTAGAATCTCTCAAGATACCTTTGTGCCTCACAATAGGGAAGCATCCAGTTCAAAATCATCAAATGAGGAAAAACGTCCAAATATCACCACCAAGTGGGTAGAGAAGAAGGATAAATCAAAAGATACCAGTCTTGTTGAAATTCAATTAATAGACAATCCAGATCTCCAAACTTCTTTATCACATAAATTTCAAGAGCAAGTCCAGCTAACAGACAAGGGAATGGGGCAATATTCTATGGAGCAATCGCTTAATCTTTCACAGTTAATGCCATCTCCAAAGACATATGGCCAACCATCAATGGTCAAACATCAAACATCACTACCTATCACAATTCTAGAAGAAAGGTTTGTAAAATCCGGTACCATAGAGGACGAATCGGACAACAAAGCAATCCTTGATTGGTTATACAAAGATGAGGAACCATCGACATCAAATATCAATATCAAGAATATCAATATCAATATAGACAAATATGGAAAAGGGAAAGCTATCCTAGAAAAAATGGGTTGAGGGACAAGGACCTGTTGGATTAAGGAAGGAAGGTACGTAGAGCCTATTCATCCCCTCACTCTTCATTCAAAAGAGAAGATAGGACTAAGATACTTTGAAGAACAAAAACAAGAAATGACAAAGAAGGTTGTTGAAAGAATCCTTCAGGTTAGAGATAGCTCTGAAATGGATTCAAATAAATATGAGAGGGATATATGTTCCGATATATCTTACACCGATATTCAAATTGATGTAATAAAACAATATGCACCTACACGTGAGGAGGGAAAAAGCTCTGGGTCTAGACCATTCATATCAGGATCACTAAAGATTGATGACTCAAGTGGGGACAAACAGACATCAAGTGAACTAGACGATCTTGAAGAGGGTACCATCATTGATCTTGATATCCCTAATAACAACTATGATGACATTGTTGTCCTAACCCTTACCCCCATCAACCTAAGTCAATTTGATGACTTCATGCCTTTAATCCATCCCGAACTTATTGACTGGGAACCTGTCGAACCTATGAATGTACCCATATTTTCAAATGATGATGCCATCGTAAATTTCCTATGTTATGAAAAACTTGGTACGAGTTCTATCCATAATACTTATAACAACACAACTCGGCAGGAGGGTGTCAAATCTTCTAGTTGCAAAAGTAAAAACAGGGATAATAGATCTAATGGTGAAAACCATTCTATGGCAGCATTAGATCTTGAAAAAGAAAAAATAAAGAATGCATCTAACGGTGAAAACCTTTCTGAGGCACCGAAAGAAGGGAACTTTGACACTCTTCTAGAATATTATCATGAGAAGTCATCAATTCTAGTAGAACCAACATAGTCTGTAAACATCGGCACTGAAGAAAAATAAAAAATCCTACATCTGGCAGAATCCATGACAGATCAAGAGAGACCATAATTCATCAAATTCTTTAAGGAAAGAAACATCAAATTTTCTTGGTCATATTTTGATATTCTAGGCTTGGATCCAAACCTTCTCATGCATCATTTGTCTTTGCCTGTAGGAATCAAGCCTATAAAGCAAAAATTGAGAAAAATGCATCCCCATATCGCATTAATGGTAAAGGCTAAGCTAAAGAAATTGTTAGATGTTGGATTCATAAGGTCTATTGATTACGCTGAGTGGATATCAAAAATTGTACCTATCTCAAAGCTGACAATAGCATCATGATATGCATGGATTTCAGGGACCTGAATAAAGCATGCCCAAAGGATGATTTCCCATTACCAAATATAGACATCATTGTGAACTTAATGGGAAGGCATGCCATATTTTTAATCATGGACGGTTTCTCCAAATACAATCAAATTAAAATAGCTCCAGAAGATCAGGAGAAGACTAGATTTACATGTCCATGGGGAACCTTCTGCTGGAATGTCATGCCATTTGGTCTAAAAAATGCAGGAGCAACATATCAAAGAGCAATGACAACAATATTTCATGATATCATGCACACCTTCATGGAGGATTACGTGCATGATATCTTGGCTAAATCTTGTACTAGGGAAGGACATCTCCATATTCTAAGAAAAATCTTCACATGGCTAGAGAAATTCAATGTCAAGCTAAACCCCAAGAAATGTGTCTTTGGGGTCACATCAACAAATATGTTGGGATAGATTGTCTCAGAAAAGGGCATTGAAGTGGATCCAACGAAAGTCAAGGCAATAATGGAGATGTCGCCTCCTAGAAATATCAGTCAACTCAGATCACTACAAGGAAGGCTCCAATCAATTAAGAGATTTATCTCCCAACTGGCGGACAAAAGTCATCCATTCAATCATCTGTTGCATAAAAATGTTTTTTTCAAATGGGATAATGGGTGTGAAACAACGTTTGATCAAATAAAACAATATCTAATGTCACCACCTATTCTCATGCCACCTATGGAAGGAAGACCTCTGATACTTTACATTGCAACAACATATATCTCTTTAGGAGCATTATTAGCACAATAATATTATGAAGGAAAGGAACACACCATCTACTATATCAGTAGAACATTAAATGGCTATGAAATAAATGACACTTTCATAGAGAAATCTTTCTTGGAGGTGGTGTTTTCCACTCAAAAACTAAGACACTATATGCTGACTCATAAATTAGGCTAATAGCGAAAATTGACCCCTTAAAATATCTACTCAGTAAGGTTGTCTTAACAGGTAGAATGGAAAAATGGGTCATGCTCTTAAGTGAGTTTGATATTCAATATGGAGAGAGAAAATCCATCAAGGGTCAAGCAATCATTGAACAATTGGCTGAGGCTCCTTTACTAGATGATCGACCTATGACAATGGATTTTCTAGATGCAGATATTCTGATAGTGATTCCACAACAATGGATATTATATTTTGATGGATCATACACACAACGAGAATCTAGAGCAGGGATTTTATTCATCACTCCCCAAGGACACACCATCCTGAAATCATATAGATTGATGTTTCAATGTACAAATAATGTGGCAGAATATGAAGCATTAATCATTGGGTCAAAATAGCAATTGAATGGAAGATCACAGAATTACAGGTTTATGGGGACTCTCAACTAGTCATTTATCAAGTAAATGACAAGTATCAGATGAAAGATGAAAATTTTATGCCCTCTAAATAGAAAATAGATGATCTAAAACATTTTTTATCAATGTTAAATTTGATCAAATTCCAAGGGCGGAGAACAAAGCTACAGATGCTATGGCCACAATTTCTTCACTCTTACAATTTCCAGAAAAACGTGGATGTTATGAGTTTATGGTAGAACAAGTATCATGTCCTTCTTACAATAGTTTGGAATCCAATACCATATGAAATTTATATACCATTGAAACCTTCATCTATGAGAAAACCTATGCTTACCTGAAAGACAATATCCTCCCTCCCGATCTTTCCAGGAACCAAAAACGTAGTTTCATTTGCCAATCCTCCCGACATATTTTAATCGCTGACATCCTTTATCATCGAGGTCTTGATGGTACCTTACTCTGATGTTTAGAACATGAAAAATCTGAGACGGCCTTACATGAGGTTCATGAGGGTATTTGTGGCACTCATTCAAGTGGTATAACTCTAGTGAAGAAACTCCTCCGCTTGGGATATTATTGGCCATGCATGGATAAAGAATCTTATAAGTTTGTAAAGAAATGTCAAAAGTGTCAGATTCACAATAATCTGATTCATGCACAAGCTCAAGAACTGCATCCATTCACATCAACATGGCCCTTTTGTCAATGGGGACTAGATCTGGTAGGAAAGATAAATCCCTCTTCATCCAATGGACACAAGTTCATAATCATAGATACAAAATATTTTACAAAATGGATAGAAGCAGTGCCTCTTACAACTATTACTGGAAATCAGATCTCATCATTCATATTGAATTACATAATCTGTCGATATGACATACCTCAGTCTATTATCACTAATAATGGATGACCATTCAAAAACCAAGATTTCCAAGAATTGTGTGAGAAGTTTCATATCCAACATTTTTTCTCAACACCGTACTATCCTCAAGGAAATGGCCAAGCAGAGGCCTCTAACAAAATAATTCTAAAAATACTCAAGAAAACGGTTAATGATGTTGGACTGTTCAACTCAATCCTGCACTGTGGGCCTACAAAACCAGTATCAGAACACCGACAGGAGCTACACCATATGCCTTGGTATATGGATCAGAGGCCATACTACCAATTGAAGTAGAGATTCCATCACTCTATCTATCACTAAGAGGAATCATTTCAGATGAGGACTATAGGGTACCTAGACTTCAAGAACTTGAATTGTTGGATGAGCATCATCAAAAATTTGTCAATCATCTCATGACATATCAACAAAAAATGTCGAGTTACAATCATAGGGTAAAACCTAGGGTCTTTCAGGTTGGTGATTTGGTTCTAAAAGGGAACCCTAGAAATTAGCTGGACAGGGAAAAGAAAGGGAAATTTGAACCTAATTGGCTAGGTCTTTTTGTCATCATATCAGTGTACGAATCAAAAGCCTATCAACTATCAAAGTCAGAAGGGGATTTTTTTGATGAACCTATCAATAGTATCCATCTCAAAAAAATTTATCCCTGAATTTCCTAGTGCACGAGTCAAACTTCTGAAAAATGGTTTCCTTGATGAAAACCTGGCAAACAGGCGTCTTGGTAACAAAAAATACAAAAAAAATACATAATATACAAAGAGAGAAAAATGAGAAAAAGTGAAATACGAAACAAAGAGTGTAATCAAAATATATGGTGAAAACCTGAAAACAGGTGTCGTATGTGATTCTAAATCAACTTTCTCATCTATTTCGGTACATATCTAGATCATTAGTTTGGCAGTCATTACCATTCCATATCATATCATTAGTCTTGTCATCATTACATCCATTATCAAATCATTTCACATGGTCATGCCTCACTCTAGCTTGGGGGCAACATCTGGATATCACTGGGGACCAACAAAAACATTGTTTTCGCCAAATGGGAAAACAATAGTATGAAAAGTACAATAAAAACAATGATCAAAGCGCAAACATCAATCACTATCGGAAAGGCATCAAACATCCGTATCATATCATAAAATCCAAAAACAAGTCAAAAAGTCAGTCTAGAAAAGCAAAAACCAAAAAGAAAAACATGAGTCTGTTTCAGTTGAACTGTGTGGTCTCTGCGTGTGTAACGTAGGAAAGGATAATCTTTGATCAACCCCCGAGACCCCTAGGATAAGTTAGTAGGTCAGGTCTTTGGTCAGAATATCAAAAAATCACAAAAACATCACAAAATCAGGATGGATGATCTAAATCTGCATAATGATTGAAACACTTTAAGTAAAAGGTGGATAAATTGTATTTTTGATTAATTATTATCATTTATTTGGAGTAACTCGGTGATGTAAATGAACTAGAGAAACAAGGAAGAAGAATGATGTTTTATTGTATGTTGTTTGTATGTTAATCATATAAATGTGTGAATTGTCGAGGGATGTGCTATTCAAATGTATCGCCAATGACATTCAGAATTCACACAATAAAATGATTAATCTTTGCCTGTTTACACAATGAATGCTCAGGTCATCTCGATTCAATTATACCTAGATGCTTGTATTCGCTTGCAATATCAAAAAACATGAAATTAGTACTTAGGTCATCATTGGTTTAACATATACCATTAACGCTTGTAATCACTTTCAACATCCAAAAAAAATATCTATGATGATACCAAGCACAAAAGTACTATTAAAATGACAATGATTTGCATATAGTTGCATGATAAAATTAGACTACATTCATAATAAATTCTACATTTGCAGAGTATTTTTTGCATAAAGGATTCTAATTAATGATTATCTTTTCTACAAATATGACTGAGTATACTTGACATAAACCAAAAATCATCAAAAACATATAGGGGCATCATCTCATCATTGCAAAAATTTTATCATCTCATCATCCATGAATTTAACATCAAAAATTTATGCATTTATTGAACCATATTTTCCACATCATATCATAAATAAATACATCATGTTCATTACACCATATCATTCATTACATTATTATCATATACATTTGATCAAATTTACACCATCCATCCATATATCATCCATCACAACATCATCATTTTTATCATCATCACATTAAAAATGCATTCACCATATATCCATACATTTCATCACATTAAAATAAATGCAAAATCATGTCATTACTATCCATGTATCATTCATCACAAATATCATCATTTAGAACATCATACATCCATACATCATATATTCATACATAAGCATTTAAAATTAGAATCATCAAATAAAATAATAGCATTCATCATAGAATCATCACATGATATATAACACATTAAATAAATGCATCCATCATTGAATCATAAACCATCATAGATCAATAGTAATCAACTACATATCGTATATATCATCAGAGTCAAGTATACAATGAAGTATAAAATAAGAAAAGATACATCATCAAAAATAAGCTAACTCGAAGTATACATCATATCTCAAAAAGAATTTCTCGAAATCACAAATGACATCTAGGATCTGTTGTTGCTAGAAGGTGTAGGCATAACAGGACCAGTACCACCACCACCCTCGAAAGGACAAGGATATCTGGGATCTCTCTATGGAGGCTACGTCACACCCTCGTTGACTGTATGGGTACGTGTTTGACCAGATCTCGATGGGGCGTAGCTAACTCTGTGATCAATAGAAACTACACCATGATATTGACCTCTGTAAAAATCTGCCTCTCGGCCAGCCCACAAAAACTTCCTCATATAGTTGGCAACAGAGGTACCATCAACTACCCTTTGTAATATCTCAGCAGTCTCTTGTGCCCTCTCGGCAATCTGTCTAGCACCGTCCCTCTCGGCTGTCAAAGTATCAACCTGTGTCTGAACAACTGCCAACTGTCCCTGGACCTGTGCTAATGCATGTGCATGAGCCTATGCCTAACTCTGCATGTGTGTCTGCATCTGTATGAGAAAACTCTATGCCTACACCAACTATCCTTGTAGAGTCTTTACCTGTGTCTACAAACTGGAAATCTATCTTTGATGGTCAACAAAAGGCACCACCACTGCTCACCTCTTGTGAGGCCTGCTCGAATATGGATCAACACTGCCTGGCCCAACCCCTCTACCACCTCCACCACCACCATCCCCGTCATCATTTCTGCTATCCCCATTGCTGCTCTCAATACTATGGCTTGAATTAGTATCATCCCCGCTATCCTCCTCACCCTCAACAACATCCTCCTCCACAGGTAAAGGTATTAGATCATTGGGAATGGTAATCTGAGGATGTGGATGAAAAGCCAAAAATGTTGCATACTCCCCTGTCACCACTACCTGTGCAATATCTCTGCGCATATCCCAATCTGATGGCTACAGAATCCAGTATCCCTCCCCTAATGTCTCATAAGACAAGCATGGCCCCCAATCTTCTATATCACTCCGCCGTCGGGCATAATGAGAAACCCCCTAACGCATACACTGTATAATACCATGTTGCCTATAAACTCGCTGCAATAAAAATCTCTCTAAAATAAAAGGGGTCCTATCGATCAAATACACAGAGTCACATAAGTACTCAAGCACTGCATCATCCTCCTCCCACTGCTCACAATCTAGATAAGGCTGCCAGATGACACTCTCCATGTCATCCAAAACCCGTCTCCAATGCTCTAACTTACCCATCTGATACTAGGTAAGTCGACCTCTATAACGGAAAACATAGGGTATTCCTGTAGGTCTATCAAGTACCAAAAATGGTTAAGCAATGGAAAAATTCTCCCATGCCCAAACCTGTAATACAGTCACCCCTGCTGATAGGTTGTGTCCTCCCAAGTACACCACTGAATGTAAATCGTGATAGAGGTGGGCTAGTATACACATCCCCCATGCATATTTGGTCCCGTTCAAGACCATGCTCTCAAGAATATGGCCACAACCCATAGAGAATCCCTTTGACCTACGATCAAGACAAAGGAAACCTCCAATGAATCGAGCTAGCACTATTGGTAATGAAGCATAGGCATCAGCCATCGTCCGCCATTGAACACTCGGTCCTACAATATGTTGATCCTAGAAAACTCTACGGAGTGCATCTCTCCCACAATCTCCATTGAATCGAGCTAGCACTATTGGTAATGAAGCATAGGCGTCAGCCATCGTCCACCATTGAACACTCGGTCCTACAATATGTTGATCCTAGAAAACTAGCCTCATGTGAATCATAGACAACAATCTCTCCAATAAATATTATCCACAATATCTGCCACACATCCTCTAGTGTGACTATCTTCTCATTGATGGGTAGATGGAAGGTGTTATGGTCGGTGTGCCACCATTCGGCCAAAATAGTAAGGATACCCCGATTAATACTAATCTGGAGCATATCAAGAAGACTGGACATACCACATCAAGCTATGATTTGAATCTCATCAGGAGTCAGATGAGGAATCAAATCAATAGTCCATGGAAACCGCTCTTGCATCTGGAGATTACCCAGATCCTCTTATCACCATAAAAAGTCTAAAATCAGTGCACTATGTCAAAAATCAAAAGTCATTCTACTATCAGATCCAAACAAACTTTGGTATGAATTTTTGATCAAAATTCATGAACAAACATCAAATAACCTCACCTATCATAAGGTTCATCACAAACATTATCTAATCTCACCTATCATGAGGTTTATCATATATGAAATCATTCCTCACCTATCATGAGGATCATCGCAAATGGGATTATTTCTCACCTATCATGAGAGTAAGTCTTATTAATCATCAAAATCAGTCATTAGGGAATTTAGATAATCAAATCATACCAAACCAAATAATGGGCATGATCATAATTGACGAAATCAAGGTTAAGTGTGTCAAAATATGCAAATCTGACATGGATGTGCTAAAACAGGCATCCAAAGCGCTAAAAATCAAAATCGCTACTTCATCATTCAGATGCGCTAAAACAGCCATTCAAAGCGCTAAAAATCAAAAGCGCTACTTCATCATTCAAATGCGCTATAACAGGCATCCAAAGCGCTACAAAACCAGAATCGTTATTTCGTCACATCGATGCGCTATAACAGGCATCCAAAGCGCTACTTAGACCAAAGTGCTATTTCACTACATCAATGCACTAAAACAGTCCATCAAAGTGCTATAATAGACCATAAATGTGCCAATTTATTGCATCAAAGCACTAGAACTTTCTAGGGGCTAAAATCCGGCGTCGAAGTGCTAAATTAAACTATCTAAGCGCTCATTTATGAAAGCGCTAAACTTTCCTACGAAAGCGCTAATTCCTCAAAGCGCTACAATAGTTAACTGAAGTGCAAAGTGCTACAGCGCGACATTGATGTGCTAAACTATAAAAAACATGCGAATACACAAAAAAGGGCACAAAAATCAAGAAAACACAAAAGACGAGGTGGATTAGGGGTACGTACCAGAGGTTTGTAGGCAATCGTCTACTGGTGATATTGCACGCGCTCGAAACAGTGAGTGTGGTATGGGATAGGAATCTTGCTCCAACTAGCTCAAATATCTCTATCACTAGGTGTTGAAAGTCACAAAGTACAAATGAGGATGAAAATGACCTTTTTGACCTTATACAAATTTTTGGAAAGGGATTTCTTTTATTTTAATTAATTTTATTTATGAAATTCATCCACAGGCTATATTTTCTTCATCAATGTCGGGAGATAAATTATTTCTTAATCAAATCTTCATCAAATCATCAAACCATCATGAAAATTCTAGAATTTCTAAAAAATCATAAAATCATTAATTTATCTCCTGAGGGGGCATATTATTGGCAATTATCTGAAAATCAATATCTGGGGCACACTGAATTTTTTTCATCAATACTGGCAATAGCAGCAAAATTTTCTTCGAAGCAATGCGTAAACACATCACTTCAAAGAGGGGGAAAATGTATACACCTAAAATTGGTCTGGAGAATCCGATTAATTAAATATGAATTATTTGATTAATTATCCTAAATTCCTCTACTGTTTGAATAAATAGAAATATTTATTTATATAGTTCACGTTCACATTTACATTTAGTTCTTCTAATTCTTCTATTATCTCATCTTAATTAAATAAACAAAATTAAATACTTTTGTTTGATTTAATTATCATTTCCCTATTTTATTCTATTACATCAATTTTAAATTAATTAAATAAAGGTCAAACACTTTATTGATTAATTGTCATATTCTTCTATTTTAATTTATTAAACAACTTCTATAGTTTGTTCTATTAAATTATTTATCCCTCTTTTTGGTTAATTTAAATAAAGGCATAAGGAATATTCCTCTATATTTCCTCAAAATAAAATTAGATATCCTATGTCTAATTTATGTCAAAATATGTCAAAATTAATGCTTTCAAACTTCATGGGAAGATTTGGAGACAAATTGCAAATTATATCTTTCAATCCTCTTCCATCAATCCTTCCTCTTCTCTTGCCTAGTGTTTTCATGGGTAGAGACAATCCCCAAAATCTTCTCAATCTCCTCCATCTCTCACCATTCAATCCTCCAGATTGAATCCAAGCCTCTCTTTGCCATCCCTGTGCATTTTTACAGCTAGGAAATCTATAATTAAAGCTTCATTCAACCAAGAAAAAGATCCAGATTATCTAACTTATGCACTCTTACTCTGTAAGAATTCAAGCATCAAGCATCAAGAATCCAAGCATCCAAGCATTCTAGAATCATATCATGGTTGCCTCATGTAGCTTCATTTATCAGTTTCCATGTCAATCCATGCTATATTAGTTTCTTTTATCATTTTAGTATTATCATATAGCTTCACATCATTGCATCATCATCCATTTTTTAGATTGTCATTTTAATAGTTATAGTGTTATTTAAATCTGAGAGCACAATAGCTTAATAAATCTTTGAAGATAGGAGACAATGAGATGCTTTCAGTAGATTATTAGCTTAATATTTGATACAATCTTTCATTAAGAATTGTTTTATTCCTTTATACCTTATTCACACTTACAGACAATATATTTCAAGTTTCAACTTTTGGTTTGATGGAGAGAAAAAGTTATGTTCACCGGTGTGTGAACTGGTTTATCAGTGTTATCTAGTTGTGGAATGGGAGAAATGTTTTGGCTTCGTACTCCTCTGGTATTTGGTTTCAGATTTGGGATATTACTCTTTCTGATGGTTTCTGCATTCTGGCAAAGTTTCTAGTGATTTGGCGCTCTGGAAGAGCTGCTCCAGAGCTCTGGTACTTTTGTTGGTTGTCCCAGTTAGACTAGTGAAGTGTTCTCTGTGAATGAAGTTTGTTGAAGTTATTGCGGATTTATCTAAGGTTTTCTCAGAGATGGTTAAATGGTTAGTGAAGAGTGTTGAGTTGTCCGCGTGAGATTATCTTGTTGGTGATGCGTGTACTTCAAAGTTCATCGATGTTTTCATTAGGTTTGGTTGATCTGGTGTTTACATGTTACATCATGCTTTTGCATCAATCTTAGGAAGCATGTGCAAGATCCAAGATATTGTTTGGTTCCTAAATTAAATATGTAATTGGTCCTCTCACATTCTTATCCACCATGGGAATGTTGAGTAGCCGACCTTGTTTTAATTCATAATTTGAAATTTTTTAGCCGACCTTATGAATGTTTCTAAGGTTGATGATGGTATAAAATTGAATCAAGTTGTAGCGAATTGATCATCCATCCATCATTTTATTCGAGCAAGTGTAGAGTGTGAGAATAAGTGTGAAATTTAGAGTATGGAATAGAGAAGTGTGGCAATAGTATTCTGATCAAGTTGTGAAGTGTGTGAAACTCTTAGTGGTGGATCTTTATCTATTTATTTGTATTTTTCTGTAGGCAGTGAGCCTCCCTTTCTGGATAGTGAGTCCTAAGGTAGTGAGCCCTTGATCAGGGTAGTGAGCCTTTGTATCTGGGTAGTGAGCCCTTTGGTAGTGAGCCTTTGTATCTGGTATTGCATTACATCTATATTGTGAGTTAACCCTCACCGTAATTTTTCCCTCATTGGGTTTTCCACGTAAATCTGGTGTCTCTGGTGTTGTATTTCTATTATTTGCATTTCATGTTTACACTTAATATGAGATTGAAGTTGAAGTGGAATTGTTTAAGTTTATAAGTGAATTGTTTTGATACAATTGATTCACCCCCCTCTCAGTTGTCTTGTGTGCATTTCAACAAACCAATCGATTGCAGGGCCTGCCATTTTTTTTGGAAATAGACACATCAAGTAGGAATCATTGTAAGCAACCTCCATACACATGATGTGGAATTATTTTATGTGTTCCACAATATTTCACATCCCTTAGTATTTATCAAACTTAGGGACCTCAAAAATAGGTTGGAAAATTACCTTTGTGATGTTCCTATCAAATGGGTATGGACACAAGTTTTTTTGTGTATGTCGCTTCTTTGTTTTTCCTATTTGAATGTCTTGGTTTTGTTGCATGATCTCTTTGAGATGTGATGACATATCTTCTTGTGGATTAGGTGGAGGAGCATATGTTGTGTTTTGTGGATGGAGGATGAGTTGTAAGTGGTATTTTGATATTATGGGATGTTATATGGTGTGTAGGGTGGATTTTGATATTATGAAGCTGATGGTGGTAGAGGTGTATATGCTCCTAATGCATTTTTTTTGACAATGTTTTGTTGAGGATTTTAGTATAAACCTTGTTTTTGTTGTTTTTGTGCACATACTTGTTGTTGTTGGGTGTATTATTGGGCTAGAAATTCTTGTTCTTGTGCTTGTTGTTGTTTTTGTGCGACCAAGGCTTGTTGTTGAGCTTCTTGTTGTTGTAAGGCTTGTGCTTGGGCTTGTTGTTGTTTCAACACTTGTTGATAAGACTGTTGTTGTTGCAAAGCTTGAGCTTGAGATTTTTGTGCTTGTAGGGATTGAGCTTGAGATTTTTGATGCTGCAACACTTGTTGATCAGTGGAAATTCTAGTTGCAAGACTAGGATTTAATGTTTGACTTGGCACAAGGGATGGAGTTGGTTGATTTGTAGATTGGGTTAACCCTTGTGTCAAGATTTGTGAGAGAAAATTTGGAGCCACATTTTCTAAGGTTTGATGATCTTGTTTATACTCAAGGAGTTCTTCCTTAGTGAGCTCAAGTGATTTGTTTGTGACATCTTCTACCTCATACCATAAATCATTATGTGGTTGTTGTGAGGGCGTAGAATGGCTCTTTGGATCAAATTATTGTGGGTTAGTATCACTTGTGGTGGATGTGAATTTTGTTTGTTCCATGATTCTCTTGTGTTGTGATCTTGTTGTAACCATAAATTGTGGGTCAACTAAGGGAGAGGTGTGTTTAGATTTTTAGTATTGAAACTCTCTAGTTGACTCAAATTTTGGTAAAAGGGGCCCTCTAAGTTGTTTTGGACCAATGATGTGAATGGATGATTAAAAAGAGTGAATGATATGGGGGACTAACTTTCTAAACTTTTGGACAACACTTTTGACTATAGGTTTGATTGTGATGTTTTCATGTCTTGGATAAAAGGTGTTTAATGAACTTGTAAATATTTAAGGTAGACTTGTGACGTTTAAGATAAACTAGTTCAAAAAAATGTGATGACTAACTCAATTAATTGCATGGAAAAGGATCCATTTCACACACAACATAGCTAAGTTAGGGGATTGGTTTGATAATTGTCTAAAGTCTGAAGTGTTGATATGTCCAAGAGTTTCTAAAGTTATCTAGTGAAGTGGGATGTAAAATGTATGAAGATGGATGAAATGTTTGACCCAAAAGGTTAGCCTAAAATGGACCTTTTTTTTGCAAGACCAAGATGGTGATAAACATGATATACCTCTAAAGTGATAAAATCTTAAGAACTCAATGATTTTGGTAAAATAGAACTTGGACCCAATGATTTTGACAATAGAACTCAATGATTTTAACAATATAATTTGGACTTAATGTTTTGCAATATTTTCCTTGTCTCAATTTTCTTGTTTTGGGGAGTCAATGTTTGAACATACATCAATGTGGGGTGTTCATTTGATTTAATATTTGCTTAAGTGAGATTGTTTCATTACTGCATCAAGAAAGTCTTAATTAATGTTCAATACTAAAATGTCTATGTCAAAGCAAACTTCATTTCACAAAGTCCATTATGAAAATCATGAAGCTAAGGCCATAGTTCCCCTATGTTAACTTTGGAAAATGTGGATTTAGATATGTCCAAATATTTAGAAGCCTATAAGGATAAAATCCTTATGGAAAGAAACAATATTAGGAATTTTCAAAAGGTATTCATACTTAATCCAAAGGGTTTGAAATTTGATAAAAAAATTGATGTGTGTTGAAGATGTTTTGGAACCAAACAATGTGTCAAACAGACTCACAAGCAATAACATTCCTAGCTCAAGTGGGTTTGTTCTTCTTGGTGGGCTTGCCTCATGCCCTTCATAGTTGAAGAGACAATTTTAAATGCAATGTAGGGAAAAGTGTAGAGGTATGTTAAGAATGAACTCTTAATCTCTACACTTCAAACAAAATCAGATATGGTAGTAACTTCTTGGAAGTAAATTCCAATGCATCATTAAATAACTCTTTGGAAGGACAAATTTGGCCACTAAAAACAAAGTTTTTTAATGACAACAAATCGAGAACACCCATCATTACACTATTGTTTGTTGGCCACTTAATACTCTTTAACCATTCTCGTTCCACTTAAGGCATGAGATTAGGTGGAGTATGTTGTCGCCTCAGGATTGAAATTACTTTCTTATGATTTCACAATCTTTGATATATTTCACCGGTAAATGTGATTCAATACCTTGGTATGAGTTCTCCATTGTGGGATGTGTCTGATAGAAAGCCCTCTCTTAAGGGTGACTCAAAGCATGAAAGTACATTTGAGTATTTCTCTTCACCCAAGATCGTATGAAGCACAAGGGGAGTGGATACTCACTACAAGTGTACATAAGAAAATAAACACTCATTCCTTGTAACCCCATAAAACAAAATGACTTCATTTTAAGCACCAATGGAAGTGTGTGTTTTTTTTTTCCAATTTTAATCAATATTGCAAAATGACGATGTATGGGTCCAATTTTAACCAACTTTGAAATTAAATTTTAAACCCAATGGAAATATAATGTTCCTAAAACATAAATAAAAGCAACATGTGATGGGTTATAATTTTCCCATAACTGTAAAAAAAAATTTACAATGTATGGTCAAACGATAACATGCTCCTTCACTTCAAATGTTTTAAAACCTGCCAAAATAGTTAGCCTCAAAAACAAAAACCAGATGTTAGTAGAATGTTAGAGAGAATATGAAGTAAAAAAAATTAAAGCACATGTGAAAATTAGCTCTATGTCTTCTTTATCGATAAAAAGGATGACTGAAATTAATTGCATCATTGCAGCTTTCAAAAGCATCACTATATCAGAAGTGTGTCATTCTGATGAAAATCATGTGCATCGCTCTGCAGTAAAACATTGACATCAAATACATCACTATATCAAGTATGCCGCCATATTTAAATTTATGATATCAAAAAAATATATAAATGCATCACCATATTAAATATGCATCACTGATTAGTTATGTGTTGCCAAATTTAAGTCAAAGTGCATCACTATATAGTGATGTGTATCAGATGCATCGCTGGAACCATCAAAAATGTCATTGTATCTGCAAACTCCAGAACACGGGAATCTAAAGAGAATTTCATCAGATTTGATTAGTATATCTCTCCTTCTAGTGCCAAAATGTGACCATAGTCATAGTATGAATTAAATAACCCAGATCCAAATGAATTTAGACTAAATTTAATCCCCTAAGCCATGAGCCCAATGATATATTTGAAAACTTCAAAACTAAGAAACCATTAAACTAAACATGAAATCTTGAAAGAAACCTATTCTAAGACCTCAAACTTTATCCCATTGGGGGAGTGGTGTTGAATTGATGTGGAATGGTGATCCTTTCCCAATCCATTGGATAATATGAATCGTTCCAATCGATTTTATTGATGAAAACTGATGAAACTGGTGAAATATGAATGAAACAAGGATGAAAAACTAATTTAACAGAATGAAAATGAGTGCTAAATTTTGGGATTCTTGATGGAGATGGATTCAAGCTATGCTAAATGGTTTATGAAGTTCAAAGATGCAAGCCATGGATGAAAACTATGCTAAAAATGGATGCAAGATAAGCTAAAATGGAAGCCATTAATGGATGCTTTAACTAATATGGATGAAGATTAAGCTAAAATGTTAAAAAATGCTAAGTGTGGATGCAAGTGAGTATGAATTTCAACAAAATGAATTTTCTATCAAAAGATTTATCCATTTCTCTCCAAATAGTGAAGTATTTATAGAAGAGCAAATGAAGAATCAAGGGTTGAGATGAAAAAGATCAATCAATGGTCAAGATTAAAAGGAGGGTGAAACATAGATCGAGGATTATCATCAATGGATGAGAATCAAAGATCACATGGATCAAGGAAAGCATCAATGGATGCGAATGATTCAAATAAACACACTTTGTAAAAACTTTCAAAGTTTGTTAGGAAAGAATATTCTATTTTTGGAGCCAAATAGAAGAATATTCCCTATGCAAGTGGATGGGTGAGGAAAATTAGTAATTATTAATTAAAACTAAGTTTTAATTGTGCAAGATGAGGAATGTGAGGATGTTCATTAAATAATTGATTTATTTAATAAAAAGGGGATGAAAAATGACATTTAATTAAAAAATTTAGGATTATTTAATTAAATGAGAGGACTTAGGGTTTAAATTAAATAATTTGATTTATTCAATTTAAATACAATGAGAGATGAAGATGAAAGGGGGTGAATTAAACCAATTAGATTAATTATATTAATAGATAAAAATGATGCATTTAATTAAATAACTAGGCTTATTTAATTAAATAGGCAAAAAAGAGGATGAATTTTAGGATGAAACGATGTTAGTAACCAAATTCAAGTGTGTAGTATCATTCGGGACATTTTTAAGTGTCTACAGATACTAATTTTTCATTTTTCTCATCAATCATCTCAGCTCATCCTTTTCTTGCACTAAGTGGGGGAAAGGGGTTATATAGCATTGTCCTCATATGGCACTTGTCATTGTCTCTTTTGGCTAGTTGACCACCTCCCATCTATATATAGGAGCAAGCTTAGGATGTTGATGACATACCTTAAGTTGGCTCACATGTGACATAATTTTTTTTCTATTTTTAAGCATTACATTTTGGGGGCAACCCTTTATTCATGATGTAGTTTCATTCAACATAGGGCTTTTCGAATAAAATCTCATGTCTTCTTCTACTTTAAAGTAATTTCTCACAACATGGTGTTTTGAAATTTATTTAAAGTGGGGGCATACATCGGAATTATTCTTTTGCATGTCAATTATAACTCATGTTTCATTGTGTTGTATTCTTACTTCATGTGTCACATCTTTCTCTTTGTGGTGACATTGGGCATGATTTACTTTAAGAGCATGATCTACCTTAGCATATTATATTCCTCTTAGTGTAAATTCCAAGCGAAGTGCATTCCCTAAGTTGTGAATCTTCTATTCTTTGATTGGTCCTCTCTTGGAGACATTAGGCACAATGTTCCCTAGGTTGATACCTTACATCAACTAAGCAAAACCCCTTTGAACGTACCTTACACTATTTCACATTTACACTAACCATTATATGGCCACCTTGCATACCACACTTGTCTTGCGTATGGATCCATCTTGTTTGTTCATGGGTGTTAGCATACAAAGTTTTACTTGCCTCATGAATCTCATTGTTCATGTTGTGTGGCATCTTATCAAATTTATCAGGAGGTATAGCTTTCGTATGGTTAGTACGTATTGGAGCCAAATGTAGGCATGTCTTTCCCATAGCCACTTGCTTGTTTTTGTGGGCATATACCAACCGTGTGTGTGTTTCTCACCTCTCTAGGGGCTCACCTAGTGGATACTTGATTCCACTAGCCCGTGGGAGGGTGTCTTTTATTTTCATAGTGGACATCGTGTTCCACTTGTAATTTTTTTTTTTTTGGAAAAATAGCTTAGAACTTTTCCACATCGTGTTGGATAGACTGTCGAGGCTTGATCCACCCTTTTTTTCTTTCCTTTTTCTTTCTTCTTTATGTTTTTGACAATGTATGCTTGTATTTTGTTGTTTCTTCATACATCATTCACATGTGTGTTCTTTTGTGCCTATGTTGGTTTTCCATAGGACCTTGATCCTAGGGGCTTGATTATCCTTCTTGATCGTGTCATCCTATCTCACTAGAATTTGTACAATTGAACCCCTCTTGATGTGTATTTGTCTACCTTAGTGTGAGTTTGATGCAAGTTCACCCTCTCACTAAAGTGGGGGCTAAATGTAGTGTATAAGATTGTACTCCCTTCTTGGAGATAGTATAATTTCACACTCTTTTTGGACCTATTTTAGTACCCTTGCGTTCATGTCCTTTAAATCATCATTAATAGGCCCCTAAGACCCTTTATTACGTATCCCAAGGCTTATTTCAATTGAAATCTTGAAAAATTAAATAAATATATTTAATATTCTAACTCCACATTCTCCTCTCACCCCAAAAACTTAGTAGTGGACTAATACACCACCCTGGGAGTATTAGTCCCCCTAGGTGGTACCTATATGCCACCCTTGGCGTATTAGTCCTGTTTGGGACCTTTTTAGGGTTTTCATCAAGAAATCAAGGTTTTTAATTAAATTTTTCTAATGTCGACATTTGGGATCTAATCAATGGTAAATTAGATAGGATGCCTATAAAACTAAGGTTTCAAATAATTATTTCACCTAGAAATTTGTATCTAAGACCTAGAGCTTTCAAGTATCCAAGTATCCTAGCAAGTTTAGGAGATTAAGAGCATTCAAGAGCAATTTATCAAGCATTTGGAGTAGTATTCAATATTCAAGCATCATGTCAAAGTCTTCATGCTTCATGTGTGTTTGTGAGCTAACATTTGACATGTAGGTTTCATTATTCAAGCAAGTATTCAAGACAAATATTCAATCATTCAATCAAGGGTCAAGATCCACATTCATGCTAGTCATTTCACACAAGTTTGCAACCTTCATTTCAAGGGTTTGGTGATTTGCAACATTGCATTTTTTTTTCATAATTCCTTCATGCTATTTCATTTCATTTCAAGGTTTGATTACCAAAATGGGGTTTGACCAAGGAAAACCCCCATCCTCTAACAAAATAACATTTTTCTCTCTCTTGTGATGTGTGTTTTATAGATTTAGGTGAACTAGAATCATTCACCCAACCTAGTGATTTAGTCCTTGATATAGCCTTTTGACAACATTCAACAGTGTCAGATTTGGGTTTGGAGGACTTAGAAAGATACTTAGAAAAACCTATAGGTGGACTAAATCACCCAACCTAGCATATTAGTCCTGGTATAATTTTTTATCACCGTTCAATAGATCCTAAAAATTAACAGAAGAATTATAGATTATGTCCTAAAAACCCTAGAGTAGGACTCATATGCCCTACCTGGTGTTTTAGTCTTGGTGCAAACCCTAACAACAGTTTTTAGAGTTTGCAGATCTTTTCTTGGTATCTCCATTCATCTAGGTACTTTTTTCATACATTCAATTTATTTTTTTGATTTCATGCTTCCAATTTTCTAGGTTTCGTAGTGGGTTTGCATAAGTCTTTGCATTTCTCCCTTTTGAAGATTCATTTATGGAGAACACCCATCCAATTATCCAAGGAATCCACTATCCATTCATCGATTCACTTGGTTGAGGGATCTATTTTCCTAATGAATTGAAGTGTGAAATAGGTCCAATTCCATCTCCCAAAAGGTGGAATCCCTATTTCCCTTTTGCTCACAAGTTACCTAAACTGTGCATGTAATCAAGGATTTGATGTCCCATAAGTCTACTCCCATCTCATACAACACCTTTTCTTCCAGGAAGTTATCTCAAAAAGTAAAACAATAACACAACCAAATTTCCAGTCTTAAATGCATATTTCTTTTCTCTAGTTTGCTTCA
>CM021103.1:476787748-477351804 GCA_007115665.2 Sequoiadendron giganteum | reverse complement strand
TAATCAGAATGACAAAGGGATATTCATTTCATAATCCAAGTATGTTAAGGAATTTTTGAAGAATTTTAGAATGGATGACTCTAAACCAGTTTGTACCCCTATGGTAACTGGTTGTAAGTTGACCAAGGATGATGAATCTACTAAAGTTGATCAGACCGTGTACAAATCCATGATTGGTGGATTGTTGTATCTTACTGCTACTAGACCCGACATTATGCATGCAATATGTTTGGTTGCAAGATTTCAAGCAGAATCAAAGGAAGCACATGTTACAGCTGTGAAAAGGATATTCTAATATCTTAAAGGAACTCTAGATTATGGGCTATGGTATCTGAAGGATAATAATTTCACCTTGAATTCCTACACTAATATTGATTAGGTTGGATGTGTAGATGATCGGAAGAGCACTAGTGGTGGTGCATTCTTTCTTGGACGAAGATTAGTTGCATGGTTGAGCAAGAAACATGATTCAATTTTTTTATCCATTGCAGAAGCATAGTATATTACAACAACATCCTATTGTACACAAGTACTATGGATGAAGAAAACCTTGATGGACATAGGTGTGGTGAGTGATGAACTTACTTCTATCTTTTGTGACAATACAAGTGTTACAAAACATTTCAAATAATCTGATGACGCATTCTAGAACAAAGCACATATCTATCAAGTATCAATTTTTGAAGGAGAAAGTGTTAAGGAATGAAGTTAGACTTGAATATGTACCTACCAAAGAAAAAATTGCAGAAATATTCACTAAGGCCCTTCTGAAGATACTTTTGAGTATCTCAGAGGGAAGTTATGGGTTTCTGCCCCTCCTTCTTTGAACTAAGTGCACATGAAGGTGCATCGGTCTAGTGGATTCACAAATTATTCTTGGTCTAGACTAATGACTGAGGTCTACTCCTTAGGGGGAGTAGAGAAGTGCATTGTTGTAGTATGAGATGTGGATGTACTCTTTAGGGGGAGTGAATAAAGATTTCTATGGAAAAAATTTCCTTTGCCATTGATGTCAAAGGGGGAGAGAGAAAGCATGTGAAAATTATATGCTTGTGTAGGTTGTCACTTCTAAAAATCATGTATGCCTATGGGAGAGAGAGCATGTGAAAATTTTATGCTTGGCAGGTTTTCGCTCTTGAGAAACATGTATGTTGTCTTTGGTGGTTTTTCACATCATGTGTTGCCATCAATGAAAAAGGGGGAGATTTTTGCAAGTATGGATGTGTTTGGTAGTGTTTCCATTAATGTTGTCATTGATGTCAATACTCTATAGGTTGAGTAAGTTGAGTTTTGCCAAGTTCTTTTGAGAAAATTTGAGAAATAATGGAACCACTGTTGAAGTGTGTGATCTGGTATTGTGGTCCACATTTCTTTTGTTTTGATCTTATACCTATACGTATTTGTAGCTGTGTTCATAATATTTAATGGATTGTGTATACACCTCAAATTGGTTTGGAGAATTCGATTAATTAAATATGAATTATTTGATTAATTATCCTAAATTCCTCTATTGTTTGAATAAATATAAATATTTATTTATATAGTTCACTTTCACATTTACATTTAATTCTTCTAATTCTTCTATTATCTCATCTTAATTAAATAAACAAAATTAAATACTTTTGTTTGATTTAATTATCATTTCCCTATTTTATTCTATTACATCAATTTTAAATTTATTAAATAAAGGTCAAACACTTTATTGATTAATTTCCATATTCTTCTATTTTAATTTAATAAACAACTTCTATAGTTTGTTCTATTAAATTATTTATCCCTCTTTTTGGTTAATTTAAATAAATCAAAAATATTTAAATAAAGGCATAAGGAATATTCCTCTATATTTCCTCAAAATAAAATTAGATATCCTATGTCTAATTGATGTCAAAATATGTCAAATGTAATGCTTTCAAACTTCACGGGAAGATTTGGAGACAAATTGCAAATTCTATCTCTCAATCCTCTTCCATCAATCCTTCCTCTTCTCTTGCTTGGTGTTTTCATGAGTAGAGAAAATCCCCAAAATCTTCTCAATCTCCTCCATCTCTCACCATTCAATCCTCCAAATTGAATCCAAGCCTCTCTTTGCCATCCCTGGGCATTTCTACAGCCAAGAAATCTATAAATAAAGCTTCATTCAACCAAGAAAAGGATTTAGATTATCTAACTTATGCACTCTTACTATGTAGGAATTCAAGCATCAAGCATCCAAGCATTCTAGAATCATATCATGGCTGCCTCCTATAGCTTCATTTATCAGTTTCCATGTCAATCCATGCTATATTAGTTTCTTTTATCATTTTAGTATTATCAATATAGCTTCACATCATTGCATCAACATCATTCCATTCTTTAGATTGTCATTTTAACAGTTATAGTGTTATTTAAATCTGAGAGCACAATAGCTTAATAAATATTTGAAGATATGAGACAATGAGACGCTTTCAGTAGATTATTAGCTTGATCTTTGATACAATGTTTCATTAAGAAATTTTTTATTCCTTTATACTTATTCACACTTACAATTTGGCGCCCACCGTGGGGCATTAACCCCATATTTTTATCAATTTTTCTGAAAAGTATCGCGCAGGTTCCCAGCATGTTCCGTTTCAGTGCTTCTGTAAAAAACTATAGCACTTTTGTCAAAAACTATAATGCATCCATGGAAAAATATGATGCTTCCATTCTCTATTTCAGCGCTTCTGTGATACTATATTGCATTCATTAAAATTTTTAATGCTTTCTACTATAGCGCTTCCATGAATTGTTTCAGCGCATCGGTTACCCATCTCCAGAAAAGTTGATTTAGCACTTTCGTGAAGACATTTGGCGCTTCGGTACTCTATTTCAGCGCTTTTGATTATAGTGCATCAGGTAAAACCTATAGAGCTTTCGTAGACTGTTTTAGCGCTTCTGTAATTTTGATCTGGATCTGACTTGACCGCGGCTGGAATTTTATTTTGATACAGTTAGACTAAAATGAACCGATCCTAGGATAATCATTTGGTTTAAAATTTATCAATCCTAGGGTAGCCATTTCTGGTTTAAAATTTATCAATCCTAATGTAGCCATCACACTTTCACAATATTAGTTAAAAAGGACACCATGATTTTTGTGAAGCAAAATCTTCACATAGATTAGAAAAATTTGTCTTTTGGGCTTAAAACGAATCATTTATCTGGTGTGCTTGTTTGGTGAATAGGCTTATGCTCTCCCCTTAATCATGTGATAAAAGTGCCCGACTCATCCTTTATTTTCATGCCAATTTACGCTTTTGTTAAAACCTTTAGAAGCCCTGTCATAGTGGGAAAAAGTACTCACCCTATGGGAACGACGTAAGTAGGAATGCCTAAAGCCAAGGATTCCAATGCACTCTAATCAAAATGCAAGTTGTTGATGAAAGTCCAACTTGATGGTAGTGTGCAAGATAACCATCCCCAAAATCTTTGTTCTAAATATTGGGATGTCTCCTGAGGGATTTTATCAATTGTCGCACCGCACGAAAGCCCTATTTATGAACCATAGTGTAGTATCCAGCCAAGTCAGTGACTAGACATTGTCATACTCACGGTGCAAGGGGAGGGAAGAATCTTCCCCCAAGACACTCACCATATAATTGCTGAGGATTTTTTCTTAGAGGATGAGAAATCCAACTCTGAGTACGCACCTAGAAACGACAAAAACACTGGCACCCTCTAGAGGGTGACACGGTTGTGTGTGTCAACGCAATTTCAAGATGTGGGTTGTTGAGTATAACAATGACCTATTTGACCTTAAGAGTGAGTATGTCTGAAAGTGTACTTTTGTCAAAACAAACTCATGAAAATCAATAAGGACCATTCGTGGTTCTTGAATATACACTATCTGTTCAGATTCTATAACAATTATTCTACAATTTGCTTGTTGTGTTTTCAAAGTCATTAAAAATCAGATAAAAGATCATCCATAAAACAATAAATCAAATTAGGTCAGAAAAATTCATGATTCGAAAGTGGAAATCAACCAAGTTTATTAAGAAAACCATCAAAGTCAACAAACCCAAGAGACCACTCAGTTATCAGGATAATTTAAGAAGAAGGGATTTCTTATATCAAAGTCAAAAGATCTTGTTACAACACAAAACCTTCATTCATAGGTATCACAAATTTTCTAGAGGTCATACTCTTGATTATGTCGTATAACCACTTTATTCACGAGCTTTCTTCCAAAGGAGATCCCTCACACAATATCACAACCATATTCAATGCATATGTCAGTCCTACATCCCACAACCCATGATAGAATATGCCACAAGGCCAAGTCAAATTTTTCAATAAGGAGTCTTGAACATCAATCCTCTATTTTAGCGTTCTGGAAATTTGTTTCAGCACTTCGGGACTCTATTTTAGCGCTTTCATAAAATAGCACTTCCAAGCACTATTTTAGCGCTTACGGTCACTATTTTAGCACTTCCATCATCTATTTCAGCACATTCCAGCATTGTTGTAGTGCATCCGTAAAGATAACGCTTCCACCATCTGTTTCAATGCTTTTCAACTTTGTTCTAGCGCTTTCGAGAAATAGTGCTTTCATCACCTATTTTAGCACTTTCAAAATAGAGAGTTCCAAATCATATCAGTCAGTTTGTCTATCATTTACACATGGATTTTTATCAAAATAGAAGTACCTTTTTATCAGAATCACTGTCTAGAAACCAAAATTAGATAGGTTCATACAAGTTTCCAATATTTTCAACTGAAACGCAGATCTTGCAAATCATAAAGTGTCAAATCAAAACACAATCTCGATTATTACGCTAAAGTTTCATCATAAGGATATTATCATCCTATTATCACTAAACAAGACATAGTAATCAAATTTTTAATCTAGTCTTATCAATAAGATATATCATCTTATTCGACTTTGTTAAAAGTTCACTTGATATTTTCCAACATAGAAGATCAAATTTTTGAAGAAAGAACAAAAAAATTGTATGCCAATCTTCACCAAGTTACAAAAATAGAGGCTCTCAGAGAAAGAACTCAAACATCTAATACCATGGCAGAAGAAAATCCCTGGAATAGTTTACATCAAAGTGACAAAAATGAAATAACTCCAAAAGACATACAAATAGCCCAATAGGATCCCAAATTCCATAAATTCATGGAAAATATATTAGAACAAGACACAGAGAAATACCTCTTAATGTTGGTTGAATCAGGTGCTAAGCTTCCCAAGGACTTTGATGTAAATCACCTAATAGAAGCACCTGGAACAAGTAAAACTAAAATAACGCAACCCACACAAGGTATAGATCCGATTTTTGCCTTAACATCCCAAATGCAAATCTTACAACAACAAATACAGGACATGACAAAAGGGAACACCAAAAGATATGCAGTACAAGACATTAGTCCTTATCTGTTCAACTCAACAGTCAACATGATACCTTTTCCTCGACACTGTGAATTCCCCAAGTATGACAAATACAATGGAAGGACATATCCGATCGATCATATCCATGAATTCAAAAACATGATCCTAGAGTTTTCTCAAGAGGAAACTTACCTGATGAGATTATTCCCAAGAAGCTTGGGAGGTTCATGTATGGAATTGTTTTCAAAATTACAACTAGGAATAAGGACTTTTGAAGAACTTGTCAACAGGTTCATCTCCCAGTATTCTTTTAACATCCAACATGATGTCACGATAAAGGATTTGTATAACCTAAAAAAAAACAAAGGGGAGACATTCTTGTCCTTTCTACAAAGGTGGCGATGACTATTTGCTATATATCTTCGCTCCATTCCTAAGGAAGAGAAAATGGAATTGTTCATTGACAATTTAATGAAGGAGATGAGTTACAGACTTGAATTGCAATGTCCTCCTACATTTGAAAAGGTGATAGAAAATGGCCTTAAGATTGAAGAAGTGTTGGTCAAAAGAGGGGTTATTAAACATTTCAACGACAAATCAAATAACACAAACTCCTCAAATCAATACCTCAACAGTGATAAACCAAAAATTTTGCAAAAGAACCGAAATATGACTACCAACGAAACAACAAGTGATTTACAAAATGTAAACTAGTTTTTAACTTGACAGAATCTACTTCAAAAAATCAAAACAACAATCAAATCGTCAAGTCAAATGTCATACAAAACAACAAAATCACAAAATCGTAACCATACCAAAAGTCATCAAACCGGCGTAGGTTCACACCTTTAGGCCAACTATTGGAATTAGCGATGAAAGAACTAGTCACCAGTGGTCTTATCACTACATGGGAAGCAAGATTCTAGGATCCAAAGGTCAAACCACCAAGGTGGAATGATGCAAATTATTGCAACTTCCACAACAATAAAGGCCACAAAACTAATGATTGGATGGAGTTAAAACACGTAGTTCAAGATCTGATCGATAGTAACTAGATATATGTAGAGGGACCCCAAAACAATAATGATCATTCAACCTTCAAGGACCCTTTACCAAACTATGACAAAGGAGCATCATCCTCTGCAAACAACAAAGGTAAAAATATCAATCATGTCTACGATAAAATGATCGTTTGTCTTATCCAAGTAGATAGTGATCATACCATTGGTCATAACATGGATGAACACAAAACCAATGAAACTACCCCTTTGGATTTTCTCCCTAGCATACAAGTCTATGAAAATCAAATAAACTTTTTAAAAATCAGAAAATGGCAGGACTATCAACCAACAAATGTAATGACTAGGGGGCAATCCAAGGTAGTGTTAAATGGATTTGGGTCTAAAAACGCATATCCACCTCCATCTCATTACAACATTTTTGATCCGCTTCAAAACATTCTAGCGCATATATCAATACTAGAACTCCTCAAACTATCACCATTACATAAGGAGGTTCTAGAACAAGCACTAGTTGCCACTACGGTATCGAAAAATCTAGATGTTTGCCAGTTCCAAGCTATGGTGGGGAATTTGACTACCCCATATTGTCTATCATTCTCTAAACAGGATGATGTGTCACTAATCCCCATAACACCGCACTCCATATCGAAGTCTTGATCCATAATCATCGTGTCAAAAGAGTCTTAATAGATGGGGGAACTAGTTTGAACATTTGCACTCTAAAGTTAATCTGCACACTAGGGTATTCCAATGATGCTATTGATGCCCAAAGGAAAATGACCATAAAAGCATATGATGAGGAAGATATATCTTCAAAGGGATTGATTGTATTACTCATTCAAGTGGTATTGATGATGAAACACATAGCATGCCAAGTATTGGAAAAAGAGTTAACTTACAACATACTCTTAGGACACCCATGGATCCATGAAATGTAGGTAGTGCCTTCCACATATCATCAATGCTTAAAGTTCCCAGTAAATGGATAGGAGGTGACTATATCTGCCGATTATAATCATCCTCAGCATTGTGACACACTTAGAATCTCTCAAGATACCTTTGTGCCTCACAATAGGGAAGCATCCAGTTCAAAATCATCAAATGAGGAAAAACGTCCAAATATCACCACCAAGTGGGTAGAGAAGAAGGATAAATCAAAAGATACCAGTCTTGTTGAAATTCAATTAATAGACAATCCAGATCTCCAAACTTCTTTATCACATAAATTTCAAGAGCAAGTCCAGCTAACAGACAAGGGAATGGGGCAATATTCTATGGAGCAATCGCTTAATCTTTCACAGTTAATGCCATCTCCAAAGACATATGGCCAACCATCAATGGTCAAACATCAAACATCACTACCTATCACAATTCTAGAAGAAAGGTTTGTAAAATCCGGTACCATAGAGGACGAATCGGACAACAAAGCAATCCTTGATTGGTTATACAAAGATGAGGAACCATCGACATCAAATATCAATATCAAGAATATCAATATCAATATAGACAAATATGGAAAAGGGAAAGCTATCCTAGAAAAAATGGGTTGAGGGACAAGGACCTGTTGGATTAAGGAAGGAAGGTACGTAGAGCCTATTCATCCCCTCACTCTTCATTCAAAAGAGAAGATAGGACTAAGATACTTTGAAGAACAAAAACAAGAAATGACAAAGAAGGTTGTTGAAAGAATCCTTCAGGTTAGAGATAGCTCTGAAATGGATTCAAATAAATATGAGAGGGATATATGTTCCGATATATCTTACACCGATATTCAAATTGATGTAATAAAACAATATGCACCTACACGTGAGGAGGGAAAAAGCTCTGGGTCTAGACCATTCATATCAGGATCACTAAAGATTGATGACTCAAGTGGGGACAAACAGACATCAAGTGAACTAGACGATCTTGAAGAGGGTACCATCATTGATCTTGATATCCCTAATAACAACTATGATGACATTGTTGTCCTAACCCTTACCCCCATCAACCTAAGTCAATTTGATGACTTCATGCCTTTAATCCATCCCGAACTTATTGACTGGGAACCTGTCGAACCTATGAATGTACCCATATTTTCAAATGATGATGCCATCGTAAATTTCCTATGTTATGAAAAACTTGGTACGAGTTCTATCCATAATACTTATAACAACACAACTCGGCAGGAGGGTGTCAAATCTTCTAGTTGCAAAAGTAAAAACAGGGATAATAGATCTAATGGTGAAAACCATTCTATGGCAGCATTAGATCTTGAAAAAGAAAAAATAAAGAATGCATCTAACGGTGAAAACCTTTCTGAGGCACCGAAAGAAGGGAACTTTGACACTCTTCTAGAATATTATCATGAGAAGTCATCAATTCTAGTAGAACCAACATAGTCTGTAAACATCGGCACTGAAGAAAAATAAAAAATCCTACATCTGGCAGAATCCATGACAGATCAAGAGAGACCATAATTCATCAAATTCTTTAAGGAAAGAAACATCAAATTTTCTTGGTCATATTTTGATATTCTAGGCTTGGATCCAAACCTTCTCATGCATCATTTGTCTTTGCCTGTAGGAATCAAGCCTATAAAGCAAAAATTGAGAAAAATGCATCCCCATATCGCATTAATGGTAAAGGCTAAGCTAAAGAAATTGTTAGATGTTGGATTCATAAGGTCTATTGATTACGCTGAGTGGATATCAAAAATTGTACCTATCTCAAAGCTGACAATAGCATCATGATATGCATGGATTTCAGGGACCTGAATAAAGCATGCCCAAAGGATGATTTCCCATTACCAAATATAGACATCATTGTGAACTTAATGGGAAGGCATGCCATATTTTTAATCATGGACGGTTTCTCCAAATACAATCAAATTAAAATAGCTCCAGAAGATCAGGAGAAGACTAGATTTACATGTCCATGGGGAACCTTCTGCTGGAATGTCATGCCATTTGGTCTAAAAAATGCAGGAGCAACATATCAAAGAGCAATGACAACAATATTTCATGATATCATGCACACCTTCATGGAGGATTACGTGCATGATATCTTGGCTAAATCTTGTACTAGGGAAGGACATCTCCATATTCTAAGAAAAATCTTCACATGGCTAGAGAAATTCAATGTCAAGCTAAACCCCAAGAAATGTGTCTTTGGGGTCACATCAACAAATATGTTGGGATAGATTGTCTCAGAAAAGGGCATTGAAGTGGATCCAACGAAAGTCAAGGCAATAATGGAGATGTCGCCTCCTAGAAATATCAGTCAACTCAGATCACTACAAGGAAGGCTCCAATCAATTAAGAGATTTATCTCCCAACTGGCGGACAAAAGTCATCCATTCAATCATCTGTTGCATAAAAATGTTTTTTTCAAATGGGATAATGGGTGTGAAACAACGTTTGATCAAATAAAACAATATCTAATGTCACCACCTATTCTCATGCCACCTATGGAAGGAAGACCTCTGATACTTTACATTGCAACAACATATATCTCTTTAGGAGCATTATTAGCACAATAATATTATGAAGGAAAGGAACACACCATCTACTATATCAGTAGAACATTAAATGGCTATGAAATAAATGACACTTTCATAGAGAAATCTTTCTTGGAGGTGGTGTTTTCCACTCAAAAACTAAGACACTATATGCTGACTCATAAATTAGGCTAATAGCGAAAATTGACCCCTTAAAATATCTACTCAGTAAGGTTGTCTTAACAGGTAGAATGGAAAAATGGGTCATGCTCTTAAGTGAGTTTGATATTCAATATGGAGAGAGAAAATCCATCAAGGGTCAAGCAATCATTGAACAATTGGCTGAGGCTCCTTTACTAGATGATCGACCTATGACAATGGATTTTCTAGATGCAGATATTCTGATAGTGATTCCACAACAATGGATATTATATTTTGATGGATCATACACACAACGAGAATCTAGAGCAGGGATTTTATTCATCACTCCCCAAGGACACACCATCCTGAAATCATATAGATTGATGTTTCAATGTACAAATAATGTGGCAGAATATGAAGCATTAATCATTGGGTCAAAATAGCAATTGAATGGAAGATCACAGAATTACAGGTTTATGGGGACTCTCAACTAGTCATTTATCAAGTAAATGACAAGTATCAGATGAAAGATGAAAATTTTATGCCCTCTAAATAGAAAATAGATGATCTAAAACATTTTTTATCAATGTTAAATTTGATCAAATTCCAAGGGCGGAGAACAAAGCTACAGATGCTATGGCCACAATTTCTTCACTCTTACAATTTCCAGAAAAACGTGGATGTTATGAGTTTATGGTAGAACAAGTATCATGTCCTTCTTACAATAGTTTGGAATCCAATACCATATGAAATTTATATACCATTGAAACCTTCATCTATGAGAAAACCTATGCTTACCTGAAAGACAATATCCTCCCTCCCGATCTTTCCAGGAACCAAAAACGTAGTTTCATTTGCCAATCCTCCCGACATATTTTAATCGCTGACATCCTTTATCATCGAGGTCTTGATGGTACCTTACTCTGATGTTTAGAACATGAAAAATCTGAGACGGCCTTACATGAGGTTCATGAGGGTATTTGTGGCACTCATTCAAGTGGTATAACTCTAGTGAAGAAACTCCTCCGCTTGGGATATTATTGGCCATGCATGGATAAAGAATCTTATAAGTTTGTAAAGAAATGTCAAAAGTGTCAGATTCACAATAATCTGATTCATGCACAAGCTCAAGAACTGCATCCATTCACATCAACATGGCCCTTTTGTCAATGGGGACTAGATCTGGTAGGAAAGATAAATCCCTCTTCATCCAATGGACACAAGTTCATAATCATAGATACAAAATATTTTACAAAATGGATAGAAGCAGTGCCTCTTACAACTATTACTGGAAATCAGATCTCATCATTCATATTGAATTACATAATCTGTCGATATGACATACCTCAGTCTATTATCACTAATAATGGATGACCATTCAAAAACCAAGATTTCCAAGAATTGTGTGAGAAGTTTCATATCCAACATTTTTTCTCAACACCGTACTATCCTCAAGGAAATGGCCAAGCAGAGGCCTCTAACAAAATAATTCTAAAAATACTCAAGAAAACGGTTAATGATGTTGGACTGTTCAACTCAATCCTGCACTGTGGGCCTACAAAACCAGTATCAGAACACCGACAGGAGCTACACCATATGCCTTGGTATATGGATCAGAGGCCATACTACCAATTGAAGTAGAGATTCCATCACTCTATCTATCACTAAGAGGAATCATTTCAGATGAGGACTATAGGGTACCTAGACTTCAAGAACTTGAATTGTTGGATGAGCATCATCAAAAATTTGTCAATCATCTCATGACATATCAACAAAAAATGTCGAGTTACAATCATAGGGTAAAACCTAGGGTCTTTCAGGTTGGTGATTTGGTTCTAAAAGGGAACCCTAGAAATTAGCTGGACAGGGAAAAGAAAGGGAAATTTGAACCTAATTGGCTAGGTCTTTTTGTCATCATATCAGTGTACGAATCAAAAGCCTATCAACTATCAAAGTCAGAAGGGGATTTTTTTGATGAACCTATCAATAGTATCCATCTCAAAAAAATTTATCCCTGAATTTCCTAGTGCACGAGTCAAACTTCTGAAAAATGGTTTCCTTGATGAAAACCTGGCAAACAGGCGTCTTGGTAACAAAAAATACAAAAAAAATACATAATATACAAAGAGAGAAAAATGAGAAAAAGTGAAATACGAAACAAAGAGTGTAATCAAAATATATGGTGAAAACCTGAAAACAGGTGTCGTATGTGATTCTAAATCAACTTTCTCATCTATTTCGGTACATATCTAGATCATTAGTTTGGCAGTCATTACCATTCCATATCATATCATTAGTCTTGTCATCATTACATCCATTATCAAATCATTTCACATGGTCATGCCTCACTCTAGCTTGGGGGCAACATCTGGATATCACTGGGGACCAACAAAAACATTGTTTTCGCCAAATGGGAAAACAATAGTATGAAAAGTACAATAAAAACAATGATCAAAGCGCAAACATCAATCACTATCGGAAAGGCATCAAACATCCGTATCATATCATAAAATCCAAAAACAAGTCAAAAAGTCAGTCTAGAAAAGCAAAAACCAAAAAGAAAAACATGAGTCTGTTTCAGTTGAACTGTGTGGTCTCTGCGTGTGTAACGTAGGAAAGGATAATCTTTGATCAACCCCCGAGACCCCTAGGATAAGTTAGTAGGTCAGGTCTTTGGTCAGAATATCAAAAAATCACAAAAACATCACAAAATCAGGATGGATGATCTAAATCTGCATAATGATTGAAACACTTTAAGTAAAAGGTGGATAAATTGTATTTTTGATTAATTATTATCATTTATTTGGAGTAACTCGGTGATGTAAATGAACTAGAGAAACAAGGAAGAAGAATGATGTTTTATTGTATGTTGTTTGTATGTTAATCATATAAATGTGTGAATTGTCGAGGGATGTGCTATTCAAATGTATCGCCAATGACATTCAGAATTCACACAATAAAATGATTAATCTTTGCCTGTTTACACAATGAATGCTCAGGTCATCTCGATTCAATTATACCTAGATGCTTGTATTCGCTTGCAATATCAAAAAACATGAAATTAGTACTTAGGTCATCATTGGTTTAACATATACCATTAACGCTTGTAATCACTTTCAACATCCAAAAAAAATATCTATGATGATACCAAGCACAAAAGTACTATTAAAATGACAATGATTTGCATATAGTTGCATGATAAAATTAGACTACATTCATAATAAATTCTACATTTGCAGAGTATTTTTTGCATAAAGGATTCTAATTAATGATTATCTTTTCTACAAATATGACTGAGTATACTTGACATAAACCAAAAATCATCAAAAACATATAGGGGCATCATCTCATCATTGCAAAAATTTTATCATCTCATCATCCATGAATTTAACATCAAAAATTTATGCATTTATTGAACCATATTTTCCACATCATATCATAAATAAATACATCATGTTCATTACACCATATCATTCATTACATTATTATCATATACATTTGATCAAATTTACACCATCCATCCATATATCATCCATCACAACATCATCATTTTTATCATCATCACATTAAAAATGCATTCACCATATATCCATACATTTCATCACATTAAAATAAATGCAAAATCATGTCATTACTATCCATGTATCATTCATCACAAATATCATCATTTAGAACATCATACATCCATACATCATATATTCATACATAAGCATTTAAAATTAGAATCATCAAATAAAATAATAGCATTCATCATAGAATCATCACATGATATATAACACATTAAATAAATGCATCCATCATTGAATCATAAACCATCATAGATCAATAGTAATCAACTACATATCGTATATATCATCAGAGTCAAGTATACAATGAAGTATAAAATAAGAAAAGATACATCATCAAAAATAAGCTAACTCGAAGTATACATCATATCTCAAAAAGAATTTCTCGAAATCACAAATGACATCTAGGATCTGTTGTTGCTAGAAGGTGTAGGCATAACAGGACCAGTACCACCACCACCCTCGAAAGGACAAGGATATCTGGGATCTCTCTATGGAGGCTACGTCACACCCTCGTTGACTGTATGGGTACGTGTTTGACCAGATCTCGATGGGGCGTAGCTAACTCTGTGATCAATAGAAACTACACCATGATATTGACCTCTGTAAAAATCTGCCTCTCGGCCAGCCCACAAAAACTTCCTCATATAGTTGGCAACAGAGGTACCATCAACTACCCTTTGTAATATCTCAGCAGTCTCTTGTGCCCTCTCGGCAATCTGTCTAGCACCGTCCCTCTCGGCTGTCAAAGTATCAACCTGTGTCTGAACAACTGCCAACTGTCCCTGGACCTGTGCTAATGCATGTGCATGAGCCTATGCCTAACTCTGCATGTGTGTCTGCATCTGTATGAGAAAACTCTATGCCTACACCAACTATCCTTGTAGAGTCTTTACCTGTGTCTACAAACTGGAAATCTATCTTTGATGGTCAACAAAAGGCACCACCACTGCTCACCTCTTGTGAGGCCTGCTCGAATATGGATCAACACTGCCTGGCCCAACCCCTCTACCACCTCCACCACCACCATCCCCGTCATCATTTCTGCTATCCCCATTGCTGCTCTCAATACTATGGCTTGAATTAGTATCATCCCCGCTATCCTCCTCACCCTCAACAACATCCTCCTCCACAGGTAAAGGTATTAGATCATTGGGAATGGTAATCTGAGGATGTGGATGAAAAGCCAAAAATGTTGCATACTCCCCTGTCACCACTACCTGTGCAATATCTCTGCGCATATCCCAATCTGATGGCTACAGAATCCAGTATCCCTCCCCTAATGTCTCATAAGACAAGCATGGCCCCCAATCTTCTATATCACTCCGCCGTCGGGCATAATGAGAAACCCCCTAACGCATACACTGTATAATACCATGTTGCCTATAAACTCGCTGCAATAAAAATCTCTCTAAAATAAAAGGGGTCCTATCGATCAAATACACAGAGTCACATAAGTACTCAAGCACTGCATCATCCTCCTCCCACTGCTCACAATCTAGATAAGGCTGCCAGATGACACTCTCCATGTCATCCAAAACCCGTCTCCAATGCTCTAACTTACCCATCTGATACTAGGTAAGTCGACCTCTATAACGGAAAACATAGGGTATTCCTGTAGGTCTATCAAGTACCAAAAATGGTTAAGCAATGGAAAAATTCTCCCATGCCCAAACCTGTAATACAGTCACCCCTGCTGATAGGTTGTGTCCTCCCAAGTACACCACTGAATGTAAATCGTGATAGAGGTGGGCTAGTATACACATCCCCCATGCATATTTGGTCCCGTTCAAGACCATGCTCTCAAGAATATGGCCACAACCCATAGAGAATCCCTTTGACCTACGATCAAGACAAAGGAAACCTCCAATGAATCGAGCTAGCACTATTGGTAATGAAGCATAGGCATCAGCCATCGTCCGCCATTGAACACTCGGTCCTACAATATGTTGATCCTAGAAAACTCTACGGAGTGCATCTCTCCCACAATCTCCATTGAATCGAGCTAGCACTATTGGTAATGAAGCATAGGCGTCAGCCATCGTCCACCATTGAACACTCGGTCCTACAATATGTTGATCCTAGAAAACTAGCCTCATGTGAATCATAGACAACAATCTCTCCAATAAATATTATCCACAATATCTGCCACACATCCTCTAGTGTGACTATCTTCTCATTGATGGGTAGATGGAAGGTGTTATGGTCGGTGTGCCACCATTCGGCCAAAATAGTAAGGATACCCCGATTAATACTAATCTGGAGCATATCAAGAAGACTGGACATACCACATCAAGCTATGATTTGAATCTCATCAGGAGTCAGATGAGGAATCAAATCAATAGTCCATGGAAACCGCTCTTGCATCTGGAGATTACCCAGATCCTCTTATCACCATAAAAAGTCTAAAATCAGTGCACTATGTCAAAAATCAAAAGTCATTCTACTATCAGATCCAAACAAACTTTGGTATGAATTTTTGATCAAAATTCATGAACAAACATCAAATAACCTCACCTATCATAAGGTTCATCACAAACATTATCTAATCTCACCTATCATGAGGTTTATCATATATGAAATCATTCCTCACCTATCATGAGGATCATCGCAAATGGGATTATTTCTCACCTATCATGAGAGTAAGTCTTATTAATCATCAAAATCAGTCATTAGGGAATTTAGATAATCAAATCATACCAAACCAAATAATGGGCATGATCATAATTGACGAAATCAAGGTTAAGTGTGTCAAAATATGCAAATCTGACATGGATGTGCTAAAACAGGCATCCAAAGCGCTAAAAATCAAAATCGCTACTTCATCATTCAGATGCGCTAAAACAGCCATTCAAAGCGCTAAAAATCAAAAGCGCTACTTCATCATTCAAATGCGCTATAACAGGCATCCAAAGCGCTACAAAACCAGAATCGTTATTTCGTCACATCGATGCGCTATAACAGGCATCCAAAGCGCTACTTAGACCAAAGTGCTATTTCACTACATCAATGCACTAAAACAGTCCATCAAAGTGCTATAATAGACCATAAATGTGCCAATTTATTGCATCAAAGCACTAGAACTTTCTAGGGGCTAAAATCCGGCGTCGAAGTGCTAAATTAAACTATCTAAGCGCTCATTTATGAAAGCGCTAAACTTTCCTACGAAAGCGCTAATTCCTCAAAGCGCTACAATAGTTAACTGAAGTGCAAAGTGCTACAGCGCGACATTGATGTGCTAAACTATAAAAAACATGCGAATACACAAAAAAGGGCACAAAAATCAAGAAAACACAAAAGACGAGGTGGATTAGGGGTACGTACCAGAGGTTTGTAGGCAATCGTCTACTGGTGATATTGCACGCGCTCGAAACAGTGAGTGTGGTATGGGATAGGAATCTTGCTCCAACTAGCTCAAATATCTCTATCACTAGGTGTTGAAAGTCACAAAGTACAAATGAGGATGAAAATGACCTTTTTGACCTTATACAAATTTTTGGAAAGGGATTTCTTTTATTTTAATTAATTTTATTTATGAAATTCATCCACAGGCTATATTTTCTTCATCAATGTCGGGAGATAAATTATTTCTTAATCAAATCTTCATCAAATCATCAAACCATCATGAAAATTCTAGAATTTCTAAAAAATCATAAAATCATTAATTTATCTCCTGAGGGGGCATATTATTGGCAATTATCTGAAAATCAATATCTGGGGCACACTGAATTTTTTTCATCAATACTGGCAATAGCAGCAAAATTTTCTTCGAAGCAATGCGTAAACACATCACTTCAAAGAGGGGGAAAATGTATACACCTAAAATTGGTCTGGAGAATCCGATTAATTAAATATGAATTATTTGATTAATTATCCTAAATTCCTCTACTGTTTGAATAAATAGAAATATTTATTTATATAGTTCACGTTCACATTTACATTTAGTTCTTCTAATTCTTCTATTATCTCATCTTAATTAAATAAACAAAATTAAATACTTTTGTTTGATTTAATTATCATTTCCCTATTTTATTCTATTACATCAATTTTAAATTAATTAAATAAAGGTCAAACACTTTATTGATTAATTGTCATATTCTTCTATTTTAATTTATTAAACAACTTCTATAGTTTGTTCTATTAAATTATTTATCCCTCTTTTTGGTTAATTTAAATAAAGGCATAAGGAATATTCCTCTATATTTCCTCAAAATAAAATTAGATATCCTATGTCTAATTTATGTCAAAATATGTCAAAATTAATGCTTTCAAACTTCATGGGAAGATTTGGAGACAAATTGCAAATTATATCTTTCAATCCTCTTCCATCAATCCTTCCTCTTCTCTTGCCTAGTGTTTTCATGGGTAGAGACAATCCCCAAAATCTTCTCAATCTCCTCCATCTCTCACCATTCAATCCTCCAGATTGAATCCAAGCCTCTCTTTGCCATCCCTGTGCATTTTTACAGCTAGGAAATCTATAATTAAAGCTTCATTCAACCAAGAAAAAGATCCAGATTATCTAACTTATGCACTCTTACTCTGTAAGAATTCAAGCATCAAGCATCAAGAATCCAAGCATCCAAGCATTCTAGAATCATATCATGGTTGCCTCATGTAGCTTCATTTATCAGTTTCCATGTCAATCCATGCTATATTAGTTTCTTTTATCATTTTAGTATTATCATATAGCTTCACATCATTGCATCATCATCCATTTTTTAGATTGTCATTTTAATAGTTATAGTGTTATTTAAATCTGAGAGCACAATAGCTTAATAAATCTTTGAAGATAGGAGACAATGAGATGCTTTCAGTAGATTATTAGCTTAATATTTGATACAATCTTTCATTAAGAATTGTTTTATTCCTTTATACCTTATTCACACTTACAGACAATATATTTCAAGTTTCAACTTTTGGTTTGATGGAGAGAAAAAGTTATGTTCACCGGTGTGTGAACTGGTTTATCAGTGTTATCTAGTTGTGGAATGGGAGAAATGTTTTGGCTTCGTACTCCTCTGGTATTTGGTTTCAGATTTGGGATATTACTCTTTCTGATGGTTTCTGCATTCTGGCAAAGTTTCTAGTGATTTGGCGCTCTGGAAGAGCTGCTCCAGAGCTCTGGTACTTTTGTTGGTTGTCCCAGTTAGACTAGTGAAGTGTTCTCTGTGAATGAAGTTTGTTGAAGTTATTGCGGATTTATCTAAGGTTTTCTCAGAGATGGTTAAATGGTTAGTGAAGAGTGTTGAGTTGTCCGCGTGAGATTATCTTGTTGGTGATGCGTGTACTTCAAAGTTCATCGATGTTTTCATTAGGTTTGGTTGATCTGGTGTTTACATGTTACATCATGCTTTTGCATCAATCTTAGGAAGCATGTGCAAGATCCAAGATATTGTTTGGTTCCTAAATTAAATATGTAATTGGTCCTCTCACATTCTTATCCACCATGGGAATGTTGAGTAGCCGACCTTGTTTTAATTCATAATTTGAAATTTTTTAGCCGACCTTATGAATGTTTCTAAGGTTGATGATGGTATAAAATTGAATCAAGTTGTAGCGAATTGATCATCCATCCATCATTTTATTCGAGCAAGTGTAGAGTGTGAGAATAAGTGTGAAATTTAGAGTATGGAATAGAGAAGTGTGGCAATAGTATTCTGATCAAGTTGTGAAGTGTGTGAAACTCTTAGTGGTGGATCTTTATCTATTTATTTGTATTTTTCTGTAGGCAGTGAGCCTCCCTTTCTGGATAGTGAGTCCTAAGGTAGTGAGCCCTTGATCAGGGTAGTGAGCCTTTGTATCTGGGTAGTGAGCCCTTTGGTAGTGAGCCTTTGTATCTGGTATTGCATTACATCTATATTGTGAGTTAACCCTCACCGTAATTTTTCCCTCATTGGGTTTTCCACGTAAATCTGGTGTCTCTGGTGTTGTATTTCTATTATTTGCATTTCATGTTTACACTTAATATGAGATTGAAGTTGAAGTGGAATTGTTTAAGTTTATAAGTGAATTGTTTTGATACAATTGATTCACCCCCCTCTCAGTTGTCTTGTGTGCATTTCAACAAACCAATCGATTGCAGGGCCTGCCATTTTTTTTGGAAATAGACACATCAAGTAGGAATCATTGTAAGCAACCTCCATACACATGATGTGGAATTATTTTATGTGTTCCACAATATTTCACATCCCTTAGTATTTATCAAACTTAGGGACCTCAAAAATAGGTTGGAAAATTACCTTTGTGATGTTCCTATCAAATGGGTATGGACACAAGTTTTTTTGTGTATGTCGCTTCTTTGTTTTTCCTATTTGAATGTCTTGGTTTTGTTGCATGATCTCTTTGAGATGTGATGACATATCTTCTTGTGGATTAGGTGGAGGAGCATATGTTGTGTTTTGTGGATGGAGGATGAGTTGTAAGTGGTATTTTGATATTATGGGATGTTATATGGTGTGTAGGGTGGATTTTGATATTATGAAGCTGATGGTGGTAGAGGTGTATATGCTCCTAATGCATTTTTTTTGACAATGTTTTGTTGAGGATTTTAGTATAAACCTTGTTTTTGTTGTTTTTGTGCACATACTTGTTGTTGTTGGGTGTATTATTGGGCTAGAAATTCTTGTTCTTGTGCTTGTTGTTGTTTTTGTGCGACCAAGGCTTGTTGTTGAGCTTCTTGTTGTTGTAAGGCTTGTGCTTGGGCTTGTTGTTGTTTCAACACTTGTTGATAAGACTGTTGTTGTTGCAAAGCTTGAGCTTGAGATTTTTGTGCTTGTAGGGATTGAGCTTGAGATTTTTGATGCTGCAACACTTGTTGATCAGTGGAAATTCTAGTTGCAAGACTAGGATTTAATGTTTGACTTGGCACAAGGGATGGAGTTGGTTGATTTGTAGATTGGGTTAACCCTTGTGTCAAGATTTGTGAGAGAAAATTTGGAGCCACATTTTCTAAGGTTTGATGATCTTGTTTATACTCAAGGAGTTCTTCCTTAGTGAGCTCAAGTGATTTGTTTGTGACATCTTCTACCTCATACCATAAATCATTATGTGGTTGTTGTGAGGGCGTAGAATGGCTCTTTGGATCAAATTATTGTGGGTTAGTATCACTTGTGGTGGATGTGAATTTTGTTTGTTCCATGATTCTCTTGTGTTGTGATCTTGTTGTAACCATAAATTGTGGGTCAACTAAGGGAGAGGTGTGTTTAGATTTTTAGTATTGAAACTCTCTAGTTGACTCAAATTTTGGTAAAAGGGGCCCTCTAAGTTGTTTTGGACCAATGATGTGAATGGATGATTAAAAAGAGTGAATGATATGGGGGACTAACTTTCTAAACTTTTGGACAACACTTTTGACTATAGGTTTGATTGTGATGTTTTCATGTCTTGGATAAAAGGTGTTTAATGAACTTGTAAATATTTAAGGTAGACTTGTGACGTTTAAGATAAACTAGTTCAAAAAAATGTGATGACTAACTCAATTAATTGCATGGAAAAGGATCCATTTCACACACAACATAGCTAAGTTAGGGGATTGGTTTGATAATTGTCTAAAGTCTGAAGTGTTGATATGTCCAAGAGTTTCTAAAGTTATCTAGTGAAGTGGGATGTAAAATGTATGAAGATGGATGAAATGTTTGACCCAAAAGGTTAGCCTAAAATGGACCTTTTTTTTGCAAGACCAAGATGGTGATAAACATGATATACCTCTAAAGTGATAAAATCTTAAGAACTCAATGATTTTGGTAAAATAGAACTTGGACCCAATGATTTTGACAATAGAACTCAATGATTTTAACAATATAATTTGGACTTAATGTTTTGCAATATTTTCCTTGTCTCAATTTTCTTGTTTTGGGGAGTCAATGTTTGAACATACATCAATGTGGGGTGTTCATTTGATTTAATATTTGCTTAAGTGAGATTGTTTCATTACTGCATCAAGAAAGTCTTAATTAATGTTCAATACTAAAATGTCTATGTCAAAGCAAACTTCATTTCACAAAGTCCATTATGAAAATCATGAAGCTAAGGCCATAGTTCCCCTATGTTAACTTTGGAAAATGTGGATTTAGATATGTCCAAATATTTAGAAGCCTATAAGGATAAAATCCTTATGGAAAGAAACAATATTAGGAATTTTCAAAAGGTATTCATACTTAATCCAAAGGGTTTGAAATTTGATAAAAAAATTGATGTGTGTTGAAGATGTTTTGGAACCAAACAATGTGTCAAACAGACTCACAAGCAATAACATTCCTAGCTCAAGTGGGTTTGTTCTTCTTGGTGGGCTTGCCTCATGCCCTTCATAGTTGAAGAGACAATTTTAAATGCAATGTAGGGAAAAGTGTAGAGGTATGTTAAGAATGAACTCTTAATCTCTACACTTCAAACAAAATCAGATATGGTAGTAACTTCTTGGAAGTAAATTCCAATGCATCATTAAATAACTCTTTGGAAGGACAAATTTGGCCACTAAAAACAAAGTTTTTTAATGACAACAAATCGAGAACACCCATCATTACACTATTGTTTGTTGGCCACTTAATACTCTTTAACCATTCTCGTTCCACTTAAGGCATGAGATTAGGTGGAGTATGTTGTCGCCTCAGGATTGAAATTACTTTCTTATGATTTCACAATCTTTGATATATTTCACCGGTAAATGTGATTCAATACCTTGGTATGAGTTCTCCATTGTGGGATGTGTCTGATAGAAAGCCCTCTCTTAAGGGTGACTCAAAGCATGAAAGTACATTTGAGTATTTCTCTTCACCCAAGATCGTATGAAGCACAAGGGGAGTGGATACTCACTACAAGTGTACATAAGAAAATAAACACTCATTCCTTGTAACCCCATAAAACAAAATGACTTCATTTTAAGCACCAATGGAAGTGTGTGTTTTTTTTTTCCAATTTTAATCAATATTGCAAAATGACGATGTATGGGTCCAATTTTAACCAACTTTGAAATTAAATTTTAAACCCAATGGAAATATAATGTTCCTAAAACATAAATAAAAGCAACATGTGATGGGTTATAATTTTCCCATAACTGTAAAAAAAAATTTACAATGTATGGTCAAACGATAACATGCTCCTTCACTTCAAATGTTTTAAAACCTGCCAAAATAGTTAGCCTCAAAAACAAAAACCAGATGTTAGTAGAATGTTAGAGAGAATATGAAGTAAAAAAAATTAAAGCACATGTGAAAATTAGCTCTATGTCTTCTTTATCGATAAAAAGGATGACTGAAATTAATTGCATCATTGCAGCTTTCAAAAGCATCACTATATCAGAAGTGTGTCATTCTGATGAAAATCATGTGCATCGCTCTGCAGTAAAACATTGACATCAAATACATCACTATATCAAGTATGCCGCCATATTTAAATTTATGATATCAAAAAAATATATAAATGCATCACCATATTAAATATGCATCACTGATTAGTTATGTGTTGCCAAATTTAAGTCAAAGTGCATCACTATATAGTGATGTGTATCAGATGCATCGCTGGAACCATCAAAAATGTCATTGTATCTGCAAACTCCAGAACACGGGAATCTAAAGAGAATTTCATCAGATTTGATTAGTATATCTCTCCTTCTAGTGCCAAAATGTGACCATAGTCATAGTATGAATTAAATAACCCAGATCCAAATGAATTTAGACTAAATTTAATCCCCTAAGCCATGAGCCCAATGATATATTTGAAAACTTCAAAACTAAGAAACCATTAAACTAAACATGAAATCTTGAAAGAAACCTATTCTAAGACCTCAAACTTTATCCCATTGGGGGAGTGGTGTTGAATTGATGTGGAATGGTGATCCTTTCCCAATCCATTGGATAATATGAATCGTTCCAATCGATTTTATTGATGAAAACTGATGAAACTGGTGAAATATGAATGAAACAAGGATGAAAAACTAATTTAACAGAATGAAAATGAGTGCTAAATTTTGGGATTCTTGATGGAGATGGATTCAAGCTATGCTAAATGGTTTATGAAGTTCAAAGATGCAAGCCATGGATGAAAACTATGCTAAAAATGGATGCAAGATAAGCTAAAATGGAAGCCATTAATGGATGCTTTAACTAATATGGATGAAGATTAAGCTAAAATGTTAAAAAATGCTAAGTGTGGATGCAAGTGAGTATGAATTTCAACAAAATGAATTTTCTATCAAAAGATTTATCCATTTCTCTCCAAATAGTGAAGTATTTATAGAAGAGCAAATGAAGAATCAAGGGTTGAGATGAAAAAGATCAATCAATGGTCAAGATTAAAAGGAGGGTGAAACATAGATCGAGGATTATCATCAATGGATGAGAATCAAAGATCACATGGATCAAGGAAAGCATCAATGGATGCGAATGATTCAAATAAACACACTTTGTAAAAACTTTCAAAGTTTGTTAGGAAAGAATATTCTATTTTTGGAGCCAAATAGAAGAATATTCCCTATGCAAGTGGATGGGTGAGGAAAATTAGTAATTATTAATTAAAACTAAGTTTTAATTGTGCAAGATGAGGAATGTGAGGATGTTCATTAAATAATTGATTTATTTAATAAAAAGGGGATGAAAAATGACATTTAATTAAAAAATTTAGGATTATTTAATTAAATGAGAGGACTTAGGGTTTAAATTAAATAATTTGATTTATTCAATTTAAATACAATGAGAGATGAAGATGAAAGGGGGTGAATTAAACCAATTAGATTAATTATATTAATAGATAAAAATGATGCATTTAATTAAATAACTAGGCTTATTTAATTAAATAGGCAAAAAAGAGGATGAATTTTAGGATGAAACGATGTTAGTAACCAAATTCAAGTGTGTAGTATCATTCGGGACATTTTTAAGTGTCTACAGATACTAATTTTTCATTTTTCTCATCAATCATCTCAGCTCATCCTTTTCTTGCACTAAGTGGGGGAAAGGGGTTATATAGCATTGTCCTCATATGGCACTTGTCATTGTCTCTTTTGGCTAGTTGACCACCTCCCATCTATATATAGGAGCAAGCTTAGGATGTTGATGACATACCTTAAGTTGGCTCACATGTGACATAATTTTTTTTCTATTTTTAAGCATTACATTTTGGGGGCAACCCTTTATTCATGATGTAGTTTCATTCAACATAGGGCTTTTCGAATAAAATCTCATGTCTTCTTCTACTTTAAAGTAATTTCTCACAACATGGTGTTTTGAAATTTATTTAAAGTGGGGGCATACATCGGAATTATTCTTTTGCATGTCAATTATAACTCATGTTTCATTGTGTTGTATTCTTACTTCATGTGTCACATCTTTCTCTTTGTGGTGACATTGGGCATGATTTACTTTAAGAGCATGATCTACCTTAGCATATTATATTCCTCTTAGTGTAAATTCCAAGCGAAGTGCATTCCCTAAGTTGTGAATCTTCTATTCTTTGATTGGTCCTCTCTTGGAGACATTAGGCACAATGTTCCCTAGGTTGATACCTTACATCAACTAAGCAAAACCCCTTTGAACGTACCTTACACTATTTCACATTTACACTAACCATTATATGGCCACCTTGCATACCACACTTGTCTTGCGTATGGATCCATCTTGTTTGTTCATGGGTGTTAGCATACAAAGTTTTACTTGCCTCATGAATCTCATTGTTCATGTTGTGTGGCATCTTATCAAATTTATCAGGAGGTATAGCTTTCGTATGGTTAGTACGTATTGGAGCCAAATGTAGGCATGTCTTTCCCATAGCCACTTGCTTGTTTTTGTGGGCATATACCAACCGTGTGTGTGTTTCTCACCTCTCTAGGGGCTCACCTAGTGGATACTTGATTCCACTAGCCCGTGGGAGGGTGTCTTTTATTTTCATAGTGGACATCGTGTTCCACTTGTAATTTTTTTTTTTTTGGAAAAATAGCTTAGAACTTTTCCACATCGTGTTGGATAGACTGTCGAGGCTTGATCCACCCTTTTTTTCTTTCCTTTTTCTTTCTTCTTTATGTTTTTGACAATGTATGCTTGTATTTTGTTGTTTCTTCATACATCATTCACATGTGTGTTCTTTTGTGCCTATGTTGGTTTTCCATAGGACCTTGATCCTAGGGGCTTGATTATCCTTCTTGATCGTGTCATCCTATCTCACTAGAATTTGTACAATTGAACCCCTCTTGATGTGTATTTGTCTACCTTAGTGTGAGTTTGATGCAAGTTCACCCTCTCACTAAAGTGGGGGCTAAATGTAGTGTATAAGATTGTACTCCCTTCTTGGAGATAGTATAATTTCACACTCTTTTTGGACCTATTTTAGTACCCTTGCGTTCATGTCCTTTAAATCATCATTAATAGGCCCCTAAGACCCTTTATTACGTATCCCAAGGCTTATTTCAATTGAAATCTTGAAAAATTAAATAAATATATTTAATATTCTAACCCCTACATTCTCTCACCCCGAAAACTTAGGGTGGGACTAATACACCACCCTGGGAGTATTAGTCCCCCTAGGTGGTACCTATATGCCACCCTTGGCGTATTAGTCCTGTTTGGGACCTTTTTAGGGTTTTCATCAAGAAATCAAGGTTTTTAATTAAATTTTTCTAATGTCGACATTTGGGATCTAATCAATGGTAAATTAGATAGGATGCCTATAAAACTAAGGTTTCAAATAATTATTTCACCTAGAAATTTGTATCTAAGACCTAGAGCTTTCAAGTATCCAAGTATCCTAGCAAGTTTAGGAGATTAAGAGCATTCAAGAGCAATTTATCAAGCATTTGGAGTAGTATTCAATATTCAAGCATCATGTCAAAGTCTTCATGCTTCATGTGTGTTTGTGAGCTAACATTTGACATGTAGGTTTCATTATTCAAGCAAGTATTCAAGACAAATATTCAATCATTCAATCAAGGGTCAAGATCCACATTCATGCTAGTCATTTCACACAAGTTTGCAACCTTCATTTCAAGGGTTTGGTGATTTGCAACATTGCATTTTTTTTTCATAATTCCTTCATGCTATTTCATTTCATTTCAAGGTTTGATTACCAAAATGGGGTTTGACCAAGGAAAACCCCCATCCTCTAACAAAATAACATTTTTCTCTCTCTTGTGATGTGTGTTTTATAGATTTAGGTGAACTAGAATCATTCACCCAACCTAGTGATTTAGTCCTTGATATAGCCTTTTGACAACATTCAACAGTGTCAGATTTGGGTTTGGAGGACTTAGAAAGATACTTAGAAAAACCTATAGGTGGACTAAATCACCCAACCTAGCATATTAGTCCTGGTATAATTTTTTATCACCGTTCAATAGATCCTAAAAATTAACAGAAGAATTATAGATTATGTCCTAAAAACCCTAGAGTAGGACTCATATGCCCTACCTGGTGTTTTAGTCTTGGTGCAAACCCTAACAACAGTTTTTAGAGTTTGCAGATCTTTTCTTGGTATCTCCATTCATCTAGGTACTTTTTTCATACATTCAATTTATTTTTTTGATTTCATGCTTCCAATTTTCTAGGTTTCGTAGTGGGTTTGCATAAGTCTTTGCATTTCTCCCTTTTGAAGATTCATTTATGGAGAACACCCATCCAATTATCCAAGGAATCCACTATCCATTCATCGATTCACTTGGTTGAGGGATCTATTTTCCTAATGAATTGAAGTGTGAAATAGGTCCAATTCCATCTCCCAAAAGGTGGAATCCCTATTTCCCTTTTGCTCACAAGTTACCTAAACTGTGCATGTAATCAAGGATTTGATGTCCCATAAGTCTACTCCCATCTCATACAACACCTTTTCTTCCAGGAAGTTATCTCAAAAAGTAAAACAATAACACAACCAAATTTCCAGTCTTAAATGCATATTTCTTTTCTCTAGTTTGCTTCAGGTTCTCAAGGAGTTATTGCCAAAGAAACTGACACAAATCATAGTCTTTCCCATTCACTACCATTTCATTTCCAACATAGATAACAATTACCAAAACTGAATTCTCCTAGTTTGTGAAGTAAATTTTATGACCTATCATCATAGAGGCATATTTCATAGCAATATTCCTAATAGGTTTTGTTGTCAAAGCCCTCCTATCAAAGGTGGCACCAGTTAGATCCATAACAACCTCATTCTCATAGATTTAACTATTGGTACAAGTCTGGTATCACATAACCTTGAAACTACCTTGATCACATCCTTAGTTATCAATCTAGGCATGTTGGTCCATATGAATTTATCATGCAACCTTCTCAATGCTAGCCTTACATACTTAGCATCCACATCACTACTATAGTTAGGAAACCAATTCCAAATATCAAGATTTTTCTTCACTAGTTAATGTATTTTGGTTTTACAAGGAAATAATCTCCAGTCAGCTCATTAGACCATAGATCTTTATTTTTCTGGTGATTGTACACTTCCAATTTCCAATGTATGTAAGCCCTAGTGTCCTCTATAGGTAAAACCCTATATGGAATCTTCGAGAAGGCACCGTTGGGGTCAATATCAAATATTTTCATTAGATACTTTTTGAATTTTCATCTAGGCCTCTCAGTAATGTTGACAACAGTTGGGGTAGCCATTTTAACTTCATTTCAAACTTAAATGTTTATAAAATCAATTCTATTCCAAACCCACAAAGCACAGAAAGTCATAATACCTTTTATGTGCACAACGAGATCTAGGGTTTGCACCAAATTGATTTGAATCACCTTCAAATCTCTTTCAACTCTCTTTCATTTATTCAAATGCATAAATGTGATTAAAATTGACTTAGAAACTCACTTTAAACCTTTCTAATTTACCCTAATTTCACATTAAATGATTCAATATCCAAAAAGTTGATAAACCCTTCACTAATACATTGTGAACCCTAAAATGCTTCGTATTTATTTAGATTTGCATATTTTCTGCCGATTTATTTTCCAAAAATATTAAGCATGTTATTTTGCACCATATATCTTCATGTCATTTCTTGACACCTTATAATTCTAGGGGGTTGTTAGATTTTTCTGTTATTGTTCCCCCTAAGCCCATGCCTAGGTCTAATTTCTAAGCGAATTATCTATACCAAAGGTAAGTACAGATACATTTGATTCATCTTTGTTCTCAGGTTCCTCTTTCTTTCTCTAAATCTTCTTCATTTCCTTCTTTACTTGAGTACGATCAATTTTATTCACAGGTTCATTCCTGTTTACTGGATTGGTCTGTCTTCCATTCTTTCTTTTGCAATATCTTGAAATGTGTCCAGGTTTGTCACAATTGTAGTATACAATTTTTTTTGGACCAAGCCTGGACCTCTATTCAATCTTGATCTACATTTGTTAGCTTTGTGTCCAAATACGTTGCATGTATAATGGTAACCATTGAAAGATTGAACCATTCTAGTAACATTATATCTATTCATCATCTAATTTTTGCATTCAATAGCTCTATGTCCAAATTTCTTGCATGCAAAACATTGTTCGAAGAAGGATCCAATATTCTGATTCATTCTACTTCTACATTCTAGTGCCTTATGTCCAAATTTATTGCATGAAAAACAAATACCATTAAAATATGGGTACCTTTGAGCATTTGGTTGTCTAATAGGGGGTCTTCTGGAATTGCTTCTTTGATTTTTTATTTGTTTGCCATTGCCTTGAGTCTTCTTTTGATTTTCAACCTTTTTTGGAGTCTGATTAGCCTTTGAGATTTCTCCTTCTTCAAGTCCCAAACCACCTTTATCTTTAGATGGTTTTGTCCTATAGCTAGTTCATCAAGCATTGTAGAACTTGTTTTGAATTTGTCCTCATGAACTCTTGCTTTTTCTAGATCTAACATAAGATTTAATACTTCTTATTCAAGTCTTGTGCATTCATCAGTCTTTCTTTTTACCATTGCATTCAAGAACTTCTCAATTATTTTATTTTCTTCCACTTGTACTTTTAGTCCGATGATATCTTCATTCTCTTGACTCAATTGTTTATTGGCTTCTCTATGTCTTTCTCTGAATTTCTTGATTTTCTTTGTCAATTTTTTGATGCATTCATTTTCTTCCTTGAGATTTTCCTTCATATCTTTGTTTCCACCTTCAACCTTGTCAAGATCTTCAAGAGAACCATTAAGTTCTTTGTCAATCATGCAACCACATTCAATGTATTCAATTGCAGAAATTTCTTCCAAAGAAATAAGATACTTTTTTGTCAGCCATGTGACCAACCTCCAAGATATTCCTCAAAATTTTAGGCTTCTCAGAAGGAACCAAGATCTAATACCAATTATTGAACACCTAGAATACTGAGAGGGGGGTGTTGGTGTTTAAAATAGCAACCTAGCTAGACTTTGAAATTCTCTAAGAGGTAGCCAACCCCTATCAAGGACAACTAAAAAGACTAGTGGCCAACTAACAAGATTCAATCAAAGACTGACATCTCCTACACTTCTGGCTCTGCAAGACCAAGGTGGGTATACCTAAACAATTCTCAAAACTTAATTCACTCATACACTAACATTGTTTTATAAAACAGATAATTTCCAATGCAATTACACTAAGGGAAGCATTGACTACCTTGAACTTGGCTAAATTCTACGCAACTCAACCCTCTCTCAGCCATTGGAAAGCAGGACACACAATAACACAGTAAGATCTAAAATGATTTTGCAATTAATATTGTTTCTAAGATGCACAAAACTCCATAAAAGTATCATTGCCTCTTCTGGGCCATGGAGTCAAACACATAAAATAAATTCTCCAGCAAATAGTTTTCAACCAGTGCATTAAACTTGTTGATGCTTTGCATCAACTGTTAGTGCCTTGCACCAACAATCCCTCTCTTGATATCAATCAGATTCTCATTATTAAATCCCATCTGCACACCTGAAATCACAATCACCTGCTCAAAGTATTCTAACCATTTCTTTGAAACAGAACAGTGAACAGACAAAACAATCTCATAAAACTTGAGATGATAAATTCAAAGACACTTTGTATTATTGAATTTACATGACTGAAAGTGTACAAATATGGAGACAATCTGATGACATTCATGAATGTGAAAGCACTTCATGATGTTAATTGCATAAACTGGTTGTATTTACTCTTGAATTCGTGAAATTACAGCTTACAGACTCAAACAATGACTCAGAAAAAAAACAAATTTCTATCTACACAGTCCAATACAAAACTTAGAACCTTCTCAAAACTAAACTCAAACCCCTTTACAATGAGAGAATAAGACCAGATATAGAAGAAGGGAGGAAATAGAAGAAGCCCCAAATTTGATCAGCAATTGCCATCTAGAATCTTCATTCACCGTTGATCAATAATTCTACAAAATATTTTCTCCTCTTCTTTGCAGCAACAAACATTCTCTCAAACAGCATATGCTCATGATTTCCTAGCAACAAAAAATCTGCCCATGTGGAGATTCCTCTTATTTCATCCAGCTGCTCAAAATATCTCTTCCCTTGCACAACTGTTTCTGTTTTCTGCTCTTTATTTGCTGCAGTTTACTTTTAGCAAATATTTTCCTTTTGTCTCCAAAGTGAATAAATTCACTTGCTCAATGAAAATATCAAAATATTCCTCTTCATTGTCTTAGCTCATTTTACTTGCAGCACATTATTTCTTAGCCAATAAAATATTTCTTTCAAATATTTCACCTTACTTGTATTCACTCAATGTTTTAAATTTCCCATTTAAAAAATTTACCCCCTTTTAGTAAAATAATATTCACCATTTATACAGTGAATAAATTGCAGAATATAATGATTAATGAAATCATTTTCCTGTGAATATCTTATTTACCCGGTTACACTATGGAGTAAACTATTAAAATTTTACCCATGCCATTTTACTTTACTCATTTAAATTCAAATTTTTAATTTTTCCCCCAAGAAGGCATTCAAAAAATTAAAATAAACTTGGCAGACTTTACTTATGTCTTCACTTTTCCCATGGGCCCCACCACCGTTTTTTAAAACTATGCAATCCCCTTTAAAAAAATTAAAATCAAGCTCCTTCCGTGATCGCATACCTCGCACACATTTTGGCCTCGTCATTAGCATTCTCGCGAGGTCTGCGAGAATGCCCTAATCTTGTTTTTGGGAGCGTTCCCATGCATTTTCATGACAATTGCCGCCATTGCTTCTGCATTGAGCTCCTCCCGTTGCACGGGTTCCTTTGATTGGTTGCGTGAGATCACCTGCTATGTGCTTCTCCCCTCCAATGGTCATGGGCTCCACATGGCTTTCTCCATCTCCCAACCAGCGCGGGTTTCCCATACTGGTCTTCCCCTTTTGTTTTGGGTGCGGGCATTACCCTTGGCCTGACCGCACCTATTTTTGTTTCTCCACCGGATGTGCCCATCTCCCAACTAGCGCGGGTCTCCCTTGCTGGTACATGGGTTCTCATACCTGGTTCAAGCCTCCTTGCTGGCCTCTTCTCCTGCCTTCCCATTTGTTGGGTGTGATTCCCCATCATTTTGCTTTGGCAGGTATTCATTACCTTTACTTGATGCGCGGATCCCTCCTCCATACGCTGGTTGCACATGTGGTCCTCTCCAAACCGTGCCCCTCATGTGCGCAAGCTTTCTTCCTTGGCATGGGTATCACTCTCTGCAGGCCGCACCCAGCTCTCCATGCCTTTGTTTAAAAGTATTTTGAGGCTTCCTATCGGCACCCTCCACATTGCCTCCGGTTTGACGTGGGCCTTCCAGCTTCCTTACATGCTACAAATCAATCTCTCTTAAAAATTATTGAGGCAGTCTGAACACATTCATTGTGTGCATATTGAAAACTTAATACATTCCTCCACTCATGGAATTCACTCCTTGTTGTATGTGTTTTTCATTCACAAATCCCACCCTTTGACAGGATACCACCATTTCACATCCATGAATATTATCATCCAAATGGTTTCTTTGAAAAATATCCAACATGATTGCCATTTGTTTCATGAGCATCGATGAACAAAGTATACCCTGTTGTAGTTGTTAAGACATTTATTGTACATGAAAACAATGCCCATATCTGCTAGTGTATGGCTACTCCATCACATGGCATAAGTTTGAAAATTCTCTACCGTCCACTCGCCAATTTTATTGTTTGTGAATTGTTCACAGGCAACTATCTTATGCCTATAAAATACATATTTATACTTGTTACCCATTTCAAAACAGTTCACCTGCCCGTCCATGCTTTCCTCCCCATTCAACTGCTAGTTGCATTTATTTGAAAATTTTATTAACTCACAGACCTTCTACATGCTGGCACAGGCTTTCCATTGGTGGTTGCATGAGCCTTCTCAAGGCTCAATGCATTTTATCTTGCTCCTGATTGCTCTCGATTGATCTCTTTGCATTTTCTATTATTGTCTTTAGGAAATACTAAACAATCAATTCACCAGCATTAATGTTCTCACAATCTTGACTGCAATATTCTATTTGAGGAACGTCACAACAATGCAAAGCATGTCGAGCCCCAAGTGGCCCGACTAAAATTTTTTCGTTTTGAAGCAAAAATCACCTTCAAATGATTTGATAATGCCTTTTGAATACTTCGGAAGTTGAAAAATGAACTGGGTCAGCCTCAGAAACTGCTTTCTGGCACTTTTGCAAAATGGGTAAAACAGGTCAAGTTGCTTTAGGAATCAATCTTGAAAATTGGGAAAACGACCTCGTGAGACCTTAAAAACTTTCAAGTACACAGTCATTTGACCCAAAAGTATAGTGCAAAAGACAGCTCAGAGAAACAGATCCCAAGGAACCGGATATTAATTGGCAAAGTTGCCCGATTAAACTTTTTTGAAACAACAATTGTTCTGAACCAATTAGAACACACCCGACTACTAATTTGTAAACATAGCAAATCAACCCCTGACGAGTTTTCATCAAACATAGTGGAACATTAAGGTACCCTGAGCATGTGTACAAAAGGAATTGCTTTGAAACATCACCGATCAAAAGTTATTAGCGGTTGAAGTTAACCACTCAGAAAGGCTGTCAGGAATGCAGCTGCAAAACAGAACAATCTGCATTTGGTTTCAATCTGCTAAAAATAACAAATCAGATCATGAAGTTCTGAAAACTGACACCCGAGATCATGTTGATATGAGGAATATGGAACAGCATTCATTCTGACATGACAGTGAACTGGTTGCGAAAACCATGCTCAAACAGGAAGTTGTTTCGCAAACTGACAATCTGCAAATAGCAGAACAATACAAAAACCATCCAGCTTCACTTTTCAAAACGCTGTCAGAACTCATCGTGGGAAGCTAAAATTTGGCATGCCTGCTCACATATGTCTACTGAGTATGTCTGCAAATGGATTTTGCACGACAATCAATAGGCTTTAAATTATAAGCCTCCAAAGTGGGTCAGTCGGGACTGATTATTCAGGTGTTCTGAAAATGCAGAAGCAAAATTTTTTGAAATAGGCATCTCAAATTTTGCAAAATTTGAGAGTGCCAACAGTGGCTCCGACTGGGGATGTATGCCCCTTGTGGGCATAGCAAGATTCCAGATGTCTGGAGAGTAGACCAAATGTTGAGTCCAACAGGTGTCTTCAAACTACTCCCCTTTATTCAACCTTATTTTTTCAATTTCATTTGATGACCCCGGGTCACCAAATGAAAAACAAGAATCAACATCTACCTCTGTCAAACATAATTCTATAGAAATAGTTGATCTCCCTCAACATATGCTTGCCTCTATCAAACCACAACAACACAGGTGACTGCATCTTTGCAAATAGCAATACCAAACTGCCCTTGTGCAAATGTGAACTTGCTCTCTATTCAACTTTGTCACCAAGTGCTAACCAAATTAGATATGTCACATCACTATTACTTTCTTCATTCTCTGATTTAGTATTAAGTGGCAGTATTTGAAAATGGGGATCAAGACCATTTGAAAGCATATCTTGATCACAACCATTCGCCTGATAAAACATGTTGGTATCTCCTAACAAAAAATTATTCACAACATCATCAACATGTTCACAATCACTATGCATTTGAAAGTTAGACATACTTTCAAAATGTTGATTATCATGTGGCAACAATTGATTACATTCATCATTTAAATCATTCTCAGGCTGAAAATAGCTTGTTTTAGTGTTTTTCACATTGTCAGATTTTGTGAAAACCTCTTCCAGCTGACAAAAATAGCACTCACATTCTGCCTTGTGGCTGGAATTGTTAAACTCAAACTGATTACTAGTCTGCATGTCAGAATTAAAACTATTACAAGAACTTACCAAAAGATCTTGCTCATCGTGCAAACCGTCTCCAAGTGTATGCAAACAAATACACTCATGCATTAGCACATTTTGTAACTATTCTTCATCATGTTGGTACTGAGAGTCATCAGGGATTTCTGACTCATCATCATCTGTAATCATATAGTCATCCTCTAAACATAAGGTATCAACCTCTTCAATATCACAAGCTTGCTCAACAAGCAATTCTAGTTCAGAAGAATGATCTGATTTCTCATTGAAATCAGCATTAACATCCACATGAAAGAACTCATGTCTAGGCTCATTACTCAGCTCATTCAATTCATCAAACGAAGACTTGTTCAAATTTGCATTACAATCTTCAAGATTTGGCTCATTGGATATGTAAACCTCATGGTTATTTTTTGTTTCAAACTCATCAAAAGAGTTTTCTAAACTTACATCAGTGTCCATATCTTCATACTCATCATACAGTGCATCATCACAATCAGCTTGTTGTTTGTCTTCATCCATATCATGTTCAACTAGTTCATTATTTGAAAGAGAATCAGATGCACTTGCATCATACCTTGCATCTTGAAGGTCATCACCATTGTCAAAGTCAATAGGGGTTGCACACAACAACTAAGAGTTGTCCTCATGTGCACATTTCTGATATACTATGCTCAACAGATCAGAAATTTGTTCACAACTCAATAGATCACTGTTTTGACCTACTTTTTCAACCACTTCCTCTTCTTTACCTTCACTTGAATTGGATGCAATATCAAATTACAAATCAAGGCATATCAAAGTATCCTCATCTTCAAACTCTGAGAATTCAATGGGCTGATCATAAACTGGATCTCCCCAATCATAGGAGGCAGAATTGCTGACAACATTATCACGAGAAAAGTCATAACCAGTCATATTAAATAAACTGTCCACTTCTCCCTTCTTACTTTCTTCTGGGTTGTCAAAACAACAATCCACATCACTTCGCATTTCAACATCAGATTGGGTATCATCACTGAACTTGTCACTTGCATCCTCTTGAAGATAATCATAAACATCTTCTTTATCAAACTGAAAACCAAAAATGGTTTCCTCACTGCAGCTGCTTATGGCTTGTTTTTCAAACCGAAATTCATCACACACTCTATCACTAGCAGCTGACACACAAATGTTCTCAAGAGTATTTCCTAAATCATCAAACTCTCTTTTCTCACTATGTAGACTTGCATCATTGCTACACTCAACCCATGTAGGCTTGATTTGATCAGTTGTATCACAACATTGCTGATCACATATCTCTTCTTCAAAGAGTAAATCCAACTTATAGTCTTCTTCAGGTTCTTGGCTTGGAAGACTCAACTGTCGATTTGCAGTTGGGTACATTTCTTCTATAAGTTGTCCATTAATGACATCCTCATCATCTGATGATGCATTCTTCTCATCTTCTACCTTCTCTAGTGTGTGCTTGTCTAGAAACATCTGATCATTTTCATTCACACAACTTTTGATTCCATCAGCATGTTTGCCCCTAACTGAAGACAACAAACTCTGAACATATTCATTCCTCTATTTCTCCAATTTATCCAAAACTGTGTAATCCATCTGCATGCTCAATATTTCAAAATATTTTAACAGTGCACTAGATCCTTCTTCATAAGCTTCAAAGTACATATGGATACAATCAAAAGTTCTAGGTCTGAAACTTTCTGGGATTAGTGACAAGGCAACAGCAAATCTATGACTAAAATCAATACTTGACTCTTCATTTTGTTTCTTGATCTGCTTTAACCTCATGACAAGGTCTGAAGGATCTCTTGCAAATTATTCTCTATAAGCAGCCACTAATTCATCCCAACAAGGAAATGACTTCTCAGGAAAAATTAGATACCAAGCCCGAGCTCGTGCTTCAAGAGATCTGACAAAATATCTCATCTGCATATCTTGATCTCTAAAAGAATGTTTCTCCATAAATCTGGAAAAACTTTGAACATGTGCATCTCCTTCACATACGGTATACCGATCAAATCTAGGCATCTCCTTATAAACTTGAGCTGACATACTTTAAGTTTCATAATCAACCCATGACAAATCTAACTGAGCATACAATGGATCAAAGGAATTGACAACGGGTGCAATGACTTCACAAGTAGACACAGTTTGATGGTCTCTTGACTAGGCTTGTTGAAACATTTGGTGTCTTTCATCCATTTCTTTAATTCCTTTTTCAAATACATCATTCCATGCAGGACTGAACCTTGGCTTATTAACTCTTGGGTTCTTACACTTTGGGGTATTAGATGCTTGAAGATTATTATACTTTTGACACTTCTTGACAAGCTGAATCAAAGTATTCACTAGTATAGCTACTTTACGTTGATGATCCATGGATATTATAAATTAAGGCTCACTAATTGTGTATAATTTCAAGCCAAATGGATGGAAACCCCTAAGATACACAAATGCATTCTACCCATCCAAACTAGCAGATATTTGAGCACTAAACATAATTTTTCAATGGAACTGCAATTACATTCAACAGATCCAACAAATAAAAGTGTGCAAAATTAATTTACTATTCTTTCCCTTTGTCAGTGCTAACTCACTCAATAGGGAAACAAATTTTCTTCTAAGAAGTTCAAATATGGTTTTCATACACAAGTTCTTGAAAACCAAAAGTGAAGAATACCTGGAAAATTTTGAACTGCTGCAAATTGTCTTCCTAACTGGTAGTATTTGTAGATCTGGAACTTTCTTCAAATTTGTAACAGGTTCTATCAATAGAGTCGCCACCTCTTTTCACAGAGGACTGAACTTCAAGTAGTATGAAGTTCCTTTACATATAAATTTCCTTCTCTGAGTTCCTTTCCACCAGCAGAGCACCATAGATTACAAAACTGTTCAGGTTCACTGCAACACTTTCTTCTCCAGGGTTGAATTCCTTCAAACTTTGAACTAAATTTAGAATGACAAATAATAGTATGACTCTATAACTATCTGCAATTGAAGATTCAGAACCTTCCCCAACAAAGTCGCCATTCTGTTGCTGACTCAAATGGGAAAATAATTCAATAATTTTTAACCTCTGGTTACAAAAACAATTCAAAACTTTAATGACTCTATAATAGCACCGTCTGCAACCAAAACTTCTGAGTTCATCCCCAACAGAGTCGCCATTCTTTTGGTGTTTAAAATAGCAACCCAGATAGACTTTGAAATTCTCTAAGAGGTAGCCAACCCCTATCAAGGACAACTACAAAGACTAGTGGCCAACTAACAAGATTCAATCAAAGACTGACATCTCCTATATTTTGGCTCTGCAAGACCAAGGTGGGTATACCTAAACAATGCTCAAAACTTAATTCACTCATACACTGACATTGTTTTATAAAATAGATAATTCCCAATGCAAATACACTAAGGGAAGCATTGACTACCTTGAACTTGGCTAAATTCTCAGCAACTCAACCCTCTCTCAGCCATTGGAAAGCAGGACACACAATAACATAGTAAGATCTAAAATGATTTTGCAATTAATATTGTTTCTAAGATGCACAAAACTGCATAAAAGTATCAATGCCTCTTCTGGGCCATGGAGTCAAACACATAAAATAAATTCTCCAGCAAACAGTTTTCAACCAGTGGATTAAACTTGTTGATGCTTTGCATCAACTGTTAGTGCCTTGCACCAACAATCTCTCTCTTGATATCAATCAGATTCTCATTATTAAATCCCATCTGCACACCTGAAATCACAATCACCTGCTCAAAGATTCTAACCATTTCTTTGAAACAGAACAGTGAACAGACAAAACAATCTCATAAAACTTGAGATGATAAATTCAAAAAACACTTTGTATTATTGAATATACATGACTGAAAGTGTACAAATATGGAGACAATCTGATGACATTCATGAATGTGAAAGCACTTCATGGTGTTAATTGCATAAACTGGTTGTATTTACTCTTGAATTCCTAAAATTACAGCTTACAGACTCAAACAATGACTCAGAAAATACAAATTTCTATCTACACAGTCCAATACAAAACTCAGAACTAAACTCAAACCCCTTTACAATGAGAGAATAAGAACAGATATAGAAGAAGGGAGGAAATAGAAGAAGAACCAAATTTGATCAGCAATTGCCATCTGGAATCTTCATTCACCGTTGATCAATAATTCTGCAAAATATCTTCTCCTCTTCTTTGCAACAACAAACATTCTCTCAAACAGCATCTGCTCGTGATTGCCTAGCAACAGAAAATATGTCCATGTGGAGATTCCTCTTATTTCATCTAGCTGCTCAAAATATCTCTTCCCTTGCACAACTGTTTCTGTTTTCTACTCTTTATTTGCTGCAGTTTACTTTTAGCAAATATTTTCCTTTTGTCTCCAAAGTGAATAAATTCACTTGCTCAATCAAAATATCAAAATATTCCTCTTCATTGTCTTAGCTCATTTTACTTGCAGCACATTATTTCTTGGCCAATAAAATATTTCACCTTACTTGTATTCACTCAATGTTTTAAATTTCCCATTTAAAACATTTACCCCCTTTCAATAAAATAATATTCACCATTTATACAGTGAATAAATTGTAGAATAAAATGATTAATGAAATCATTTTCCCGTGAATATCTTATTTACCCGGTTACACTATGGAGTAAACTATTAAAATTTTACCCATGCCATTTTACTTTACTCATTTAAATTCAAAATTTTAATTTTTCCCCCAAGAAGGCATTCAAAAAATTAAAATAAACTTGGAAGACTTTACTTATGTCTTCACTTTTCCCGTGGGCCCCACCACCATTTTTAAAACTATGCAATCCCCTTTAAACTTATTAAAATCAAGCTCCTTCCATGATCGCATACCTCACACACATTTTGGCCTCGTCATCAGCATTCTCGCGAGGTCCGTGAGAATGCCCTAATCTTGTTTTTGGGAGCATTCCCGTGCATTTTCATGACAATGGTCGCCATTGCTTCTGCATTGAGCTCCTCCTATTGCGCGGGTTCCTTTGGTTGGTTGTGTGAGTTCACCTGTTGTGTGCTTCTCCCCTCCAATGGCCGCAAGCTCCACATGGCTTTCTCCATCTCCCAACCAGCGCGGTTTTCCCATACTGGTCTTCCCCTTTTGTTTTGGGTGTGGGCATTACCCTTGGCCTGACCGCACCTATTTTTATTCCTCCACCGGATGCGCCCATCTCCCAACCAGCGCGAGTCTCCCTTGCTAGTACGTCAGTTCTCAAACCTGGTTCGAGCCTCCTTGTTGGCCTCTTCTCCTGCCTTCCCATTTGTTGGGTGTGATTCCCCATCATTTTTCTTTGGCAGGTATTCATTACCTTTACTTGACACGTGGATCCCTCCTCCATACACTGGCTGCACATGTGGTCCTCTCCAAACCGTGCCCCTCATGTGTGCAAGCTTTCTTCCTTGGCGTGGGTATCACTGTCTGCAGGCCGAGCCCAGCTCTCCATGCCTTTGTCTAAAATTATTTTAAGGCTTCCTATCGGCACCCTCCACATTGCCTCTGGTTTGGCGTGGGCCTTCCAGCTTCCTTACATGCTACAAATCAATCTCTCTTAAAAATTATTGAGGCAGTCTGAACACATTCATTGTGTGCATATTGAAAACTTAATACATTCCTCCACTCATGGAATTTACTCCTTGTTTTATGTGTTTTTCGTTCACAAATCCCACCCTTTGATAGGATACCACCATTTCACATCCATGAATATTATCATCCAAATGGTTTCTTTGAAAAATATCCAACATGATTGCCATTTGTTTCATGAGCATCGATGAACAAAGTATACCCTAGTGCAGCTGTTAAGACATTTATTGTACATGAAAACAATGCCCATATCTGCTAGTGTATGGCTACTCCATCACATGGCATAAGTTTGAAAATTCTCTACCGTCCACTCACCAATTTCATTGTTTGTGAATTGTTCACAGGCAACTATCTTATGCCTGTAAAATACATATTTATACTTGTTACCCATTTCAAAACAGTTCACCTGCCCGTCCATGCTTTCCTCCCCATTCAACTGCCAGTTGCATTTATTTGAAAATTTCATCAACTCACGGACCTTCTACATGATGGCACAAGCTTTCCATTGGTGGCCGCACGAGCCTTCTCAAGACTCAATGCATTTTACCTTGCTCCTGATTGCTCCCGATTGATCTCTTTGCATTTGCTATTATTGTCTTTAGGAAATACTAAACAAGCAATTCACCAACATTACTGTTCTCACAATCTTGATTGCAATATTCTATTTGAGGAATGTCACAACAATGCAAAGCATGTCGAGCCCCAAGTGGCCCGACTAAAAAAATTTCGTTTTGAAACAAAAATCACCTTCAAATGATTTTATACTGCCTTTTGAATACTTCGGAAGTTGAAAAATGAACTGGGTCAGCCTCAGAAACTGCTTTCTGGCACTTTTGCAAAATGGGTAAAACAGGTCAAGTTGCTTCAAGAATCGATCTTGAAAATTGGGCAAACGACCTTGTGAGACCTTAAAAACTTGCAAGTACACAGTCATTTGACCCAAAAGTATAGTGCAACAGATGGCTCTAAGAAACAGATCCCGAGGAGCCGGATATTAATCGGCAAAGTTGCTCGATTAAACTTTTCTGAAACAACAATTGTTCTGAACCAATTAGAACACACCCGACTGCTAATTTGTAAACATAGCAAATCAACCCCTGACGAGCTGCCATCAAACATAGTGGAACATTAAGGTACCCTGAGCACGTGTGCAAAAGGAATTGCTTTGAAACATCACCGATCAAAAGTTATTAGCGATCAAAGTTGACCACTCAAAAAGGCTATTAGGAATGCAGCTGCAAAATAGAACAATTTGCATTTGGTTTCGATCTGCTAAAAATAGCAAATCAGATCATGAAGTTCTGAAAACTGACACTCGAGATCATGTTCATATGGGGAATATGGAACAGAATTCATTCTGACATGACAGTGAACTGGTTGCGAAAACCACGCTCAAATAGGAAGTTGTTTCACAAACTGACAATCTGCAAACAGTAGAACAGTGCAAAAACCATCCAGCTTCATTTTTCAAAACGTTGTCAAAACTCGTCGTGGGAAGGTAAAATTTAACATGCCTTCTCACATATGTCTACTGAGTATGTCTGCAAATGGGTTTTGAATGACAATCAACTGGCTTTAAATTATAAGCCTCCAAAGTGGGTCAGTCAGGACTAATTATTCAGGTGTCTTCTAAAAGTGCAGAAGCAATTTTTTTTGAAATAGGCATCTCAAATTTTGCAAAACTTGAGAGTGCCAACAGGGGGTGAATTTGTATTCCATTAAACCATTTAGTTATAATCCACCCAATTATCAAAACATATCTAACTGTTGTACACATCTAAAAATGGTCACGGCTAATCAAACCTGTTAATTAATTAAATATGAATTATTTAATTGATATTCTAAAGTCATCTACATATAAATAAATTTAAATATTTATTTATATTGTTCATTTTTCTAATTCTTGTTGTTTAAATTAAATAAATAAGTTTATTTAATTATTGCTATTATTCCTCTTAATTAAATTAAATAAATTTCATAATTTATTTATTTAATTATCATTTTATTTCTAAAGTTTGAACATTTAAATTCAAACAATGAAATATTCCTCTAATTCATCCTTCACTTCACATTTAAATTAAATATTTTATATTTTATATCTTTTTCACCCCACATAATTAAATATTGTAAAATATTTAATTACGCATTTTTTTCACCTCTCACATAATTAAATATTAATTATTTAATTATGAAAGTTTCCAAAATACATGTCACATATAATTAAATAAATTCATTTATTTAATTGGCATTTATCCTCAATTTTCAACTAACTTTTCAATTGATGAAAAGACAAAGAGCATGTTTATCTCCATTTTTGAATGAAGATAGTTTCATGGGTTGAAAATAATTTCCATATTTCTCTCAACCTTCCATCTTTCTCTCAACTTCCAGAATCTCACACCGTTCATCTTGACAGGTTTGAAACTCAACCATTGATCTTTGCCAACTAGATTCTTGCCTTCCGAAAATCTATAAATATACCCTTTTTGTAAGTAGATTTTATGCATAGTTACTATAATTGCATTCGAATCAGCATATCAAAATTTTAGCAATATCATAGCATTTTAGTTCTTCAATTTCATAGCTTAAATCATTAGCAATGGACATGCATTTTGCATCAATCTTGTTCTCCTAAGTTGTCATTCTACAAGCTTCTGCTTAAACCAACTGAGAGCTAGTATCTTGAATCGAATCCTTGGAGATAAAGAACAATGGGACGAATTTGAAGAAGTTGTTATTTAGAGTTTGCATTTGTCTTTTCTAAATTACTTTTTTTCAATCTAATGTTTCATTGGTGTGTTAGTTTACTTTCTAGTTAGACCACATATTCTAACAACACATTTTTGGCACCCACTGTGGGGCCTAGCCCCATTTTTAATCTTTTTATCACAAGTTTTTCTGGCAGGTGACAGACTGGACCTTCGGATTAGCGCATACGAGCCTTGGATTAGGGCATCCCTGGTCTATTTTGGCACATTGGTGGCCTGTTTTGGCACATACACCAGTTCTTTTAACGCATTGGTGGCCTATTTTAGCGTATTGTTGTTTGTTCATTTAGTGCATTGGTGGCTTGTTTTAGCGCATACAAAGGTTGTAAAAATTAAATTATGATTCTGACGCTATCCGCGGACAGGATTTTTGAATTCGGTTTTTTAAAGTAAAATGAAGCAATCCTAGGATAGACATTTAAATTCTGGAATTTATCAATCCTAAGATAGTCACCAAACTTTATTTTATGTTGGTTAAAATGAATCCAATGTTTGTTGTGAAGAAAAATCTTCACTTAGCATAAAAAAGTTGTCATTTGGATTAAAATTGAACTATTTGTTTGTTGTGATTGTGGGGTAATAGGTATATGCTCTCCCCTTTACTGGGTGATCAGAATGCCAGACTTACATTTTTCATTTTATGCAATTTATGCTTTATTACATCCTTTAGAAGGCCTGTCGTAGTGGGAAAAAGTACTCACCCTACGGGAACGACCTAAGTGGGAACAACCAAAGCCAAGTTTTCCAACCCACTCTAATCAAAAGTGAATTTTGGGGAAACCCATATTCAACGGAAGTGAGCAAGATAACCATCCCCAAAATATTTGTTCTAAAGATTGGGAGGTCTCTTGAGGGAGTTTATCTATTGCCATGCCAAATGGAAACATTTACTACAAACCATAGTGTAGAAAGCCAGCCGTGTTAGTATCCAAACATCATTTCAATCATAGTGCAAGGGGAGGGAAGAATCTACCCCCAAGACACTCACCATATAATCGCCATGGATTGTTTGGTCAAGGGATCGAGAAATCTAACCTTGAGTATGCACTTGGAAAAGAAAAAAACACAGGCGCCCTCTAGGGGGTGACACAACTGTGTGAGTCGATGCAATTTTAAGCTGTGGGTTATGATTCCTATGATGACCTATTTGACAACTAAGAGTGAGTCTGTTTGAAATTCTTATCTTGTTCAATACCCATGAAAATATCAAGAACATACACTCTTTGTTTAGATTTTAGGATTTACAAAACAAGTGTCTGCTACTGTATGTTGTGTTTTTCACATTTAAATCAGATTAAGATCATCCAAAAATATCAAACTGTCAAAACATGTTTGTTGCAGAAAAAAAATTGGATAGTTTAGCGCATCCCTGGTCTATTTTGGCGCATCTGTGCTCTGTTTCAGCGCATCTATGCTTTGTTTCGGTGCATTCATGCTCTGTTTTAGCGCATATGTGCTTTGTTTCAGCGCATTCATGCTTTGTTTCAACGCATTTTTGCTTTGTTTTAGCGCATACCTGCAATATTCTAGCGCATAGGTTGGATCTTTTAGCGCATCTTCTAAAAACTTTAGCGCATCTGTGTTTCGAGCCTAGGTAATTTTTTGACACTCAAAAATCAGTCATCTCAGTCTAGTCTTTTTCTATGCTTAGGGTTTGGAATTCTGCAAATTTTGCCAAGAAGTCCCTAGAGAGGAAGATTAAGAAGCCAAAGAAATCTCTCAGTTATAAGAAGTTATTGAAAAAGAGGAAATTTTTATACCAAATTTGAAAGGTCATGCTTGGACACAGAACCTTTATTCATCGATATCACGACTTTGTTAGAGGTTTCACTAACGATTATGTTGTAGAACCATTATACTCACGAGCTTTCTTTCAAAAAAGAGCCCTTTCTCAAAGGAATAATCATAGCCAGCGTATTCGTTCCTCTTACATACCCCAACCTGCAATTGTATACTCTACTCGTCCTAATCAATTTCTGCAATAGAGAACTCGAGAACATTAGGCATTTATCACAAACCATTATTTTTACAAAGCTACGATCAAACCTCACAAAGTGCAAAATAATCTTTATTTTTTATCTTTGGTTTAATTCCCACAAACAAGATTTTCATCCTTTCAATTAGGGAATCACAAGCTAAAGATTAGAAATCTCATGTCATAGAATCTTCATTCTATCCTGACTTTCATATCCATCAAAATTGCACTATTTCATTATTTTGATCAAAATTAGTAGAAATTTGGCAAAATCTTATGCATGTTGTCACAAGATCTCGAAAGCACATAGAAAGAGATGAAAGGGAAAGTACATTAAGCAAAATGGGTGATAATAGTGATAGGGAAGAAAATCCCTTTCATAATTCAAATACTGAAGAGATAACGGAAGAGAAGCTCCAAGAAGCAAAACAGGATCCCAAATTCCATACTCTTATGGAAAGGATTTTGGAACGAAACAAGGAAAGATATTTCCTTTCATTAGCTAATCAAGGAGCTAAGTTACCTGCCAATTTTGACACATAAGGGATTAAAGAGAATCTTGAAACTCCTCCTAATGATTTTAGTGTCCTTACTCAACAAATAAAAGCATTACAAGGGCAAATAAAAGAAATCCAAGGGGGTACAACAAAGAAGTATGTTTTGGATGATATATGTCATATCCATTTGATAGGAGTCTTCAAATGATTCCTTTTCTAAAACATTGTGAAATCCCTGAATTTGATCGTTATAATGGGAAAACGGACCCCATTGAACATGTGAGGGATTTCCGAAATATGAGCTTAGAATTTTCTCATGAAGATACCTACTTAATGCGATTTTTTCCATGAAGTCTAGGTGGACAATCCATGGAGTGGCTTTCAAAGATCACTCCCCCCATCAAAAAATTTGAGGAGTTAATAAATAAATTTATATCGCAATACTCCTACAACATCCAACACCAAATAACCATGCTTGATCTATGTAAATTGAAACAAAAGGTAGGGGAATCCTTCACCACATTTTTACAAAGGTGGAGAAGAGTGTTTGCTAGATACTCATGTCTTGTTCCTGAAATAGAGAACATGGAGATCTTTATCGATAGTCTGAATCAAGAGATGAGTTACAAGCCAAACATTCACTATCCTCAATCATTTGAAAAATTGATTGAAAATTCAATTACTATTGAAGGTGCTTTGGTCAAGTGTGGAGTTCTAAAAATTAATAAAGAAGGTTCAAATTCATACAACAACAACAACAATAGTAACAACAATGACAAGTCACGATTTTGGACTCAAAATAAAAATGTTGTGAATGATGGGGTAGTAGATGCTAACAACGTGAATGTGAAACCTACCGTTCTTAATGTATCAGGTGTCCAACGTAGCAATAATGCTAGAAATTCTAGTACCCAAGGCAATATTTCCAATCAAGGAAATGTGACCAATAATCAGGGAAATAATTTTGGCAATAATCAAAATTCAATACGCCCAGATCTTCATATTTTTTAAATTGACGGAGTTTTACTCCCTTGGGCCAATCTTTGGAGTCCATTCTCAAAGAACTGTTGAATCAAAACGCTATTACATTGCCACCACAAAGAGATTATGAGCCTTGAGTTAAACCACCATCGTGGAATGACTCACACTTTTGTGAATATCATAAGTGTAAAGGTCATAAGACAAATAATTTCCAAGGGTTAAAGAATATTGTTCAAGATTTGATTGATAACCATACCATTATGGTTGAGGTACATAATTCCAATGATGACCATCAGGCATTCAAAAATCCTCTCCCCAATTATCAAAAAGAGGAATCCTCGAGTGATAAAGGCAAGAATGTTAATCATGTCTATGAAATCACTATCAATCATATTTACATGGACGATCAGCAAATAAATGTTATCAAAATCAAAGGTAAGCAAGAATATCGAGAGGTCAATGCTACGACAAGGGGACAAGCCAAAATCATTGTAAAAGGAAGCTCATCTAAAGTAGCAGTTCCCCCTCCAATTCAATACAATTTGGTTGATCAACTACAAAAAACATTGGCCCAAATTTCTATCTTGGAGCTCTTAAAATTATCACCCGCACATAAGGACATTCTGGAAAGAGAACTTATTGACACAACTCTGTCTCTTGATCTGGATATCAATCAATTTCAAGCCATCGTGGGGCACTTTCCTCATCCACATGTGTATCCTTTACTAAGAAGGATGACTCATCCATGACCCATCCACATAATTCATCACTCTACCTAGAGGTTATGGTTCACAAAGCCCGAATTAAACGTGTCCTAATAGATGGAGGAGTTGGATTCAACATTTATACTTTGAAATTAGTTCTAGCTTTGGGATATTCACAAGAATCTATAGATCCACAAATGAAAATTACAATCAAGGCATACGATGATGAGGAAAGAGCTTCCAAAGGCCTCATCATGCTACCAATCAGAGTGGGACCTGTTGTGAAGAATACCTTTTGTCAGGTTCTAGATCAGGATCTATCTTATAAAATACTCTTGGGTCATCCATGGATCCATGACATGCAAGTTGTTCCATCTACTTATCATCAATGCTTGAAGTTTCCATATGATGGAAAAGAAGTAACAATACCAGCTGATCACATTAGCAGTCAAACTTGCTCTAACCTAAGAGCAACTCAGGACAAACTCATCCCACATAATAGAGAGGCTTTGGCCATTTCTACCTTCAAATACAATGAAAAAGCACTAGAAACGATAATTAATTTTGGCACCATGCTAAAATTAAAAGATAATGGGGTGGGAGAATATTCCTTATCTCTCTCTAATTTACCCATATCTCCAAGATCTCATGGTCAACCATAAACAACCATACAACAGGCTACAACAGCTTTAGCCTCAGCTTCAGTTCCCATCACCAAGTTTAATGGAGTATTTATCAAAGAAAATTAAATGGAAGATAGAGCTATCCTTGATTTGCTCTATAAAGATGAAGAAGAATCAGTACAACATGTCAAGTTACCCACACAACAATATGGAAAAGGTTATGCGATCATGCAGCAAATGGGTTACGAAGGAAATGGCCCTATCAAAAAAATAAAGGAGGGTATTGTTGAACCTATCCAACTGAAAACAATGCAGCCAAGGGATAAAACCAGGTTAGGATATGGTGAAGATGCAAAGTAAGAAGTAGTACAAATAATTTCCAATGAGGAGTTAGCTAAAACAATTCTGAGAATTCAAGACAATAATTATGAGACTGACTCCAATGAATATGAATGGGATACCATCTTTGATGATAAATTCTGGAGGGATAAAAAGGTGGATGTCATACACAAATTCACACTCACATTCCTACAAGTGGAAAGCTCAAGGCCTCCGCTTGATTACGTTCTACTAAGCGATCATGACTCAAGTGAGAACGATTCAATTCAAAGTGAGACAAATCATCCACAGGAGGATACCATCCTAGACCTTTCCCATAACAACATGAATAATAGTATCATGACCCTAATGGCCACTGACCTTACTCATCCTAATGATCCATTTCCTTTGGTCTATCCCAAACTCATTGATTGGGAACAAATTGCACCCATTGATATCCCAACTTTTCCTAATGATGAAACCATCATAAAATTCCTTTGTTCATCCCAACCGGAAACAATTTCCACTAGGGAATCACAAGATCAGATTTTTTGACAGGAAAGTGTCAAGTTTCTCAACTATGAAATAAATAACATAAAATAAAGATCTAATGGTGAAAACCTAACAAAGGTAGTATTAGATCAAGAAAAGAGAAAAATAAAAAGTGTATCTAACGGTGAAAATTTTTCAAAGGCACTGGAAGATGGGAAACTTGACACTCTCCTAGAACATTACCAAGAAAGGTCTTCTATTCTAATAGAACTAACAAAGGCACTCAATATAGGTACTACGGAACAGCCCAAAATCTTGCAAGAGATCCCAAGATTCACATAATTTCTCAAGAACAATCAAATAACTTTTGCATGGTCCTACGCGGATATGCCTGGATTAGATCCAAATCTCATCATGCATCATCTATCTATTAGGCCATGGGAAAAACCTATGAAGCAAAAACTCAAAAAAATACATCCACATGTTGCATTATTAGTTAAAGAGAAGTTAAAGAAGCTTTTAGATGTTGGATTCATTCGGTCTATCTACTATGCGAAATGGATCTCCAATATCGTACCTATTTCAAAGCCAGATGGAAGAATAAGAATTTGTACAGATTTCAGGGATTTGAACAAAGCATGCCCTAAGGACGATTTGCCTCTACCAAACATAGATATGATTGTTGATTTGACTATTGGGCATGCAATGTACTCATTAATGGATGGATTTTCAGGATACAACCAAATAAAGATTGCACCGAAGGATCAGGATAAAACAACATTTACATGTCCTTGGGGTACTTATTATTGGAACGTAATGCCATTTGGGTTGAAGAATGCAGGAGCTACATACCAACGGGCAATGACAACAATTTTTCATGATATGATGCACACATTCATGGAGGATTATGTTGATGATATCCTTGCCAAATCTAACACCAAGGAAGGACATGGCTATCCTATCTAAATTTTTCAAAAGAATGGAACAATTCAAAGCGAGACTTAATCCAAAGAAATGTGCCTTTGGAGTGAAATTTGGAAAGCTCCTGGGATATATTGTATCAGAAAAGGGAATTGAGGTGGATCCAGCTAAGGTACAAGCAATCCTTGATATGCCACCACCAAGGAACATTATTCAACTACACTCTTTGCAGGGACAGTTACAATCCATCAAAAGATTCATTGCGCAACTGGTGGATAAAATTTTACCATTTACTCATCTCTTACACAAGAATGTTCCATTTAAATGGGAAGACAAATGTGAAGCAACATTTGATCAGATAAAGTAGTATCTAATGAATCCACCTGTGTTAATTCCTCCAGTGCAAGGTGCGCCACTCATATTGTATATTTCTGCCACAGATGTGTCTTTAAGAGCATTATTGGCACACGAAGACAATTCAGGAAAAGAGCGAGCGATCTATTACATCAGTCAAACTTTGACAAGTCAGGAGCTAAATTACACCTTCATTGAAAAAGCTTGCTTAGCAGTAGTGTTCACTTCTCAAAAGTTACGACACTATATGCTAGCTCATATAATAAAGCTTGTGGCTAAGATTGATCCACTCAATTATCTTCTAAGTAAGGCAACCTTAACTGGTAGGTTGGCTAAATGGGTCATGATCCTGAGTGAGTTTGACATTCATTATGTGGATCGAAAATCTATAAAAGGATAGGTAATTATAGATCAGTTAGCAGAAGCACCAATGCCAGTAGAACACCTAATACACATTGATTTTCCTGATGCTGATGTATTCACATCAGCTATTAAGCAGCCATGGGTGCTCTATTTTGATGGTTCCTATGCTCAACATGGCTCAAGGGTAGGGATTATTTTTATTACACCTCAAGGACATATAATTCCAAAATCTTATCAGCTAATGTTCCCTTGCACAAACAACATAGTTGAGTATGAGGCACTATTAATAGGCATGAGAATTGCAGTAGACTGGAAAATCATAGAACTTCAAGTTTTTGGTGATTCACAACTTGTTATAAATAAAATCAATGACGAATATCACACTAAGGATGAAAATTTAATACCTTACAAAAGGATGGTGGACAATTTCAAGAAATACTTTGTTGATATCAAGTTCATACAAATTCCACGTATTGATAATAAAGCAAGCGATGCAATGGCTACAATCGCCTCTCTACTCCAGTTGTCAGAGAATCAAGCAAAGTGTAGACATCTAAATTTGATCACTTCTACATGGTCAAAATCATCCATTATATTCATCTATTCCATTAATAGTGATTAAATAATTTATTTAATCACTATTTTATTTTCTGCCTAAAGTTCCTGAAGTATCTAATTAAATAAATTAAATATTTTACCTTACCCCCTTGTCTTCTCTAAATTAAATAAACATGACAAATTATTTAATTTAGTCATTTAACCATTTGGATTAAAATCAATTTTTAATTCATTTTTTCTCTCTCCTTGTCACATTCTCCATAACCCTCTCTTAATCCGGATTAAATTAATTAATCTGTGATTAGGATGTGCACCACTTAATCAAGATTAAGTGTCACATCCTCAATAATCTCCCACTTGCCTCTAATCTCTCATTAATTACCTTAATCATGTGTTTGCACAACCTTAATCAGAATCATTAGCCACATTTGGCTTACCTTTTCTGGTCAACCTTCCCACTTACCATTTTTAGCCTGGACTCTCTTCCCCATGTGAATTTTTAATTCACATTTATTTGCCCAAGGTTCCTCTCTTCCCCATGTGAATTTTTAATTCACTTTTATCTTTCCAAGGTCTTCCCCATCCCCCATGCAAGATTTTAGAAGCCTTGACTTGTCACTTCACATGTGCCAAGGGCTTCTAGAACCTTGGACTTGTCACATCACCCACATGTGACAAATCTCCAGCTTTTTGGAGACACTCTCTTATCCACTAGATTCTTCCAATCATTGTGAATTTTAAATTCACTTTTATTCCTCCAAGGAATCTTCTCATCCCCCAAGATCCACCTCATCTCCACATCACTCCACCCTAGGACATCTCACCCTCCACATGTCAAGATGTGAGGGCTTGTGAGTCCTCAACTCACCATAGCCCTTCATCTTGATCTTTGTTGGATCAATCCCAACCGTTGAATTCTCTAGAGAATTCAATTTGGCCTATAAATACCCCTTCAATTCTTTCATTTGGAGGAATCAAGTCTTTTGCAAATAAACTCTTGCAAAATTGTCATTCAAGCTCTCATCCATTTTAGCATCCATATTGCATCAATTCATCTTGCATCCACTTCATTTTCATTGCCATCCAAGGAGCACACAAGACTTCAACATCAAAGGCCAATCAAAGAAGCAACAACATGAAGGTATAACAGCAATTTATTTGTTTATCTTGCTTTCATATTGTTCATTTTCTTAGGATAATCATTGAGGTGCCCTATTATCTTGATACTTCTCTTCACATTGCATATTAGTTTAATCTAACATCTCACATTAGGAAGTAGCATTTTATTAGGATCACATTTCTGGCATGCCAGGTGGGACCCACAAAGGGGTCTCTTTCTTTCACATTTTTTGTTGTTTGCTTGTTTGCATATTCAGGTCGCAGAGGGGCGACCTTTCCCTCTATTGCTGACTGTTTTCTGCAGAGGGGCAACCTTGCCCTATGTTTTTTATTGTTTTCTGCAGAGAGGCGACCTTGCCCTTTTTGACTGTTTTCTACAGAGTGCAGAGGGGTGACCTTGCCCTTTTTGACTGTTTTCTGCAGAGGGGTGACCTTGCCCTTTTTGACTATTTTCTGCAGAGGGGTGACCTTGCCCTTTTTTACTGTTTTCTGCAGAGGGGTGACCTTGCCCTTTTTGACTGTTTTTTGACTGTTTTCTACAGAGGGGTGACCTTGCCCTTTTGACTTTTTTCTGCAGAAGGGTGACCCTGCCCTTTACTGATTGACTATTTTCTACAGAGGGGCGAATCTGCCCTTAACAGCACATTCGGGAAGGTAAAAAAGAGACATTTTAGCTTCGTTTTTATCTCTTTCTTTTGTTGTTTTGTGCTCTAACCCGCTAATCTTGTTTGGTGGTGAGTGAAGTCAGATTTGCTGCACATCACAAAGAAGGGCAAGAAAATAAACAACTAACATTTCCTTGCAGGACCTTCTTTTTTATTCTGTTTTTTAAAAGTCTTTCCTTGCTACTTTATCTAGGTACTTAGTATAAGTAGGGGAAAGTAATATTTGCTGTTTGTTGTGTCTATTTTACTTATTTTACCCTAAGGGGGCATTAGTTTGTTTTCACTTTCCTCCTTTGCACGTTGTGCGGATCCGAAGGAGGTAGTTGGAAATAATTAGAGTCATCTTCTTAGCGGGACCTGCTTGGGGATTTCATCACCCCAAGGGACGATCCCAACCACGCATATCGGCAGGGTATATAAAGGGGGGAGAGCCAAAGTTGTACCTCAATCCAGTTGCGTCGTAATTGGCGGAACGTCGAAGCTAGGGTGATACCTAGATAGACGTGAAGAGTTGGTCCGAGCCTTTCAGTATCTCGCTGGGGCTCCCGACTCACGCTTGTGATAGACTGATGTTCACAGTTGTGCCTCACGTACCGAGTGTATATCAAGGACTCTCTAGAAACCTTGTTCATCCTAGAGTAAGACCTTTGTCGGCCATACCCGTTAAAACGTTAATCATAGGATTGTGCTTATTCAAAGTGTCTTTCTGTGAGGAACCAGTAAATTTTGGTAAGTCAAACTATCATTAAACCATTTTAAGTCCTTACCAAAATCCCTTATCCAAACCAAGTTCAAATTTCCACTGCAGAGGGGCGACCTTGCCCTCTATTTCAGCCATTTTCTGCAAAGGGGCGAATCTGCCCTTTGTTGTTTTAGCCATTTTCTGTAGAGGGGCAACCTTGCCCTCTGTTTCAGCCATTTTCTGCAGAGGGGTGACCCTGCCCTTTGTTTCAGCCATTTTCTGCAGAGGGGCGAATACGCCCCGCTGAATGGCCAGTTTCACCCGTTTAACCTCCGTTCGAATCCCCAAAACCTCCATTTGACCATTTGATCAACCCAAACCTTCATTTGGCCATTCCAAGCCCCCATTCGCCCCTCCCGACCATCTATCTATCCAATCTGCATATCCGATTACCCGTTTCGAGTGACCATTCCCTTGTTCCGAGCATCCGTCAACATTTTCTGAAAATCAACGTTTCATCGACCAAAGTGCATAAGTGCTTCTTACAACATCATTGGAGTCCATATCTATCATCAAATCATCCATCCCAATCACCTAGACTTCATTTTTGAATTTTTTTTATTTTTATGCCGAAACTTCCGGAGGCCATAACTTTTGACTCGGATGTGGGTTTTGGCTGAAATTTTACGGGTGGTTGCATTAGGAGATGGCATTTGGATTCCCAACAGACTACTAAGTCCATTGGATCCTCCTTCGACACGTTTTTAGAGCTTCAAACTTTCATCTTGACCCTCAAAATCACAAATTAGCATTTTTTTTTTAATTTTCCAGTTTTTGACGAACTGTTTCGTTAATAACTCTGAATGCATGTCTCATATTTCCGATGTTAGTTGGAAATTCATCCTATATTAGTATTGGGTATTTTGTGGAAAAAATTGGACTCTCAAACGTATGCCTACGAAGTTTCCTAAAATGGCAAAATTTGATAATTTTTGAAAACTGCCAAATTTGACAAAAATTTGATTGTCAACACCGTACGTCCTCTAGTTGAAACCCATGATCTTGGTTCCAAATCAATCCTATCATATCCTATGATCCAATCCCAATCTAAGCCCCAATTCAGTCCTAATCTGAGCTTTCATCCAAACCCAATCTGAGCTTTCATCCAATCCCCATTTGAGCTTTCAATTCATCCTAGTTCTCTATCCATCATCTATTTTTTCCTTCTAATCTATATCCATCATGAATCTTTATCCCCCTCTCACACGACCAATAATAGTATTCAAAGGGAATCCTAACTCCGTTGATGATGATAATGAAAATCTTGTTGATCATGAAGATTGTTATATAGATCCTCTTGATGCTATCATTGCTAGTAAGATCTCTCCAATCACCTCCCAAAATCCCACTACTTCTTCAAACTATCCCACCATGCCTTCATCCACATATAATAACGGTGCTTATGTTACCCTTGACAAGGGATATCCAACATCCTCACCATCGACATATTCATCATGTCCTCCCTTTCAACCTCTATCCTATCCAACATCCACTTCCTCTTATCCTCATCATCATCAATCCCAATACCTCTACCTCAATCCCACATCCCAATCTCCTCATCCTAATCCAACACTCACACATTCCTATCACAATCCCCCATCCCAATATTCCTCCTATCCTAATCCACCATCTCAATTCTCTCATCCTAATCTACCATCCATATCCTCCTACGCCAACCCACCATACATTTCTTCCTATGGTGGTTCATCTCCTCAATCTTCCTATTCTAATCCTTCATCTACATATTCCTACTATCATTCACCATCCCAATCTTCCCAATCTTCCCAATCTAATCCAACATCCACATCTCCCCATTCTAATCCTTCATCTACATCTTCCTACTATCACTCCCCATCCCAATCTAATCCAACATCCACATCTTCCTACATCACTCTCCCTTTCACCGCATTATATCTTAATCCTCCATCTAATCATAATCCTACATCTCCTCCAACCACTCCTAGTACTCCATCTAGTCCCATCCCTTCATCTAATCCTAATCCTTCATCTCCTCCTAGTCCTACATCCATTCCCATCCCTTCATCTAATCCTAATCCTCCATCTCCTCTTAGTCCTACATCCATTTCCATCCCTTCATCTAATCCTAATCCTCCATCTCCTCCTAGTCCTACATCCATTCCCATCCACTCATCTAATCATAATCCTCCATATCTTCCTAATCCTCATCCACACATCCACTCATATAATCCTCCAATTCTTCATCCTAATCCTCCATCCAATCCCATACCCACATCTAATCCTAATCCTCCATCTCCTCCTAGTCCTACATTCAATCCCCTACCCACATCTAATCCTAATCCTCCATCTCTTCCTAATCCTTCATCCATTCCCATCCCTACATCTAACCCTAATCCCACATCTCCTCCTAGTCCTCCATCCATTCCCATCACCCTACCTAATCCGACATCTCTTCCAAATGTCGCCCAAGGACTCATGCAAGAAGAGCCACCATGCCCTCCCACTCTACCATGTACTGTCACTAGTGATGAGGCCCTCCTCCATCCTACACCTATCCCTCTCATCACCATTCCTACCACCATCCAAACGATTGAGCCGGTCAACCCCATAGAATCCATTGAATCCCCATATTCTACTACTAGATCCACCCAATCCATTGAAGACATCCAATCCCCTCCTCCCACTCCTAATATTTACAAACTTCAATCCAATGACCTTCATGAATCCTCCATCTTCCTCTCTCCCCCAATTGAGGAGTCCCTCCAACACTCTTCCATCATCATACATCCCACACAAGATGATTCATGCCAAGCGCTTGATCCAAATCATACAAGCATATCCCCTCCTCCAAATCAAGATCACTCCATCCCATCTACTCCATCTCAAGAAAATAGTCGTCCATTCATTTCATCTCATGATCCATATCCTCAACCAAGTCATGATCCATATCCTCAACCAAGTCATGATCCTATCCTCCCATCCACCCCATCTCAAGATCACACTATCTCCTCCACTCCATCCCATGATCCCCTTTTCCTTCAAGATCCAATCACTCCATCTCATGAGCCCTTATCATCCACTACCATACATCTAGATCCCATTGTACTCCCCAATTCCTCTCATGATCCCTTATCACTCATTCCTCCTGATGTTGCTATCCCCTCATCCCCATCACATGATCCTTCATCGCCATCTAGTCTTACCATCCCAATGCCACTTTTGTATCACCTTGGTAACATTACGTGCATCCATGGTGGTCTTCTTGTCGAAGAAAATCAAAGTATATGCACCACCCATCCTCCTTCACCTAATAATGCAATCGCATCATTCTTCCAAAAGAATAAGCATCCTACCATAGATCATATGCTTGAGAACATGAACTATCAAGGAAAAGGTTTAGGCCTTCATGAGCAAGGTATTTTAGAACCCATTCAAGTCAAAGAACATCCAGGCACACATGGTCTTGGATATGTCTCCCAAAACTCGCACTCTAAAGATGTTGGTACAACCTTCATACATCCTAAACGATCCTCTTCTAAAGGCACAAGAGGTACTTCCCATCGTTCTACCAAGACATATGCCGCCATCCCCCCTCCTCCATCATATTACCTAAAAACAACCATCCATCTTCCTCCCTCATCCTCTCAATCCATTTTGGGTCCTTATGTCCCTCCATCCATCATTGCTCATCCTCCATCTACTATGGGTTCCTATAGCCCTCCATCAAACCCCACACATCTTTCATATACACCGTCCATTTTGGGTCCCTATATCCCACAATCACCCCCTCCATCTTATCCTATTCATCCTTTCATTCATCCACCCCCTCTCCCTCGTACACAACATAAACATCCTACCTTCATAACTCCTAATCAGGATCAACAAAGGCACATACCTACACATTCTCCATCTACACGTAATCCCTACAACCCTACCTCCATCGCTCCCCATCCTCCATCTCCTCACATCTATCCCATTGTTGTTAAAAGAAATTTGGATGCCAAAGCAACAATACATAAATCCAAACATCCACATGAATCTAAAATTCCTCATGTCCCCTTCAAAAGACATGTTGAAGAAGATAAAAATCAAGTCCAAAATCCAAATCAATCCAAAAGGCCACAAAGGCCCACCGAAGCAAAAATAAAAACCATGTGGATCCCAAAGAAAAAAGGTGCCATACCTTCAATTGAAAAGTTCATAACGACATCCAACGTTGTTATTTCCCCACAAAATCATTCACCTCCTCCATCTACTAAATCTGTTTTGGGTCCCTACATCCCAAAATTCACTATCCCAATGCCTCCATTATCGTCACACTCTCCATCCATTCATCCACCTATCTTTTCGCATCCACCATCACATGTGCCCATGTTGGTCCTGAACACCTTCCCCTATCACACCTCCACTCCATCATTCCATCCATACACTTTTCAACCCCCCATCCACTATCCCCCCTATCTCCCCCATCCAATCCCTTTAATCCATCCTCTTGCATAATCCATCCCTGCTACTAAGGTTGTACCAACGTCCACTGGTCACTTTACACATGGGCTCTTATTACCTCATATGGAACTTGTTGCTTGAGTCCTTCATCCATATCCCTATCAACTATCCTCTAAAATCCGCATATCCATCTCCCTATCTTTATCCATCTTCATCCACATCCTACTCCAAAAAAGAGCAAAAATTTAAAAAAAAACAAAACAAAAAAAAATATAGCAAAGAGAAAAATCATTCGTCTAATGGTGAAAACTTGGTAAACAAGCACCTTGGATAAGTACCATGATGAAAACTTGGCAAACAAGCATCATGCATAAATTCCCCATCTAGTCTCCTTCCATGATTGGGGGCAACAACCACTTACGCATTCCTTTCCTTCATCTCCTACATCTTCCTATCTTCCGCATCCTATCCATCCTATTCCATTTATTCCACTCCCTCCATCTTCCTTGTGATCTTGATAAATTTGGGGGCAAACCTATATACCTGCATTGGACATCTCTTGGCATATATTCCCCTCATCCATACACTATCATATTCCTTATTCACCTCTCTCTATCTTCCATTATTCGTGCATCCTATCCACCTTCCATCCTTTGTGCATCCTATCCACCTCTCTTTATCTTCCATTGCCCATCTCACTCCCTTACCCACCCATATTGCTATCCCTCTTGCCTCGTCATGCATGACACATATAGAGTGGGGGCATATCCTTATTTTCAATTGGGTCCTTGGAGACATCATCCATCCATTTCCCTCTAATATTCCTTGTCATTGGTATCTAGCTATAGGCTACCCTCATGCAATCCAATGACTTGATATTTCTCACATCTTCCCAATCTTCATCACTCATCTATCTATCCATCATCTATCCACCTATCCTAGCATCTTTCTATCTCCCATCTTTATCAATCCATCCATTTTCCTTCCATCTCATAGTCCCTTGTCATTGGTCTCTAGCTATAGGCTACCCTCATGCAGTCCAATGACTTGATACCTCACTATCATCATTCCTATCTATTTCTCACATCTTTCCAATCTTCATCACTCATCTACCCATCATCTATCCACCTATCCTAGCATCTTCTTTTCCTTCCACCTCGTAATCCCTTGTCATTGGTCTCTAGCTATAGGCTACCCTCATGCAATCCAATGCCTTGATACCTCACTATCATCATTCCTATCTCTTTCTCACATCTTTCCAATATTCATCACTCATCTATCCGTCCTCTATCCACCTATCCTAGCATCTTCTTATCCATCCATCCATTTTCCTCTATTATCCCTTGTCATTGGTAACTAGCTCTAGGCTACCCACATGCAACCCAATGCCATTCACATCGTCGTTCATCCCTCCTATCTATTTACCACATCTTTCTCACATCTTCATCACTCATCTATCCATCGTCTCACCTCTCAAATTCATATTCTAATGATCTGAATTACCTATCCCATCCCTGAGCTTCACATCCTACATATCTTACACATATCAATCGTCATTCTATCCAATCCTATGGCCTATCCTGGCTCACCATATCCGCTCCATCATTTTATCCATTTATCTTGGTCATCTCATCATCCCTTATCCATTGTTTGTCGTCAGTCTCTTGTCGAACTACGTTGCCCCTACGCTTTCATGTAGGCAAGTTCGATCATTTGATCCGCCCCCGGGGTTCTATCTTTTGTTTGTCTTGTCTCTTCCATCGTCTATCCTTGGCCTTGTGTTGAGCTACGTGGCCCCTGCGCTTTCACGTAGACAAGGGTAATCATTTGGTCCGCCCCTTGGGCATTTTTTTTCCATCTAATCATCACCCTCCACCCTCTGCTTTCATCATCCTCTTTCCACTTTTACCATGGTCTTTTCCTGAACTACGAGGGCTCTGCACTTTCACGTAGGCAAGGTTGATCTTTGATCAACCCTCGAGCCCCCCTAGGTCTTTAAGGTGTGTTAGTCCTGTTGTCTTGTCATCCTGTCATCTTGTCGTGTCATCAAGTATGTCCCTATCCTAGCTGGTGCTTATCAAACAACAGTCATCTATATCACACAATCCAATCGATTTCTGGTATCCTACGTCATATTGATCTTTTAGTTTACTATCCATCATCATTCTCAACAGGATGTATCCTTCCTAACAGACCTCATCAACCCCATCCATCATCTTGATCCTATGGCAAAGGACGTTTCAAACTTGATTGTGATCTTTTGATGTTTTTGACATTTTGTTTATCATTTGAGCTCCCTATCATCACTTGTCATGGTCACCTTGATCTATCATATCATGGTGTGCTTTGACTCGTAAACATAGGGGCGTATCTTGATCTTTTTCTTTGTTTTTGTCTTCTTGGTTGTCCCACGTAGTACCCGCCAAGATCCCTGAGGTCTTGTGTTACGCTGGGGCATCCTTTTGTGCTTATGGTTATTCCAATACCTAGCCTGACCAAAGTCATCACGATTTTGGGGTATTGGAATAGCCTTCTTGTCTGTTGTGTTTGTTTATGCATTGAACACTAATCCGTCTTGGTTTACATACCCTAACGCCTGGTGTCTTATGCTATAACAAAAATCAGTGCTCTACGGATGGAAAATTGCATTAGGATTGCATTTCATTTTCCATTCCATCATCTTGCATGTCTCCCCCATCCTCATCCTCATCATCATCATCATTATCATCTATGGGATGTATCCTTCCCTATCCTTGTGTTGTTTTGGGATGTATCCTTCCCTCATCAACAGCACTCTCATCAGGATGTATCCTTCCCTATCCTTGTGTTGTTTTGGGTATGTATCATTCCCTCATCAACAACACTCATCCTCGTCCTCATCATCAGTGGGATGTATCCTTCCCTATCCTTGTGTTGTTTTGGGATGTATCATTCCCTCATCAATAACACTCATCCTCATCCTCATCAGGATGTATCCTTCCCTATCCTTGTGTTGTTTTTGGATGTATCATGTCCTCATCAACAACACTCCATCAACCATCTGCCCAACCTGGCTTGTACTTGGATTGGGGCAACATCACATTTTTCCTTGCACCTTTATCTCCCATCGTTTATCATCATTTTATTTTTTTTGTTTCATCACTTTACATTGTCATTTTCATATCCCCTCTCATCTCTCATCCTTTCCCCCATCTCTTCTTCCTTCATCACTTGCCTATTTTTTTTTCCCTATTTCCAACCATACCATCCATTTCTTCCTATCGAGAGGTCACTCGGGACCCCTCTCTTTTCCCCCGTCGCCCTCTCGAGGGGGCATACCCTTCACATTAATCCATTTTCCCTGCCATAATCAACTCCTTCCACGATTGGGGCATCTTCATCCATTCCCCACTAATTGGACAGCTCAAGTCCTATGTTGGGGCATCATTTTTCGGTTACTTCCTCTATAGAGTCATCTGCACTTTCTTTTCTTTGAAGCACAGTTATTCTAACGGTACTTCAAAGAGGGGCAAAATGTAGACATCTAAATTTGACCACTTCTACATGGTCAAAATCATCCATTATATTCATCTATTCCATTAATAGTGATTAAATAATTTATTTAATCACTATTTTATTTTCTACCTAAGGTTCCTGAAGTATCTAATTAAATAAATCAAATACTTTACCTTACCCCCTTGTCTTCTCTAAATTAAATAAACATGAAAAATTATTTAATTTAGTCATTTAACAATTTGGATTAAAATCAATTTTTAATTCTTTTTTTCTCTCTCCTTGTCACATTCTCCATAACCCTCTCCTAATCCGGATTAAATTAATTAATTTGTGATTAGGATATGCACCACTTAATCAAGATTAAGTGTCACATCCTCCATAATCTCCCACTTGCCTCTAATCTCTCATTAATTACCTTAATCATAATCATTAGCCACATTTGGCTTACCTTTTCTGGTCAACCTTCCCACTTACCATTTTTAGCCTGGACTCTCTTCCCCATGTGAATTTTTAATTCACATTTATTTGCCCAAGGTTCCTCTCTTCCCCATGTGAATTTTTAATTCACTTTTATCTTTCCAAGGTCTTCCCCATCCCCATGCAAGATTCTAGAAGCCTTGACTTGTCACTTCACATGTGCCAAGGGCTTCTAGAACCTTGGACTTGTCACATCACCCACATGTGACAAATCTCCAGCTTTTTGGAGACACTCTCTTATCCACTAGATTCTTCCAATCATTGTGAATTTTAAATTCACTTTTATTCCTCCAAGGAATCTTCTCATCCCCCAAGATCCACCTCATCTCCACATCACTCCACCCTAGGACATCTCACCCTCCACATGTCAAGATGTGAGGGCTTGTGAGTCCTCAACTCACCATAGCCCTTCATCTTGATCTTTGTTGGATCAATCCCAACCGTTGAATTCTCTAGAGAATTCAATTTGGCCTATAAATACCCCTTCAATTCCTTCATTTGGAGGAATCAAGTCTTTTGCAAATAAACTCTTGCAAAATTGCCATTCAAGCTCTCATCCGTTTTAGCATCCATATTGCATCAATTCATCTTGCATCCACTTCATTTTCATTGCCATCCAAGGAGCACACAAGACTTCAACATCAAGGGCCAATCAAGGAAGCAACAACATGAAGGTATAACAGCAATTTATTTGTTTATCTTGCTTTCATATTGTTCATTTTCTTAGGCTAATCATTGAGGTTCCCTATTATCTTGATACTTCTCTTCACATTGCATATTAGTTTAATCTAACATCTCACATTAGGAAGTAGCATTTTATTAGGATCACACAAAGTATGATTTCCTGGTGGAACAATTGTTTTCTCCCACCTATGACAATTCAGAAACTCAAATCATTTGCCACTTAACCAGTTCTGATTCTCCCTTGTATGGCCAAAATACATTTACCTCAAGGATATTATTTTACCTTTAGACTTGTCTAGAAATCATAAAAGAAATTTCATCTGTCAATCCTCCCATTACACCTTAATTGTCGATTTCTTATACTGGCGTGGTCTGGATGGTACCCTCCCTAGATGTCTCAAACATGATGAATCAAAAAAGGCCTTACAAGAGGTACATGGTGGAATTTGTGGGACACACTCAAGTGGACTAACCTTAGCAAAGAAACTTGTTAGATTGGGGTACTACTGGCCGACCATGGAGAAAGAATCATTCATTTTTGTTAAGAAATGTGCAAAATGTCAAATTCATGGGAATCTCATTCATGCTCTTGCTCAAGAACTACAACCCTTCACCACAACATGGCCTTTTGCTCAGTAGGGATTGGATTTGATTGGCAAGATACACCCATCATCTTCAAATGGACATAAGTTCATTATCACAACCACTGAGTATTTTACTAAATGGATTGAAGTTGTTTCCCTAACAACTGTTACTGGCAAACAAATTTCTTCATTTATTTTGAACTATATCATTTTTTGATATGGTATTCCCAACTCCATTATCACAGACAATGGAAGACCCTTTAAAAATCAAGATGTTGCTAAACTTTGTGAAAGATTTCGCATCCAAGATAGGTTCTCTACACCTTACTATCCACAAGGGAATGGTCAAGCGAAAGCTTCAAACAAAATAATTTTGAATATTTTGAAGAAAACAGTGAACGAGGCAAGTCATGATTGGCATGTCCAATTAAATTCAGCATTGTGGGCATACAGAACAAGTATTTGCACACCAACAGGTGCTACTCCCTATGCTTTGGTCTCTAGAGGAGAAGTTATTCTACCACTAGAAGTTGAGATTCCCTCACTTTGAGTATCACTAAAGGGGCTAATCAATGATGAAGACTACAGAGTAGCAAGGTTGCAAGAACTAGAACTGCTTGACAAACGGCGTCAAACTGCAGTTAATCATTTGAAGGGATATCAACAAGTTATGTCCCGCAGCTACAACCACAGATTCAAACCACGAGCTTTTCAAGTGGGTGACTTGGTTCTCAAAGAAAACCATCATAATCAACAGAATCGAGAAAAGAAAGGAAAGTTCGAACCTAATTGGTTGGGCCCGTTTGTCATCATTGCAGCATATGGATCGAGGGCATATCAACTGTCAACATGAGAAGGGGACCTATTTGAAGATCCAACCAACAACATTCACTTGAAGAATTTTTATGCCTGAAAATATCAAAAACAATAGAAAACATCAAAAAAAATCAAAATACAAAAAATACAAAAAAAAAATACAAAAAAAAAAGAAAAAAAAATCATAAATCAGGAAAAAGTATAATAAAAACAAATGGTGAAAACCTAGCAAACAGGCATTTTTTGTGATTTTTTTTGGCTCTCTCATCTATTGGGATACATTTTGCATATCCATCTTTCATCAGCATCACATAAATGTCTAGCCATCACATTCGCATCATACATCCAAACATCTCCTTGAAACGACAAAGATTTCATCATGGCTTGATGATTAAGGTTATCCTTAGCAATAGTTGTGTCTAGCAGCAGTCAGAGTGCAAGTTTATTAGGGGGAAATTCGCTTCTTGGAGCTTTTTGGCAGACGAACAACAACATGTGTCAAGAATCGAAATATCATAAACAACGAACATGTCCAATTAAACTGAGTCTAACCGACTGTTTGACAAAAACCTAAAACAAATTGGATGATCTTAATCTGAATAAAATGAATGATAAACTTAAAGCATAAGTTGAATTGTTGTTTTGACATTTGATGATATCATATCTTTGGAGTGGTTCAACGATTTACTGAACTAGAATCACAAGGAAGGAGTATGATTTTTATTTGCTTTCTGTCTATAAGCTAATCATTAGTATTGTGAAAATTTGTCATGAGACATGCTCTACAACATATTATTGATGACATTTCAAAATTTGCATAGGAAAATGGTTAACTTTTGTCTGTTTATGCAAATAGTACTCAGGTCATCTTGGTTCAATTATACCTCGATGCTTGTATTAACTTGCTACATCAAACATCATGAGAGCAGTACTCGGGTCATCATTGGTGATAATATCCTCTTTGATGCTTGTACTGACTTTCAACATATCAAAAATCTCAATGATGAAAATCAAGCGCAACATTGGTTCATTACTACATTCTAGGACTACATGATTCATTTAGATTTGCATTTTGGAGGTTGTCTAAGGTAGATTTTTGAAGGTTGGAAAAATTCTTGTATATCTTTTCAGACAAAAATTGAGTACTCTTGGACATTTATTGCATCTCATTGCATTATCATTTATTTCATCATGACTATTTAGGTTATCGTTATCATTGTATTTGTATATATCCATTTTCACATTATTTTCCTTTTATCATTATCATCATTATTCAATCTCATTTAGTTCATCATGATCATTATCCATTTTTAGTTATCATAACATTTTCATCTCATATGCATAATCATTCATTAAGAACATATCATTCATTGATCATTCATTTCATATTATATCATTTCACAACATTCGTTTCACATCATCTTACATAAATATACATTGATAAAAGAAAGAAAAATTCATTTCATTCATTCATATCATCATTTTAGGTTATCATTTTTACATCACTTATTGTCATTATCATCATTATCATTTATTTACCATTCATTAACATTTATTTATCATTCATTTTCATTTTTCATATCATTGCATTTATATCATTTTCATTATCCATATGCATCAAACATTATTTGCATCATCATATATTGAGAAAAATAAAAAGCACATTCATTTGCATTCATACATACTGCATACATCGTGTAGAAACATAAATCATCATCATTGCATCATCATTCATAAAAATCATAAACATCATGACATATAGAAATAAACATGCATACATAAACATTCATCATAAATCATCAATGACACATGCATATCAAATCACCACAGCATATCATAAATCTCATCAAAACAAATGTCCAGGTGTATAAGGATATCAAATGTTTCAACAAGATATATAAAATACAATGAATAGATGTATCAATACTCATCACTGAGGGGTGTTTGGATGTGGGTCATGACTGATGTTGCCTCTGGAGGTAGTCGGTCTATGTGGATCTTTGTTGCCCGAAGCCCCAATCTCTTGTCTAATAGGTTCTACCACACTCCTGGTGGCACTCTTGGTGTGACTGCATGAGTGGGTCCATGACCGAGTGCTTGACTACATGTATGCTATCCTCTGCTCAGGTGAAACTGCCTCAAAATATCTCATTCGTTAATACTCTGCTTGTCGAGCAATCTCTAGACCCTCTACCACAACCTCTCCAGTGGAGGTGCTCTCAACTGACCTGAGGAGTCTCTCTGCTACTCCCTCTACCTGAATACACCGCTCTCTGAATCTATCTCGCTTTGCTGTAAGTTGAGCTACCTGTGGGTCAGGAGGTGGTGGTTGTGCAACCTGTGCCTGTAACTGACTGATAGTGACCTAAGCCTGTGCTAGCTCACTTCAAAGAGTCTGAACCTTTGCCTGCAAGTTTTCCAACTATCCCTATCACAGAGCCCTAATAGTGATCCGTGGAGCCGAAGTACTCGGTTGATCCACCACTCTCGTTGTCTGAGGCCTCATCTTGAATGGAACATCAAAAAAGAATCTTTGTCCACCCCCACCACCTCCATCATCCCCATCATCACCACTGTCCTCTGAACTATCTAACTCTTGATCATCCTCCTCATCTACCTCCATATCCACCCCACCTATATCCTCGGCTTGTGGTTGTCATGCATGTGCCTGACCCTATGGTTGTCCTGCTTGTGCCCCTCCCTTGGTTTCCTATGGCTGCATGTGCCTCTGGCTGCTGTCATTCTCATCGTATAACTAGCCCACCTAACAATGGGGTAGGCTCATCCAGACTGGTAAACCTCGAAAAAGGATGTGCATAAAAATAGGCAACATAATCATCTGTCATATGAGCATCTATCACATTAGGATGAATAGCCCAAAACTCTGGCTGCAAATCTAAATACTCATCTATAGCTGCCTCAAAATTAATGAATGGTTCCCACTCTGGCACATCCTCTTGGCACCTAGCATAATGTGCCACACCTTGCAACATCATTTGTACTCGTCCATACTGTCTCAAAACTCTCAAAACCAGTTTTTGCTTGATGATGAAAGGAGTCCGACCAATCATGAACCTGGCTATCCCGCAATACGAAATCTCTATGTCGTCCTTGTCCCAGGTCTCACAATCAAGATATGGTCTCCAGATGATAGTATCCATGTCATCCAATACCCTACGCTACTACTCTAACTTGCCCAGCATCAGCTAGACAAAGGGACCTATGTAAGCATATACGTAAGGGTGGCCCAACAGGCAATCTCTCGGAACAATGGAGTGAGTGATAGCACAGTGCTCCCATGCCCAAATCTGTAAGAGAGTAAATCCTACTAAGAGACTCTTCCCATCTGTGTACACCACCTGATGAATATCATGGTACAAATGGGCAAGCATGCATGATCCCCATGCATATCTCGTATGATGGAGAAGCATGTCCTCTAGAATATGACCCCATCCTACTGATAGTCCCTTTGACCTATGATCAGGATAAAGGAATCCATCGATGAAACCTGCTAGAACTAATGGAAGTGGGGAATAGCTCTCTACCATATCTCTCAAAGCAATATCGTATCCGCCCATATGAGGATCCTCAAACACTCTTTGTAGGGCATTTGTCCCCCCAATCTCCTTGTGATCATAGATCACAAGCTCACCCACTATCGAGATACCCAAAATCTTGTACACATCCTTAGGTGTAACAATAATCTCTCCCATCGGCATGTGAAAGGTATTATGCTCACTATGCCATCTCTTAGCTAATGCGGTCAACAGTGCCTTGTTCACCCTATACCATGGGATCCTAAGCAGAGACCCCAACCCACATCTTGCAATGACTCCTATCTTTATCTAAGATAGTCTCAGAATCATGTCCCATGTCCGAAGAAATCGCTCTCTAATCTGGAGGATATTAAAATCCTCCTATACAATCAAGAACATCAAAATCGTAATCAATCAGCAAGGAATCTGGAAAGCATCAAGCAAATCATGTTACTGAAGCAAATCAATATCAAAACAATCATTACTATTTGTTTTTCAAGAAGGAAAACAAATTTATCAATCATTTCTACTTTTTGTCTTTCAAATCACGAAACCAAATTTATCAACATTTCTACTATTTTTTCTTCAAGCATGAAGGCAAATTTATCATTATCTACTATTTATTTTTCATTCACACATGGAAACAAATTTAACAGTCAATCGAATTAACATCAATCATTACTATTTGTCTTTCAATCGGGAAAGCAAATTTATCAACATCATTACTATTTGTTTTTCAAGCAGGAAAGAAAATTTATCAGACTTATTACTATTTGATCTTCAAACACAAAGACAAATTTATCAAATCAGGCTAATCTATCCTTGATGTTACTCACAAGCATAAAATCAGTTGGCTAATCTAGCAGCAATCATCAAGCACATATTAGTTTCACTTCAAAAATTGAAATTCGAAAAAATTTCATGGATGCGCTAAAACAGTTCATCAATGCGCTAAAGCATCAATGCACCACTTTAATCCATGGATGCGCTAAAACAGAGGTTCAATGCGCTATTCCATCAAAGCACTACTTTATCACTTCTATGTGCAACTCTATTCCATCTATGTGCTATTCTAGCCTATGCACTATTTGAACAACATATGCGCTATTCTATCAGGTTTGGTGCGCTATTTTGACCTATGCGCTAATCTACACATGAATGCGCTAATCTATCCAACAATGCACATATTCAGGATCCTATGCGCTAAATCAAAAAATATCTATGCAGGTATCGATGTGCTAAACTACAAATGAAAGCAATAAACTACTCATGAATTTACTAGACTACAAGCTCCCGTGCGCTAAACTACAAACCTATGCACTAAAGTAGAACTGTGAAAAACTTAAAAATTCAAAAAATTCAAAAAATGATTTCAAATTCATGGCAAAGGATCGGATCATCTTATCGGAGGACCATACGCGGCTGGTCTCTGATACCGGCGGGCTCGCTCTAACCGGTGGTGCTCATAATGGATTGGCATCTCATTTTTATCTCTTAGAGCTCTGAAATTTACCACAAGTTACTATTCAAATGACAATGATTTTTCACCTTTTCCACCTTTTAAGGGGGTAAAAATGAGAAATTATTATTATTTTTACTATACAAAGTGCTATTTCGAGAGATAAATCAACGTTTTTGCTCCAAAATCATCTAAATTATTTCAATCAATCATCAGTATAATCTGAATTACGTGATTTATCTCTTGAGGGGGCATATAGCATCATGTGGTAATTTTCAAAATCAAGGGCAAATTTTTGAAATCTAAATTATTCTTTGAAGCAATGTGTAAAACACATCACTTCAAAGAGGGGCAAAATGTACACATTTAAAAATGGTCACGATTAATCAAACCCTTTAATTAATTAAATATGAATTATTTAATTGATATAAGTCATCTACATATAAATAAATTTAAATATTTATTTATATCGTTCATTTTTCTAATTCTTCTAGTTTAAATTAAATAGATAAGTTTATTTAATTATTGTTATTATTCCTCTTAATTAAATTAAATAAATTTCATAATTTATTTATTTAATTATCATTTTATTTCTAAAGTTTGAACATTTAAATTCGAACAATGAAATATTCCTCTAATTCATCCTTCACTTCACATTTAAATTAAATATTTTATATTTAATATCTTTTTCACCCCACATAATTAAATATTGTAAAATATTTAATTACGCATCTTTTTCATGTCTCACATAATTAAATATTAATTATTTAATTATGAAAGTTTCCAAAATACATGTCACATATAATTAAATAAATTCATTTATTTAATTGGCATTTATCCTCAATTTTCAACTAACTTTTCAATTAATGAAAAGACAAAGAGCATGTTTATCTCCATTTTTGAATGAAGATAGTTTCGTGGGTTGAAAACATTTTCCATCTTTCTCTCAACCTTTCATCTTTCTCTCAACTTCCAGAATCTCACACCGTTCATCTTGACAGGTTTGAAACTCAACCGTTGATCTTTGCCAGCTAGATTCTTGCCTTCCGAAAATCTATAAATATAGCCTTTTTGTAAGTAGATTTCATCCTAGATTTTATGCGTAGTTACTATAGTTGCATTCGAATCAGCATATCGGAATTTTAGCAATATCATAACATTTTAGTTCTTCAATTTCATAGCTTAAATCATTAGCAATGGACATGCATTTTGCATCAATATTGTTCTCCTAAGTTGTCATTCTACAAGCTTCTGCTTAAACCAACTGAGAGCCAGTATCTTGAATCGAATCCTTGGAGATAAAGAACAATGGGACAAATTTGAAGAAGCTGTTGTTATTTAGAGTTTGCATTTGTCTTTTCTAAATTACTTTCTTTCAATCTAATGTTTCATTGGTGTGTTATTTTACTTTCTAATTAGACCACATATTCTAATAACACAACTGCAACAAATAATGAAAGCATGAAACAACAACAAGATCACATGACACATGAACAGTAGGATTTTTATGCGAAAAACCCAAAAAGGGAAAAACCATGGTGAGGATTAGCTCACAATATATCATAACCAATTATAAGATATTACAGAGGCTCACTGCTAGGACACACTGTCCACTAAGGCTCACAACCAAATATAGATACAAAACAAAAATGGCTACACAACCAAGATGTGATTGATACAAAATGCAGCATCCTTGTTCTAAAATTAGTTCCTTTGAAGCTCTGAATACAAAACACTTCTCTGCTTTATAGTTGTTAAATATTCACAACAACTCTACTATAGATCTGATCATATGCATAAAAAAATTGCATGTTCGCATCATCACACCTCATATCTGCTCTAAAATCTCAAAAATGTCTTACATATATACCCAATACATCTGCATAAATTAATTAGGTTAGCCTAATTAGATGTAGCCCTATATTAAATCAAAATTTCCTTGTTAGCTCCATACTTGAATCAAAAAACATCTTCTCACTCAAACCAAATGTGCAACACTTAATTTAGGTGGGCATGGACCTAAAATAGATCTCACTAACATCCACAGTACATATTTAATCTTCACAACATATATCAAGCATTAGGTCGGCCAAGAATTTAGACCTAGTCACAAAATAAGCTAGTTGATCCACACCAACGATCCATCTGATCATATAATCACACACCATTTGGAATATACAATGTGCTGACACCTATAAAAAATCTCCCAAAATTGCAAAGTCTAACTCTTAATACTGGAGGAACGCAGACTGAATTACTCATACCCATTTACACTGTATAAAGCCAAAACTGAATGTTGAACTACTATCACTTATAAATTTCAAACTGTGAATCCAAAACATTTGAAATATTGAACATAGATGCACATAATAGTTAGGAATAACATATTATCACCTCATAAGCAGATCTTATTACATGAGAAATTGTGGACCAACATATCAGATTAAGATATCTCCATTTTTTCACAAGATTAGAGTAAATATCAACAATTAATGTTGACATCAATGACAACACTTTAAAGGGTTCCTTCTTCATTCTTAAAAAAAATAACAACAAAGAAATAATTGCAAATGCAAAAAATATATTCATGAACTCTTGATCTAGTGACTTCACAAACCCTGGAAAATGAAAATGGCTCCAAAAAGGATAGGAGGCCACAATTGGTGAAACATCTTTGTCCTCACTGCAACAAATAAACTCCATGAAAAGGTGATCTAGTCACTTAGGAATGGTGGTGGCCAAATAGGCGATAGAGCCACCTAGATTAGGGTTCTCTTGCAAATGTGTAAATCCTCAAAATAGTTTTAAAAAACCTACAAAATAGGCTTAATAGGCCAAAAAAATTGCAAGAAAGCAAATTTCAGACCAAAATGATAGAAATGGGTAGAGGGAAATTCATCCCTCTACTAAAAAAAATGATTTTTTTATATATTTTTTGTATCTTATGGATTTGTGTGGTAATGCACCATACAGTAAGGTATAGGATATCAAAAAAATGCAAAAAATGAAAATGATCAAATTTAATGAAATAAAAGGTATTTCTTTATTTATTGAGCCTTTTAGACCTTATGGCAATATTTTTTTGGCTCCACAATACTCCAATGATAGGGCTATGTGTTGGAGTCTCCTTGATGTGTGAAGGAATGTGCATTCATAGCTCTAATACCATGTTGGGATTAGCCAAGATATGAAAGCGTGAATTGATAACCTTCTATAAGTAAAACAATGAGCACAATAGTATGTATATCATATACAAATGTAGAGTGTTTAAAATATACATAGTGACTTTGCTTATATATGCTAGGATGAGGAGGTGAGAAGGTAGGAGTGAAACTCTAACTATTCCTCTAAAGGTGCAACATTTGTGAGATCACTTGACAAGTGTGTGAGAAAGTGTCAAATATGTATATACAATGTGTCTTAAATGATGAGGAAGCATGTCTCAATGCTATGAGGTAAGACAAAATTATGAAAAAATTAAGTAAAATTAAGCTAAGTGTGAATTGGTCAATCCTAAAAAAGGTGAGTAGCTAGCTAATTTGATAATTCTCTATTTACACTAACACCCACACCCAAATTTGTAGGTTCTCAGAGCATTAGGAAGGTTTCAAGGGTGGTGTAGTTGGTCATCCTTGTTATTTTATTGGAAAATCGGGTTCAAATGTATAAGCGATGTGATGCAGAGTAGGGTTGGATTAATCTATACCAGACACAAATCAACACAACTCAACCATTACTCAAGATCCAAGACTCCTACAATGGTGATTTTCAATAATGACCTTGCCTTTCCAACCATGAATCCTAAATATTTTCTGAGACATATCTTTTATAGAAGGTCGTCTCACCTTGAAACCTTGACCTTCTTAGGTACCCATTAAGTTGTTGTTCAACATATCTTCCTATAATCATAAGTTGTTTTGGATAAAAATACCCTAATCAGATATGCTACATCTGAAAACTAGGCCAAATAAGCCACTTTGCAAAGCAAATACTAAGAGAAAAACTCCCAAAATCCTAATCGCTTCTTCAACACTCCAAACCAGTCACATAGGGTCAGGTTTACTAGGTTCTAGCCATAAAATCCACTTACTATATGTTGTTCCACTCTTTTGCTACTCTACCTAGCCTAACAAATGAAGATGTTAGGCTAGGGATTTGTCAAAAATACCATAAAGCTCCATCGCCTGATCCCTAAACCTATTGAACATTGAAAAAACACCTAAAAATACCATTCCACCGAGTCTAACTAATTTACAACAGTGGAATGGCCTGAAACTCATATTTTGCTCACAAAACCCTTCAAATGGAGAGTTTCCAAGTGGTAGAGTGAGAAATGCTTCAAACAAGTTTGATTTTGAATGAAAATGCACCACATAGGATCCAAATTAAATCAAATACTCTAAAGAAACTTTTCCCATTGATCTAAGCTCATGACACAATAGTACGGGTCTGCACAAAAAGAACAAACTCATAAAATGCACTAGAAATCAGAAAAAAGAGTGTGTCCTTCACTTTTTATCTTTCCCAAGCTACAATAATCATGCATTGAGGTCTGTGAGGCTCAAAAACATAACATGCAACATTATACACATTAGTTACAATCCAAGAAACTCCAGTGACCGTTCATCTTCCATTAACATGCAAAAATGACAAGTTGCAAAAGCAACTTTTGCAACTTTCACCAACTTTTCAACAACGCCTATACCTGACCCTTTATGACTCTAAATATGCAAGAAAGGTCTTATTTATACCTTATTACAATGATTTTTGATCAAACACTTCAAAAATCTAACTTAAACACCTAACATGCATTACTAGAACTAACATGCCCATGGTGCCCCTACACCACGATGTTACCTATGTTTGGTGTGTGACATACTGGTTTTTTTTCACAAAAACCTATCTTTTTTGGCTACCTTTTTGTTGTGTGATGTATGTCTCTTGTTTTAAATATTTTTCAAGCCCCTTCAAAACATGTTTTCCCCTTAATAAAAACACATTGCACAAACTTATTTTTTCTCTTTTTTGACAACATCAAAACGTTAACAAATGCACTTGGGATTTTGAAATAAATGATATTAGAAAATTAACACATTTTATATGATTATGCTCATTTCATCTATGCTTTCAATCACAAGTAGGTCTTTAAAACTACTAATCATTGGGATTAAGTGAAAAAAGGGGGTCATTATTTTGCTAGAAGAAAAATGGGGAATGTTATGGAATACACAAGTCAAATATGAAATTTATTCAATTTTACTCAGATATCACATATTTATAAAATAGAGTTAGGAGATTCATTTAGTAGTAGTGTTAATGAATTCAAGTATAAAAATATAACATTAGAAGAATTTATGGATAGAATAGTCAAAATAATACAAATGTAGTGTCATAAATTGTCATCCATGACAATTTCACATTGGGTTTGACACACTTTTATTTACATGTTCCTAATTATGCTTTTGAATTATTATTTTTGAGAAATTTAATTAATCCTTATTTATCAAACTTTGACAAAGCTAAAAGTGCCTAGAGTAGGGCGCCCAATACCCCTGTCCCATCTTATCAAGTCATAAATTATAGATTTTATTGTTGGCCTTAATATGTTTAAGAATTCAAACTTATTTTTTAGTTTATATTAATGAGAAATATGTTTAAATCCACATATATGAATTATTTCGTCCTTTTTAACTCCTAATGAGTATCTAAGTAATTTTATATTCTAAAGGAAATTAATGTAATATCAAGAGAAAAATAAGAAAAAGATCAACGGCATAACTACAATCAATTGCAGTCTGTAACATATCATAAAATCCATGTTCATGCATTGTGAGATGTTTCATGTTTATTTTTTATTTTTATTATCATTATGTGTACTAACACTTGCAAGATCTCCAAGAATCCTCCTATTTCACCTTGTATGTAATGAGAAAAGTGACTTCAGTCTAACAAGTATTTTAGATCTGAGTGGTAACTTCCATTTGTGTTCATTATCATTCATATTTATTTATTTTCCTCTACTCTAAGAGCATGCACTCTTTTATGATTTATCACCATAGTCGTTATAGAGGTAGAAACACCAAAACAAGGTTTGACCAAGGCAAGTTCCTATATAGCACAACCCTTATCCCTCTATCTATTTTGCAAGTTACTAGTCTGAAGTTGATTGGAGTGGATTTGAGATCTCAAAGCTTCAAAACCCTAGTTCATAAATTCATGCACTACTTATCAAAAAAATAGGGCAAGTTGATTATTCACACACTATCAGACTTTGAAACCCAATCTCAATTGTTAGAGACATTCAAACTATGGTGCACCTATGCAGGTTCTAAAACCATGGAATTCAGTAATTTTGGACTAGGGCACCCAACGCCCCTATCCTACCAGTTCAAATCTAGATTTTAATGTTAGGTTATTCTTTTTCTGCACTCTTGAGATTTTTTTTTTTTCTATATTTTCCAAATTCTGTTATAGTTTCACTTTGATCCTAATTCATCTAGTTCACTACATCTTCCAATCCTCACATCCACAACAAACAAAAAGGGACCAAAACCCTTACCAACATGTTTGGATCTCCCTTGAGGACGATAACCAATCAAAGCATCTTGGTTAATTTTTTTCCCCTTAATTTTATAAGGTGGAATGATTGATTTAGGTTAGAGTGGTTAGCCTAGATCCCATTTCACCATATAAAATTTTGGTGAACCTTACACATCTTACAATTGTATTTATTTTTGTTTAAACAACATTTATTATATAATCTAATCAATACATTAGCTTATTTGAATATCTTATTTCTCATATGCACTCATTGTATGTCTAGTTTTAAAAATAAAGCATTGCATTTCTTGTTCACCAAACACTTAACATTTTGGTGACCCAAACTTAGATTATATTTTGCAAAAAAATATGCTTTAATTACATACTTTAAAATTTGATCTAGTTAATAAATTATATTATTTGAATCTCACTTTCATATTCAAGCATTGTATATTTACATTAGAAAGCAAAGCATTTGAATGTTTGTTCTCTCTTTTTTCTTTAAACGTAAACCCAAAACACTTTCTTCACATACAATCAACATATCCATCTTGTCATCAATTTATTCTAATCTCTTCTATCTTCTTCCTCTTAGGAACATTCATGTGTCTTGAAACTTCTATTTAATTTATGAGTCTCACAACCTAGTGTTTTATATCCAACACTCATGTGAGACAAAGTTATAGGCTTATGTCTAGTGCTATAACTAGCTCTAGTGTTGAGCCTGAGCTTGCTAAATCTTTCACTCAAGTAACACTTACAACACAATCACCTTTGGATCGTACTCTTACTCTTACTTTACCAATTACATCTTCCCCACAATCCCTTCATGAGTACATGGGGTTGGAAAAATCCATGACTTATGTTCTTGAAGATAAACTCCAAAATCTAGACCAAGACTTGGTTGGTCTCCAACTATACTTGAGCACCAAACTATTAGCTAGATAAGTTATCCTTGTTATAGACAACCTTAAAAAACTGATTAATGATTCACAAGGTGTGTAAATTCTATGCACTCTTCGCTCACATAGTGGATTCAAATATTATGATGTCAGCTAGTTGCATAGAAATTCTCAATAATGCATCCTCTCAACATCCAATAGGAATTAAAGTGTCAAATCTCATTATCACATATTCTATTGCTAATTGGGCTTATCCTTGGAGAAAAATAACTCTATGGTTAAGAAAGCTTGAGTTGGAGTAGTACTGGGGTGGTTGACCTCTCGGGAAGGCCTAATGCTTCACCTTTGTGAGCATCACCTAGATGCAATGAGTGTTAAGTGTACCATTCATTATTATGAGAGATGTGTTATTTTGAACCACTACTCATGAAACATGGGTCAATGAGTTTGATTCCTAAAACTACATGGTTAAATCTTGATAGCAATATCATAATTTGACACGCTATGGAAAATACCTCCTACTTATCAATTTATGAGCTAAAGGGGATCTATAATGAATGGTTCATAAGGCACAACACTTGTTGAAGGTTTTGAAAATGGGGTTGCAAGCTAAGTGGGCTTAACCTTGGAGAAAAATCTATGGTTAAGTGAGCTTGATTTGGAGTAGTACTAGGATGGGTGACCTCTCAGGAAGGCCCAGTGCTTCACCTCTATGAGCATCACCTAGATGAAATGAGTGTTAAGTTGACCATTCATTATCATTAAAGATGGGTTCTTGTGAACCACTACTCATGAAACATGGGTCAATGAGTTTGAATCGTAAAACTACATGGTTGAATCCTGATAGAAATGTCATAATTTGACACATAGAAAATACCTCTTACTTATCAATTGATGAGATAAAGGGAGTCTATAATGAATGGTTCATAAGGCACAACACTTTTTGAAGGTTTTGCAAATGGGTTTGCAAGCTGATTGGGCTCTACCTTGGAGAAAAATTTATGGTTAAGCATGCTTGAGTTGGATTAGTACTGGGATGGGTGAACTCTCGGGAAGGACCAATGCTTCACCTCTATGAGCATCACCTAGATGCAATGAGTGTTAAGTGGACCATTCATTATCATGAGAGATAGGTTCTTGTGAACCACTACTCATGAAACATGGGTCAATGATTTTGACTCGTAAAACTACACGATTGAATCCTGATAGCAATATCACAATTTGACACGCTATGGAAAATACCTCCTACTTATCAAAATTATGTAGTTATTTCCTCTTTGAAGATGCTCTCTTAGCCAAGATCTTTCCTTGATCATTTAAATAGATGGCCTTGGATTATTTTTGTTCGTTACCTAATAATTCAATCCACTCTTTCAAAAAAATTCAATCAATTTATTCAACAATTTCAATCTAACAAAGGACCCTATGTCACATTAATTGATTTGGTTCATTTCAAGAAAGAAGCCAAGGAAAAATTGATTGATTTTACAAGGTGATATCAAGCCCTCTACTCTCAAATATCATATTCCCTTTTGGATTTTGATGTGTAGTGATTTTTTATTAGAAACTTACAACCACACAACTAGGATAAGCTTATATTGATGTGATAGTCTTCATTCACACATTTGCATGAATCTTCATGATTACCAATTGTTGGTTAGCCAATATGAGATTTTTTCCTCATCGGCTCGTGTTGGTCAATCTAAGGCTACCCGTACTTCTAATTATCAATCATTTAAAAATAAAAATAAAAATTTCATCAAGATAAATTCTCCTCCTTCCAATAAAATCCAAGCACGGGTTATGGTTGCGACACCTACAACCCCCTATCAATTCAAACCAAGGGATCAACAGTTCTTACAAATTTCTAAATCTATTCATTCCATTATGCTACAATTACTTAACAATAAATTGATTCAACTTCCTCATATTCATATCATGGACACCATCAAACCTTTACCTCCTTCTTTTAGCCCAAAATTCTTTTGTCAATACCATCGAACACATGGGCATGATACTAACCAATGCATGTGTTTTAAGCACCAAGTATAAGATCTCATAAAATCTAATGGCATCAAAATGGCTAGTGTGAATGATAAATAAAATATAAATTTGTTGCACCTCCTAATAAAAACTTACAAATCTATACCAACCTATTACCTATTCATTCCTCTAATCTTGTAGAACCACCCAATTTCATAATGTTTGCTTCCATAAGATATGATCATGGGAGTTAACCACTAGAAAATGTAGTCACCATAATAGATGTTAACCCTCGGTAAGAGCAACCCAAACTCCTTCATGATTTCACTTTCACTCATATTGATGCCTCTATGTGTGCACCTGATGGTCCTCTTTATATTATCACTATAATTAATGAAAAACCCACATGGGGAGTGCTCATTGATTTGGTATGCTTAGTGAATGTAATCACAAAATGGTTTCTTTATGTGCATGACTTGTACCAAGACAAGTAAGAGCAACTAAAATTATTGATTAGAGAACATGATGGTTCCACTCATCCTACAATCAATACCTTAGCCCTTCATATCTAGGTCAAGACAAAAATCTCAGATGTCCCTTTTTCCATAATTCCTACCTTGGATCAGTTTCATGTGAAATTATGACATCCATGACTTACTTTCATAAATGTAGTCCCAAAATTCATCCATAAATACCTCAAGTTTCCATTTGAAGGGAAAGTACATACTATATATCATAGTAGGTTTAAGCTTGTGTCTCTTCATGGGAACATTTCCCTTAACTACTTTTAGCCACAATTAGCCCAACCCATTCGAACCCATGAGGATTTTCTCTTTCTATCTTATCAAAAATTCAAAGTTAGCCACATTTCTTAATTATCTGTTAATAATACCTCATCTACCATTTCAGCTATTCCCCCTAAGGCTTATTAGTATCATGTGGCTATGATGGTTGTTTATCCAATTCTACAGGTAGTGAATGAACCACATCTCAGATCAAGAATACTTCCCCAACCTCGAGTGTCTAGTATCTATGTTGAGGTCCCACCTCTTCCATCTTATCCAGAACCATGAGGTGAATGTGCATCATAGTCTATATTTTCTTGCACTTCAAGGATTTCTTTTATTCATCCTATTTATTTGGATTCTAGAGGAAAGAAATCCATTGTTTGAAAACCTCTTTCTCCCATTGTCTCTCAACCTTCACTTTTTTCTTCCATTCCTCTTGTAAAGGAAGAAAAGGAATCAATGTTGGGAAACACCCAGATTCCCCTACACAATCTCAAACTCATACACAATGAAATTAAAATGTGAAAGAACACTAGAGACAATGTCGTGCTATGGCTCACTAGCAGACTGAAGGTAATAAGTATTCACCAAATGATCCCTCTCCCATGTAGTTGGATTCTAATGAGATTCCTCTCCCTCATTCATCTTCACCATCACCTGACTCTGCTTGGCCTTTATCACCAAAACATGAACCTAAGCCTTACCTTACTCAACCAAGCCAAAGACTAAAAAAATCACCTTTTCCACTGTCAATTCCATGGGATTCTTCTTTCAAATCTCCTTCTTTTCTAATGAATGGTAGTGTTGGCGACCGTGTATGTAACACTACCATATCACCCATTGTGGTCTATTCTAGCACTGATTTAGATGATAACATGGATGAAACTTTGGAAAATCAATGAACTTAGCTTTTGTGGTCACGCGTGATGATCTGTCTATGAGTGAACCACCATGTATTGAACTTGGTGATTCTCCTTCTACTACACTTTTTGTAGTCCCTTAGCATGTTTTTGATAGGCTGTCGTTCGGTCCTAACACTTTAGTTAAAGATATATCAAATATATTGACCGGGTAGTGTTCAAAGGTTGTATGCAATAGGGGACATTTTGGCCATCTCTCTCTTAGAAAGATTTTTTGAATTTTAAAAATGATGGAAACAAAAATTTAAACTAGAAAGCACGTAATTGTTTAAAATAGAAAGCATGAAATTTTTTAACTAGAAAGCATGAAATTACCTTAGAATTAACACTTGCAGTTAAACTATGAAATTTAAATGAAGACAACTAACGGCTAACAACTAACTACTAACTACTAACTGAAAGTACAAATAAATGCTAATTAACAACAATAGTGGGTGCTCCGGAATTTCAAAGTAAATAGAACTCTAAGATTGTAAACTCAAAACTATGACTTGCAGGAACACATGATAGAGCTCGACACAAAACAAAATTCTTCTAAAATTTACATGTGCAGAATGGAGATAACAATATCAACAGGAAAAATACTTATCTACTCTATGATATCCCTCAAGTGGCCAGCTCTCGGGTGTTTCTATGATTATCTCAAATCAAACATGCTTTCACATCTTCAAAATAAATCCATCCATGGTACTTTCATTACTCAAAACAACTGATTTGGAATAAGACTAGAAATATTTATTTATTCATATCATAAAACTGTAACACAAAGAACATAGTTGAACAGTATTCAAAGCATATCATAACAACATGCATTTCTTTTGGTGGTTACACATATATATACTGTGTAGTGAAACTGACGTGAATATGTGGGATCAACTAATAAGCTAAACAAACACACCAATGCGACATTGTATCAAAGAAATCTAATTTAAAGATAAACAAACTGTAAACTTAGCAGATTCTTCAAAGACGTCCCATTGTCCTCTATCTCCAAGGATTCATTTTAAGTTGCTTGCTCTCAAATTTTGTAAGCAGTAGCTCAAAAGAATGACAACCTAGAGAATGAGATTATATGCAACATGCATTTCTATGCTAAATGATATAGGATAAAGCTATGCTAAGATATGAAACTAAAATAGATTATGCAAGATTATTCTACCATGATTGCTTGTACTAAGACTAAGATGCTATGATCACAAAATCTAATATATTAAGATTGCTAAGTGCTCAATAATGCAACTATAATTCTCATGCTATGCAACTAGATTCAATTAGATTCTTTTCAAAGTATAAAGAGGTTGTATTTATAGACTTTTGGAGGAAAAATCCTAGTTGGCAAAGATCGACGGTTGAAATCGAGCCTGGTAAGATGAACAATGAGAGATCGAGAAGTTGGAGAAAAAGATGGAAGCTAGAGAGAAAGAGGGAAAAAATTTCCTCCTACACAACCAATTCTCCATTCAAAAATGAAGGAAAGTAGCCATTTGACATTTTTAGTTATGAGGAGTTAGTTGGTAGTTAAGGATAATTACGTAATTAAAATATTTAATTATTTAATTATATGTGACATGTGGATTTAGAAGCTTTCATAATTAAATATTAAAAATATTTAATTATATGTGAAAAGAGAATAAGAAGCCTAATTAAATATTAAAATATTTAATTATATGTGAAGTGAAGAATTAGACATGATGATGAATTTAGAAGAACATCTTTATTTGAATTTAAAAATTCAAACTTAAAGTAATATGATAATTAATTTAAATATATTATAAAAATTATTTAATTAATTAAGAGGAAAATAGAAAATATTAAATAAACTTATTTGTTTAATTATAATAGAAGAATTGGAAAGTGAATGATATAAATAAATAATTAAATTTATTTATATGTAGATGAAATTAGAAGATTAATTAAATAATTCATATTTAATTAATTACGAGACTCGATATAATGTGACCATTTTTAGATGTATACATTTTTCCCCCCTTTGAAGTGATGTGTTTTATGCATTGCTTCAAAGAAAAATTCAGATAAAGAAAAAATTTGCCCCTGACTTTGAAAAATTAATTGATAATGCTATATACCCCCTCGGGAGATAAATCGCATGGTTTGAAGATTTTGATGATGGTTTGAATATTTTGAATGATTTGATGCAGTTTAGTCGATTTATCTCCTGAAATAGCGCTCAACTTGATGAAAAATAAAAATAACCTCACCTTAATTACCCCCTTAAAAGGTGGAAAAAGGTAAAAGTCATTGTCATTTGTATAGTAACATTTTGGTGAAATTAGAGCTCTGAGAGACTAGATACTAGATGGTAATCCACTACGAGTGACACGGATTCGAGAGGGTATGTAGAAATCAAAGACCAACTACATATGGACCTCCGGTAAGATTTTGTAACTATCCTTGTGAATTTTCGCTTGAATTTCGCACGCTTTTTTATTTTTTTGAATTTTGTTTAGCTGTTTTAGCGCATGTGAGCCCTCAAGTAGCACATAGGCTAGGTAGTTTAGCACATCTAGAATAGCGCATTTATGCCACAGGTTAGCACATTTTCTTGATAGAATAGCGCATAGGTTAAAGTAGCGCATAGGCATGATAAAGTAGCACATTTGTTAGATATCGCACATAGGATGATAGATTAGCACATACACTTGGGTTTTTAGCGCATTTGATAGATAGATTAGTGCATTGGCTGGATAGAGTAGCACATAGGTTGAAATAGCACATTTACCCTCTGTTTCAGTAGATTCATGGATAAACTAGTGCATTTCCTGATTTGGCGCATTGATTGTTTGTTTTAGCGCATCCATGAAATTTTGTTGATTTTGATTGTTTGAGAATCAATTTGTGATTGCTTGATTCTTGTTGCTATATTAGACAACTGATTTGATAAAATTGACGAACATCAAGGATAATTGATGATGATTTGATAAATTTGTTCTCATGTTGAAATGAAAAACAAATAGTAAAATGACCTGATATGTTGCTGATAAATTTGTCTTCATGAATGAAAAATAAATAGTAATATGATGATTTGATTTGATTTTGATGATAAATTTGTCTTCATGTGTGATGTAAAACAAATATTAATGATGAGATGATATGTTGTTGATGTGTGATTTTGATAAATTTTCTTTCAGAAAATAAAAAACAAATAGTAATGATGATTTGCTTGCATTTGATTTTTGCATGAATATATGATTTCACATAATTGCTTGATTTTCTAATAGATTGATTGTATCACCTTGATAATGTGATCTGATTGATTTGTATCAATTTTATGTATAGGAGGATTTTAAGATCCTCTAGATTAGAGAAATATTTTCCAGGACCTGGGAGATGATCCCCAGACTATCACATCCTGAGATTGCATTGATTTCTAGATGTGGGTTGGGTTCATTGCTTAGGATCCTGAAGTATAGGATCAACAAGGATTTATTGATAGCCTTAGTTGATCGGTGGTACGGTGAGTATAATACCTTCCATTTTCCCACCGGTGAGATTACAGTCACTCTTGAGGATGTGTACAAGATTTTAGGGATCCCAGTGGTTGGTGAGATTGTGGTCTATGATCACAAGGAGATTGGTGGGACTCATGCCTTGCGGAGAGTGTTTCAGGATCCGGGCATCAGTGGATATGAGATCCCCTGGAGAGAGATGATCAAGATTTATGCCCCACTCCCCTCTGTATTGGGTGGATTTTTGTGTCCCAACCACAGGTCGAAGGGACCGTCGATAGGATAGGGTCAGATTCTAAAGGACATGATCCTGCATCAGACAAGGTAGGCATGGGGTTCATGCATGTTGGCCCACCTATACCACGACTTGCATCAGGTGGTATACACAAGTGGGAAGAGCATATCTTCTGGTGTTATACTCCTACAGATTTGGACGTGGGAGAATATTGCTATCACCCGCCCTTTTGCAGGGAGAGATCGTAGACTGCGAGGCCTGGGATGAGGATGACATTGAGTTTCCCTACTGCGGCTTGTCCAAATATTTGATCGGGAGGACCCCGTTCATTATTGAGATATTTTAGGTGATGTGAATACTCAGACAGTTTGACAAAGTATAGGTGATTCCGCAGGGCATTTCCCATTATGTGAGGTGGAGGGAGGATGTCGAATAGTGGGGCCCATTCATTCCATATGAGGCAACTAGGGTAGAGTATCTCAGTTTATAGCCAGAGATATGGGATTATAGGCCAGACATCACAGATGCTTAGATGACAAAGGAGTATGCAGCATACTTCCATACACACCCTTTCCCATGATTGACAAGTCCCAATGAGCCTACTCCACTACTTGATGGACCAGCACTACAACGTGCACAAAGACAATAGAGCGGTGAGACACAGGCACATGCAGAGCAGCTCATTGGAGGAGGAGATGATATTGGTGGAGGTGAGGATATGGAGATTGATGGGGATGATGGGGAGGACAGTGATGAGGATGATGGTGATGATGGGGATGGTGGGGATGGTGGGAGGAGACCACCCATTTTTTACTTCCAGATCAAAACTAGGTCGAGGACAGTGAGGATAGTAGAGAAGCCAACAGTAGGCCCATCTCACATTACTATCAGGGCTCCATCCCACAAGCAATAGGGTCAGATTGATACATTGCAAACATAAGTAAAGGCTCTCCAGAGCCAATTAGCATAGGATCATATCACTATCACTCAGTTATAGGCACAAATGGGACAACCACCACCCCCGGACCCATAGGTAGCTCAGTTGATTGTTGAGCAAGATAGTTTGAGGCAACGTTGCCAACAAGCAGAGAGGCTACTGAGATTTGTAGAGGGCACCTCCATTGGGGAGGTTGTTGCAGAGGGATTGGAGACTTCTCAGGAGGTCGAGTATTATAAGATGAGATATTATGAGGTAGTGCCTCCTGAGCAAAGGACGGTCTTTACACAATCAGGCAGCAGATCTCTCACTCACTCCCACAATCATTCTAGGAGTGCCACTAGGAGTATATTACAGTCAGGCCGATGAGAGACAGGTGGTACAGGTGGCAGATATCCAGCTAGACCCACTACTTCTGGAGATAGCAGTATTCATAGTCACCATTTCGATGCTCCTCATTGATGACTTTGTATACACCATTTTTGTCACATTTTATGTATCTCTCTAGACATTTGATATCATTGTATATTTGGACATTGATTTGATGAGATTATATGATATGCAGTGATGATTTCTATATGCATTTTTTTGATGGATGTTCATGTATGCATTTATATTTCTATATGATATGTTTCTTATGATTATGTCATGATGATGCATTTTTATGGATAATGATCTTTGCATGATGAATCTAACTTATGATGTGATGATGATGATGTCTATGCATATGATAATGATGATGATGTTTATGAATTTTATGATTATGATGCAATGACCTGTATATGAACTTTACATGCTTTATGATTGATGAATATATAAAAATATGTTATGATGAAGGATGCAAATGAAATGTGAATGATCTTTATGATGTTTAATGATGTATGCAAAATGTATTGATTATGAATGCTAAAAAATGTTGTGATGAAATGGATGCAATGAATGTATTTTCCAATGTATGGCTATGTATAATGATGCAATGATGTTGATGTGTTAAATGAAAAATGAAAAATGATAATGAACAGAAAATAAATGAATGAGTCAAAATGATAAGTAATGAATGATGAATGAAAATGCAATAAATGATAATGATAATGAATGAATGAAAATGATGTGAAAATGTGATATTGATATGAATGTTATGATATCTCAAATAATTAAATTATGGGATGATAAAAATTATATGCAAATGATAATCCAAATGAAAGGATACATAATAAATGATACCTAATAATAATGGTATGATAAATGAAAGTGAATGATTATGAATGATAAATGAAAATGAAATGAATGGTAATGATAATGATAATGAATAAATGATATGAAAATTTAATGAGAATGATGATGAAAATGAAAATGATATTGATATGAAATGAATGATAAATGATAATGAAGGTGATGAAATGATATGAAATGATAATGAAAATGCTAATGAAAATGGATATGAAAACTATATTGATATGAAAAGGTATGAAAAATATATGAAAATGATATAAAAAGTTAATGAATGTGATAATGAAAATGAATATGATAAGTTATGAAATTATGTGAAAATGATATGAAACTAACAATGAAAATGATAATGATATGATATGAAAATTATGATATGATAAAAGAGGATTGAAAATGAAATGATAATGATGTGAAAATGGTTTCCGCCAATGTCCAAATGTACTCAATCTTTGCTCAAAAGAGATAGATATCTTTTCCAACCTCCAAAATCCATTACGCAAATGCAAAATGAATGCAATCTATATTAATCATGCAAACTTACTTATGAAAAATGAACTACACACTACTGTCATTCTGTGGACCAATTTTTTACTTGTTTATCATCATTGAGCTTTTTTTGAATGTTGGAAGTTAGTACAAGCATCATAGGGTAGATCCACCCTGATAATGTCCTTAGTACAACTTTCATGATGTTTGATATAGCAAGTTTATACAAGCATTGAGTTATAATTAAACTGAGATGACTTGAGTATTGCTTGCGTAAACAAACATAAGTTAATCCTTTTCCGATGCAATTCCTGAAATGTCATCAATGATACTTTTGTAAACCATGTCTCGCGAAAAAATTGCATAGTAACAATGATTAAATTACAAACAGAAAACAAAGAAAAATCATACTCCTTCCTTGTGACTCTAGTTCAGTACATCATTGAGCCACTCCAGAGATATGATGTCATAAAATTTCAAAACAGCGGGTCAACTTATGTTAAGTGTTCCAATCATTTTATTCAGATTAAGATCATCCAGTTTGTTTCAATTTCATTCTGTGACATTTCTTATAGCTATTTTGACTAGGCATGATCAGATATTCGATGTTGATATGATATTCAGATAGTTGACACATGTTGCTATTTGTCTGCTCAAAAGCTCAAAATTTGATTTCCCCTAGTGAGTTGGACTTTGACTCCCGATTAGACAAAACCTATCACTAGGAATATAAACAATGATCATCAAGCCATGATGAAATCATTGTAATCTCTATGAAATGTTGCTCTCATGATGCAGATACAATGGCAAGGGATGGTTTTGATGCTGATAAAAAAATGGCTATGTACAAACGATGCAGGACGTAACCTAATAGATGGAAGAGCCAACTAGATCACAAATAGTGCTTGTTTGCCAGGTTTTCACCATTTATTTTTATTGCACTTTTTCAGATTTTGTGATTTTTTTGTTGTTACCAAGATGCCTATTTGCCAAGTTTTCATCAAGGCAACGATTATTTTGAATTATTTTTTTCTTTGTATTTTCTCTTTCTTTATTTTTTTTGTATTTTCTCTTCTTTTTTTATGGATTTTTTCATGACTTTTTTATGTTTTTTTTTGTATTTTTTAGACATAGAACTTCTTCAGATGAATTCTATTGATTGGATCTTCAAACAGGCCCCCTTCTGGTGTAGATAACTGATATGCTCTAGAACCATATGCTGCAATGATGACAAATGGACCCAACCAATTGGGTTCGAATTTTCCTTTCTTCTCCCGATCTTGTTGGTTGCAAGGAATTTCCTTCAGGACCAAGTCACCCACTTGAAATGTTCATGCTCTGACTCTATGATTGTAGCTGCGAGACATAACTTGTTGATAACCCTTTAAGTGATTGGCTGCATTTTGTCGTCTCTCATCTAACAGTTCCAGTTCTTGCAACCTAGAAACTTTGTAGTCTTCATCAATTATGAGTCCCTTTAGTGAGACTCCAAGTGAGGGTATCTCAACTTCTAGTGGCAAGATTTATTTTTCTCCATAGACCAAGGCATATGGGGTGGCTCCTATTGGTGTGTGAATGTTGGTTCTATAGGCCCACAAAGCTGGATTCAACTGGACATGCCAATCATGATCGACATCATTTACCATCTTCTTCAGGATCTTCAGGATTGTTTTATTTGAAGCTTTTGCTTGGCCATTTCCTTGTGGATAATAAGGTGTAGAGAACCTGTGTTGGATATGAAATCTTTCACAAAGTTAGTCAACATCTTGATTCTTAAAAGGTCTCCCATTATCAATGATAATAGAGTTGGGAATGCCATACTGACATATGATGTAATTCAAGATGAAGGATGATTTTTTTTGCCGATTATTGTTGTCAATGGAATAGCTTCAATCCACTTGGTAAAATATTCAGTTGTCGTGATTATAAACTTGTGTCCATTTGATGAATATGGGTGGATTTTTCCAACCAAGTCTAGTCCCCACTAAGAAAAAGGCCATGTGGTAGTGAAAGGCTACAACTCTTGAGCAGGAGCATGAATAAGGTTCCCATGTATCTGACACTTTGGACATTTCTTTACAAAAGTGAAATATTCCTTTTCCATAGTTGGCCAACAATAACCCATTCTAACAAGTTTCTTAGCTAAGGTTAATCCACTTGAATGAGTCCCACAAATACCACCATGAACCTCTTGTAAGGCCTTTTCATATTCATCACGTTCGATACATCTAAGGAGGGTACCATCAAGACCACGTCAGTAAAGGGTATCAATTATTAAGTTATAGCGAGAAGATTGGCATATGAAATTTCTCTTTTGATTATGGGACAAATCTGGGGGTAAGATAGTATCTTTCAAGTAGGTATAGATTTTTTCGTATAAGGGGGAATCAAAACCAGCTAGATGACAAATGATTTCGGTCTCAAGATTGTCATAGGCAAGAGAAAACAATTGTTCCACCAGGAATTCATATCGAGCTTGATTTTCTGATAATTGTAGTAGTGGAGCAATTGTAGCCATGGCATCTGCAACTTTGTTGTCGATCCACAGAATCTGCATGAACTTGATCTCAGCAAAATACTTCTTGAAATCATCAACCATGTTTTTATAAGGCATCAACTTGTCATCCTTAGTTTGATAATCATCATTGATTTGGTTATTGACAAGTTGTGAATCACCATAGACTTGTAGCTCTGTGATCTTCTAGTCCAATACTATTCTCATTCCAATAAGCAGTGCTTCATATTCAACTATGTTATTGGTGCAAGGAAACGTTAACCAATAATACTTTGGAATATTATGTCCCTAAGGTGTGACAAAATTAATTCTTTCCCCCGAGCCATGTTGTGTATAGGACCCATCAAAATATAGTGTCCATGATTGCTTTGTTGTTGCTATGAAAACATTTGCATCAAGAAATTCAATGTGCATTGGATGATCTGTTTGTAAGGGTGCCTCAGCTAGCTGATCCACTATGACTTGTCCTTTGATGGCCTTGCGATCTACATAGTGAATGTCAAACTCACTTAAGATCATTACCCATTTGACTAGCCTGCATGTTAAGGTAGCTTTGCTCAAAAGATACTTTAATGGATCAATTTTAGCCACAAGTTTAACTGTATGAGCTAACATATAGTGTCACAAATTTTGGGAAGCAAACACTACTGCTAAACAAGGATTTTCAATAAAAGTGTAATTGAGCTCATCACTTGTCAATGTCCTACTAATGTAATCGATAACTTGCTATTTTCTTGTTATGTCCTCTTGTGCCAATAATGCCCCCAGGGATACTTTTGTGGTTGAGATGTAAAGTATGAGTGGCTCATCTGGTACTGGTGGAACCAAGACTGGTGGGCTCATCAGATATTGCTTGATCTAGTTGAATGTCGCTTCAACTTTTCTTCCCATTTGAAAGGAACATTTTTATGCAAGAGATGCGTGAAAGGAAAACTCTTGTCCGCTAGTTGTGCGATGAACCTCTTGATGGGTTGTAGTTGTCCTTGTAATTACTGAAGATGGTTGATATTCCTTGGTGGTGGCATCTCCATGATGGCTTTGACCTTCACTGGATCTACCTCTATTCCTTTTTCTAAAAGAATTAGCCTAAAAGCTTTCCATATTTAACCCCAAAGACACACTTCTTTGGATTGAGTCTGACCTTGAATTTTTCCATTCTAAAAAATATTTTAGATAAGATATCCAGATGTCCCTCTCTTGTGTGAGATTTTTCTAAGAGATCATCCACATAACCTTCCATGAAAGTGTGCATCATGTCATGAAAAAACTATAGTCATTGCTCGTTGATAGGTCACACCCACATTTTTAAGTCTAAACGACATCACATTCCAACAATAGGTACCCTAGGGACATGTGAAAGCAATCTTATCTTGATCCTCAGGTGCGATCTTGATCTAATTATACCTATAAAATCCATCCATAAGTGAATACATGGCATGCCCAGCTATCAGGTCCACAATTGTATCAATGTTAGGCAAAGGGAAATCATCTTTTGGACATGCTTTATTCAGATCCCAAAAATCTATACAAATTTTGATACGCCCATCCAATTTTGACACTGGTACAATGTTAGAGATCCATTATGCATAGTCGATAGATCGAATGAACCCTACATCCAATAGTCTCTTCAATTCTTCCTTTACCAACAATGCAACATGTGGATGCATATTTCTAATCTTTTGTTTCACTAGTTTTTCTCCCGGTATTATAGACAAATGATGCATGATAAGATAAGGATCTAGTCCAGGCATATCCGCATATGACCAAGCAAAGTTGATTCGATTATCCTTCAAGAATTCTGTGAATTTTGGGATTTATTCCTATGTCAATGAAGCAACAAGTTGCAGGATCTTAGGCTATTCTACAATGCCTATATTGATTTCTTCTATTGGCTCGATCAAAATAGAAGACCTCTCTTGATAATGTTTTGGGAGATTGTCAAGTTTCTCATCTTTTAGTGCCTTTGAAAGGTTTTCACTGTTAGATACGCTCTTTATTTTTTATTTTTCATGATCTAGCACTACCTTTTTTTCGGTTTTCACCGTTAGATCGATCTTTTATATTATTAATTTTTCAGCTAAGAAACTTGAAACTCTCCTAATTAAAATTTTGATTATGAGATTCACTAGTGGAATTTGTTTCCAGATTGGAAGAACACAAAAAATTTACAATGGTTTCGTCATCTGGGAATATTGGAATATCAATTGGTTCAATTTGATCCCAATCAATAAGCTTGGGATGGACTAATAGTAAAGGATAATCTAGTTGGGTGAGGTCAAGGGTTGTTATGTTCATGACACGGTTATCATTCTCACTAGAGGGAAGATCTATGATGGTATCCTCCTGTTGATTATCCATCTCTCTTTGAACATAATCTTCCTCGCTTGAGTCATGGTCATCTTGAAGTACATAGTCAAGTGGAGGCCTTAAGCTTTCCCCTTGTGTAAGCATGGGTGTATATTTTTGTATGACATCCACCTGTTTGTCTCTCAGGAATTCATCATTATAAATTGTGTCACATTCATATTCATTTGAATCAGTGTCAGAGTTGTCCTACAATCTCAAAATTATTGAAGCTATCTCTCTTCATGGGATTTATTTCAGGCTGGTTATTTTTCATCCTCACCATACCCAAGTCATGTTTTATCTTTTGGATGCATTTATTTTGGTTGAATGGGTTCCACAATTCCTTCTTTTCTTTTACCTATGGGACCAGTCCCTTCATAGCCCATTCTTTGCATTATTTCATAGCCTTTACCATATTGTTCGATAGGCAATTTGATATGTTGAATAGATTCATCCTCATCTTTATATAGCCAATCGAGAATAGCTCTATCTTTGGCTTCATTTTCTTGAGTGTTAGCCTTGATGAATTTTCCATCAAACATGGTGATGGGGACTAAAGCTTGTGCTCCTGATGAGGAAGTTGTTGCAACTTGTTGCTTGGATATTGTAGGTTGACCATGTGACCTTGGAGAGATGAGTAAGTTAGAGAGACATAATGAATATTCTCCCATCCCTTTGTCCTTCAATTGCAATTTTGTGTTGAAGTTCTTTATTAATTCCTTTGATTGGTCATTGTGTTTTGAAGTAGAAACAACAAGAGCCTCTTTATTATGCGGGACAAAAGTGTCATGGGTTGCTCTGAGATTAGAAAAAATCTGACTGTTGTTATGATCCGCCGGTATGGTTATTTCTTGTCCATCATAAGGAAATTTTAGACATTGATGGTACGTTGATGGTACCGCTTGCATCTCATGGATCCAAGGATGACCCAAAAGTATGTTATAAGATAGGTCTCTATCTAGAACCTGATAGAAAGTGTTCTTTACAACAGGTCCCACTCTGATAGGTGACATGATGAGACCCTTGGAATCTCGTTCCTCATCATCATATGGTTTGATTATTATCTTTCTCCTCAGATCAATAGACTCTTCAGAATACCCTAAGGCAAGAACCAATTTTAAAGTACAAATATTTAGACCGACTCCCCCATCTATTAAGACACGCCTGATTCGAATTTTATGGACCATGACTTCTAGATAAAGTGATGAGTCATGGAGGCATCATCTTTCTCAAAAAATGATAGGCATGTGGGTGAGGAAAAGTGTCCCACCATGGCTTGAAATTTTTCAATATCCAAATCAGTGGATACAATTGTGTCAATGAGAGCCTTCTCCAAAATGTTCTTATGTGCCGGAGATATCTTAAGAAGCTCCAAGATATAAATTTGAGCCGATGTTTTCTATAATTGATCGACTAAATTATACTATCTTGGAGGAGGGACAATTGATTTGGATGAGCTTCCTTTTACAAAAAAATTAGCCTGTCCCATCATTGTTGCATTAACTTCCCAATACTCCTACTTTCCTTTGACCTTGATGATGTTAATATGTTGTTCATCCGTGTAGATATCATTGATTGTGGTGTCATAGACATAATTTACATTTTTTCCTTTGCCATCTAAAGATTCCCCTTTTTGATAATTGGGAAGAGGGTCCTTAAATGCCAGATGATCATCGTTGGCATGATGTCCCTCGATTGTTATCGTGTGATTTTTGATCAAATCCTAGACCAAAATTTTCAAACCTTGGCAATTATTCATCCTATGACCTTTGCACCTATGGTAATCACAATAATACGATTCATTCCACGATGGTGGTTTGACTCATGGCTCATAATCTCTCTAAGGTGGCAACATGATGGCATTTTTATCCATAAGTTCTTTGAGAATTGATTCAAGAGATTGGCCCAAAGGAGTGAAACTCCATCGATTTGAGAAGAATTGACTTGGGTGGATTTGAATTTTAATTGTTGTTGAGATTATGGTTGAAATTACCATGATTATTGGCCATGTCTCCTTGATTGGCGTTGTTTCCCTAATTGGAATTGATATTGCCTTGGCTAGTTGAATTTCTAGGATTGGTGTTGTTGCGTTGAGTACCTGATAGATTGAGAATCGATGTCTTTTCTTTCACATTGTTGGCATCCACCACACCATCATTGACAACATTCTTGTTTCTAGTCCAAAATCTTGACTTGTCATTGTTGTTGTTATGATTATAAGAATTTGGACTATCTTTGTCAAGCTTTATTACTCTCCTCTTGACTAAGGATCCTTCAATAGTGATTCAATTTTCAATCAACTTCTCAAATGATGGAGGACAATGAAGGTTAAGCCTATAACTCATTTCTTGATTAAGCCTGTCAATAAATATTTCCATCTTTTCCTTTCCAGGAACTAGATGATAATATCGTGCAAATAATCTTCTCCATATTTGCAAGAATGTGATGAAGGGTTCTCCAGTCTTTTGATTTTATTTGCATAAATCAAGCATGTTTATTTGATGTTGAATGTTGTAGGAGTATTGAGATATGAATTTGTTGATTATCTCCTCAAATGTCTTGATGGGTGGAGTGATTTTAGAAATCCATTCCATGGATTGCCCACCTAAACTTCATGGGAACAATCGCATCAGGTACTATCTCCATGAGCAAATTCAAGGGTCATATTTTGAAACTCCCTCACGTGATCAATAGGATCTGTTTTCCCATTGTATCTATCAAATTTTGGAATTTCACAATGCTTTGGAAAAGGAATCATGTTGAGAGTTTTATCAAATGGATATGGGAAAATATCCTCCAAAGCATACCTCTTGGTTGTGCCCCCTTGTATTTCCTTAATTTTCCCTATATAAATATGTTGAGAGTTCTATCAAATGGATATGGGCAAATATCCTCCAAAGCATACCTCTTGGTTGCCCCCTTGTATTTCCTCCCACCACCCTCGTCATTTCCCACAATGTGAAATACTATTCCTCCCACAATAGCGAGAATAGGGAAATAATCATAAATCACTCTTAATGGCCAATGCAGAGTACTATTCCTCCCACAATAGCAAGAATAGGGAAATAATCATAATCACTCTTAATGGCCAATGCAGAGATAGAGCTATTCTTGATTGGCTATACAAAGATATTCTCGATTGGCTATACAAAGATATTCTTGATTGCCTATACAAAGATATTTTTGATTGGCTATACAAAGATACTGTTGGTTTTGTTTTAGCGCATCCATGGATCGTTGGCTTCATTGTTGGCTCTATCTTAGTGGATTGTTGGTTTTGTTGGATTTAAACATATTCCTGGATCGTTGGCTTCATTTCCCACAATGCTGAGAGTTCTATCAAATCGAGAATAGCTCTATCTTTTGGTGCCCACCGTGGGTGCCAAAAATGAGTGGTGAACCTTATGTGAATATGTGGAATCAAGTAACAAGCTAAAAAAACACACCAATGTGACATTGTATCAAAGAAATCTAATTTAAAGATACACAAACTCTAAACTCAGCAGATTCTTCAAAGACGTCCCATTGTCCTCTATCTCCAAGGATTCATTTTAAGTTGCTTTCTCTCAGATTGTGTAAGCAGTAGCTCAACAGAATGACAACCTAGAGAATGATATTATATGAAACATGCATTTCTATGCTAAATGATATAGGATAAAGCTATGCTAAGATATGAAACTAAAACCGATAATGCAAGATTATTCTACCATGATTTCTTGTGCCAAGACTAAGATGCTATGCTCACGAAATCTAAGATATTAAGATTGCTAAGTGCTCAATAATGCAACTATAATTCTCAATGCTATGCAACTAGATTCAATTAGATTATTTTCAAAGCATAAAGAGGTTGTATTTATAGACTTTTGGAGGCAAAATCCTAGTTGGCAAAGATCGACGGTTGAAATCGAACCTGGTAAGATGAACGGTGATAGATCGAGAAATTGGAGAGAAAGATGGAAGCTAGAGAGAAAGAGGAAAATGTTTCCTCCTACACAACCTTCTCCATTAAAAAATGAAGGAAAGTAGCCATTTGACATTTTTAGTTATGAGGAGTTAGTTGGTAGTTGAGGATAATTACATAATTAAATTATTTAATTATATGTGACATGTGGATTTAGAAGCTTCCATAATTAAATATTTAAAATATTTAATTATGTGTGAAAATAGAATAAGAAGCCTAATTAATTATTAAAATATTTAATTATATGTGAAGTGAAGAATTAGAAATGATGATGAATTTAGAAGAACATCTTTATTTGAATTTAAAAATTCAAACTTAAATTAATATGATAATTAATTTAAATAAATTATAAATTTTATTTAATTAATTAAGAGGAAAATAGAAAATATTAAATAAACTTGTTTATTTAATTATAATAGAAGAATTAGAAAGTGAATGATATAAATAAATAATTAAATTTATTTATATGTAGATAAAATTAGAAGATTAATTAAATAATTCATATTTGATTAATTACCAGACTTGATATAATGTGACCATTTTTAGATGTATACATATATTACTTACAAAATCCTAAATTTTAGATGGCGGTAGCTCACCATTAAAAGTCTTTTAACAGAATTACAACTGACCAACTAACTAATGTTTGTATCATAAAACATAATAAAGGCTCAGAGTGGAGCCGTAAAGTTTTTAACAAAAAGAAAACAAAATACTTTAAAAAGTCTTCCACTATGCATGCCTAAACTTTTTGCGCTCTAACTTCAACCACTCGAAGTCCACTCCATTCATCGGTTGTGCATAAGTCTTGTACAATGACTTAAAGTCTATACCATTAGATCAACATTAGCTAGCTAATTTCAATCAATTTAAGAAATAATATTTATACATCATTTTATAAAAAGTAGACAATTATTGCTTCTAAAAATAAACTCATTGGCATGGCTGAGGTAGTTAACAAGAAAAAATAAGGGTATTTAGTTTTTCAAAATCATGAGGTTATTTATACCTCATCACTTGTCTACCATCCATATATGACGAACATGATTGGGATACAAACAATATTTTATAGACTGGTTCACATTTGTGGTACCCTTTCTCTTTGTGTTATGCTTGCATGTACTGTTACCTCCTCATAATGTGATTTTTGGTTTATATTTTTTTGTTAGTTCTCTTTGGAAGACCGTTGATGTTCTTTTTGGCACAAGGATACAAACCGAACAAATCTATTGTGACATTATTCTATATGTGTCTTCATTCTTCCATTTGTTGTAAATGTACTTTTTACACCTTTTAGGGATGATGCAAAGCATCGAGAAATTTAGGTCTCTTCCATGTTGACCCAAATTTTTATTTGTTTTCATGTGTTCTTCTTCTCTTGTGCTCGTAGTTCCATAGTATTTGGGGAATGATTCCAATTCAAAATTGATTATCTTGATACATATTATTTATCATTCATATTGACCCCAAATCTTTAGATCCCTCATGTGATATTGTATGGAATTTATCATTACTACATTTTTGTGACTTATTTTTCCTTGTTGGCAGGAAAGAGCAACAGTTCAAACATTACCAACCAAATCCTACCACATCTTGCAAAAAAGATCTTGGGGACCATAAGATTGAAAAGATACCATCTAGGGTAGGGATAAGATATATGGGTCACATCCTATCCATATATAGGGGAAGATATATCAATGTTCTCCATTGGTATAAATATAATGATATTCTATATATGTTTTTTTATCTAATATTTTGTGAATGTATAATTGAATAGGTAATCCTATGTCTAAATCAAACCATTACTACATTTATATGACTGAGTCGAGGATATAAACTACAACACTCAGAAATTACTTGGGGTTCAGAACTCTGGTCTATGTTTCCCCAACTTTAATGCTAACATTCGTTTCATTATCGAGGCCCTGATTAGGTGATATAAAGGATAGTAATATCCAAAAATAATAATTTTTTGAACACAAAAAAATCAAGAAAAATCAAGGAAGATATGAAAGCCTGTGAAACTATCCTCTTGGTTTACACCCTATGAGAGGGGGTTACGCACCAAGGGGGTGGAGAATGGAAAGAGGGAAGGACTCTAAAAGGGATCCTTGAAGATATGTGACCAATAAGAAAAAAATTCAAATAACTACCAAGGGAAATAATAAAAGGACTAATGTAATCCCAAATCAATCACCCATGGAAAAAGAAGATAAGAAAAACACAAGAGAGGTTAGAGAACAAATTGAATTAGCAAGAAAAATGAACATGAAAATTCCAAATGGAGAAGAGAGAAGACAAAACCAAATCATTGAGGGAGAAAAAAGACACCATAGAAGAATGGAAATTGTTGAAAAATCAAAATTGAGTGTGCCAATGAGGGTGTTGTTGAGCATGCCAAAATGGGTTTTGTCAAAGGAAAAAAGAAAGAGAGTAGAGAAGAAGAATGAAAGACCAAGGAGAAATCGTAATTATGTTGGGGAAAAGCAGGACAACTCATAACTAGTTTAAAGAAGAACATTTATGATTATCGGGAATCTAGAAGCTTTCTATTGGGACCCTGCAATAACACAAAGACTCCACTCCCACCATAACCCTCCAAAATTCCTACCATCAAATTAGATCTATCAAACCTAACCATTAACCTGGATGATATATTTATGGAATTTCTGAAAATTTTGGAGAAGCTTCCATTTATTCAAGTGAAATATTTAGAAGAGTTAGTTAAGAGAAGCATATAAAAAAAAAAGTAAGGAGAACATATTGAATTTGGGTAAGGAATTATGTTCACTAACATACAAAATGTCACTAACAAATAAGAAAGTGAAACGATATCTTGAGGAATCACAACCCCCTAACCAAGACCCATCCTCTAAGCCATATAAGAGTCAAAGAATTTTGAAAGAAGAGATACTAAAAAGTAAAGAGACAAGATAGAAAGAAAGAAAAGAAGTATATTGGGAAGAGATAATTGGAAAAGAATAGTTTGACATGAAGTTAGCAAGAGATAAGGGTAGATAGAAGAAGCCCTATACCATTAGGAAAGTAAAGAAAGAAAAGGAAGAAAGGAATAATCCACAAATCCAAAAACTTAAATTAGGAAGAAGTAAGAATAATATGGAATCATTGATCAAAATCCCAATATTTGGAAGAGATACAACGGAAGTTGCGGAACATATATTCTTGTTATAATATTTATGGGAAAGATGGGATATTGATGAGGATAAACCAAAGTTATTAGACTTTGTATCTTCACTAAAGAAATATGTATTAGACTGGTACAAAAAGACCTACCCAAAGCATGGGAAGATTTGGAATGAATTAAAACAAGAATTCCTAAAAAACTTTGCCACTCTGCATATCCCTACAAATAGTGTTAGCAAAATGAGAGACCTAGTGCAAGGAGAGGAAGAATCGTTGAAGTCCTATGAGAAAATATTTAAGTCTATTGCAAATTGGAGGAACCCCTAATAGAGTGACAAAATATTGAATGATTCATCTCCAAACTAAAAAAAGATATAAGAGGAGCCTTTGATGGAAAAATATTTAATTCTTACATAGATTTGATCACAATGGAATATCACATAGAAGCCTAGACATGGAACAAACCCTAGAAATATGACATAAAAGAGAATCTTGAGAAATTTCAATTAGTCATAGAGAAACTAACTATACAAAATAGAATTTTGGAAAGAGGAAACACAAAGAAATGTAAAGAAATTTGGTGCACATATTGTTCAAGATAAGGTCATCTCCAAAACAATTTCCCTAAAGCACAAGGAGAAAGAATTGTAGCAACACTACATATAGAATTGAAAATGGTACCCGCCAAAATAAGTATAGTATACTATGGAACTTTCCAAGAATGGGATAGTCACCTCACTGAGAACTATCCTGCAAACCAATTTAAACTCTGGAATTAAAAAACTCATCTTAACCTAGGATGCCCTATGAACTGCAACTATGACATAGACATGGATAGAAAAATGGAAAATGTCATGGGACTTGCGGAAGATCGTTTATATGATGTGGGTTACAAACAACCACCTTGGAGAGATAAAAAAGGTGTTTATGTATTACAGAATAACCCACTACAAGATCTTACATGGTAGATGATAGGAAATCAAACTATAGGGGAGGAAGAGGACGCAGTATAAATAATTGCCAGAGAAGTGATGCTACATGCTATAACTGCAGAAAGATAGGCCTTTATGCTACAAAATGTTGGGAAAAAAAGAAAAGGAAATTTTCATTTTGCAGAGATGATTCTCATGAAATATTCTAATGTAATAAATCACAACAATATTATCAAAATATAGCACACTTCAGAAGCGATGACCTGCAAGACCATAAAGGAGCTGGAGTAATAAGAAGAATACTACCAAATACATCAAATGAAGAATATTTTGGTAAAGAACAACATATGCAAATTAAGAAAAATATCTCTAGAACAAATAAAAATAAGGTTACAGTTATGACTAGACAAGGAACTGATACCAAAAATAATAGACAAAGAAAAATTGAAGAATTAGACTGAGAAGAAGAGGAATATGATTACTTTTGGCCAAAAAACATGATAAGGTAGTAGAAAAAGAAAAAGAAAAATTATACAAAAACAAAAGGATGACAACATGTTTTTCAGAAAGTGATGATGTTGAATAATTTAGCCTCTTTAACCCAACAAAAGGACCTCCTAGTCAAACTAAAACAATTGGGAAATATTGGAATAAACAGAAATAACAAGTCCATCAACTTGCAGAAGAACGAAACTAAAAAAATGGTCCTCTTTTAATTATTGCACGCCTTTACAATAGTAAACTCAAACATGTGATGGTAGACTTAGGTGCAGACTTAAATATTATTCCAGCAACCACTTGGGAGAAGTTAGGCAAAACCAAGTTAATCAAGACACCAATGAACATCAATTTGGCAAATGGCTCTGGCATGGAGACTTTAGGAACATGGAAAATTGTGGAAGTAAACATCAAAGAACTCAAAAAAATTGTTGATTTTGAGGTCGTTGAGATGAAGGAACCATTTAACACTTTTAGAGCATTGCTAGGCTTGAGATAGTTTGTCATTTCTAATGCAATAATAGACTCAAGAAAGGAATAGATATCTTTTGCAGGTGGCAATAAGATAGTCCATATCCCACTAGGAGAAAGGGAAGGAAGAAATTGAACAAGAAAGAGAGGGAGAAGATCCAAGAAATCTTTATTTTATCTCAAAATTGTGTATCGCAAAAGAAGAAGAAGAAGATCCCAATAGCTCTAAAGAAACTAAACTTGATAGTGACAATAACAGTACCAATAGTGAAGAATTTTTATATGCATGGATGCAAGGAGAACATGAACTCACTTCCTGGAAGGTATATGGGTTCCATAAAGCATTTATAATACACATTAAACCCATAAGCCATCCACAAACAACCACAAATGGACACTTCCAACTAGTGACTTTTTAAGTGGCTAATATTCGCCAATTGGCTAATAATTGAAATTGGGGTTTCAAAATTTGGCTAATAATACAAGTTATAAAGTGACCTAAATCACCACATTTTTACAAAAATTTATTTCAGTCTCGGGTTAAATCGCAAAAATATTTATTTTATTAAACATTTAAACTCACTTGATACCTAATTAGATCAGATTCACCTAAATTTTATAAGTTTAGTGAAAAAATGAAATTAATTTGCCAATGATATTATATAATTATTGGTTACTTTAGGACCATATTACCAATTTTTAATCACCACTAATAATTTTATTGATAATCTAATGGTTGGGTTTGTATTCCATGGGTTAAAATACTCATAAAACTATGTTTCCCATCAAGCATAAAATTGTATTTGAGCTATTGAAGGTTTATAATCCGACAATGAGGGTTAAATTTTGTGAGCCAAAATGTACTCACAAAGCTCCAATGCACATGGAGCCTAAAATTGCATTTGGCATTGGATCTTTTAGGGTACATTTTGGCTCATGAAATAGAACCAAAATAGTTAGATTATAAATAAAATCAACTATGGTGAAAAACTACTTAGTGATAATTTAAAATATTAATCAATTAAGGAGTTATACACATGAGCATTACACCTTAAACTATTCAATCATGAGCACCCTTGGGCCCTTATTTTTCATAGGAATTTTTTTTAAAAGGAAGGATTCACCGTGGTAATTAATGCAATTTCCTATTTTTTGTTAAGATTTGCCAAGATTTTCTACAATTTTCTAGTGATTTACAAAGATCACCGATAAAATTAATATTATTTAAAAAGAAAAGGAAAGATTCATTAGGATTTAATTTTTTCGAGAGGGGTTTCTTATATTTATCACTGATTGCAACAAGAATCACTAATCCCACAATCCCTGGCCATATCCAAACATAAAAATTCAAAATACTCACTACACTAAAAACCAACAAGTCGATCTAAGATATAAGCATAGAAATAGAAAAACAATAATACGTAGAAGGACCAATCATGATAAGATAATTACAAATTTAACATTCAGGTGTAATTATAAGCAAGCACCGAGTAGGCCTGCATTTGAATGTCAATTTCCTCAACCTAACCTTAAAAATATAAAGGTTCCACAACTCAAAAAACCTAACTCAAATCATAAAGTTAGAACATAATGCACTATAATTTTCTCAAACACATAACATACGAAATAACTCATCTAGAAGAAAGAAGCACTGCATTCAAAGCGAAATAGCATATAATTCCCTCCAAGCTATTGATGGCCAGTCTTGAGTGCAGAAAGAAGCACTACATGCCCAATTTCAATATTTACAGGATCGAAGGGATAAAATTCGAACAGATTCCACCAACGGAGAGAAGTAAGCCTAAGATTAGAACATATCACGAGAGTCCTCCAGGAAGCACAATAACTGGCACAAAAGATCCAAATTCCCCAAACACTTTCGAAGGTAGAGCAGTTGCTACTACAGATCCAAGTCCAAACTCAGTAACTGTACTTAGCCAAAACGCAATAGAACAATTTTACTAAACTAAAGGAGATCACTTGAGGAAAAATCAACATTTTGAAAGGGGGGATGGTGTTGGCAGGAAAGAGCAGCAGTACAGACACCACCAAGCAAATCCTATCGCATTTTGCCACAAAGAGTTTGTGGACCATAAGAATGAAAAGATGTCATCTAGGGTAGGGATAGGATAGTTGGGTCACATCTCATCTCATAGATATATATGTAGGGAGAGAGGGGAAAAGATATGAATAATAGAGGAAGAGAGATGTATGTAAAAGTATATATGTGAAATTATATGTAAGAGAATGTATGTGTGAGGGAATATATGTAAGAAGAAGAGAAAGATATGCAAAGTATAGGGGAATATATATGAATTTACTCCATTGATATACATATAATGATATTGGAATTCTATATTTATGGTGTTATCTGATATTATGTGAATGTATAATTGATTAGTTAATCCTCTGTTTGAATCAAACCATTACTACATTTATATGATTGAATCCAAGGTATAATCTATAACAGTAAGAAAGTACTTGGGGCTCAGAACTTCGGTTTGTGTTTTCCTAGTTTTTTGCTAACAATCCTAGAGGGAAACCTCTTGTCATGATGTATGTTTTTGAAGCATATCGGCATATGGCTTTTAAAAATCTCTCATGCCTCATTTTGCAAATATCACTCTTTCTACCTTAAGACAATTGCTCTCGGTTGGCACTAGCAATTTAAGGCAGGGGCATACAATCTACTATTCCCTTCACTTTTTTGACACACCACAAAGCTAGTGATGTTATCATAACATCTCATGAACATATTTGTAGCACTTTATCAAAATTTCCCAACAAACAATGTGTTTTCTTGGCACGTAATTTCAGATATTGTTGACTTGAAACTCACCTAGTGCATATCAAACTCACTAATCTGTATTGTTTTCGTTTGCTACTTGTGAGGCTCACCTAGTAAATATCAGACTTTTCTAGCCCAGGGTTCTTTCACTTATTCATGAAACTTACCTAGTGAATATTAGACTTCACTAGCATGTGGTGCTTTCACTTATTCATGATCCACCTAAGAAAATATCGAGTTTTGCTATCCCAACTTATGAATGTCATATTTGATATGGATCCCAGTAAGAATCTATGGATCTTGATAGTCCATGATGCAATACCTTTCATATTTCCATATGCCTCATGTTTTCTTTGTGTATACTTTATGTTTGCTTCATATATTCTTAATTTTTGCTTCATGTTTGTTTCATGTATGTTTTGTGCATTTTTGTATTACCATATGTTTTGTTACATCATGTCTTATATGAGTGTGTGTTCATTTTATCTTAACATTAGTGTTTGGTAGGATCCTAAGCATAGGGACTATCACATCTCTCGGTTTAGTGTTATCTTACCTCCTTAGTGTTTTGACGAAAATATTGTCTCCTCCATGCTTTAGTGTGAGTATGAGCACAATTTCATACCCTCACTAAAGTGGGGGCTAAATGTAGTTTTGTAAATTGTCACCTTTGACAATTTCACACTAGGTTTGGCACCCTTTTAAGTACAAGTGCCTAATTATGCTTATGAGTTACCCATTTAATTTTTGTTTCTAAGAAATTTGATTAATCCTTATTTACCAAACTTTGACAAAGCTAAAAGTGCCTAGACTAGGGCACCCAATGCCCCAGTCCCATCTTATCAAGTCCCAAATCTCAGATTTTATTATCAGCCTCAATATATTTAAGAATTCAAATTCAATTATCAGTTTATATTAATGCAAAATATGATCAAATCTATATGAATATGAGTTATTTCCTCCTTTTTAACTCCTAATGAATATCTAGGTAGAAGATCAAAGGCATAATTATAATCAATTACAATCTATAAAATATCAACAAATCCATGGAATGACCAAGGGTAACCTTGGACCGACAAGAAGTGGGGGAGTGTTAAGAGATGATAATGGTAGGTTTATTTTAGCGGTGGCACTCCCTTTGGGTATTCAGATAAACCACTATGTTGAAGCTACGATGACCTACAATGATCTTAAGCCAGCCTATGCCAAGGGTTATAAGAAAGTCTAGCTTAAAGGGGATTCTCTAAACATAATCCAATGTGTTAAGCAAGAACACACTCCTAGTTGGTTGATTAATACTTTCATTAGAGACTCCCTAAACATGATTAAATTTTTTGATGAGATAATGATCTCTCATATATACTGTGAGGGGAATAAGCCCGCAGATATGTTCACCAATGAGGGTGTAAATTATGAATCATTAAAACATTGGGAGGGGTATGCCTCCATACCTATTGAAGCTCGCGTCATTATCGACAATGAGTGCCAGCAGGGATACTAAGGACCAATGGAACGTGGGGGTAATGAGTACAAGACACTTCACACACTTTTTGGGTGCTAAGAGTGTTTCCATCCTTTATTTCATTTGGCAATGCCTGAGGATTAACATTATTGGCTTGTATTTTGGGAGCATAAAGAATATCAAAGTTGTTGCAATGAGAGGAGAGAGGAGTAGAGTGGAGCCACTTTCCTATGATGGGGTTCGTCAGGACCATAAGGAGTGGAGGATTGTGGAGGAGGGGGACCTTGCTCCCTACTTGGAGAAGCTTCATGGCTATGACCTTGAGGCTATAAAATTCCTTATTAAAAATTGGAAAAATAGAGTGTTGAGTGTGTATAGAAAGGAAATGGCTATCAATGAGGATGTGATAGCCAAAATTATATGGGTCTTGATGCATGGTAGAAAGTTTTTTAGAGACAAAAATTTAATGAAGCCTTGAACCATTTCTTCAAGGGTAACAAGTGCAGTAAGTTGGTAAAGCTTTCTTCCTAGGGTTATGATCACTTGTCTAAAAAAACCAATCTGGGCAGAGGTAGTTGAAGTCATAATGAGGTATATTACTTTGGATGGAAGGTTCACAACTATCTATTGTGTGCATTTTATTTTCCTTAACTATTTTTGTCATAAAATGTTGGTCTCCTTTCCATACTTTCTTTTGGCTTATTTGGACCATTATTTAGAGGATCATTATAAAAACCCTAAATTGAGGTAGTTGAGGTCATAATGAGGTACATTACTTTGGATGGAAGGTTCACAACTATCTATCGTGTGCATTTTATTTTCCTTAACTATTTTTGTCATAAAATGTTGGTCTCCTTTCTATACTTTCTTTTGGCTTATTTGGACCATGATTTAAAGGATCATTATAAAAACCCTAAATTACTAATTATGCACGAATGGTTAAGCCTTCTCATTATGGATTTTCTAAAAGATCAAACCCCAAAGATGGAGCCTAAGGGGAAGCTTAATGTTAATAGGAAAAAAAAACCTATGGCGGTGCACTACTCAAATATGAGCTCTAGCACTCGTGATGATGAGGAATGGAATGAGGAGGAAGAAGGTGATGACTCTGTGGAGGTGTATTATCTACCACCTTCAAAGGAAGAGGATCCCAAGAAATGAAAGAACTCAAGAAAGAATAATTCCCCAAAAAGAAAGCAAGAAGGCATATTCTTGGTATGAGGGTTCCCATATAGGGGAGGAGAATGAAGGGGATAACACTAATTTGAAGGGGAATAAAATCATGAAAACTAAAGGTGATGCAAGAAATAAATGTAAGGATAAGATTGTTGAAAAAATGACTGGAGTGAACCCTCTACGGAAGATGGGCAGTGAGAAGGATGGATAGTGTACTAATAATACCCCTTATACTTCAAAGGACTTTACCTATCTCCATGAAAATAGAAAAGATATTTATGATGTCTCAAGACTAGATAGAGAAGAGGTAACGGATCATTCGAGCTCTCAAAAGGTTATTCCTTGAAATTAACAAAATCAATATTAAAAGTAGAGCCCTGCAAGAGAAAAGCTCTAATGGGGAAAGGGATCACCCTAGAATTTGGGATAGGGATTCAAATAATAGGATTGATGACATGAAGAACTCCATAAATGATTTAAACATGGATTTTGAGAAATCTATGAATGACCTAGAAGAAAAGATAAAGGAAACTAATAAAAATCTAGAAAAAAAATTGAATATTAGTCATTGTTCTATAAAAGGCAGTGCCAAGGGGATTGGAATTTTAACTCAAAAACTCAAAGAACTAAGAGAAGAGAAAATAACTAAAGTTATCCCTAAGAAGACTAGAAAGGAAGAACAAAACAATAAGGAAAAAATTAAGAATTTAATGAAGATTGAGACTAAAGGGCCCAAATCTAGGATTCATGGGAGCAAGAAAAAACCTTTTAAGGAGAAGAAAGAGTTGTTGAACCTTACTTATCTTCATATGAACTTCTATAATCAAGAATTGGAAGTGGCGAACACTCTTAAGAATATGAAGTAGCAGTTTATTTTTGTTGTTTTTTTCTTTTAGTTTGTTTTTGGTTGGTTGTTGTTTGGCTATGCTTTATCTTGTAGCAGTATTTTGTTTTTAGGGTTTAGGGTCCCTCCAAAACCTATTTTTCTTGTTAATAAAAAACATATCAATAAATCCATGTTCATGAATTGTAATATGTTTCATGTTTATGTTTGTTATCATTATGTGTACTAACACTTGCAGGATCTCCAAGCATCCTCTTATTTCTTCTTGTATGTGATGAGCATTTAGTGACTTTGATCCAACAAGAATTTTAGATTTGAGTAGTAATTTTTGTTTGTGTTCATTATCATTCATATTTATTTATTTCCCTTTGCTCCTTTGAGAGCACACACTTTTATCATTTATCATTGCCATTGTGGAGATGGAAACACCAAAACATGGTTTGACCAAGGCAATCCCTATATGGCGCAACCCTTCTCCCTCTACCTATTTTGTAGGTTACTATTCTAAAGTTTATTGAAGTGGATTTGAGATCTCAAGGCTTCAAAACCCTAGTTGATACATTCACACTACTTATCGACAAAATAGGGCAAGCTGATTATTCACACATTGTCGGGCTTTGAAACTTGTTCTCAGTTGTCAAAGACATTCATATTATGGTACACTTGTGCAGCTTCTAAAACCCTAGAATTCAGTAGTTTTGGATTGTGGCACCCAACAACCCTGTCCTACCAATTCAACTCCAAATTTTAATGTTAGGTTCTTTGTCTGCACTCTTCAAATTTGCTTTCTATTTTTGTCTTTTTGTTTTGCGTTTTCCATATTTTGTTACAATTTATCACTTTGATCCTAGTTCACCTAGCTCGCTACATCTTCTAATCCTCACACCCACAACAAATAAAAAGGGGCCAAAACCTTGAGCATCCTATTTGGCTCTCCTTTGAGGACATCAGCCAAGAAAGGTCTCTTAGTTAATTTTGTGTCCCTTAGTGTTTTAAGGTGGACTTATTGATTTAGGTTATGGTGTTTAGCCTAGATCCCATTTCACCATATAACAACATCAACCACAATTCCAATTAGGTTCCTCTATAAAATAACAATCCAATTGGAAGGAGCAATAAAAAGTTTGATATATTAGTTGAGTGGACAAGGGCAAGAAAAATGAAAGATAAAGGAACAAATGATTTCAAAGTATGAGAAAGAAAAATTGAATCACATGCAACAAAAATGGTAAAATGGCCACAAATATTTATGCATGAAAATAGAGAATCTAGAAGATGCTTGTAACAATATTTCCACATTATATATTACATTAACAAGACATAGCTTAAGTACAAAAAAAGACCTAGATAGACATACGAGTCTCAAAATCTACAAATATTAGGGAGTTATAACATTTGACTTATTTGAATGGGTCACAATGCTAATAAAAGTATTTCATCCCAACATAGTCAGCTAAGTGAGAAAAGGATGAATTCCACAGAAGGGATTGGAATTGGAAGTAAATATATATCTATCACTACTATCAAAAATTCTTCAAGACATCGATAAGATAAAACTTACATTAATAGACAGTTACCTTAAATATAACACAAAGTGATTAAAATGATATTTTAAATTAAACACATTGAGTTCAACATATGGTATTCAATTTGGAGAATAAATATGGGAAAACCAAGATACACAAACATTTTCTACCTTGACAAGAATATTTTGAGGAAAATTTTGGTCTTTTGGGATGACAATTCTTCTTTTGGTTAAAAGAAGATGTGTTGGGGACAAGACAATTTATGAGGTCTTTGGAGGACATGGCCAATAAAGAACCAAAAATGGGATAGAATTAAGTATAGTCACCATAAGGCTATTGTGACAATATTTGAGGTATTATGGTCCCACTTGAAGGATAATAAGGAATAAGGAGATATAGAAGGACATGCCCCTACACAAATAGAAGGATATATTAGTATGTAAACCTACTATAAGGAGACGAGAACAAGAAAAAGGATGAGAAATAAGAGAAAAAATAAGCATAACATAATATATATAAAAAATAATACATAATGAATGTAATGTAAAGAGAAGTATTACCTAAGCACATGTAATGTTTATATATGCTTGTGGTATAAAATGTATATTGTATAAAGAATTTTTAATATGAATATATGAGAAGAATAACTATATGGTTTGTATGGATGAATATAATTTATTTTCTTTAAGTTATGCATATGTTACCTACCACATTTTTTATTTCATTCTTATTGCATCACCCTAGGGTTAATTATTCTAATGTAAATAATACAAACCTTAGGCCTATATTTTATCATCAACACCTACAAATTTTGCATTACATTTTTATCTTCATTTGGTGTTTGTTTTCCTAAAATATTTTAGGCCATTTTACACCCATTTCTAGCTTCATCGATGATAAAAATAGAAAATGTAGGCTTTTGATGCCTTTATAGACAACCCTATATCACCTTTAGAATGCAATGCTTGTATCTTATAGGGAAATTTTCACCTCTTAATAAAAAAAACGTGCCCCTAGACCCTATTTGCATGGAACCCCTTTGCCAAACCCTCCTTGTTAGTAATTGACCTAACCCTAACTTTTCTCACATCACCCTCACTTATGTTTGCACACACTTCACATTTCCATATAGTGGCTTTGGGATAAAATTTGAAATGCACTCAACATGGAACTAATTAAGGCCATCTCCTATACAATTCAAGGAAATTTTCTTATCCATCTAAATTAGATCTAGCATTATTCACATTTTTTAGTAAGTTAAGGCTCATTTTAGGCTAGAATAGGTTTTAAAATCAAAGATAGGCATTCCTGCAATATTTTAGAACCATTAGGAATTAGAAAATCTACACCCTAAAGAATATTTGTAGCCCTCTATGGTGACAACCCAGCTAATTTTCTTTAACACTAATGATAGGACCTCTATACTACACCACTAGAAAGCTATGATAACCTCCTATTCATTTATGCTCTCAAATTTGATAGTCTCTAGGTGCAAACATTTCATTTTGTATTTCCTTTCCTATATGACATTCTGATTTGTATGATATAAATCTCACCTCTTTATATTTTCTTAAATAGATTAGGAAAGGACGTGTTTATCTTATATCTAAAAGTTATTTATGATTTATATATTTATTGAAAAATTAAAAGGATGTGTATTTATTTCATTCATGTAATTGTAATAATAAACACTTGTTTTAAAATATTTCATTTAATGAACCCAATACTCCTACATGTATTTATTGTAAGGAAATAAATGGAGATTAAAGAGTAGAAGTAGTAGGTTCATTAAAAAACCAAAAACCTTTGTATCTTATTTTTATTTTCTTCTTTCTATCTTCACTTTATTGTTTATTTTCCTTACCTTACATTACCCTTTGGTGACTACATTTATCCTTAATTTTCCCCTTTTGGTTATCCTTTAGTCAAAGTCCCTATCTCTCTATTATATCTATATTTTAAGTTCGTCAATCTACATTTGTATTCTTCATTCCTTGTTACCTACCCAAACATTTTATGATATATGTTTCCTTTTTATATTTCCCACATTCTTCATTTCCTCTTCATCTCTCCGTCATTTCACTTACTACCCCTCTCCATCATTTCACTTACTACCCCACTTTTGCCTCTATTTATTTCTTATCCCCTAGATCTTTAATATCTTAAATATTTAATATATTTCACTTCACCTACTCTTAATTCAAGTCTCCTTATAGATGGATTATTCCCCCCTTCTCCCTCCTCACTTTCCTTTTATTTTGTCTCCACTCTTTTTTCCTTCTCATATATCATGTAGGGTTAGTCTTCTTTCTTAATTGTTCTACTCTTTTATTTCCATTTATTTCTTTACCTCCTATTTTTCCTACTCCAACCTATTTCCTCTCATCATCTAGGATTACCTTCCTCACACCCTAATGTTCATTATAATATGTTGTTTGGTATTCATGCACCACATTGTTCTTGTGTTTATGAATATATCATCAGTGGACTATGGTCCTGTGGGCTGCGGATTGGGGAGTGAGTTGGGGTTTCCGAAGACGGACGGTGGTGTTGCTGCTGATGGTCGTTTGTGTGGGGTCCTTGCTTCGTTTGAGGTTCCCCTTGGTTGTGGGTGCACGTCCAAATCTTTGAGTGGGTGTGGGGGTGGTGTGGATGTGGGACTCCTGCCTGCTATTCATTCTTCTCTCCCTGCTAGTGATCTTCTGCCTTCAAGCCGCCTTCGAAAATCCTTTTCTGAGGTTGTTTCCAAGGATGGTGTTCGATCTATACCTGCTTAGACTAGGGTGAAACCTTTGCCTTGTGCTCGTGCCTCCCCGGTTGTGGTCTACAGACCTGAAGTTGCTAAAAATGAGGAATACTATCTGAAACTGGGTGTGGTTTGTAGGTTCAATGGCTTATGGCCCTCACTCCCCGATCTCCATAATTGGATTTCTACCTCTTGGAAGCCTATTATTTCTAGGCAGATTGAGCTTTACCCTTGTGTTAGGGGTTTCTTCCTTGCTACTTTTGCCTCTATTGCGGAGCGTGATTGTGTTCTGGATCGGGGGTGGATGTGGGGGGTTCATTTGTTGTCCATCCGGCCTTGGTCTCGCTCTTTCAATCCGCTCACTGAGCTATTAAATACCAGACATGTTTGGGTCCGCTTACCGAATCTCCCTCTCCAGTTTTGGGAGGAGTCATGTTATGAAGCTATTGGCAACTCCATTGGACGGTTCCTGATGGTGGACTCCACTACTCGTGACTTAGGGCATCCTATGGTGGCTCGGGTGTTAGTAGATTTGGACATCTCCAAACTTCTCCATTAGAATGTGATCCTAATGGTGGAGGATAGACCTTAGACGTAGTTGTTGAACTATAAGGGCCCCCCTTCTGTTGCAAGAGGTGCTTCTCCACTAGTCATTTGGCCTTTCGTTTCCCTCTTTCTCGCCGCAAGAGCGCTGCTACTTGGTGGAAGAATGCTTCCACTAACCACCTCAATGTTGGTTACCCCCCTTCGGTTAGTTCCTCTGAGGAGGACGATCTTCCTAAGCCTCCCAAGGACCCTCTTTCGGCTATCCCTGCTATGAAACCTTATGTTGTCTATGTTCCTCTGGAACCTTCTGTTGTCGTTGTTTTGTCAAAGCCTGCCCATCCTTTGTTGTTTGACTCTGTCGGATCTTTGCCAGTTCCTACCTCCATTGCTTCGTTGTCAGCTCCCTCACTGTGTGGCGGCTCCTCTCTTGGGTTGACTATTGTGGATCTGCTCCACTCGCCTTGCTCGTTGGCTCTCGATTCTGAGCCTTCCTGGTCAGTTGTGTTGCGGAAGAAGGGTCTCCCCAAATCTGTTGCCTCTTCTCGGCCTCGAGCTCAAGGAGTTAGTTTAGATCCCTCAGGTTTGGGGGTTGTCTAATTTTTGGTTGTTCTACAGCTGACAGTCAGTTGTTTCTATGTGTTTCTTCTAGTTCAAGTTATGTTTGAACTATGCGTTCCTTCGGCCCTTTGAGCTTTCTGTGAAAAGGGTACAAAACCCTATAAATGTTGCTTATCTTTTCAAAAACATTATATTAGTAATAATCCTAGAGTAAATTTAGAGCAATTTATTTTTTATATGCATCATGTTTCTATTATTGAGGAAGTTTTACTCTGTATATTATTGCTTACATTATATGGTAGCACTTGTAGATAGTTTCTTACATTTGGTATAGGTTTTATGTCTTTTAGTGAATTATCCATAGATTTTATTCATTTCTTCACAACCTCATATATTACCTTTGATATCATTGATTGTGCCTCTTTTCCTTATTCAAAATATTGTATTATTACACATATAATTAGGGGACCTAATGGAACTTCTATAGACCTATCTAAATCAACTCCTATATATCATTTTCTCCCAATTATACTTGTTCTCACCCTAGTACCTCTAATATTTTAGTCCAATCCATCACATGGTTTCCCAAGTAACTATTGGAGCCCAACCTTCCTACACAACTCCTCATGTTGTGGTTCATGGAATTCCCTTTTCTTCTCGTGACATTAATATTTGAGCTATTGGTCATACATATGATGCACAATATAATATGAAAAATATATCTATTCCCTAACTACTTCCTTATGCTATTGTTAATCTACCAAACCAATATTGTGTTTCAACTTGGCATCCTAAATACTATGATCTCATGAAGCAATTGTAAACTACACAAGATAAGATACTCATTCAGGATTTTCTCCAAACTTCGCACTCCCATTATGAGATCCCTTAACAAGAATTATAAATTGTTTTCATCCATCTCACTATGTGACCTATTGAATTTGTTTTTAAAATTTTAGAATCTATTCAAGACATTTCCTTTTCTTCTTATAAAACCCCTTCTCCCTCTATTTCCTAGGAAGATTCACCCCTTAATATAGTGGTTGGATATAAAAATATGATTATTAAATTATCCCTTACTAATAAGGGTTTTAATTTGAATATTAGTGACATACATTTCCTTGGATGTATCCATGTATAATTTCGTGATTAGAAAAATCTAACTTAGATATTTATGATTTTGACAATATTAGTTGAGAACCTCATGAAAATATAACCTTTCCTATCAATTTAGGTCATGTTACTCTCATTATTCTTTTTTGTGTAATGCAAGGTAAGCTCACTTATAAAATTATTCTTGGTCAACCATGGATTCATGAGATGTGTGACATTCCATCTATCCTTCATTATTGTCTTAAATTCATGTATGGTAACTAGTCTTACACCATTTATACCAATGAAGATGCATTCAATACTATCTACAAAATCACACACCCTTATCCATCCTATTACATGTATATCCCCTATCTTTCAAAATATTATCAAGGAAAATTCATCAAAGTCCCCCTTAAGTTACCCCATAAATGTTTATTCCATTGATAGGATTTCATCTTCCCCCATCATCCTTAAATGGCATACACTACACATCTACTCCTCTACCTCCTAATAATATGATTACTAATTTTCTTAATACTTCTCAACCACCCTCTCTACCTTCAAACCTTTTATTTGTAGATTATTACGGTTTTTGTATTTCACTCCTTCATATTTAGGGTAGTATAAGGTTAAGCCACGTGAATTTGATATTCCTACATTGCATATCGACCCTCGTGAATATGATAAGCCCCATAAGCCTTATTCTTCATCTTCTCAAACTAATACAACATTGACCAACCCCAAGTCTAATTTTGCTAGGATGGTACTTGAAACCAACATCTTTTACTATCCTTACCTTGATTAAATGTATGGTAAAGGATTTTAGTTCCATATTCATAATAGCTTCCAAAGGCAAGGCCTTGGATGTAAAGAACAAGGAATAACTAAAAATATTCAACTCAATTCCAAATCCAACAAGGTAAGCATTGGATATTGTCTCCCATACACTAAACATTATCTATTGTATGTTTTCTCCTATATCTCACTCTCTTAGCATAGTTAACCTAAAATTTGTTGTTTAAGAACCTCACTTATCTACCCCTTCTTAATGATTTCTCTAAGGAGTCCTTAACTAATTTCTTGGGAGTATATTTTGATCCTTTGCATTTTCAACATGATCAAAGTTCCCTTTTCACTTAACTAATATGCTTAGTTTGGAGAACCTACCAAGATGGAATTTGATCATGTTTTCCCTAAAGAGCTTCAAACAACTTTCCCTACTCTCTCTTTCATTAGAGACAATAGTATTTTAGACATGGGTGAGATGGTAGATATATCTATGGATACTAAAAAACTATTATAGGTGAATCCCTTAATTCCTCTAAATGTAAAACCCATGAAAAAATTATCCATCATATCTTGAACATCTTTTCTTGGACTCATGAAGACATGCTAGGAATTGGTGCATATTATCATCCTTACTCTTGATTCTAAATCCATAATATAAAATATTTACAAAATACAACCTAATGTGGCATTGTTATTTGAAGAAGAAATATAGAATCTTCTTAAATCTTGATTTATTTGACCTATTAACTACTCTGGTTCGATCTCTAACATTGTCACTATCACCAAGCTAAATGATCACATTTGTATTTATATTAATTTATGTAGTTTAAACTAGGCATCCCCTAAATATTGTTTCCTTCTTCCAAACATTGATATGATCATTGATCCTACCACTAGCCATGAAATTATCTCTTTCATGGATAGAGTTTTTGGATATAACAAGATTCTTTTCAATCCCCGAGGTTAATATAAGACTACCTTTACAACTCCTTGGAGTAAATTTGTTATGTGGTTATTCATTTTTTTCTTTTAACACTAAAGCTACATAGTAGGGAGATATGACACTTATTTACCATGACCTTTTGCATACCATTCTTGAGGATTACATTGATAAAATCCTTCCTAAATTTACAACCTATGAGCCTCATACACATATCTTGTATATCATTTTTGAATGACTTTGCCAATATAACATGTATAAATCCAAAGAAACAATCTTTGGGGTTGATAGTGATAAAATTCTGAAAATTGTCATCTTCTTATTGTATTGAGGTGAATGCAAAGAAAATAGATGCAATAATAAGCATGCCCAACTCCAAAAGGAATTCTCAACCATGTGGTCTTTATTGTCATTTCATACCCTCTTACATTGCCCATCGATTATAACCGATTTGAGAGATTCTAAATGGGTCATCTTGCTTAAAAATATATCTCTAGTTGTTGCATTTTAATCCCGCCTGTCATGTTTTAGTTAAATACCCTAGTTGATAAACCAAAAAATGGCCAAGTATTTAGCTTTTCAAGATTTCAAAGTTTTGGGGTTATTCATGCCTACATACCTTCCCTTATGATCCCAACTCCTTGCTCTAATCCTTTCAAAATCGGCTAATTGTTGTTTTGTAGGAGTTTTGGAGTTTCAGCGATATCCATCCTTACATGCCCTTCCTATCAATCCCAAAACCCCACCTAAAAACCTTGTGAAAGTGATTAAGTGTCAAGATTGTCAACCTTTTAGACTGTCAAGATTTCCCTTACATTCATGTCTCCTTTAAGCATCACTAATTCGTGAAGTCCAAAGGATAAAATGTTGCCTAATTGTCATTTGTCGAAGTTTCAAACTTCTCTTACCTTCCTACCATTCCTTGGCATTCCCAATCCCCAAAGCTCGAAAGTATTCTCAAAGCCTAAGTCATTTGCATTCATCAAACTTTCAGACTTCTTCATGCATCCATTTATCCCCATCGAACTTGTTTTTTCGATCACGCCTTCACTGATGCCTTGATCCTTGGCATACAGTATGAGTTCCTCTTGCCTCTCGACATCTATAGCTTTATTGATTGCTCTATGTATCCTATCAGAGTTGGACTTTTAGCCATACCCTGTTTTGGTACCTCTTTCCATACACCCCTGATGATGTAAAACTCCACTGAAGTCTTTCAAGTTTGACCCGAGCATTTATCAATTTCAAAAGTTTTGGGATTTCTCTTACCTTCCTACCATCCCTTCCTTTCTCAATTCCCCAAAACTTGATCTTTATCTTTCGTACTTTCAAACTTCTTCTTCCATCCATCCCTTTTAGACTTATCATCTCAATCATCCCTTTCCCAAAAGTCCAACTCCTTGACAATTTCCTTAGTCCACCCCAAATCTCTTTTCCCTCATCCCATGGCAAGTTGTTCAATGGAAGCTCGATTTTGGATGGATAATTGTTTTGTCGAGATATCAGAGGTGGACATGCCCATGTCCTAGCCTCGATAAGCATGCAAATCAAAGGGGGCCTAATGGCCCAATAGTCTAACCAAACATGAGTGTTAAATGTTTATTTCAAGGCATTAGAGGATTTTGTGCTTCTCTCCCAAGTTTGATGGTTTGAAGGGCAATTTCAAAGGGTTTGAGTGACAAACGTGCACCTAGCATTGAGTACATTAACTCGCCCACCTATCTGCATCTACTTGCCCACCTCTTGTTCCTCCTTTTGTAAGCACCATTAATGCTAGAGGTGATGCCTGCAAAAAGGGGATGGCCTCACATACTCCTTGGGAATGTGAAACACATAGTTCATGGCAGATTTAGGCTTATAATATCATAAAGCTCTGACAAGAAGACAAGGATGCCACTTGTACTTGCAAAAGATCACTGATTTTCAAGGCCCTCACGTAAATCTACATGTTTCCTTTATGGCGACTTGTACAAGGATATATACATGTTCATTTTCATTTTACAAAGAGTTCTCACATTTTCTCAAAAGATACAAACGTAATAGACTTCTTTGTAATACTTTCATGTTCTTAGAAGTCTAAATTGTGTAATGTGCATGCCTTGCAATCTAGAGACATGAATTGCTAAATTGATATATATGCCTTGGTGAATCACCACCCTTTCCCTTTCTATAGAACTTCTTCCCCTTTCCCTTGTGAATTGTTAAATGAAGGTTAAATTTTAGTTTACTCAATGATAAGTTGGATCAACACTTGCATCTAGGTTTAATAAATGAACCAACCATCTTTGGAGGTCTAATCTCATCAATAGAGTCCCACACCTTGAGATTATTCCCATTGTGTCATTGGATTGTCAAATAATAGGTTCAACAAAGGGTGTAGATCCAAGTGATAAAGTTTTTGGCATGCTTGGTGGTACGAATATGATGAACTTCACATCATTCTGCTAGGGAGATTCGATGATGTTAATGATGATAGCTTCGGCCAGAGATCATCACTTATAAATCAAATAAATTTCAAGGAACATTTAAATCGAATCTTTGAGCAGATATATAAAATTCGGTATTACACATGATAATATATTCTGTATTTATTAAAATCAGAATCCTCTTAAAACATATGCCATCTTATAGAAGGGTGTATACGTGTTAATGTATACATTACAAATGGTTAATAAATGTGTTACAAGGCCGCACCCTAAAAGACACGTCCCATGAGTGGACGTGACTCCACTCATGGAGACACGCCCTCTCATGAGGCATGCCTCTTAGGGGCGAACTCTTCCCTTATTTATGGCGGTACCTCATTCGATATGCAAACATAGAAATCGGACAATGTTCTGCAAGCAACACATTTAATAAGAAGTTCAAATCTGGAATCGAAAATCTGAACATAGAAGTTAAATATTATTTGACTTAGAAAGTTTCTTATACAGATTTTTCTGACTTTAGTTCAATCTTAGTGTTTCTTAGGATCCCATTAGAAAAGATTTGATTACATTTACATGGTATTAGAGCCACATTGTGAGAATCCAAATCAAATCTAAAATCAGATTGCTCAAAGAAATTCGTATTTTCTAAAATCGAATTCACATCACATTCTTCATAATGTCAACTATGATCAGATTCGAAGATCATCTTGCAGGAGCAGATAACTTTACATCATGGAAATTTAGAATCATGATGATCCTAAAAGAGAATAAACTAGACTCACTTGTGAGAGAAAATAAAAGGGAACCTGAGGCTGAACCTGAAAAAAATCAATGGATTGAAAACAATGAAAGAGCCATGAAAATACTTGTAGATGCAGTGAGGGATCATATAGTGCCTATCTTAGCAAAACATGAAACTGCATACCATATGTACAAATCTCTTGAGAGTACTTATGAGATCAACAACACCTGTAGGACTCTAGCATTAAAACGACAAATCAACAATGCTCAAATAAACAAAGGAGAGTCCATTAATTCATACTTCATGAGGATTATTGAACTTAGGGATCAATTATCCATAATTGGATATCAGATTGACAAAAAAGAGTTAACCCTAATTGCACTAGGAGGCCTACCAAACTCATGGGAGTCATTTGTTCAACGAGTAAGTGCAAGATCTAAACTCCCTAAATTTGATAGGCTAAAAATTGACTGCCTTCAAGAGGAAACAATACTCTCCACTAAAGAAAATAAATAGAAGAACGTAGATGAAGACATTCATGTACTCAACACAACATCTAAAAGGAACAAGAAAAACTCCTACAAGAGAGGATTTTTTGAAAGAAAGAGAAATTCCAATGGAAAGGAATCTTTTAAAAAGAAAGACATCTCTCAAGTGCAATGCTTTAGATGTGATCAATATGGTCACTATGCAATGAAGTGCCCTGACAAATCTAAACAACAAGCATATTTTGCCAAAGTAGGAAAGACAAATTTAGATCATGAATCTGAAGACCTTGTGTTCTAAAAAGGACAAATGGATATAGAGTTACCCTTATGGATGGGAAAATTCTAGCATGGCCTAAAAACTCAACTATTAAGAAAACTCAAAACTATTGGTGTAAGACAAGGGTACCTTTTCAAAATATGCACCTACGTCTAAAAACATCCCATGAAGGAACTTGTAAAAGTTGTGTCTTAGAAAAGAAAATAAAACCTTAAAGACGGATAATAGAAACCTACACCTCTAAAATTTAAAATTTTGCATGAGTGTTGGAATTAAGAGGGAGTTCACAAGTTGCTTGACCTTAAACATTGAAACCATTCAAAAGGGCAAGAAGTACTAGTGAGACAGAAACCTATTTCCCTAGAATACCTGAAATGGAACCTGCTCTTGAGATTCAGAGGGAGCATCCTAAGGAAATGTCACTTGAACCTCCTACCACTTCAAATGAGGACACAAATGACATCGGCAGAAAGAGACCACTTTGGGCAAGGAAGATGATCAAAGAAGCAGAGGATCATGCAGCACCTAAAGGAACGTTCAGGGAGAGTAAAAGACCCAAACGTTTCTCTAGCTATGTTGCCTTAATGAACAACATCATAAACTCTGAACCTGCCAGTGTTACAGAAGCCTTCAGACATCAAGCCTGGAAGGATGCAATGACAGAGGAATACCAGTCCATACTAAAGAATGATGTATGGGACATAGTGCCTAGACCAAAAGAGAAATCTGTTGTTTCTTCTAAATGGCTCTTCAAAATCAAGCATGCTGCTGATGGCAGTATAGAAAAACATAAAGCACGTTTCGTGGCTAGGGGTTTTTCTCAAAAGGAAGGCATTGATTACGAAGAAACATTTGCACCTGTTGCCCGTTATACATCAGTGAGAGCAGTATTAGCCATTGCAGCAGCTAAAGGATGGAAGATCCATCAAATGGATGTGAAAACTGCCTTCCTGAATGGAACCATTGAAGAGGAAGTCTATCTGGAACAGCCTGAAGGTTTTGTGATACATAAATCTAACTCACATGTGTGCAGGCTCAAGAAAGCTCTCTATGGACTTAAACAGGCTCCTAGGGTCTGGTATGAAAGAATTGATAGCTATCTCTTGGGATTAGGATTTTCCAAGAATGATGTTGACTCCAATCTCTACTTCAAGGTAATCAAAGGTGATATGCTTATAATTATTTTATATGTTGATGACCTACTGATAACAAGAGAAGATCACCTCATTGCTCAAGGGAAAAAAGATCTAATCTCTGAATTTGACATGAAAGACTTGGGTATTCTTCACTACTTCCTCGGTTTGGAAGTATGGCAGAAATCAGAAGGTATTATACTAAATCAAGGAAAGTATACTATTGACATTCTGAAGAGATTTGGAATGTTGGACTGTAGACCGATGTCTACACCTATGGAAACCAACTTTCACAAACTAAAAGAAGCAACAGCAGAATCCGAGTGTGCAGATCCAACCCTTTACAGACAGATGATTGGATCCTTGATGTATCTGGTTAACACCAGACCTGATATTTGCTATGTAGTGAATATTCTCAGCCAGTTCATGTGTGAGCCAAAGGAAATTCACTTAATGGCTATGAAACATATTTTGAGATATCTTCAAAGCACTATTGGATATGGTCTTCTTTACAAGAATGATCCACTAGATCTACATGGGTACTCTGATTCAGATTGGGTTGGAAGTGTAACTGATCAAAAAAGCACATCAGGATGCTGCTTCAGTTTGGGATCGGCTATGATCTCCTAGATTTGCAGAAAACAACTGTCAGTTGCACAGAGCTCAACGGAAGCCGAATATATTGCAGCCTCAATGGGAGCAAGCAAAGCAGTGTGGCTTCGTAAATTGCTCGTGGGACTCTTTGGTGAGCCCTTGAATCCTACGATTATTCATTGTGATAATCAAAGTTGTATAAAACTCTTTGTGAATCCTGTCTTTCATGACAAATCTAAACACATTGAGATCCCCTATCATTATGTATGAGATATGGTGGAAAGGAAAGTGATTCAATTGGAGTATATTAGTACAAATGATCAAACTGCACACATTCTCACCAAGCCTCTCTCTCGGATCAAGGTAGAGCACTTCAGGAAGAAACTTGGTATGGTTGAAATGTAATTTGTTATTTATGTTTGAAATACAAATTGTTTATAAATTGTACTAATATATAAAGATGTTTAATGTGTAAACTCTTTTCTTATGTGTGTGACTCCATGACTTTATGGGCCTACTCCCCCTGTGTACATTATCGAAAGGTGACGATCTTTCAATAATGAACACTTGTATTTGACATTGTATACTGACGACTTTACAATGATGAACTATCGTGATAGATATCATGTGACTTGATATCTGTGGACATGTCATGATAATATCTTTTGGACACCTTGATGGATATCATGAGACTTGATATTTGAAGGTCATTGTGATCCGTAAGAGATAATCATGGTGGATATTTATATCCGTGGATATGCCATGAATTATGGTAGACATCATGTGACTTGATGCCAATGCACACACCATAATGAAGATATGTTATGGAGAATGTCATGTGACTTGACACTTTCAGAAGCATATCATATCTTCTGATATCACGAGATAGGTGATATCACTTTGGAAGTTATCCTTCCTAGTTAAAGAGGGAGTGTTGAAATAATGAAGATGTGTTATGAAGAATGTCATGTGACTTGACAACATTGAGAAAACATATCATATTTCCAATATCACGTGTGAAGGTGATATCTTGACATATTTGATTTGAAATATCTTCCCTAGCTAAGAGGGAGTGTTAATGATGATAGCTTCGGTCAGAGATCATCACTTATAAATCAAATAAAATTCAAGGAACATTTAAATCGAATCTTTGAGCAGATATATAAAATTCAATATTACACATGATAATATATTTTGTATTTATTAAAATCAGAATCCTCTTAAAACATACGCCATCTTATAGAAGGGTGTATACGTGTTAATGTATACATTACAAATGGTTAACAAATGTGTTACAAGGCCGCACCCTAAAAGATGCGTCCCATGTGGACGCGTCTCCACTCGTGGACACACGTCCTCTCATGAGGCGTGCCTCTTAGGGGCGAACTCTTCCCTTATTTATGGTGGTACCTCATTCGATATGCAAACATAGAAATCGGACAATGTTTTGCAATCAGCACATTTAATAAGAAGTTCAAATCTGGAAATCAAAAATCTAAACATAGAAGTTAAATATAATTTGACTTAGAAAGTTTCTTATACAGATTTTTCTGACTTTAGTTCAATCTTAGTGTTTCTTAGGATCCCATTAGAAAAGATTTGATTACATTTACAGATGACACCCTTAGCTCGTTGCAATTATTGGACACACATACAAGTACCTATAACTTTGCAATTTCAAGTGACTAGATCAAATCCACTAGTTTAAGCAATCCAAGTGCTTAAAGACCATCACGGATCAAGAATTAGGTGATATTCTTGATCTTTTCCTTCTTACAAAAGTTTCAATCACCTAATGACTCTATTGGTATGTACTTAGTTCTCAAGGAACAAATTTGATTGTTCATTTTAAAACCTTTTGAATGAATTTCTAACTACCTTGGATTCTTTGATACATCAATTATCATGGAAAAAATGTCTTTCTTCCCTCCAGTTTGTGAAAATGCATCTTTTATGCCTCCTTGTCAACCATACCAAACTAAGAACACTCTTAGTTTTATCCCAAAAGGCCTTGCTTCAAAAAGTTATCAACATTTTCCTATTGCTTAACTCCTCCCCACCCTTGCTCAACCTTCTTGGCAGCCTACCCACACTTATAATCAACCTCAAGAAGCCTATTATGTTCCCAACCATCATGGTTATCCTTTTAGTCATCCCCAAAATATGGACAAGGAATTTAGTAGACTAAGAAATATGTTATTAGATTTACATGAACAATTAAATGTTGTTGAAAGAGCACGGGAGTATAACTTGTAATAGGAAGAGCTCACTTATCAAATTTATCTTCACTAGCAAGAGATGGAGACATAGAAAAGGTATGCCAAAGAACGTCTTGCTACGCAAAAAGTAGCCAAGGAAAAAAAACAAGGCAAGAAAGTCAATCAACCTCCCCCATTCTTTGTTTCAAAATCTTGAGTTTTAGAGGTCCTCATCCCTAGCAAGGGCCTATACTTGTGCAAACTTAGTATGATACCCTACAAGAGTAGCCCTCTCAAGAGTGCAATTAATAGGATAAGATGAGGGCTAAATGTTTATGTGTACATGTGTATATGGTTTGGTCAAGGTTTGGGGAATATGTACATGTATCAAGAAATTTCATCAAAATGGGCACAAAGTGAAATGGAAAATGGCATAAATATGCAAATTTCACTATTACAATAATACAAAGCACCATGATTGCAAATAAAAAGTAAAATCCTAGTTGTAGAGAAATATTGCTTTAAAAAAAATAACCACCCTCAAAATCTAAATAAAGATGAGAGGTTAGGATTAAACTACTACCAAAATCTATATCAACCTAATAAAAATCCCATAATTAGAAAATATAAAACATTTGATTTTTACAAATTAGAGGTTATTTTGTTTAATGTAATCTACAATTAAGGTCATTTAACTTGTGTAAACTTAACTTTTGTACATTATTCTCTTTTGGCATCATAAATTCTATATATTGAGCTAGCATCTACAATCATCGTGTAACATTTTCTCATCTTCATGATGGATCATAATTTGTGTTAAAAACTTTAATGTAAAATCTTCTACACAATTTTTTTTCAAAAGTTATTTCTTGTCCTCCTGGACCATGGAAACCGTAATCTTGATGTAAAATGTAAAATCTTCAACACAAATATGGATTTGATCTCACATATGTTTATAACAAAATCAGAATCTCCCAACATTTAATACAAGATGAAAGAACCATTTCATCTTCCGCATTTGTCAAAGTCTAATGGTATTTATATCCATTGCAAGTTTTTTTTTTTACTCATTTGTTGTGAATGTTGAAGCTCCCATAAAAACAAGAAGTCCATGGAGCTCCAACGTGAAATTTTATTTAGCTAAATGGTAAATGAGTTTCTTGTGTTATTTAGCAAAATGGTAAAAGAGTTTCACATGAAGTACAAGTCACTTAACAACATACTAGATCCTTTGGTGATGGTACTCAAGATCAGCTATTACTTACATGCAAATTTGTAATGACTAAAAATCTAAGAAAAAATTGCAGATGCACGAGTTGAAATGAAAATGGCAACTAGCCACTATTCTAAAGAGGTCAATGCACACAAATATGAGTTTCTCTTTGAACAGATCACAGACACATAATTCTGAAAGACAATTGTAATGACAGATAAAGAAAGGCTCAAAATGGATCTCTAACAGACTGACATCTAAATATCTTTTAAGCAATCGAAGCAAAGTGAAAATCAAAAAACAATGTTCTAATTAAAGTTTAAACTCTGAATAAGTTGCAACGAAAAGGGCAATCAGACACTATTCTAAATAGATCAATGCACAGGAGTACAAGTTTCTCTCTGAACAGAGCAGACATATTTCTGAATGATGATAATGACAGATAAGGGAGTAAAATGGATCTCCAACAGACTGAAGTCTCAAATATCTTTTTAAGTATTTGAAGCAATGTGGCAAACAATTTTCTAATTGAGATTTGCTCTAGTTTGATTATTGTTTAGTAATCATTCTTGAATCCTCAAAAGAAAACAAGAGTTGATTCTGAAGGATTTCTCCAAAAAACAATCAACATACATAACAACCGAAGACTACAAAACATAATGAATAAAATGATCATACAGAACTCTTTTTGCATCATTTGTTTTCCAAGTGAAATTCCTTACCTAGCAAATTCCACATCCAAGATCATTACAAATAATTGATAGCTGAACCAGTGAATATGGCCTTGGAGCCTTTGGACGGCCTTGGATTTCATATTGAATGCATTTAATAATGGACCAATACAGAATAAATGAATTAAAATGTCAGGCGTTTATTTTTATTTACAAGCAAGCAGCACGTAACATGCAATTTTACATATATGATGAAATGAAAACACATGGGTCACAATAGAACCTCAGGACTTTGGCAATATTGGCAAGACCACGTGGATTTGCTCTTGATATCTAATAGTGCAAATATGCAGCAGTTGTGGAAAAAAATTCACCTTCCTTTACCTCATAGGATGTATACAGCCACAATAATTACTTCTAAGCTCAACAATTTCTAATCTCATTCCAGTTTTAAGTTTTTTTAAAACGGGCTTCTTGATAAAGCGAAGCATGCCAAAAAAGATTCCTGTAAACATTGATATCATGTCACATATCTATAAATCATGCAGATCTTTTCTGTTCTTCTTGACAATTGCATATCAATATTTGCTGTAGAAAATAGCAAAATATACCTTGGATGGGGCATATTTCATCACGTCCAATGGCTCAATATACTAGATGAAACTCTTGTTTCTATCCTGAAGCAAATCAGAATTGCAGTATCACAGCACGATGCTTCCAAAAATGTCAATTAACTATTGACATTATTCTAAAAGTAAGAGTGTAATGCTAAAAATCAGTCAGTAAACCATACGATATGTTCACAATTTCAGGGCAATGGCTCCTGCACATTTCCAAGTCTATTTAGATGCAGGTAAGCATCTGTCCCTGCAACCAAACACATTGTGTTTACAATGTTTAGGATTCCCCAAAACACAATTGCCTATCATTCCTTGACGTCCTAATTTCAACCATTTTCTAGTGAGATAGCAGACCAAAATAAAAACCATAGTATAGTATTTATCAACTGCTCTCTATTCATTTAACGATTAGTAACGTGTTGTGAGAACGAGCATTAATATCATCAAAGAGAGTAGCCCTGTATAATTCTCACTGGTTTCTGGAAAGGGCAACTCAAAACAAATCTGGATGTATTCAATCTGACCTTTTTAATGATTGATTTTTAGTTGAAATATGATTTTAGGAGAACAAGGTCAAATTTTGAGGAGAAACACTAGAGGAATCCCAGATCATTTACCTTTCTATAAGAGAGGTAAGACCATAAGCTCACGAGTTTTTCATATCACTTGTTTGGGCTCAAAAGTTAAGGTGCATCAATCTAGAGCCAATATATGTCAAAGATTTAGACCTGTTTTGTATAAACTTCACATAGAAGACAGATGTAATATTGCAAAAGCCAAATCGTATCCATTAGAAACATCTTTAGTTTAAGAGTCCTCACAAAAATAATAACAAATGGGCATTTAAGAACGAAATAAAAACAGGCAGGTGGACAACACTAGATCACATAAATATGCTCTAAAAACTGATTGCTGAAAAAATACTGAATACTCTCTAAACTACTTCTTGAACACAAAACAGAGTAGCAAAACCAGCCTAGGCCTGCAGTTGGGAAAATTCTATGTACACTAAGAAACCCACCCCATCAATATATGGTTCAAAACATTGTCACACTGTCAAATGAAAATCACTTGATTATCATTCTATTATCACTAGGAATCAACTGTTAACAACCTATTTAATGGCAAAACCCAATATACGAATGAAAGTTCATGGTTGTTTATTAGTTTTATATAAAACTATACTGAAGGAGTGGTTAAATTTTTGTTTATTATTCAGAGTTATCTCAAATCAGAGAGTTAAAATGTTATTTGTTGACTTCAGAAATAACCTATGCTCCATGGAGTTTCGGGGATGGGGATGGCAGGGGACAGCAGGACATGTTTCCGATACGAGGGTACTTTTGGGCCATTTTTTAGAAGACGGCAAGGGGGGCCTCTTAAAAAAAAGGGAAATTTTTAAAAAAATAGAGAAATTTCAAATGTTAATAGCATAACATTGATAAAGCATTCATCATAGACATTGTAGAAGCTTGATACATAGCATTAGACTTGAATTGAGATTTCACATAAGAATCGACAAACAAATTAACAAAATTCAAATGCTTTCATTATCAATGTGTATACATATTATATAAGAATCTTAGAATTATAACAAAAGTGCCCAAAGGCTCCAAGTTTCAACTATGAAATGACATAAACATAGAACTAAGAAAATATATGGCTGTCCCTAATCAGCAGATGGTAGGTCTAAATCAAAATCGGAGCTCGAGTACGAGCCACTGCCAATAGAAGGGGCTGCCTCAGCCAATGGAACCCCAACCAATCCCTCTTGTGCATCCTCCTCATTATTTTGCATAACATATTTGGGATTATATCCCAACGTAAGGCTAGAGTCTAACGATACTCAATTGTCTAGCGATCCTGTAGTCGCAAAGCACTCTGTACAGCCACCAACTTCTTCGATCGTCTAGAGGTAAGGTTGTTCCTCTTCATCAATTGTATGAAGCTATAGGTGGACCAATTCCTCTCTGCAGCAGAGGAACTAGCAACCTGTGAAAGAAGACAAATGGCAAGTACCCTCAACTCTTTTGCATCCTTGCCATGCCATGTCCACCATCCAATAGGATCAACTTGAGCTAATGTAGCTCTATCCGACCTCGTCTCTGCTCTGCTGAAGGTTGGACCACAAAGATTGGAAAATGCAAGCCAGTGTGTGCGAAGTAGAGTAGATTCTTCTGGAGAATACATTTTTGTAAGGGCCCTCATGAAGCCTTCTTTCACCTCTTCATCATGAGATGGAGGCACTCTCTCAAGTCTCAATGCATACCATTTGGGATTGAGAGCATAGGCTGCCATATGAAGTAGGGTGTTCATAATGTCCCACCGTCGTGTCACAATGGGCCTAAGATGCTCCTCATAAAATCCCAATATCCCTGTTATGAATTGCTTGCTTGATCTGTCCAAGCATGCTATCAAAGGTCTCATAAACCTCTCCAAGGTTAGGAGAGTCAGTATTAGCATATCTAATCACTCGCACGATAGGTTGGATGAAGGAGCAAACATATCTGCAAGTGCAAAGAAGTTACAAAAATAAAAATCATCAAAAAGAATGGACATGTTTCACTAGTTAGAAACTTAGAAACATATATTAAATTATTAAATTAACATTTTAAAAATTAAATAATAAAATCGGCAATGCCGAATTTCTTACCTCATTGTGGACCTATTGTGACCTATTTCACACATCGCCCCATTGCAAATGGGGACCCCCAAGTTTTGATGTCGCCCTCTGAATTGCCAGTTTAGAGTCTTGAATTTGAATAATTTTTGAGAGTCAGCCCGGCCAAGTTAAAATTTTAAACCCATTTGTATGCTCAAACATCATGGAAATGCTTAGAAGACCCGGTAGACGAGGAACGCCATTGCTTTTGGTCATTTCTGACACTTCCTATTTTTTTAGGGATTCTGCTTTTTTGCTTTTTGCTTTTTGCTTTTTTTATTTTTGGCATTTTTAGGCCATTCTAGAGTTCCTATTTTTAGAAAGTTTCTATTTCTGGAAAGTTTCTATTTTCGGATCCCACAAAGTAAGAAGCCAACACGCCTCCAAAAATCATGGAAATCAAGGTAAGAAAGGCAAAAGTTTGGAAAAATGGCTAAGTCTAAGAAGGGCGCCCATGAGGAAAGAATGGCATGAAAAGTGTGAAGTCCGCCCTACCTTTGGCATGCCAAAGGTAGCCATTGGCAAGCCAAGGCTGAAGTCCGCCATGGCATGGAGATCTCCAAGTCCGCCCATGTCACAAGAAGAGCCAAGTCCGCCCATAGCAAAGACAAGGCCAAGTCCGCCCTTGGCATGGGAAGCATAAAAGTCCGCCCAAGGAAAGAGGTGGATGGCGCAAGACAAGGCCAAGTCCGCCCATGGCCTGAGAAGGCTGAAGTCCGCCCTGGCAAGAAAAGGTCAAAGTCCGCCCAAAAAAGTCAATGGCAAGCAAGACAAGAAGTCCACCCCAGCCAAAAGGAATGGCATGACAAGAGGCCAAGTCCGCCCTTGGCAAGAAAGAAGCCAAGTCCGCCCTTGGCAAGAAAGAAGCCAAGTTCGCCATGGGGAGAAAGAAAAAAAGGGTGAATGGAATGAATATGTGCCAAGTCCGCCCTGGACAAGGCAAGGCTAAATTTCGCCATGGCAAGAAAAGTTTGAAGTCCGCCCTGGACAAATAAAAGATAAAATATGCCATTGGCTAGGAAAGAACAAAGTTCACCCAACTTTGGAAGATAAAAATTTCTAAGGCATGAAAAAAACGAAAAATGCCTAGAGAGAGATGAGGCTAAGCGAGTACGAAAGTCACCCTTCGGCACGACGGAATGAAACTTTTTGACACAAAATGAAGAATGTTTGGCAAAGAAAGTATGAAGTCCGCCCCTCTTGGCTTGGATAAATTCCTAAGGCACAAATAAAAAATGGCAAAATGGCAGAGAAATCTCCAAGTTCGCCCAACCCAGAAGGAGAGAGAAGATGAATTATTTGGCTAAGAAAAATGTCCAAAGAGGCCAGAAGTCCACCCGGAGAGTTGAAAATTGGCAAACGAATTATTGAGCACATTTTGGCTAGGCAGACAATTGGAAACTAAAATATTTGGCCACGGACAAACAAATTTGGCCATGTCTCAATTTTAAACGGGTTGGAATTTTAAATATTTTAATATTTTTAATTATTTCCCAACACTTGGGAAATTCTAATTAAAAATTGGAAGTCTGGAGATTATTTGGAAGATTAAGTTATTACGCCTTAGGGAATTTTAAATTTGCCATGATTCGAAGTTTTAAAACGTGTTGGAAAATTAATTTTAACAATTAATTTAATTTCTTTTGATATTTTCTCCAACACTTAGCCAAATTTTTGAGAAGTCTGAAGATCTCAGGCAGAAGTGGCGCAAAGATAAAAATTGGAAACTTGCCTCAACGACTGAGGGAAAAATTAGAAACTTGCCAATCAAAGAAGGAAAAACGTTTCTAAAATTGAAAGAAACTCAAGAAAAAGAAGGCAATTCCTTGAGAAAATCACACTTCTCACCCATAAATGAGTCTCAGCAACTCATTTCTCACAATCTCAATTGGGAAGAAGTTATCTCTATCGAATCTTCAAGGAATAATATTGCAAAGGAAAAGATAGTGAGAATAACATTGAGAGAAGTTATTTTGTGTTGAAAGACGTGATCTTTAGAAAGAAATAATTTATTTCCTTGCTAAAAATCGCATTTCCCAACAGATTGGCACACCTCCTCTGTCAAATTTCTAGAAATTTTTATTTGTTCGCAGCCAAAGGTCGATCTCGGAGGTTTGGAAATTGATTGGCCATATGTGTTTGCTCTTTTCTATCTTCCATATTCTTTCCGGCACGAGTTTTATACATTGCTTGGCAAATTTATTTACTTTCAGCTTGCTTTTTCACAGAAATTTTACTTTAAAACAAGCTGAAAGTACGATTTTGTCCAACAACACCTCAGAATGAATGAATTTTAATTACAGTGTTACCCCAAGTTTCCGGGACGGGGACGGCAGGGGACGGCGGAACGAGTCCCCAAGTTTCCAATTTTTCAGGCCAAATTTAGGGACGGCAGGGGACGGCTATATAAAATATAGAAAAATTTAAAATATATAAGGAAACATTAAATATTCATATGAAAACATGGATAAAGCATGCATATTTACATTATAGAAACTTAGCATATAACATTTATGTTAAGAATTCATTGCCAATATAGTTTTTTTTCAATTACGATATGAAAATCAAAATAAAAAGAACATGGTACATTGTTGCTATCTCCCTGGCCGTTTCCGGCACGGGGACGTTTCCGGAACGGGGACGGCGAGGTTTAGACCAGGGGACGCGTCCCCGGGTAACACTGATTTTAAAGGGTCTTGTATTAATGTTAAGTATTTTGTACTTGCGAGTTGAAGATCAATCAGAGAGAGTCATCCCGAGAAGCACAAATGAAGTTCGCTAGCAAAGGTTCGCAGCCGGAGACCAAAATAAAGTCAAAGTGGAAAAACATTTCAGACACCAATCTCGGCCATATTGACCTCGACGAATTCAAAAGAAGGATATACAGACACAATGGACCTTTACCAACGCCTACCGCCAGAAGAATGGTGAGGAATGGAATTTTCCAAGCTGTCAGATTTCCGCCTACAACTGAATGTGTTGACCTGATGGTGGAATGCGCACTTCATTATAATGCTGAATTAAGGCAGATTGTGGCACCAGATGGGAGAGTTCTGGCTCATCTGGGAGAGTTGGCCATACAAGAAGCTTTTGGCATTCCTACGTACCCCAAAACGGTCTATAAGACCAAGGAGGACGCCCAGAGGCTGTATGATGAAGAGCCTGACCTCTGTGCCACCAACATCAACAAGTCATGGCTAGATAAGCCAAGACCTCACTTTAGGAAAATGCCTAAGAAGTTGTTACGCATAGACTTCAAAGAGGATTATGGTGATATCATCATCTTACTAAACAGGATAGCAGGCAATCCTTTGGGGGCACCTTTCGAGCCATGGATGTACTATTTCATTGAGGACATCACGGAAGGTGTAAAGATGTTCAACCGATCGTGCATGATAAGCAACAATATCCACGAGCAGCTTGTCAACCTGGAGAAGACTAAAACATTCTACATGATCTCCTATGTTATCTATATGTTGGCGAGGACATACAAATATGCAGGCTTGATATGCAAGGGCATAGTTGGCAGTGGATCAAATGAATTGAAGGCGTATGACTGTTATCCACAGCTGCAGCTGAGAGAGAAGGCGCACTTCAAGCGAGCTCACGACGCCTTCCTGATGTACATCACAAGGATACTCCAAGGAGGAGCACATCAACGGCTGACTCCTGAGGCCAAAAGCCTGATTGGCAAGTACGGATCTTGGTTCATCCAATATCCAAGGTATACCTACATCAGAATCCAAGGATTCACCGGAAACCCGTACCGATTGCCAATCTTCCCCACAAATAAAATGGTCCTACTTGAAGTTCGGCAGTTGGAAGAGTTTCAAGGCTTCCAAAGGGCAAAGTAGAAGGCAGCAGTCTCCTTTCCCTTCTTTATAGGGAACATGCTAGAGTCATGTCCATCATCTCAAGTTGCCGATAGTGCCAGACTTGAGATACAGAATTATCCTTTTACCACTTATCAATCCAAGGGCAATTTTGACCCACATCACCACATCAAGACAATGGATGGAAGGAGATACAGGCATAGGGTTGAATTGGAGGATTTCTGGGCAGATGTCGCAGATGAGTTTGAGGTTAGGCGAAGGATGTGGTCTAGACTGCTAGTCAGCTTGATCAGGGCAAGGGAACTTTGTCGAGTGCCAGATCAGTTGGAAGAGGATGAAAAACAAACGCAGCCATGCTTCAATGAGAGTTTTCCTTTGCCTGCTGTCAGCTGGTCGGAACTAGAGCACGCCGATTTGAACACTTTGATGAGACCTGTCATCAAGTATACACAGTGGTGGGTCGATCAACAAATTCAGGAGCTAAGGCGAAAAAGGATAACACTGACTTACGATATGTTGAGTGAGGCGGAATCCTATTCTTCCAATGCAGATGCATCTCAAGACATAGAGATGATAGAGGCCACCACTTCCAGGAAAAGGAAGGAGATAGCTATGAGTAAGGAGCCGGTTCAGAAACAGGCAAAGCCAAAGCCTTCACGCTCCGCCGCATCTACAAATATTGAAGAGATGCTGGCTACTGTTGACACTTCATTGGCTGACATTAGGGATCCTTCTCCAATTCCTAAGGACAATATGGAGCCTCAGCCAGACGAGGATGCACCACCATCTCCCACGGGCACGGAAATATTGGAGTCTGACGATAATATAGGAGCCCAAAATGATGATTTCCAGGAAGGGATGATTTCAGCCCTTAGGGGAATTTTGGACGTTCCTGGTGGAGAAAACATGCCGGAGGAGGATGGCGTGGAACAGCTCGCGATCCTGGACTGGCTGAGGGAAAGGTTGAAAATACAGGTGCCAGTGGAGGAGCCACAAGAAGATGATATGGCGGATTTCTTAGCCAGGCTTACACAAACCGCGGCCAAGAAACCGGCAAAGAAATTCTCAAGCATACAGAGAGATGAGGCCGGCAATCAAACTATACAGCTTGCAATGCCTACAGTGGACAAACCTCAAGAGGACATAGCCCCACAGGATTATACCATCACCACCATTGACTTGGGTCCAACCACGAAGGGCCAAGAAATTGAAGATCTAGACAATTATGTGTCCACTATTAAGTCAAGGTTGGCAAAAGAGGTGGCCAAGAGGAAGGAGTGCCAATTAGAAATTGAGCGCTTGAAAGAGTATATCCAGCATTTGATCAAGCCACTTGATCAGGATAACACGGCAGCTCCTCTTCTCCCAAACTCTTCGCAGGAGGCAGCCAAGGAGATGGAAGAAAACAAGGTCACAGTTCAAGAGGCCAGAGAATGGATAACAGTCAAGGGCACGGAAGCTGAGGCTTTCATGGAGAGATTGACCTTAGTTTATGGTCAGGCCACTTCGCTACTTTCTAGACTGGCCGCTCTGGCGGAAGTATGGGAGAGCCTTCCGGATGTGCAGGATAGGATAATTCCTTGCCTTAGGATTCTGAAAGGGATTCCTAAGCAAGAGTTGATAGGCGGAGGTATCATTGCAGCTGGTGCAGCTTATGACTTCCATACTTGGTATTGGGCATTAACAGCACGAGGTGAAGTCTTAGACAGGGTAAAGGTTGACAGTCTCAAGCTGGAAGATCAGGTTAAAGAAGTCTAGACCAAGATTCTCAGCATGGTTTCCAACATCTTGGACAAGGAATCCCTCCGAGAGCGCGACTTGCAATTGGAGGTTCTGAAAGGAAAGGTCCAGGAAAACATCTTTGCTATCACTGGGCCCATCTTGAAGCAGGACTGGGCCAAATTGGCGAACTTCCTGAGCATCCGAGAATCCTTTGAGAAGATTGAGCCGGAGTGGGAAAGTATCTTTGTCAGGTGCGCCAAGAGCGTGGATGGATTGGAATGCTTCCACAGGTCACCATGGATGAAGTTGCCTCAATCGTGTCTAGATTCATCAAACACACGGCAACTCGGGAGGATCAGGATGTGATCCCTTGAAAATAGCTCTGGGTGCCAACTCACTGCTGTTAACCCTTTGTTCACTGAAGTCATTTTGGGAAACCCTAATTAGGGTTTATTTGTTTTGATCTTGGCCGTTGGCTCATTTTTAATTTGAGCCATTTATTCAATTTTGTGAACTCTGTATAAACTTGTATACACTCATTTGTAATTTGTGAAGTGAGTAGTATAAATTTGTTGCGACAAAACTACTTCCGTTTATAAAAGCTCTTGTGCATGATTTGCTAAGAACCAATTTTATTTTCAAGTAGTGTGCAAGGTTTTCATATTTCTCCTTCAACACTTAGAGTAGAATTAGATTAGTATTTCATTTTATAAGTTTGTTAGTGAATGATAGATTTGATAGCAGTGGTGGATAAAATTTAGCTCATACTTTTGTCAAATGGATGATTTGCATTTGATGTGTAAAGTTAGCCTGAGCCATTAATTTGTGGATGCTTAACTTCTATTTGTTTTAATTATTAATTCAAACATGAAAATTATTATCACTTTCGTTGAAGATTGCACCCGCTTTGCGTACTTGTCCGAAGGAGGCGAAACAAAGTGTGGTTACCCTATTTTATCTCGTCACTGTCGTCTCTTGAGTTCCTAGGCATAGTTTAGATCTCTAAACCCTTATCCTTTTGCCTTTTTTTTTGGAAAATCTGAAATACCCATCAAAAGAGCCTTCAAAGATAAAACCGTCTAATTCCTCAATTTGCAAACAGATTGTAACATAAGTCCCCTTGTGATTACCAGCAAATCACAACGCCCACTGGCCTTACCCACAGGTCATGACCTGACCAAAAGAAACATTGGAGTTATTGCATTGTCTTAATTGCATTCGCATTAACTTTTCAAGAGAGGATAAAGTGTCCTTGGGCATTTTATTCTGTGTTCGGTGGCATACTCAAAACACACACCAACAGGACCACCAATCATCATCAATGATTTTTTGTTTCACACTTCTTACCTTGGGTGTGCTTGCCTCATGCCATCTACCCCACTCTACATTGACCACCATTAATTGTAGATCCTCTTGGACCTCAAGCATCCTCTCTAATAAAAAGAAGTAGCTGGCATATCTAGTCTCCACGAGCTTGAGGAATTCCTTCCTCGAAAATGTCCTAAATAAAGCAAGTGAAGTGTGATGGTTGCAAATGAACATTTGCACATCTCTAGCCTCTGACACTACTGCCTTCACCCAATCTATCTTCCCAATGTCCTTCAAAGTATTGTTCAATGCATGCACACAACATGGGGTCCAAAAAATGTGCTTATAAGTACCCTCCACCATCAATCTAGCTAATTTACACACATGAGTTGAATCGGTCACCTCTTGCACAAGATTAGAGGCTCCAACCTCCTCTATGGCATTTCTCAAAATCTGAAATTGGAAGGTTGCATCCTTCCTTTTCCCTGAACAATCTATATCTCTAAGAAAATAAGAGCCTATTGAACTAGTGACAATAATATTGATGAGTGGCCTATGTTTGATATCGGTCCACCCATCCATGATTATAGAGCATCCATCCCTTATCCATGTTAGTCTCGTATCTTCTATCAGAACACTCACCTTGGAGTACTCTCTATCAAGAAGGGTGGTGTGTAGCTTAGTTTCTCCAAGTGGAACAAATGAGGGACCAGCAGCTTGAACATCTTTGAACATTTGTTTAAAATATGGCAAACGTGAGACATAAAATGGTATGGCATGAGCATAAAAAAACTTAGCAATAGAGGATTCAACCACATCTCATGATTGTATGCTAACCAAATCTACAACATTAGCACTTCTCTTCTTTCCCCTAGTAGTAGAACCCTCCCACATGAGAAGCAACATCCACTGATCCTGTAGGCATTGACACACTAGGCTGCAAACTCTCCATTGGAATCCCTTTAGTTAATGTCCCCCCTCCATATGCAACCTAGTTGCCTCAATTTTCTCAGCTTGAGATATTGTTTTACAACCTTTCACCCCTTGACCACTGTAATGTCCCCTTTTGTGACTGCCCTAAATCTTGCCCCAAAATCACAAGTTTCAATGTAGTTAGGGATATAACTTAATTAAATGCTTTAAATAAGATAAATCTTGATTTAGGTCCTGCAATCATGTTAGATAATATTGGAATATAATTCATATGATCAAACATATATAAATATTTGAACCATGTAAATACATAACTATTAAACTACACCGTATGCATAATGCATAGCGGGAGTTTAATCATAATAGGAATTGGATGGGAAACATGATAAGTCCGCCTGAAGCTATCCCAGCTAAGCCCAAGAGTAGATATACCATCCCTCTTGGCCCCAAGTGGCAAACCCCCGATCATCCACATGGAGTGGTCTACTTAGTGGGTAAACTTGTATCTGCATTCCCTATCCATGCTACCTTATCCATCCTTCTTATGATTGAGACTCCTTGAATCCTTCCCAACAACCCATCCATGTAGAGATCGGGGAAAGCTACAATAGGAGGCCCGTAGATTCCTCTTTCTAAGCCCAAGAGCAGTCACTCACCCCCTTGGCCCCAAGTGGCAAACCCCCAGTCATCCATGTGGAGTAGTCTACTTAGAAAGTAATCTAGTATCTGCTCACCCTACTTGTACTTCCCCTTACTTCTCCCATGGTTGCTTGGTGGGAATTACAAACACCAAATATATCCAGATTCATAGGGATCATACAACAATAAATATATCACAATAATCATGATAGAGCATACCACAATACTTGCTAAAATATAACACTGCTATATTCTAAGATGCAAATATATTAACAATTGTTGACTTTTGCCCTTGTCTGTTGAGTGCAGATAATTATGTTTGATCTACTCCAATTGTCTTGCTATTCGATTTGTTCTTAATATTCAAAAGATATTGCTTAGGGTAAATCAAATGAATAAGAATCTATTATCCATATTCATATTAAAGAACCATTATTACTATATAGTCATATACATATATCATTATTGTATAATCATATTATTATTGTATATTCATATTATATATATATATATATATATTATCCATATTCATATTAAAGAACCATTATTACTATATAGTCATATACATATATCATTATTGTATATTCATATTATATATATATATATATATATATATTTCAAATTAAAAAATATATATAATTTACTTATATATTTATATATGTGTATATGTAATCATATTAAACTTACTTCCCTTATTATTGATTTATCATTTGTCTTCATGTATATCTAATTAAACAATCTTCTACATACTTCTTGATATCTGCTCCAATCCCAAATGATGTTCTATTTCTTTTACAATGTTGTTTTTATGCAGATTGCTAATTGATTTCTATTCCTTTGTTGATGCCTTTTACAAGTGATTTAACCTTCCTCATATATCCTTTCCTTGAGAGAGTCATACCTCTTCATGCAATCATTGGCTTGCAAGAGTCACACCCCTTCCAAATTAAGTGTTTCTTTGGGGGTTTTGTTTAATATTTATTATTATTATTTTAATTGCAATTCTTTTTAGTCTCGATCGGCCCCCTACTAGGAACACCGATTACATATACATAATGGGTGAATCATAAGAGACCCTAAGGGATATGTATTAAGGAAGCCAATGTATATTTCAAATGGCATGGATATATACTAAGTCACAGTCATCTTATATGTGTACCGTAAGTTTTAGGTCCACATCACCATAGGCCTAATGTTTTATATTTGCATAAGAGAGCGTTGTATATTTATTTCTTAAGGCAACGATCCTTATAGGCTGTGATTTTTAGCAAGGCATGACAACCATCTATCCACAAAAGATGGCAATAAACTCACGTATAGCTGCCCCTATATTGTTTGTGGCACGAATGGCACTCCCATACTCTACTACCCCCTGAAATTTTTTTCTTATCTTTATCAACTCTTGATGCAAATTGTAATAGAGGTTTTTTGGGGTTAACTGAGCCTTTTGCATAGGTTTTGAGGAATTGGGAAGGGCAATCAAATGGGTTTGAACTCGCTGTCCTTGCTACACTCCCACTCTCTGAAGACTCCCCAATGGCTGCCATATTTCTAGGTCTATTTCTTTCTTGTATTTGAACTTCGACATCCTCACTATCACTACTCCCACAGCTACTCATGATTTTTTTATAAGAATTTCTGATTTTAAAGAGAGCTGCAAGTTCAAATAAAAAATAAAATAAACTCACAATGCCCTCCCTAGGTGTTGAAAAACTTGGAAAAAACTTGAAAATTTGCAAAACTAATTGCAAATACAAATGTAAGATGAATAACTTACCTCTAGTGTAGTGGAATTGATGCCCTAGTCTCCTCTTTGAACTGTTGTTCTCTCCTTGACCACCTGCTGCTCTTCTCTTGCTGCACTTCTCTTTGTTTGCAAATGTTAAAATGAATGGGTATTTTTTCTCTTTTGGTATTTTGATGGATAAATTAGGTTTAGGTAATGTTTAAAAGGGTGGGAGAGTGTGCTTGTGGGCCTGCCAACCCCTTTTTTTCATCTAAAAAAGTGTTTTTTTAATAAAAGGGCATCCAACTGTATGCTGGGTTGTAGGGGACGGCTAGCTCTTCCCAGGACAGTTGGGGGATGTCCAAGCATCCCCTGCCATCCCCTACGTACCTTGCACGTTTCGTCCAAGTATCGAGGACGTTTCCTAAATTTTGCAAAGAAAGGGGACGGGGAGGAGACATTTCTTGGCAATCCCCAAGTCCCCGAAAATTTTTGGATGGATGAGGGTACAAGGCTAGGGGACACATCCCCGTGGAGCATAGGAAATAACTTGTGTTCCACGGGGACGCGCCCCCCCCCCACCCAAAAAAACCCCTCATTTTTGGAACGGGGACGTCTCAGAGACTTGGGGGGAACGTCCCCTCGCTGCTCTGTCGCCAACGTCGCCATCTCTAAAATGCCACCGGGATGCCTAGGAGTCTCCTTCAGCCAAACAACCAAAATTCTTTTTCTTTTCTTAAATCAAATTTTTCTTTGAACTTTGTGCCCAAGGCTGAACCCTAATGGCCTATGGGCCCCACCCAAACCCCACAAACTCTATAAAATTGCATCCTATCCTCATTTTAATTCATAAAAAAAATCAACAAGAATCTAATAGTATGAGTATGAGTGTGACAGCTGCAAGTGTAAGGTGAAAGAGTGTGAATGAAAGCAAGGGGGTTGAGAAGGAGCAAGAAGAGGAGTGACACCAAGTTAATGTTCACTTCAAAATTCAAATGTTTAAAACTAGTTTTCCAAAGTTTCATTTGTAATTGTTATACTTATACATCTTTGTATAACTATTTTTTCAAGTACAATATGTATTTCAGTGCCGCACCCCCATCCCGCCTCCCCACCATTGTTCCCCCACCATCCCAAAACTTAGGCCCTTGGTCCCCCGTCCCCGAAACCCATCCCTGCATCCCCTCGTCAAGAAACTTTGTGGAACTAAGAAAATAACTTCCTCTTCACCCTCCTCACCCAACAAAACAAGTCTAAGAAAAATTATTAAAAATAGTCTTCAAGATTTTCAAAACTCTATTGTCTTTCAAAGATCGCACAGACACGTTTGCCTATAAGTAGACTTGAACTCTGGGAAAGGAATAGACTTCTATTTAATATATAGCATGGTAAAATAATTCACTAGTAATTCCAATCTAATTCAGAAAATAACTGCAAAAGATGTCTTAACTTATGCAAATAATTCCAAAACATAACTTATGCTGATATATAATTTCAGATAGCATAATAACTTTAAGTTTGAAGGCATGAACCCTCACAGTTTCATTTTTCAAAAAATATAAGATTATTCATAAAGTTATTATAAGAAGATTTATTCTTGTAAAATGATTCATTAACTTGCATGTATGAATGGAGCACTTACCATAGCCTTCCATGGAAATAATCTGCAAATCACCCCCAAAGTATCTTGCATAAAGTCTACTGATGGGAAGGCCATAACCATAACCGGCCATAACACTAGGCAGTTCTTGCATTTGCGGTCCATCTACTGGAGTCTGTGCAGTGCTGTAGAAATATGTCCAGATTTTTGGCAATCCGCTCCTGGGAATCCCGCCTCCTTCATCAGAAATCTGAAACGATAAAAGCACAAAATTAAATAGAGACTCTATGATTGCTACAACCACATATGCTAGCAAGGAGATTAGAAATAAAGAATTGTATACTCCAAAGTTCCAAACACATGAATAAAACAACTAAATAAGCAGAGCATTTTAGCAAAGTTGCTTGCACCTCTCCAAGCAACCTTACATTAGCTTGCCCCTCTCGTGAACTCTCTCCATCTATGCCACACCACTCTTTAAGGCTCCCCTACTATCCTCATCACTGTGAACACACCAAATTCCCTCGTGAAGATCTTCCAACTCATCTGCACCCTCCCCACATTAATCACTCTTAGATTCCACTGAAGATATCACAAAGGAACTAAAAGATCTCCACAACATGCTTGAGAAGGGTATACATAATAACTATACTTAAGTGGTTCTGTGTAGACAACTACATTGTGCTTTAAAGTTATCAGAGAAGATGGCAAATATGAATGAGTGGATGGAGAAATTAAGTAAAAATCATTGCAGCATGAAAAATCTATCGAATCCATCAATGGCATCCTGCTCCCTAAATGACCCAAAAGACATATCACTACTGGTATCAAAGAGCATGCTAAGAACAATACTGCTGCAAAGCACATGGCTGTCCAAGGAAAAACTTTCAGAGGCAAGTTTTCATGGATCAATGGCCAAAATTCTCGACAAACCCCATACCTCCACCTCTGCTACTTTGAATGTCAACATGCAGAAGATGGAGAAATTAAGTAAAATCATTGAGGAGGGTGAAATGGCACCCTACTCCCTAAATCAGCCAAAAGATGTACCACTGCTAGAGTCGAAGAGCATGCTAAGAACAATACTCCTGCAAAGCACGTGGCTGTCCAAAAAAATACTTCAAGAAGCAAGTTTTCATGGATCAATGGCCTCAACAAACCCCATCTCCACCTCTGCTGGTTTGAATGTCAAGTTGTTGAACAAAGAAAGTGATCCTCACCCACTCTGCTAGTTTCTTTACAAATAAAATCTTATGGTCGCTTTTGTAAATACAATATCAAAGATGGTCTGAAGCTACTCCATGTATGAAAAAGAAAAACTACTGTTGCTGGTTTTGTAATACAACTGCACTCTTAGTCTCTATTTGATCCCAGAAAGTCAACTAGGTTCATAAGACATGTAAATCCTAAAATCTTATAACTGCACTTTTTGTCTCTTTACTTATAAAATCGTATGGTCTCTTTTGTAAATACAGTGCAAAAGGTAGTCTGAAGCTACTTTGTGAATGAAAAAGTAGAACTATTGTTGTTGGTTTTGTCATGACCGCACTCCTAGTCTCTATTTGATCCCAGTAAGTCATCTAGGTTCACAAGACATATATGTAAAATCTAACTTCTTTATATCACAGTTCTCACCCTTAAAACTAAAGGTGGATTTTTGTAATCATATTTTGACTGAAACATAACATATACCTTTGTTTTTAAATTCATTAAATTATTCCGTCAATAGTAGCTTATATAGTCTGATTACTGATTGCAAAAAGGCTAAGTACTGAAGGTACAGTAAGATAAAAGATATTACAAGAAGAAGTAATAATAGCTAAGCTTCAACACCTTCAAGGGATAGAATTCTCCTCCATTGTAAATGTACACTCAAGATCCAAGTATACTAGTATCTTTCATACATCGATTCTTCCTTCGATGAGATACCTCACTCTTCTTACTGAAACATGACACCTTTGATTTTAAATTCACTAAATTCTTCAGTCAATAGCAACTTCTGTAGTCTGATTACTGATTGCAAAAGGCTAAGCACTCAATGCACAGTAAAACAAAAGATATTATGACAAGAAGTAACAATATCTAAGCTTCAACACCTTCAAGAGATAGAATTCTCCTCCATTCTAAAAATATACTCAAGGTCCAAATATACTATTATCTTGCATACATTGGTTCTTCCTTCAATGAGATACCTCACTCTTCTACCTATATATTATAAATGTCAGATCCAGTAATCAGCTATATAACATCACGCTATTGATTTCACTTAAAAGACTTGAGATTATAAGTCTACAAAATATTGTGTTGTTCATCTCAATTTAAGAATATTTAAGAAATATTCAATCTGTAAACATCTGTTGCAGCTTTAAAAGCTTAACTGATCAACAATCCCGGAAATTTTCAAAATTTCCACAAGTAACCAGAAATTTGTTTCAATGCATCACTGAAGAGAAAGTTGTGCTACACACAAGCATCAAAGAAAATCATCGTCACATCTAGAATTTTACAGGGATAATGACACCAAAAGTTGCAACCTACCAAGCCATAATGAAAGCTTCCTAGTAGACCACAATCACTCATGAATTAACATTTCTGTCCTTAGAAAATATAGATTGCTAATACTGTCACTAATCATGAACAACGGAGCAGTCTGATATAATTTTTTGTGCTTAAGAGGCGCATCTTGATGCTATATGGCATTCTTTGCCACTTTATAAAATGCATAGGAGATAATGCAGTGAGGATTACCTATTTGACCAGTCAACTGAATGCTGTTTTACTTGTATGAAAATCTCACGAGTTACTAATCTGTAGCTCAAGTTAAATGTCACCCTTGCTTGAGGTAGCTCAGGAATGAATAATAGTTTTTGACAAATAATTAATAAACAATGTCCATTTGTCACAATTGTTAGTTTTACAGATGGAAAAGATGAACCAACAGATTAAGCGGTAAATAAAGCATCCATTCCTTCATTTCACTAATGTGAAAAAAAATATAATATGTACTTTACAAATCACTTCACAGGAGAAATGAACGGTCATGTATGACCTTTCACCTTCTGATCCTTTGAAGTATATTTTGAATATATGAATCAATTACTAACATACTCCCCTATGATCCAAATTCTAATAAACTCACTCTTTGCATCTGAAATGACCATAAAATCCTCTTGATATGTTGGCACTACACTTTTCACCCGCATGTCCAATAATCCCAAAATTTCCATTTCAAAGGTGAACCGTGTATGCCAGATGTCCCAAACTTGTAAATATAGAAGCTCATGTTGAAAAAAATATATATGTACTTTACAACTCCCTTCACAGGAGAAAAGAATGGCCATGCATGACATTTCACCTTCTGATACTTTGAAGTATATTTTCAATACATGAATCAATTACTAACATACTCCCTTATGATCCAAACTATATTAAACTCACTCTTTGCATCTGAAATGACTACAAAATCCTCTCAGTATGTTGGCACTACACTTTTTGCACACATGTCCAGTGATCCGAAAAATGTTCATTTTGAAGGTGAACCGTGTATGCCAGATGTCCAAACTTGTAAAAATAGAAGCTCATGTTGTCTCCTGCTGTAAGCTTTCCAAAACTCTCCAAATGTAGATACCTCATTCTATCTGTCATGAGTTTCAAAAACCCTTCAAATGTTGATATCTCATGCTGCTTGTCATAAATTATTAAATATCCAAAACTCTATGAGGTCAAGCTGCCTCAATGTGCTCCAACTGCACTCCAAAAATGCCTAACTTCTTATCATGTAAAGATGATAAATAACCATCCTCTTGCTGGCCTCTGGAATCAGTGACCCCTATATCTGGCAAATCATGTTGACACATAAAAAACTGGTCATGGCAGAAAACAGTACTACACTTACTGAAATCCTGATGAACAAACTCTGTGCATGGCCATCGAAAACCCCTAGTAATATTTGCAAACATGCAAACCAAATACTATAAAAAATCTACAATCTTTCAATTATCTCTCAAGATGATATAACTGATGTCTCCTGTCACAATCACAAATCACAAACTCAACTCTGATACATACAATCTTGACAAAGTAGTCTCCAGATATCAGCAATTGGGACAACCCAAAATCTTGTTGAAAATTCTTAAGCTTTTAGATATTTCCATGTACAACATCTATGATATCTACAAAACCAACCAAGTCAACAAATACATCTATAAAAGAAAATCCAATCATAAACTAGATACACAAAATCTCCATTTGGATCACACAATCTACAAATGTAGACATACATGTTGAAAACAACTATCCAATTCACACTCTAATCTTCAACAATGTTTTACCCTATCAAATGCTCAATGACACAAACTGATCAACAAAGCCCAAATGCTCAAACGTAAGAAAAACCATGTTCTGAATCAGGAATCATGAAATGTCAATTTCACAAATCTGAAGCATTACAACAGTCTCAAACTCTAGAAAATACTGAGTTTCTGGGACCTGTCTAGAAGACATATGCAGTCTTCTGGACTCAATCACTTAGTTCTTGTGAAAATCCATAAAACATATATGCTTGCAAGTCAAATAAAACAAAGAGCAGTCAAATCCATCTCCAAGTTGACAATTAGGATATACCCAAATGCATCTTTGGAATTTTTGCATCCAATATCCAAATTCCAAACTGGTGTCCAAGTTACAATGCTCATGCAAAACGCCATGATGCAAAACCAAATGTTATGTGCTACGTAACATATCCACAAACTGTTCACAGAATAGGTTCACTCATGTCCTAATAAAATCAAATCCTAAGTTACTGGTTCGCTCAGATTTGCTCCAGGGTTCGATCCGGTTTGATACTGATACGTCATTTGGGTCCGGTTTGACACAAATACTGGCAGGGTTTGAATTTTTCACTGTGGCTTCGGTCAAGGTTCGAAACCCTGACTGTGGGTTCGATTTTGGCACTGTGGGTTCGGTCAGGGTTCTATTTTCCAGTAGATTTAGACAAGGAGATTATCTCAGTCCCTATCTGTTTATCATAATCAGTGACTTGTTGAAAAAACTACTTTCTGGTGCGAAAGAAAAGGGAAGAATATATGGCCTTTTGTTGAATGATAGAGGACCTAGATTCACCAACTTTCACTTTGCAAATGACATACTTATTCTCTTTAATGATCAGGTGAGAAATCACTGATATTAAAAAATCCTAGATGCATATCAGCAAGCTTTTGTACATTTAATAAATGCTTAGAATCTGGCATTATTTTCCCAACCATGCAAGAGAAAACAGGAAATTATCGAGATATTATAATTTAGAGAAAAAAAATTACCCATGATGCATTTATGACTTCCTCTGCACTTGGATATGGTCATTTCCAAATTGCAACTGAAGTTGGACAAATGGACCAATAGATGGAAGACCATGGCTGACATGGTACAACTTCTACAGATGGTACTCCAATTGCTATTCATACACCACTTCTCCCTCATTCCTATCCTTGACAACGTGTGCAATCAGATTTTGATATCCAAAGAAAATTGCTTATGAGAGGATCTAATGGCTGATTGTAAACACTTGACATTTTTATGTTTGAACTTTAATTTATAATTTTATATCATGACATTTGAGTATCACTAATATTTTAATATTTGACTATGAAAGTGGTGGTGTATTTTGGCTATGTTATTTGACTATTAATATGGTGGTGTATTTTGAACTCAATTGCTACTGCAAATATGTATATATTTCTGATTTTTATATGGTTTTGTATTAACGAACCCAACCCCAAATAAAAAAAATCTTGAACCCACGAACTGAACCCTCGAACCTGAACCCAAAAATGAACCTGTAACTTAGATCAAATCAAATTTTGAAATGTGTCAACTTGAAATCTCACTCCTAAAGTTCCCTGTCAGATGAGGGGAAAATCTCTTCATAGAACCCCCTGGAAGGAAAAGTGAGTCTAAAATACAAATGCCTAATCAATAACTCAGGCTTATCCTGTGCATATCTAAAATATAGATTGCATATTGATATAACTCAGTGACGAACTTCTGGGTTTTCAACTTAATGGGAAAGATTCTGCAAACCATCCCTTCAGATTTTCGACTTATAGATATGGACCTACTATCTGCCCTACCAAATCACCAACAAGAGGCAAAAACACTAAACCCATAGACAAACACTGGCATAATGAATATAGAACATCAACCTGATCAAAACTCATTATCCTCCTGTTCAAATGAATACAAAAACCATAACAATAAATAACATCTCTCCAACAAATCAACCAACTCACTCATCCTCAATCATCAAAGTTCTCTAAGATTCACAATATGCTATCCAAACAATCATCAAAGTTCTCTAAACATCCTCTTATTCCCAAAGTAAATATGACTGATACACAACTAAATCAAACCATAAAATAAAATAAAATTTAAACTGAAAAAATATCACGAGAGGGAAAACAGTGAACTCCAAAGTCTCAAAACTATGATATAAAGATACACAATCAATCAACATGCAACAAACTGACATGTCATCATTTGCGTGGATCAAGGTAAACTCTACTTTTTTTCTGCAAGTCACCTTATCAACTATGTCAACTATCATGTCAATGGTATCATTATCATCATAGTTTTAGGACTTGGACTCGGACTCAGACTCGACTCGGCAGCCCAAAATTTTGACTCAGACTTGGGACTTGGCAAAAAACTCGGAATAGCCTTGGCAAAAAAATATATATATATAATTACACAAAAATAAAATAAATTAATGCATTTGGACAACATAAAAACCTAATTTGACTATCAATTTGTCATAATTCAAACATTACACATGTCATATGATCCTCAAACTCTCAAAATTTGAAATTTCATAGTTTCAAATGTATTAACAGCATTATAAATTTATAATCGTTTACATTTATTGAAATGTCAAAATGAAAAAACCAACCAAATACAATCTAAATCTTCCTCTTTCCCCTCCTAATGTAACTTAATTTTTCAAGCCTCGAACTAGAAGGTTCTACAATATCAAAACGATGATGGATTGTTTCTCCAAAATTGTCTTTGTTTTCCTCCATTGCATCCAATTACTTACTTGTTTGATGATTCAATCAACTTTTGATCCTAAAAACTTCTTTTCTCAACTCATTTCCTTGCTAGGTTGATGTTTGGCTCGGTGAAATGGGTGAATAAGAGCTAAAAATGAAAAAAAAAATGATGTTTTTTTACTTAAAACGCTGCCTGAGCATTTTTCCCTTCAGACCAAGAGTCCGAGCTCGAGACTCAGGAGTCCAAGACTGAGACTTGGAGAGTTTTTGACCAAACTCGGCCGAGTACTTGGCAAGACTCTCTGAGACTTGGCTTGCGAGTCTGGTCAACTCGTCTTGACTGCCCAAAAGACTCACGATTTTGGCAAGTTTTGCTGAGTACTCGGTGAGTCTGCAAATTATGATTATCATCATCATAACTAGGATGGGATATACAAATATTGTCTGGACTAATACAAGTATGACCAATATCAACATCTTCTGTAATAGTGAACTCGCAATGAATCATGAACAAGGATTTGATATCATTGGAGAAAAAGTCACCATCGTTAACAATAGAATGGACTCTCTTTTAGGATGTCGGCAGCTGTCTTTCTGATCTCTACTGACTTAGTCAATCCAACCAAAATGCAATCATCTTGTAGAATTTGCAGAATGCTCTCAAACATAACTATGCTTCACAAAATGAGGTGAATTAATTTCTCAAATTTGACTGATATGAAGATGAGGATTCAACACAACAATCAGGAAGATGATCTACAGAAAAACAAGGGACCAACGTCGTCATCACAATTTGAAATAGATTTCAAGGGAGACGAAACAGTGGTGTAATCTGAAATACTAGGTGAGGATGGCAGACTCACTTCACAACAATCAATTAAAAAAACTCTTACACAAAAAAGATCGTTATTAACTTTTGACTGAGTATTCAGGTATTAAAAAAATCGCCACAACATTTATACCCTAGACCAACATGTTCTTTGTTATCTCCTGATGTTCCCCAGAATCTTAAAACAGGCTTTGACTTCACATTTTCATGCTGTTTTTGCACTTCTTTGTAGACAATTGATTTGACAATATGCTTGACAAATAGTTTGATAGCATGTTTGACAACAGATGAAATTTCAACTTGTTTGTTCTAAACATAGACCTTTGTTTGTAATCAATTGATCTTGCTCAGAAGTGAACATTGTTGACAAAAGTGTAAGAATGTGGGCTAAAATGTCCTCCAACATTCAGCTATCATGTCAGTTTCATGACTTGTTGACCCCATGGTTACAAAACACAATTTTCAATCTAAGACGGAAACTACCAACAATGCTTGGATACAAACAAACCCTTCAACGCTCTTTCATACAACGTTAACACTTTTTATGAGTTAATTTTTATCTTCCTTATTCAATTTCAAGAAAGCTTTTATAATGTTGCAACTTGCAAGGAGACACGCCTCTAACCCCCTGGGACTCGTTTCCTATACCAAAAACAAATACGAAGACATCCCAAAATGCAGGAAACGTCTGGTCCACATTTCCTTCTCTCCCCTCAAGAAATCCCTTAATTGTGGCATCTCAGCACCAAAAATGCACAAAAAACAAAAAAAAAACCCTAAAAAGCGTCACGCAATATTATTTTGTCCCTGTTTGCACTATATTTATTATTTCCACATTTCCGTCACACAATATTATTTTCTTTCATTTCCATTGAGCGATTTTATTTTGTCACAATCTGACTCACTAGATTATTAAAGAAGAGGAACAGTTCTAAATTAACAAAACAAGTTGTCAAATAATGATTACTTTTTATTTTAAATTTGAGTGCTAGTTTGAATTGCAAAACAAATTTAAAACTAAAGCGAAATGAAACCAGAAGCAAATTAAAATGCAAAAAAATAAAATCAAACTGTATTTTGTAAATTGAAAAATTCATTAGTAACTTAAAATTTTAAATTGTTAAATTTACTATCAATCTAATTCAATTGAATATATTGTTTTCAATTTAATAAAAAAAAAATGTTTAGATTCTCAAAATGTCAAGTGGAGGAAAATAAGGTCTATAACCACTGTTGGAAATATTGCGATCATGTTTTTGGGTCAAAGGGGTTAGGCAGAACAGCCACCATCAAATGTAAACTTTTTCCTAAGTCATTTCAAGGTACTTACTCGAGGGTGAGGGCTCATTTTATTCATATACTCAGGAAAGGTGTCAACCCTTGTTTGAATGAGCTAAAACAATATGAAGCTATTAGCGACCAAGTAAGGGCTGACGGGAAGGTGTCTCACTTGAGCTCTCATGCTTCAACAATAAGGGAAACTCAGAATCAACATAGAGAATCAGAGATGGATGTGTCTTCTAGAGATGTGGCAATAGATGTAGGAGCTTCTCGCAAGAGATCACACATTGGCAGCCCAAACTCTATTGGAAAATTGTTTGATGTGCAAGGCCAAGATGTGGTTGATGCAATGATTGTATGCTTCTTTTATGCGAATGGAATATAATGTTGCTTGTTCACCTTTCTACAAGGAGATGGTCCAAGCTATCGACAATGGACAAACAAGTTATAAACCACCGAGTAATGAAAAGCTTTGCACTATGTCATGTCCCCAAAATCGTGACATTTAAATAACAAAGAACATACTTAAAATTATTAACCATTGGAATATCGATATAATTATAATTATAATTATTATATTATAAATATTAAAATATAGATATTATTATAGAAAAATTATAAAATAATCATCCTAATGTATAATAAATTAATATGATCATAATAAAAGTAATATCCAAGAAATTAATAGATAATATTATAATGATATGGCAAAGAACATCATACCTAAGGGGCCAATGTCATAACCCGTCTCGTAGCTAAAGTAGATGGCATCTCAAAGAACGACAGCAGAATATGTTGATAAAATCATATTATTTGCAAGGGACATCACATATTAAAATGGTCTGGAAGGAATCAAAGGAGGTTTGAACTGTATTTAACGCCATCTCACCAGTCTACCGATGCTAGAAGGAGTTTGCATTTATCAGGAATATATCAAGACTATCGACTTTATTATATAAAGCACTACCTTCAAGATACGCAAAGTGAACTCATCATCACTGGTCTATCGAATGCTACCTGGGTGAGTGCTTGTACTGGACACTGAACCAACTAAAATATCGAATGCATTTTTATCTCTATCCTCTATAACGACGATTACATGAAGGAGATAGGCAATTAAGATTATAATAAGCAAGTAAAGAGTAAGAATTGGTGGCAGAGATTAAGGCGTAAAAGCTTAACATATTTTATTGTTTACAAAGCGGTGACTAAGCATATAGATTTCTTAACTAAGGACGTATCTATCTAGATGGTCATCTCTATTCAAAGAGATGCACCCCTTCACGTAAAATTATTGAGGTATAAATGGAGGACATGCTACTAAGAAAAGGCATCGAACAAGGAAGAGTAAGAAAGATACCAGCATGGAAACATCAGCGCCTGGATTAGCAAATCCTCTCACGCCAAGAGGAGTGTCTCTACCATTGTTGTTAAATATCTCTATCCATCCTGTATGTTCTATAAATGGCTGCTTACTCATATATCGTACTAATGCTGTATGTTATTTCTATTGATCTGATACTAATCTGCCCGTGCTGTTCTGAGTGTTCATAAGATCTAATTCTGCAACACCTGTGATTCGTTATCTAACTTGCATATATTGTATAATAGGAAAATGATGGATATCTGAAATTCTGCAATAAACTGGAAATCTACACCATGCATATTGCTTATATGGATTTTATTATTATTAGAATTAAATCAGAATTGCTTGACTGCCTGTAATCCATCCTGTGGAAGGGCCTGAGGTGCCAGTGGTAGGGGCCAAAGCCCACTTACGACCTCCGCCCAACTCCTCACAGAGGTAGGGCCTGAGGTGTAATGGTTAGAGCAAAGAGAGCCCACTCGCAACCTCTGCCCGATCCCAGAGGATGGCAAGTGTCTTTGGGGTTTGGGGCATAATGGGGAAAGCAGGTACAAGTCTCCGAGGGGGAGGGCCATGGTATGCACCCTCTTAGGCTTGGCATATGACTTCGAGCGGACCCATCATGTTCCCTCTCCCAATATCAAAAATTGTTGCATTATTGATAACCTGTGAATGTGATGTAATTATCTAATCCTAACAAATATATACATGTTGGGAATGTTGTGAATGTGATGAATGCAGGATTCAATCCAAGATCATATCATTAAAGAGATATTTATTTGTCAAGGTGAAAACCCTAAACCTAATTTGTCGTAATTAGTGACCAATAAACAAATCCTAGGGCAAAGTAGGCTAGGGGACATTACACACTACTCAACTGATAAAGAGAAAGTTTGACTAGAGCAACAAACTGCACCAATAAAAAGAGTGCAGTCTGCAGAGTAATGCAACATTATGATGGATGGCTGGATAGAGGCTAGAAATTGTCCACTTCTTAATATCTAGTGAAATGTAGCAAAGGCCCTTATTTTTTGAAGACAATAAACTATTCAAGGCAAGAAAAAAAAGTAGAGTTCCTTCAGAACCAGCAATGTGATGCCATTGAGGAGGTGGAGGCATCGCATGTAGTCTAAGTTGTTACAGATGTTGCCCCTATCAATAAAGCAGCAAGATTTTTGGTAGAAATAAGGTACAAACATATACTTTGGACACCATGTTGTCTGCATTCATTGAATCATGCACTCAATATTGGCAAGTTTCAATGTATTTCAGATCTCATTGAAAAAGGTAGAAAAATACAAATGTTCATATGTAATCATCACCACGCACAATCCATTTATTGAAAATTTGCCAAGGTGGAACTACTCAAAACTGCTGACACACAGTTTGTTTCTTAATTTATACTCCTTGAATGTCTTTATGTAGTCAAAGGAGCTTTGTGTTCTACAATAATTAGTGATGCATGGGCATCATGCAGACAATCTACACCAAATACTGCAGTTGAGGTGAGAGGTATGGTCCTTGATGGTCGTTTTTGGGTTATGTTAAATTTTTTGTGGACTTATTCAACCCATATGTGAGGTGATCAATTTGCAAATTCAGACAAGCCATGTTTGGAGAAATTTATTAAGAAACGGATTATGTGTGTAAGAGAATTAAGAAAATAATAGATGTTAGAGGTCTTTCTCTATATCCATTGATAGAAGAAAAGATACTGGAAGATGGAACAAACTTAACACACCCCTTCATTGTGCTACATACCTTGAATCCTAAGTGATATGATACTAAATTGACCAAGAGGTCTCCATGTGAGGACACACAGGAAATGAAGGGGTTTTGGACTGCAGTAAAAAAATATTATAGCCGAGGTGAGGATGCTTCAATTATCAAGAGTCAATGGAATAAGCTTTCATGTGGGCAAGGTGATTTTTCTTCTGTGGAAGCCTTAAATGACATGCATGCAAAGAAAGATCATATAGAGTGGTGGTAGAACCATGGAAGTGAAACAACTGAATTGCAATCATTTGCAATAAGATTTATCTCACAAGTAGCCATCTCTTCATCTTGTGAGAGGAATTGGAGTACTTAAGGTTTCATTTATTCACTAAAGAGGAACCAATTAGGTTCCAAGAAAACCTAGCCTACATTCAAAGCTCACTTCGCCTTCTGTATAGTGTGCACCTTGGGTAGAAGAAGGATCTTTTGAAAAAATGGGAACAGATCCCACCTGATAGAGCAGATGCACCCTTGGAGGATGAAGTGGTTAATGCAGATAGCCTCAATGATTTACCCCCAATTCTATTGCTTGCAGAGGAACTTGAGCTTGATAGTGATGAGTATCTAAAGAGCATCATAGTTGAGGACTTGGAAATTGATGACATAGTTGATGCAAGAGTGGAATTTCATCCATTGAATGACATAATATGATAATTTAGATTTCTGATTTTTGTTTTTTGTATGTGGACCGGCATTTTGATAGGTAGAATGAACTCTTGAGTTAAGAGTCTTGAATGTTGACACTATATTTAATCTATTATATTAGTCTGTGTGTTTAAATTTGAAATTTAAATCTCATGGTATTAATTGTCAAAGAAAATAAAATGGCAAACAATTAATCTTTTCAGTTTTTGTCTCATTAAACTTGACATATATTCAAAGTTTCAATATATATATTTTAAAAAATGAAGGTTCCAAGTACCTGTCTCCTACTTTTTTCAAGAAATGATGTACTGGTACCACTACCCATCTCCTGCACCAGTACCGGTCTCCTGGCAATTATGTTTTACATCCAAAAGTGACAAAATTTCAATAAAATTCCCCCATTTTCTAGGCATTTTCACAGATTACACTAACTCATATGCCAGAAAAATATTGATAGAGACCTTTCATCCAGTCGGGATCAGTTCCTCAGTCGGGATCATTTCCTGGGTGTAGTGGACGTGTGGCTGGATAGGTTGTCTTTCCTGCCGTAATTGTTTTTCTCTTTTTGTTTGATCCACATTTTTGGTTCTATGGTTTTGAATGGCTTCAGCCTTTGGCTCTGCTGATTTGGTTATATAGGGCTATGCTGTTGTTAATGTATTTTGTCTATTTTCTCTAATGGTGAGGGTCCCAATAGAATCAATCACTTGGTAAATTATCAAAAACAAAAAAAAGCTATGGCTATAGGTATAAGTTCTTGCTCTTTCACGCTAGGCTTCTGACTAATTCTGAAGCAAAGAAGTCCATCAGTCATCACTAAAGCATCTTATTTGGCTCATTTCAGATTCGGATTCTACTGAATAGCTATGTAATTAGTTCACAGTTAAATAGAACATCACAGCCCATACTAAATTTCAATGTTTAAGTCGAAAAATCGATCTGATTCAACTACAATAGTTCTAAAAAGTTCTTTGGTCATGAGAAAAAGTGCAACTCCGATTCTGTGATATTTCAAAAATCCAAATGAAAAGGGTGATTTTCTTTTCTTAATTCACACCTGACTTCAGTAAAGAGAACAAAGAATGCATAGAAATCTCATAAGAACATTCAAAAGCATAAAGGCAATAATAATCCTAAAATATCCACTGACCAGGTCACTCACCTTGATTGTAACATCCTCAAGTCCATCAGCAACCACAACCCTAACAGGTGGGCAATCATGATCAGAATCAATATATCGTTCTTGAACTGCTCGCAATGAATTCTTTACCAATTCAAATACCATGTGATGCAAATGAGTTGGCACATATCTGTTAATCATAACCATCAACATAAAGGCAGGTATCATAACAAAGGAAAATGGCAGAAGAGTTTATCTAAGCGTACATGTTAGCCATCACTACTTCCCTCCCTAATCTAACCAGAAAATTGTTGTTATTCTTGCCTAATCAAGGAAGGCACTGTGGATGACAGTTGGAACTAGTTTTAGAAAATCACTACAATGAGTATATCAATTTGAAGTTTTGAGAGGATTTAAAGAGCATCACAGCTTGAACCATTTTTTACAGATTCTGTAACTCCTGTATCTTTATAATTATAGTCAAACTTATATGACATTCAATTGCATTGATGTATTCTACCTTATATATTAAATATTTTTTAAATATATCATAGCTATTCCTGAAATTTTCTTCTAACCTTTTTGATTCTGTAACTCCTGTATCTTTATACTTATAGTCAAACTTATATAACATTCAATTGCATTGATGTATTCTACCTTATATATTAAATAGTTTTTAAATATATCATAACTATTCCTGAAATTTCTTTTAATATAAAAAAAATATAATGTGATGCATATTTAGGCAAATATGAAGCTTGGATCCTCATAAACCTGAACTTATGTAGAAGTCCCATATGTTCAAATACGTTAACTTATATAACATTCAACCACATTGATATATTCTATCTTAAAAATAAAATTATTTTGAAATATATCAAGACCATCCCCAATGATTCATTTAATATACATAAATGCAAATGTGATGCAAACTTACGCAAATGTGAAGCTTGGATCCCCATAAACATGGACTTCTGGAGAAGTACCATATGTTCGCATGCATGCACATCTTGCATCATCAATGGCATTCTGCGCAATCTTAACAGGAGAGACTTTTGAACATATAAGGCCTACATATCCTGGTAGAGGTTTCGGGTCATGCAAAGCAACATGCTGGCCTGCACATTAAGAATACACAAATCCAGTCAGTGTTTATTATATGAAGAAACATAAAATACCCTTTTGTATCATGAACTAATATAATCTTACAGAAACAGAAAAACCACTCAACATTAAAAATATAAGATAAAAATGCTTCAGTTACTCATTAACAATGTTGTTACTGCAATGAAGGAATACAAACCTATGAGCATACGAATGCCAATACGAGACATGTAAAATCGGTCCAGAAATTGATGTATTTCTGGAAGCTCATTCAATCCTTGTTTATGCCCCAGGGCTTTCTTCAATTTGTGGATACCAACAGCAATTGTTGGCATTACATTGTTGTGGCGCATCTTAATTTGATCAATCAACTCTGTAAACTTCACCTCGTCCTTTGCATCTTGTATATCTGGGAAACTACGCAAATCCCTAAATGAATCAACGTACCAATCACGGACCTAACACAAAAAACAAAAAACATGTGAAGAAAATGAATTAATGTAAATAATTCCTTCTCTCAAAATCTAGTTTGACAATCATGCTCAACATAGGTGTCTACTAACATCAAAATCAAAACAAGACCAAGTTTGAAGCCATTAGAGTTCAAATCAAAAAGCATAGAAGAAAAAATAAGCAGCTAGCTTTTATCATGAAATTTGAAACAATTGAAGGATAAATTGGCATTATAATTTGAGGGCTAAAGCATTTTCTATAAAACTGAAAATCTTCTTTCAATGAAACAATTATCCAGAGTCGTCAAATATTGATAAAAATATAACAGTTTGTAGGGTCTTCACACACAGCAATAATCAGCCAGAGCTGTAAGATATTGGTGACAAAGAGGATTATGTGCAGTCGACAAGTAATATAGATACAATTAGTCAGAGTAAAGGGCTCACATAACATAAGACAGAATTTTTTTGTTATTGTTTCAAATTGACCAACAATTCTGTTTGTGAAATCTTTTGACTTTCAATGTCGAAAATTAAAATTAAATAGCTTGACTACAAATAACAATCATACCAGAACAACAAAAAGTACAAATTCAAAGAGAGTGCATATTTACCTTGTAAACATGAGAATGATGAGGCCACTGTTTTCCTGCAGTCTCACAGAGAAATTATGATATAATTATAATAACAGTAAGAAACCAAATATAATAAGGTATCATAAGGAATCATTTTACCTCTGAATAACAGACCAAGGATATTAATATTCAATGGGAATATTAATATCGTTGGTCATCATTTAAGGTAATTAAGTATAAGTCATCTAACGCTTGAGCTCGTGATTTTAAGTCATCGAACACTTGATCTCATGATGTTTAAAGTCATCTTTTATTTTGCATGTTAGGCAGACAAGAACGTGAAGGTTGAGATGGCTTCTATTTCTCCCATAGTGGAAGAGGAAACGAAATAAAATACATTTAATAAATTCAAGGATTTCATGTATTGGAATATATGACCCCCCTTTTGCCATCTCACATGACAAGGTGAAATATCCAAAAAAACAAAATTTATGACCACCCACATCACAGAACTCTTCTCCCCGGGATCATTTTGTTTTGCTTTATTTTAAATCATTATCTCTAGGATTGTGGGATTGTGCCACATTTATTCAGGGAACTTCTCTTTCCTTGCAATTTCCGAATCTTTTAGCCTATTTCCCTGAGTATCCATGAATTTACAACATGTTTTGATCTCAGGACTCAGAACTTTAAGTGGTGTTGTTTCTTTCCCAGATTTATCAAGACATCTTAATGTGGCACAATGTCAGATCTTTGGTTTCCTTCACATGGCTTAGCAAGCTTAATCCTCCAAAAGAGCAAGAGCACAGCACTTTTTGCTGCAAATTTTGTTTAAAGTTTCAAATGTATACTCAGGTTCAGATTTGACAGGCCACCCCTTTCTGGCCATTAATTTACACTTACATTTACTTATTTATCTCTTTCGATCCTTGTAATGTATCCTCAAGAAAATGAAGGAATAAATCTTAGGGCGATTGGATGTCTTCAAAAGATCCTTTCGCTAGGGGACAAAGATGGCTTCATTTCAAAATAAGAAACAGGGCACTCTTGGAAGCAGAGACATAAGGCAGTTTTTAAAATCCATATGTATGAAGATATTGGCAGGTTTAAATATTTTTCAGCAGCATATTCTACTGCTCAAATAAGCTTTAGACAATGTCATGCCCCTGAAATTGCAAATAAGTAGATAAAATAAATAACAATGTAAATATTGAAAATATAAATATAAATTTAATATTATTATAATATATTAACAACAAATACAATATATATATATATAGTAGCAAGATAAGAAATTATATTATATATTGATATAAAATATAAAAGCAAAATAATATATATATATATATATGGAGGCAGCAATTCCTTTAATGATTATTATTATTCAAAGGGCAGTAAAGAATATATTCCAAGGGGCACCAATTAGAGTTTTTAAAAGGGTTTAAGTTTCATTCAAAAGGCAGTGATGCCCAATGGCCAGCGATTCATATAGAAAATAGTAATTAATTAAAAGACAGGGATAGGGATGTTAATATATGACAGGCAGAGATCAGTAGTAAACAATCAGTAATAACTAAAGAAGAAATTGATTGGGTTTGAATAGTCTTGTCCCCACCGTGGGATATAAAGGGAGATTATATTCTAAGGAGAGGGGCATGGAATCAAGTTAAGGATTGTATTTGCAGATGTGGATATATGAGAAAACATTCAGAAATAAGAGCTGCATTCAGAACAGCAGCAACAGTGATACAATCTGTGACTGATATGCATTGGAATATAAAGCCATTTAATATATATATATATATATATATATATATATAGGCATACAAGTGTATATACATAGATATAGATAAATTTCATAATGAATAATATATGAGTAAAGAATATATATATATATTAACATAAGTATATATATATATATATATATACACTTGTATATAATAACATAAGTAAAGAATAATTATAAAAACATATATATGAATACTAATTGATTCATATATATATATATATATATATATATATTCAATTATATAATGATGGTGCTTGCAGCAATTATTGAGTCATATAAGTAATTATGATTCTTTAATATAAATGTGGATAATAGATTTTGATTCGTTTGATTTACACTAAGTAATCATATGGAGGAGAAGAGGAAACGCAAGTAAAGGGAATGGATACGAGATCACCATCTAAGTAGGCCACCACATGATGGATGTCCAATGTGCCTGCCACTAGTGGCCAAGAGGGTGAGTGTCCGCTCTTGGGCTTGGATAGGGGAATTTCAGGGCACCCTATTGCGATTTCCTTTCCAACGTGAAGGAATGCCATAGACAAAGCAGTGAACTATTTGAAAAAATGCCTGAAAGAAATGTGGTCTCATAGTGATGGAATGCCATGACAAGCAAAACTTTTAGCCATAGCAGCAAGGCAGTGAACTGTTTGATAAAATACTTTGGTAGACATGTATGAAAAATGTGGTAGCATAGACAAGGCAATGAACTGTTTGAAAAAATGCCTCAAAGAAATGTGGTCTCATGGAATACCATGACAAGCAAATGCAATTGGCAGCTGCTCCTAGTTATTAGTTATGCAATGTGAAGTAATTGCACAACTGCTTAGGTTGACTTTGTAAAAACTATATTGTAATTGAAATTTTCTCATCTATCAGCATCTAGTTATTAGTTATGCAATGTGAAGTAATGCTTTGAGTTTGAAAGATGTGCAATGCAATGTAATTAGTGATATGAATATAAACTACAAAAATCTATTTTTTACAATTCATTAGTTAAACTCTTTATTTTATTTGCTCTCTATATCTCTATGCTATGGAAATGCCTTTCAATTTCAAAAAATATAGTTTTTATCTCTTGTTCTACAATTTTTTACGTTTTTTTTAAATCCGATTTTTTCTCGATTAATCTTATACATTTGGTTTGCTGAATTTCTCCCCAAAAGATTTTTGCTGCTATGATACTAAGATCCTAAGACTGGATCTGGTCAAAAGAGGCTCTATTTGGCTATAAGTCCCTTGATTTGAAGAATGGTGAAAATTGAGATTTCCCTTAGTGGAACAAAATCGACAACAAATTTAGTTGGCCTAAATGCAATTTCTTTATATGATTGCAATGTTAAAACAAATGTCTCCCTTGGGCTAATATCTAAAAGAGAGATTTCAAAGCCCTTCAAAAATGAAAAGATAATTAATATTCATAATTACTTGATTACAAGAGGAGACGAAAGCTCCTTATATAGAAAAGTACAAGACAATGTTTCTAAAGAGAAACCATTATTAACAGAAGCTAACCAAAGCGAAAAACTGAAAGATACTAAAACAACTAAAGCGTAACTAAAGTTACTAAAGACTAACTAAAGCTAAGATGACCATTAATATTACATTTAATATTTTAATACCTTCCCTTAATGGTCATCATACAAACAAAAAACTAAGTCTACCCAAAGTCTTCTGGAAACATATCGGTGACTGATATATGGAGAAGCATAACCGTCACACAATTACAGATCCTTTCTCGCAAAACAATCAAATCAAGACACCGGCACTCAAAAACTGTGAGCTTCCTCTGCTTCCAGGTAGTATAACTTTTCCCAATGAACATCTGTGTACTTTCCAACATGACTTTGGACAAAGCAGCCATCCCTCCCATTTTCCAAAAAACGAGGTAAAGTCTGTGATCAACTGGCATAAACTTTGGACATCCGCTGGCACAACACTAATGAACTGTAAGATTTTTCAGAAAAACCTTCAAAATCTCTAAAAAGCTATGTTACACCGGCGTCGGGGACGGGGAGACGTCGGGACGGGGGGACAAGTTTCCGGGACGGGGGGACAAAGGGGCCTCGATTTGGGGACGGCGGCGGCGGGGCGGCGGTTGTATATACTATATACTATACATATGGTACTTAAAATGCTAGTTATGAAAAGATGTATAACAATATACTTGAACATTGAACATTGAACATTAAAATTTAACAATGAACTACTAAATGAACCATTGAACATTGAAGTTTTCAAATTTGAAAGTAGAATACGCAATACTACAATGTAACAATTGTCGAATCAGCAAATGGAAGATTTCTATTATAATTTATATCATAAAGATGATTACAATGAGTAGCATGATATGAATATCAAAACAAGTACAAACTACAAAGTCAAAATGCCAAAATGTAGTGAAGCAGGCGGAGGCCTCTAATCAATGTAATCATCCCTCGGGAGGTCGGCAAACTCCTCATCACTGGAACCACTGGACTCCCCAAGGTCAAGATCTGCCAAAGGAACACCAACCAGCCCTAAACCTGCAACATCCTCATCCTCATCAATCTGTGATGGCTCCTCTGGCTCTACATCCCATCGTGTTGCTGGGCTCTCCTTGTACACACGTGTCCTGCGGTCAGTGATACGCAAGGCACTATGTACAGCCACTAGCTTCTCTGCTCTCCTAGAGGTAAGTCTGTTCCTCTTAAGAGAGTGGATGAAGCTATAAGTAGACCAGTTCCTCTCAGAAGCTGAAGAACTAGAAACCTGAGACAACAAACGAATGGCTAGTGTTTTAGTCAGTGATTTCGGTCCATGACAAGTCCACCACAAAATCGGATCCTCCTGTGCCATAGTTCTTATATCCGCCTTTGCCGCAGCCTTGTAACCCCTAAGAGTAGCAAATTTTGTCCACTCAGTGCGAATGTTGCCAGCATCTTCAGCATCATACATTCTATCAATGCACTTGAAGAACCCTTCCTTCACCTCATCATCCTGAATCGGTGTAACTCTACCAGGCCTAGGCATGTACCACTTCGGATTCAATGAATAAGAAGCCATGTGCAAGGGAGTGTTTAGGCTATCCCATCTGCGCTGAATAATAGGCTGAATGTAAACATTGTAGAATGTTAGAGTGGGGTCCTTCTCTCGCACAACTGCCTTCATCTGGCCAAGCATCGAATCAATGCACTCATACACCTCTCCAAGGTTAGGTGCATCCCCATCCCCATATCTGATGACTTGGACAACTGGTTCAATGATGGCAACAATATATTTTGCATCATTCCAAAATCCATCACTCTTCACTATCTCCTTCACCCTCTTCCCCTGCTCTGTCCTGGCCCCATCCCACCGATTCCATTCTTGCGTCATAACCATGACTTGCAGTGGCTCTTGCAACTCAAGCATTCTCTCCATAAGAATGAAATAGGATGCATATCGGGTCTCAACTGGTTTCAAGAACTCCTTCTTCGCGAAGCTCCTGAAGATGGCATGTGAAGTGTGGTGGTTGCAGATATACATCTGCACATCTCTAGCATTGTTGACCACTCCTCTAATCCACTCAATCTTCCCCATGTCCTTGAGTGCATTGTTCATGGCATGCACACAACATGGAGTCCACCAAATATGTCTGTATGTTGTCTCGATAAGCCTCCCTGCAGCTCTGCACACATGTGCTGCATCTGTCACTACTTGGACCACATTTTGTGGCCCAATCTCCTCAATAGCTGCCCGAAGGATCTCAAACTGAAAATTAGCATCTTTTCGATGCCCTGAACAATCAACTACCCTGAGAAAGAATGGGCCCTCTGAACATGTAACTATGACATTGATGAGTGGACAATGCCTAATATCCGTCCACCCATCCATAACAATGCTGCATCCAGAATCCTCCCAACATGCCCTCATTGTCTCCATCAATGAACTGATCTTGGTATAGTTGTTATCCAAGATCGTTGTCCTCAATTTGTGCTCACCTGGTGGCACATATGATGGTCCTCCCTTCGCCACCATCGACATCATCTCCTTATAATAAGGAGATCGAGCTACATGAAATGGGATTCCATTGGCAAAAAAGAACTTGCCAATGGAATCATCTATCTGATCCTTCTGGTGCACATTAAATAAATCAGCTATGGGGTTAGGCTGATTTTGCATCTTGCGTTTCCCCTTGCCCTGTTGCGATTCAGGCATAACACTATAGGTGGATGAAGGTCCTGAGGCTGCCCCTGACAATGTTCCTGCTCTAATATGTGGCTGCCTCTGCATATGCTGCTCCTGAATCTGCTGTATAGTCTGAATATTTTGCCTAGCAGACAAGGTAGTAGGCATAGGAATTGTCACGTCATCTGGAACACCCCAAAGCTTGTTGAACTCAATTCTGTATTTCATATTTTTAGCTTCCTTCAAAAAAGCACATGCTCCCACACCTTTTCCTGGCCAAAAGAGAAAGTGAGCATTAACTCTGGTGATGCTCCCAAACCAATCATCACCACAAATGTTGCATTTCCATTTTCTCGTACCACCACATGATGTTGGGGCTGTTATTCTTGTTGCAAACTGTTTGAGAGGAGATTTGGGATCATAAGGACCCCTAGCCCACTCTGCCAAAAGCTGAGAGGGGCAATCTGTAGCAACTGCTGCACTAGCTATGGAACTAGTTTGTCTTTCTTGATTTGACCCATGTTCACCCCCCTCATTGTGCTCATCCTCATGCTCGGGTTCATATTCTGAATGGCTTGCATCATGAGAATGAGTTTCCAATTCCATCTCATCCTCACTCATTTCATGACTGTGGGAGCTCATTTTGACACTGCATTTCACAAAATGAAAAAAAAAATCAATAAACACATAGTTTCAGCCTATGCCCTACTTTAAAATTAAAAAAATAAAACTCTATATTTTAAATTTTAAATTTCAAAACAAAATCTTAACTAATTTAGAAAATGTTTAAATGAAACAACAAGAATTAGAAATGAAACAAGAAAATGAAACAACAAGAACTAAGAACTTATAATTTAGAAATGAAAATGAGAAAATTCAAAAAACTAAAACAATGAACATTGAAAATCAGAAAATAAAAGAAAAAATCAGTTCAAAACCTTACCTTTTGCTTGAAAAATCTCTTCAACAAGCTGAAGAATCTTCCTCCTCTTCTTCTTCTTGCTCCTTGACACTCCTATTCCACTTGCAATCACTCCTTTCACTCCTCCAATCACTGTTTCCTCAGCTCTTCAGTCTTCTTCTTCTTGCTGTAGCAGACAAGTAGAAATGCAAATGTGGATAAAAATGAAGTTAGAAGGGGCTTTTGATAGCATAGAAGAGTTTAGATGGGGCCCACATGCCCTTAGGGTTCGAATAGAACAAAAAAACTAATAAAAAAATGTGTTTTTTTCATTTAAAAAACGTCCCAATGGACTGTCCGCCGCGGGAGACGCCTGGCGTCTCCGAGACGCTCGAGGGACGCCCAGGCGTCTCCCTCATCTCAGGACGGGGGCCAAGCTCGCGAGGCGGCTCGTCTCCAATCCTGCTCAGGAGGCTGGGCGGGGGGCCGTCCGGTTAATAAAAGGTTTTTTCAAAACCTCAAAAAACATCTAAACTAAAAAAATTATAGAAAATTTTTCAAAAACTCTTTTAGCAAATTTTTTCAAGAAAAATTTCGAAAAACTCTTTGCAGAATTTTTTATTTTTCCCAAAAAAGTTCTGTCAAAATTGGCTCAAATTTTTTTTTCAAGCTGCCATGAAATCATGATTTTTACAAAATCGCCCAAAACATTTGATGAAGATGCCCAGTAAATCTGAAAATACCCTTTCACAAATTGGCGCAAGCACAAACTTCAATCAGCAACCCATAAATCTTCCAAAATCTGGAGAAAAACTCCACAATTTTTCCAAGTTACCGATTCATCCCTAGCAGAGCCCGAATACGATTTGATACGTATCGGGTACATGATTCGGGTACAATACGCACTGGATTCGCCAAGATTCGTTTTTGCGCCTGCGGATTCGAGCTGGATTCGCCGAGCGCTTGCAGATTTGTCCAAGATTCGATAAAACGAATCCAAGGCGAATCCACGACAAATCCAATCCACGGAAAAAGGCCTTTTTTTAGCATTTTTAATTCATTTTTTTTACCGAATGTTGACTGTTTAATATTTTAATAATCATTGCAACCCTAATTCGTCCCTCCAAACACACTAAATAGGTAAAAACAATCTCATTTAACAATTTGTGAATGAAAAACAAGTTTTTTTGCCTCCATTGCTGAACTTTCTCTCTTGCTTGCACAAGCTTGAATAGACTTGAAGGTTGATCGTTGGTTGTTCAAAGTTGATTGTTGTGCTATTCCTAAGCACTTGCAAGTGTCCGTTCATTGCCAAGAAGATTGTAGAGCAAGATTTCTTCAAAAGAGGTAGGTTTCTTTGAAGTTTTTTTATTTTTTTCTTACATTTTTTTTAACAAATGAACTATTTTGTTTTGTTTTTATTGTTTTGTTGATTGTTCTCATTCTTTTAAGTTTTTTTGTTTCAAATTTCAATACCAAAATTATTTCAATTTGTTGTGCCTTAGGTATTACAATGGCATCCAGTTCTTCCTCAAGCCAATCTCGTTTCAAAATAAATGCAACCTCTCCCCTTTGGAAATATGTAGAAATGGTTCAACAATGTCCAGGTGGTGGAGTATTTATTTGGATTTGTGGTCATTGCAAAGTTCAATATACGAGCTCATATAGTCAAGTGAGAGCCCACTTGTATAAGATCCCTGATAATGGCATCAAACCTTGTCCAGGACCTCCTTCTGGTGATGGCAAAGGCCTTCCAGATGATGTAGTGTTGAAATATATTGTTGAGCAAGAAAAATCAGAGCATACAGCTAGTAGTCTTAAAACAAGCCATCCTTTGAGGAAAGGATCTCGATCCATGAAACCCCCTACACCACCACCTACTTATATTCCGCCTACACAAAGCCATCCATTTATGAACATCCCTCAACAACAAACCGTGCCCTCATCAAATAAAAGACCTAAGGGACTGTTGGAAGCTTCATTTCAAAATGAGGCAAGAGATATTGCTGATCAAAACATAGCAAGATGTGTCTATGCCAATGGATTGGCATCCAACGTTGTTCGTTCACCATATTGGCAAAAAATAGTGAAATCTATTAATGAGGCTCCAAAGGGGTATAAGGGCCCAGGTTTTGAGAAAGTGCGTTGCACCTTATTGAAGAAAGAGGTGAAACATGTAGCAGACTCATTGAAGCCCATAAGGGATTCATGGATCGAAATAGGGGTGACCATCGTTTCTGATGGATGGAAAGATGCGAAAAATCGCCCATTGATCAATGTTATTGCCGTGTCCCCTAAAGGGGCAATGTTTTTGAGAGCAGTGGATTGTGAAGGACAGGTGAAAGATGGTCCATTTATTGCTAACATCCTTTGCCAAGCTATTGAAGAAGTGGGCCATCAAAATGTTGTGCAAGTTGTAACTGACAATGCCAAAAATTGTAGGGCTGCAGGGTTATTGATTGAGGAGAAGTATCCCCACATTTTTTGGACACCTTGTGCTGTCCACTCCCTCAATCTAATGCTACAAAAAATTGGATCCAAAATTGAGTGGATCAAACAGTTGTATGCTGAGGGCGAAGACATCGAAATGTTTGTCACCAACCACCATATGACACAAGGAATATTCAGACAATTCTCAAAATTGGAATTGTTGAAGGTAAGTTAATTCTCAATATTTTTAAATTTTAAATTTTCATTTGATTTTAAATTTTGATTTTGTAAAGTATTTATAAATTTAAATTATATTTTTATTTTTATTTTGATTTCCAAACAGGTTGTTGAGACCCGTTTTGCATCCAACACAATTGTGTTGAGGCGACTTATAAAGGTTCGTGAGGCACTTTGTACCATGGTAATCAGCCCTAATTGGTCCATATGGAGGCAATCTAGCGGTGAAAGGGCAAATAGGGTCAAGCAAAGGATCCTAGATGATAGTTGGTGGGATCGTGTTGAGTACCTAGTTAGTTCACTGAGCCTATATTGAGCATGATCCATTACACAGACATGGATAGACCTTGTTTGGGAGAAGTATATGATGGTATTGACTCAATGATTGAGAATATGAAAACCATCATCAATGCAAAAGAGGAAGATCCTAAAGAAAAATTCTTCAAAGAGCGACAGGAAATCATGGTTGATAGATGGAACAAAATGACCACTCCATTGCATCTTCTCACTTTTGCATTGAGTCCCAAATATTATAGTCCTGAGATACTTTTTGCTTCACCAAGAGTTGCTCCATATAGGGATGTTGAAGTGGGTCAAGGGTACAAGGCAGCACTTCGTAGAATCTTCAGTGATCGTGACCAACGTGATCGACTGAGGGCTGAGTTCATGGCTTTTGCATGCTCCAGTACTGTTGATCAGAATATGGATGCTCTTCGAGACAAGGCCGGGGTGGATGCTCATAGTTGGTGGTACTTCCATGGGCAAGAATACATGCACCTCCAACCTATTGCAATTAAAATGTTATCCCAAGTAAGTTTTATATTTTGTAATTTTTATTTTCATTTTTAATTTTTATTTTTATTAATTTTGTAACTCTTAACTATTTAATTTGGTCTTAATAGGTTGCTAGTTCATCGGCTTCTGAGAGGAATTGGAGCACATACTCCTTCATCCACTCAATAAAATGCAATAGGCTACATTCAAAAAAGGCGGAGGACTTGGTGTATGTGCATTCAAACTTGCGCCTCCTTACACATAAGCAAAGTTCCTACAAAGAAGGAGACACAAGGAGGTGGGATATTGAGCCAGAGTAGCTTGACTTGGATGCTTCCACAAGTCACTTAGCTGCACTTGATATTGATGATGACTATGAGCCTGAAGCAGCTACTGAGTATGAGAGTGGTAGTGTTAGTGCTAGTGGCAGTGCTTGTGCGAGTGCCACTAATGTTGTTTGTGGTTCTACACAAAATGTATCATCTAATGATGTTGATGATGCTGCTTTTTTTGATGAGCCATATGATTCAGATTGATCATTGATCAATAATAGCTGATTGTAAACACTTGACATTTTATGTTTGAACTTTAATTTATAATTTTATATCATGACATTCGACTTTTGAGTATCACTAATATTTTAATATTTGACTATGAAAGTGGTGATGTATTTTTGCTATGTTATTAGACTATTAATATGGTGGTGTATTCTAAACTCAATTACTGTTGCAAATATGTATATATTTCTGATTTTTATATGTTTTTTGTATTGCCGAATCCAAGCCATACCCAACCCCAAAAAAATTTTTAGCTGAATCCCGTACCGAATTCACGTACCCGTACCCGAATCCAAAAACGAATCTGTAACTTAGCAATTTTTAGGTAAACGCCAACCAAAAAAAGAATATGCCCAACAGCCACAAACCAAACCAAAAATCTGGAGAAAAACTCCATATTTTTAGATAAACCTGCATTTTTCAGGTCGCGATTTTACTGAGATTAGAAACCCTTGACGCCAACAAAGGAAATGTGATTTTGCCCTTTAAAAATCCGCGAATTTTCCAAAGAAAAAATCCATGCGATTTGCAAACTTTCTGAAAAAAGAATTTCTCCTTCAAAATTTTGCTTGAAATTTTTTTCTCAAAAAAACCCACATCGGCTCACTAGAAAACTTAAAAATTTCTTCGATTTTTATTTTTAAAAAAAACATCTAAGAAATTTTGAAAAGCTAATCAAGTTCAAACTTGAGCTCTGATACCATGAAAAGATAATTGATATTCATAATTACTTGATTACAAGAGGAGACGAAACTCGAAAGCTCCTTATATAGAAAAGTACAAGACGATGTTTCTAAAAAGAAACCATTGTTAACAGAAGCTAACTAAAACAAAAAACTGAAAGATACTAAAACAACTAAAGCGTAACTAAAGTTACAAAAGACTAACTAAAGCTAAGATGACCAATAATATTACATTTAATATTTTAATAAAAAATGTGTTTTGTGTGACATTGAAGAAGAATTTGCTGCTCACCTTTTCTTCCAATGTCCCTTCACCTTACGTATTTGGGAACATTGGTGGCAGATCTGGAATCAGCCTGTCATTCATGCTACTTGTTTGAGTTCTAGGTGAGCATGGGTCAGCCACTTTCTTTGTCTTCTTTTATCAATGTCACCTAGGAGCTTGGTCCTATTTTTATCCTTATATAGATCTGGCTTGAATGGAAATCTCAAATTTTCCAAGGTCACTCGAGTCTCATCTCACAAATATGGCAAAAGGCCATGGATTTTGTTAAGGAAATCATTGGTGCCAAATGTTCAATGGTTGAGACCTTGTCACTCTCTAATCTTCAACTTTCAACAAGTCTAGAGCTACATTACGTTGTTGCTCTCTTTTGTTGCTCTTCCCCATCAACCTTGTCACTCTCTAATCTTTAACTTTCAACAAGTCTAGAGCTACATTACGTTGTTGCTCTCTTTTGTTGCTCTTCCCCTACTCAATAGGTTCCTAGAAAGGTGAATAGGGTTGGTAAATAGGCCAAGTTTCTTTAAAATAAATACTAATGGCTCTTATCATGGCAAACCAAGTGCTATCAAGCTAGACCTTTTGGAAGAAGAGTCTGTTTGCTTTTTCTTCTCTACTGCTATGGAGGTCAATACCAGCAATTAGATGAAAGCTCATGCCATTCCTTTGGCTCTTGGAAAAGCTTGCAAGATGGACTAGAAAAAGATTATTTGTGAAACGAATTCCTCAATCATGGTTTCCCTTTTGAATAGAGCGAGGACCCATGAGTCCTCTTGGCAACTTTAGCTGAGCAAATTCTTCATCTTACTCCTAAATTTGAAGCTATTTCCTTTGTTCATATACCCAAGGAATAGAACTCGGTTGTGGATTGCCTAGCCAAATGAGCTTCTAAGGAAAATTGCAATTGGAGTGTCTCTCTAAGTGGAGGTCCTTGTCTACTGCAAAATCCTCTCAACTTCTCCAACTTGTTCACAATGATCAAATTTGACCCTCCCCTTTCTACCTTGCGACAAATCAAGCTCTTTGATTGCCACTCTACTTGGAATTCTTCTTCAAAGAGCCTCTATTGGTACTATAGCCTTCTTTGGCTTCTTAGGCACACTCGTTATCTCTTTCTCTCTAGCTTGGCAGGAATTCATTTTTTCAAGGATTATGGTTGTTAAAGAGGCCTTTTTGGGGATGGAGTAGTGGAAAACTTTTCTGGGTTTTTTCTCTTCTTGCTTTATTTATGGCTTTGGCCACTTACAAATCTCCGTGTTGTAAAATGTAATGGGTTTCTTTTAGTATAATTCTCCTTTTTGCCAAAAACGAAAAATGGAAGCACAAACAAGTGACATCATGCATTTAGTTTGTAAAAACAGAGAAAATTCAATTTATACCAGAGGAAAGAAACAAAAGCTGAAAGGGGCAAATTATGTGTATCTGATTGTAAATTAGCATTTTGCGCCAGAGAAAGGCAGCATAACAATGACGAAAAGCAATCAATCCAAAGCAAGAACAAGAATAACAATAAAGATACACAAATTCAAATGGGAATCATCCATTAAGTTTGTAATAATCACAATAAGAAAGGCATTATTTTATACCAGCAAAACTGCACTATGATTACCACAGACTAAAAACAGCAAGAAATCTGAATACCTTTAAAATATCAAAATCATTAAAAAAATGGCCATGGAGAAGCACAAATTGAAAACAAAATTATCCGTGCACTTTCTAAACATGAAAGCAACCTCGTTTTGCACTAGAGAAAGGGCAGCATTTCAACAGTAAGAAAACAAAAGGATATCACTATACTTTTCTCATAACTATAGATGAAAAACAACAACGAAGGATTATTAATTGAAAACAAACTGATCTTTTTTTTGTAGAAATAAAAATTTGGAGGTCCCTGTTTTGGAACAGAGATATTGTGGCACCAAAGCAAATCAAAACCATACCACAGTTAAAAACAGGAGAAGGAAAAATTAAAATTAAAATATTTATTTACTGCATTAAAACTGATAATAATGAACCATTACCATTATACACCCGAGAAACAGAAGCACGATAATGATAAAATATTCCTACAATCCAAAACATGAAATGGTAACTTTAAATCAAAGATGTACCACAACAAAAGAAAATAGAAATAAGATAAAAATTACAAACTCAAACACAAATTATCATTTAGTTTGTAAACCTCAAAATAATAAGGTTATTTTTCAGCACCAGAAGAAAAAAATCTAGTCACAATTAACTGTAAAAATGAAAATCTTTACACAGTAACAACAAAAAAGTAAATATTCAAGGAGAAATTATCCACTAATTTGTAAAAATGACAATAAGGAATCTACTGTTTTACAACAGAGACATATCAATATTAAATTGTAAAAACATGTCAACAAGACGTTATACCTTTTAAACATCAAATACGTACCAAAATAAAAAAAAAGAAACACAGATTCAAAGTGAAATCATGAATTAAGCTTTTGTACAACTGTAAATAGTAAATACAACTTAAGTGTTTGCACAAGAGAAACAAACAGATTTTGAATGGTAAAGAACCAACTGACTCTAACCAGAATAACGCAAAGAAGCATAAATTCAAATTGAAATCATGAATTAAGCTTTTGTAAAAAATGAAAATCGCAAAATTAGCATTTTCCGCTACAGGAACATAAGTATTCAGATGTTAAAATAACAACAATAAAGGGTACGTTCAAACACAAAGAAGCACAATTTCAAAGTGAAACCATAAATTAATCTTTTGTGAAACAGCAAATAACGCTTCGGCGATATGCATCAGAAGGAACAGCAGTATTTATATGGTAAAAATACAACAATTCACACTATTATACCAGAAACACAACAAAGAAGCACGGCGAAACCATGAATTAAGCTTTTTTTTCAACTGCAAACATCAACTTCAGAATTTTGCACCGGAAAAACAGTTGTATTCGAACAATAAAAATTGACAATTCACTCTATCATATAAGAATTACAACGAAGAAACACAAGTTCAAAGTGAAATCATGAAAGTTTTACATTACAACTGCAAATAACAGCGGTGCCATTATGCAAAAGATAAAGAAACAACAACTTGCTCTATCATTCCAGAATAGCTTCAACGAAGCACAAATTCTAAGTGAAATCATAAATTAAGATTTTGTAAAACTAAAAATAACGAAGTTACAACTTGCTCTATCATTCCAGAATAGCTTCAACTAAGCACAAATTCTAAGTGAAATCATAAATTAAGATTATGTAAAACTAAAAATAACAAAGTTAGCTGTTACATCAGAGAAACGGCAATATTTAAATAGCAAGAAAACAGCTACTCTCTCTACCTCTGAAACAACCAAACCATAACACAAGAACAAGCACAAATTCAAATACAGTTTTATTCAGAAAAAAACTCTTCCTACACATAAGGGGCAGTGGAAGCTTGATGCTACTGTTTGACACCAGAGGCGAACAATATATGTATATGTGAAAAATTCAACAAACAATCACAAATACCTTTAAAACTTCGGCCTCAGAGGAAAGCCCGTGCGGCAAATTCTCCAACTCTGTCACACGGTGCGCAAGCCTGACCGGCAATTCCTTGTGCAAAAACTGCGCCGAAAATAGCATATAATTGTCACTCAGATGCGAAGCAAACTCCATCATGTACTTTAAGCTAACACCTGTCTGCTTCATCAGGCTGCATTTCTTTATCTCCTCGGCCAGACTGCGTTCAATGGCCCGCCTGGCCGTAGAGGCCAGGTTTGGCAAAGCCATGCCAGATCGCCGGTTCGATCCACACCACCTCCAAAGAACAAAGGAGAAAGAAAACAAATAAAAAAACCCTTGTAAACTTCAGTCACCGAAAATATTCATAAAATTCACTGGCCATTGTGATCCAAGCTTAGAATCTTCTACGGCAGGAAAACTGTGCGGGCGTGTCGACAGAAAAGGGGGTTTTTTTTTTTAATGTATTTCTTGTTTCTCCTTGTTTCAACAAAGTCAAGGATTCGAATCGCAGCCACACAAAAAACACAATGCGAAATTCCACTATCTTCGACAATTTTGGTAATCTACTTCAACAGAGAATTTACTGCAAAACCAAACAAATTTTCCGTTTCGTCCGTCAGAAAATAGATGACATGGCATAGTAATGTCTGCAAAATCAATAGAGGCTCTCGGTGTGTTTGCTTTCAAGGTATGACGTGGCAAGATCGATAGCGGAAAGGGCGGGAAGGAATCTGATCGGACGGTAGTGTTGAAAATGACGTAGTGGTCGTTAATACCCAAGGATTTCGTTTTCTGTGGGACCCACGAGATGTGGATCGCGTGAATCGTCGTATCATCCGAAGATAAAATGCGGGTTTTGTTGCTAATGATTATTTTAATCTATGTAGCTTTATTTGGATGTATTTTAAGTCTTTTTATATAATTTTTTTGTGATTTTTTTTATTCTGACAAGGGTTCTTCTCTTTTCACGTGAACCTGATACGGAATCCAATTCCACCTTCATTTTCATTTGTCTTTTCTTTGAGCACTTTCTCGCTGTTCGGCATTGCTTAAAATAGAATATCATACAAGGCTTCCTTTGTATTGTTGAATTTTTTTGGTTATATTACTAGAGTATATTTAGGATGAAGGGATAAACATACCTCATGTGGAAAATACTTTCTATTTAGGAAGGGATTCTTTATGTGGAAAATATTTCTTATTTATTAAGGGATAAACATGTCAATAGAATGACAATTATTTTTTTAGTATATTTATTCAGTTAGAAGTCTATTGAGAAGATAGAGATGATCATCATTTTTTTGAATATGAAAAGGATTGAAATGCAAAAGATCAAAATGATAAGATTGCTTGTCCCATAAGTTATTTTTAACCTTGTAGACATTAAAAACTATTCATTCATTCAATAATAGAGTATTAATATATTTATTAGATACATCTTTATTTAGTTAATCATTATATAAAATTAAAAAATTAAGCAACAATCTTATAGTCTATGATTTATTTATGTTGTAGAAACGGAAGTGTAAAACCCACAAACTTAAATAATTGCAACACAAGTTAGATGCAAATAAATACAGAAGATAATAAAATGGAATAACATAATAATAAACAAGACACAGGTTTACGTGGTGAAACCTTGACAATATGCCAAGGAAACATCCACAAGGCAAAGTATCGGTATTCTTATTGCTCAGAGAAATTGATTACAAATTTCATATAGCTCTTCAATTGCAATTCATTACAAATTAATTTTACCTTCAAGACAGCAAGACATGTATATAATATCTTCAGCTTGTGTCAAACTTAGAAAAAACCAACTTTGTTTTTATTGCTTTGTTTTTCTTGTTTTATCTTTTCCAAAGATAAGATTTTCCAAAGATAATATTTTGCTTTAATTCCTTTATCTTTTCCAAAGATAAATTCTTGTTTCTTTCTAATTTATTGTTGTCATATCCAACAACCTCCACCTTGACAACAATTTACTAATACTTGTCCATGCCCATTCATCACCTTTTCTACAAGCCGAGAGAAGTCAAAAACCACTTCAACTTCTCTTGTACTAGTTTTGTAAACATGTCTACACAATATTTTAGTGTATGAACTTTCTCAAGAGCTCCTCCACCTCCATCAATAACTTGTCTACAAAATGGTATTTAATCACAATATGCTTAGTCCTACTGTGATAAGCTAGATTTTTAGTTAGATGTGTAGCACTTTGACTATCACAAAATACAATCACCTTGTCCTACACTTTTCCAAACTCACCCAAAAGACCCTTCAACCAAATTGCCTCTTTACAAGCATGTGAGACAGTCATATACTCTACCTCGATAGTGGATAAAGCAACTATTTCTTGAAGCTTTGACATCCAACTAATACGTCCTCCTATAAGAGTAAAGACATAACCTGATGTAGATCACCTTTTGTCCAAATCACCTGCAAAATTTGAATCAACATAACCACAAATTGAACCACTACAACCATCAAAGGTGATACAATAATCACTTGTGCCTCTAAGATATCGAAGCACCCATTTCATTGTTGCCCAATGCTCTTTACCTAGATTTTCCATGTATCTACTAACAACACCAACTGCATGCGAAATATCTGGTCTTGTGCATACCATCACATACATTAAACTTCTTACTATATTAACATATGGTACACGAGACATATAATCCTTCTTCTTTATTACTAGGACATAAACTTGAAGAAAGCTTAAAATGAGAAGCTAAAGGGATATTTACTGATTTCACATTCTTCATATTGAATCTTATGAGGATCTTCTCCACATACTTTTGTTACAATAACCAAAACTTATCATGTTCCTTGTCTATGCATATTTCCATTCCCAAATTTTGTTTGTTGCTCCTAGATCCTTCATATTAAAAGTCCTAGTCATCTAAGCCTTTAATCCATTGATCTTAACTATACTTTTGCTTGCTACAAGCATATCATCAACATATAATACCAAGATAATGAATAAACCATTTTTCAAACTTTTAAAGTAAACATAATGGTCATACTCACTCTTTTTAAAATTTTGGCTCACCATGAAGGAATCAAACTTCTTGTACCATTGTTTGGGTGACTACTTCAAGCCATACAATGACTTTTTGAGTTTTTAAACAAATTTCCTATTACAATCTTGAACAAACCCTTCTGGTTGTTCCATATATGTCTCCTCATCCAATTCTCTGCATTAAAATGATGTTTTAACATCTAACTCCTGTAGATTTTCAACTTCCACTATGTTTGATTTTATGAAAGGAGATGCATCAAATACATCTCTTCCAATGATGACTTTGTGGGTGGTAGGATCCCACAATCTGTATCCCTTGATTCCATCACCATAACCAACAAAGATATATTTCTTGGTTTTGGAGTCCAATTTAAAATACCCAAAACCATCTAAATGAATGTAATCTAGAATACCTTCACTTGTATGACTCTCTCCTTTAAAATTTTGTCTAGATTGCTTCCCATAAACATAATGCTTGCATAAATTCAAATTCAAAGATTTTAGATTTGGAAGTAACTTATGGTTCAACAATACCTTCAATCCTTTCTCACTCATATGACCCAATCATTGATGCCATAAATGAGTAGATTCATTTTCTTCCTTAGATACCACAGTCGCTTCATTTATTATAGTAGTCCCTTCTAGCTTGTAAAGGTTTCTAATATTTGTAGCCTTCATGACCACCAAAATGCCTTTGGACACTTTCATTGACCCACCTTAACTTGTAAATTTATAACCTCCAGAATCCAAAACTCCAAAGGAAATTAAATTATTTTTGAGTTATAGTATATGTCTTACCTTTGTTAATGTCCTCATAATACCATCAAACATTTTAATCTTAATGCTCTCAATCCCAACTATTTTACAAGACATTATTTCCCATAAGAAGAACATCGCCATCAATAGCTTGGTAAGAAGTAAACCAATTCTTATATGGACACATGTGATTAGAAGCACTAGAATCTAATAACCATTCCTCATGATACTATAATGAATTACAAATAGATAAAACTTCATCAATCGTACCTGAACTTTTCTCAACCATATTTGCTTCCTTTTTGGAGTCATCATTATCTTCTTTCCTCTCCCAACAATCTTTCTTGGGATGCCCTGATTTATTGCAGTACCAACATTTTCCCTTACCCTTTTTGCCTTTTGACTTAGATTTGGATGTACCTCTCAAATCTTACCCTTTTTCTATATGGATCGACCCCTAACCACCATTGCTTCTAATGTGGAGGTTTTTATGTTATATTTCCTTCACACCTCTTCAAACAAAAAAGCAACCACAACATAATCAAATTCAAGGGTGTCAGTTGTGCTAAAGCTAATAGAAGTGACCAAGTGATTCCAAGTTTTGGGCAATGAACATAATAACATAGTTTTCTTGTCTTCATCTTCGACTTTTACGACCATGCTAGCTAATTGACATATAAGAGTATTGAAAAAATTGAAATTATCAACAATTTTTATACTTTCTTTCATTCGCAAACTATACAGTTGCCTCTTCAAGTAGATTTGATTTGTCAAGGACTTTGCCATATAAAGACTCTTCATTTTACTCCAAAATCATGTTGCTGTTTCCTCTTCAATAATATTGAAAAGAATGTCATCTACTAAACACAACCAAATTGCGCTAAGAGCTCTTGTATCAAGATCCTCCCAATCCTCATCAATCATTTTTATAGATTTCTTTGACTTTCCAACCAACGCTTTGTGCAATCCTTGTTGCACTAACAAATCACGCATCTTGAGCTTCCATAGCTCAAAATTATTCTTCCCATTGAATTTCTCCACCTCGAACCTTATATTTGAAACCTTTACAATTTGATGCTATAAAACAAACACCAAATCCTAACACAAATGCTGCAAAATAATTATTTTGATACCACTTGTTGTGGAAACAGAAGTGTAAAACCCACAAACTTAAATCATTGCAGCATAAGTTAAATGCAAAGAAATACAAAAGATAATAAAATGGAATAATAGAATAATAAACAAGACACATATTTACGTGGTGAAACCTTAACAATATGCCAAGAAAACATCCATGGGGCAAATTACCGGTATTCTTATTGCTCATAAAAATTGATTACAACTTTCACGCAACTGTTGCTCTTCAATTAAAATTCATTATAAATTAATTTAGCCTCCAAGACAACAAGACATATATAATATCTTCAACTTGTGTCAAACTTAGTAAAAACCAGCTTTATTTTTATCTTTTATTTTAAATCTTTATCGTTTCCAAAGATAATATTTTAGTTTAATTCCTTTATCTTTTCCAAAAGATAAATTATTATTTCTTTCTAATTTATTGTTGTTGTATCCAACAATTTAATAATTTAATAAATTTTAAAATGTTATTTATCCACCATTATATTGGTTTGTTGGAAATAATCAGTATATAAATAAAATTATTTTAAAATTTTATTACATGTTCAATGTTGATAAAATTTCAACTATATCAATAATTTAAGTCTTATTCAAACATTAAATCAAAGTTGAAATTTCAACTACATGTTCAATACATTAATTTCTTCTAATAAAATTTCAACTATTTTTTAGCACAAACATTTTTCCTTCTTTCATATGTAACCTAATTGTGCCAGCTCCCTTCGTCCTTTATTTGATTTCTGCTCTCATGCTAGTTGTGGTCATGTTGTGTTTGCTAATTGAGCTCCTACCCCTTTTCTAACCTCGTCGCTCCCCTCTTCATCCTCTCCTAGCATTCTTGCTCAATCGTCGAATGTCACAGATACCTCAAACTCCTATGCCAACTGTGGACCAAGCCATGCACTTAAAAATTTTCCAATCTTATCTAACATAAATTTTCTTATGTGTATGAACATCGGATATCCTGTAATATAATCCATAAATTTGTTTACTGCATATACCACTGCCAACATTTATTTTTGTCACTGTGTAATTAAGTTCTGCCCCTTGTAGATTTTTACCAATATAATATATATATAATACTCCTTGTTGTCTTCCTTCTACCCAAGTACAACTCCTATAAAAAAATTAGAAGCATCTATATGGATATGGAAAGGTAAGGTCCAATTTGGTCCTCTCAAGATAGGGGTTTTAGTCAATGTTGCCTTGAGTGTTGACAAGTAACTGTCCATTCAAATTCTACATCTTTGGACAATAAAACAAATAGTGGGGCTACAAGTTTGCTAAAATCTTAGATGAATCTCCTATAATACCTAGCATGTCCTAGGAAACTTCTAACATCTTTTTGTCTTTGAGACACAACCCGAGTGTTGAAATTACTTCAATTTTCTTGGGGTCCACTTGAATTCCTTCATTTGACAAAAAATGTCCCAATACAATCCCTTATGTCATCATCATGAAATATTTTTTATGACTCATGGATAATTTGTGTTCATGAAACCTTTTTAGCACCTTCTTTAGATTGTCTGCTAATGAATCTAGAAAGGAGAAGTACTTTTTTCCCGCTAATGAATCGAGCACTTGGTCAATGAAGGGGAGTGGAAAGTGGTCCTTTTTAACATGCTAATTGTTCATGCAATTAAATTTCCTAAGTTTTCACTTTCAAGTAAATAATCTATGTTTCTTAACCATTTCCATAAAAAAAATATTTTCCAAAAGAGAACAAATGAACATATAGGACATAACAAATTCCAAATATTTGATTTCATTACAAATATAATATTCCACATATTACAATATTCCAAATATTGTATACAAAATACATGCATATCTCAAGTGAGCTTCAAAGCAATAGATATAGATGGTTCGGAAATCTCCTTTCAAATCTTGGTGGCTAGCTAAGGAGGAGAAGCATCACTCAAGCACTTTTTTGCCAACCACAGACTCAAATGTGGTCCCCCACACATCTATCATCTGATAGATGGCCCTACACCTCAATGAAGAGATTGGTGGAGTAACCTCATAACGACAACCACTCTTAGCTCAGTGTTGTGCCCTGCATAACTAGAACTTGTAGACACTACAATCCTGAACTAGCATGCATAAAAGGAACACGATGAATTGACAGTGGATCCAAATACAATCACACTACTTTGGCCAAAGTATTCTCACTCAGTATCTCGAGTGACATTAATTCTATTCACATACACTACTCTAGCTAGATTTGACTCCAGGCCATTAAAACTATGCATAGATAATTTCCTTCAATAGGTAGTCAGTAACCTCAAAAATATCCTATTCCCTTTTCTCAAAACACAACGGTATCTCTACCATCAAAGCATAAGTTACCCCCTTCAATGGTTATTCTAATCCCAAGTATAACATATGAGCTTTCTAAGTCTACAAATTAACTTTGCATAAAATAACTTAACAAGCTATTCCCATTTCATCAATCTTAGTATGTAATACTATAGATGATATTCAATCTCTCCTTAATATGGATTAAGTACAAACACTTATAAGGAAATCATATCAATAAGTATTTTTCTTTCCTACAAGCAAATAGATTATTACTCTATTTCAAGCAAACCAATGCAATTTCCAATTTAAACACACAAGGAAATCAATATTTCACATAAAAGATCAAACATGAAGAGAATAGAATCTCATGCCTATTAATCAATTATTACAATTAACTCACTATATCTCAAGCTTGGCCCCCTCTTTAAATTATCTTAGCAACAAATACCTCTCAAACTCTCTCACTAAATTTCCTCACAATAACTCTTAGCAAAATAAGAATTCTCTCAATGAAAATGTAGCAGAATGGAGTAGTGCAAAGATGCATAGAAGAAGTGTATCCAAATGAGGTGAGAATGCCACTTATTTATACTCAAAATCCAACATCTATAGGCTTCAAACAAGGCTCATGATATGACACTTCTCAGCCCAATACCATTGACTCAACTTAAAAATAAAAAGGTGGTGGATTCCTTATCTCAATACTCACTCAATCAGGATAGTAGATCGACTCAATGCTTGCCACAACAGTTTGACTGGTTCATAAAGCACGTGCTTCAATCTATAAATCAACTTACAAGCTAAAAAGACTTCTAAAAGAAACACATAATTCATATTATGGTGCCAACTATTCATCACATTTCCTATTTACAAGATTGTTGTCAAAACAAAGGAATAAGTCAAACTCTATTTGGCTACATTTCACATAGTCGACTTGGTCCAAGACATAGCAATTGACACATTTCAATGAATTGACCTCCTTCATTATAGTGCAACTTATTCTTTGACTCAACACGTTACATCTTATAGTGTGCAACACTTTATCATTGTGTTCTATAAACTTTACACAACAGTTTTAATACTTATGTATTTCCATCACCTATTATCAATAATGATAAATATGGTTTAATACTTAGCATTGTGTTGTTAAATGTAGTGCTACATTCACATTAAATTGACCATGGCTTATATTCCATAAATCGGCCATTACTATATATATGTATATATATATATATAACATTAATAAATAGCATTTAATGTTATCTATATAACATTAATAATATCATTTAATGTTATATATATATATTTATATATATTCCTTTACAAATAAGTTTGTCCAAATATTCCACTTTATATTCGAATGAATTAGATCAAGTTAACATTTCATATGTATCAATATTGTTTGTGTGTGAATATATATATATTCATATATACGTACATATATGTATATCGACATATTCGTATGGACATTCCCATTTGTCAACACATACGTGTATATTGACATGTGTATACATATGTATATATCTCATATACATATGTATTCAATTATACAATCACACACGTAAACAATTTATATCTTATCGATAGGTACATATACATGTGATGTATATGTGTATATACATACATGTCCCATTGTCCTCTCAATATCACCATGCCCATGAGAAACCCATCCATGAGTGTGCATAGGTACGTCTACCTACATACTCTCATTCACGTATTATCTCACGTGTATGGGTTATCGTCGACATACACATGTATACAAATATATACATTCTATGTAAATATATCTCATAATTCAAGTATAGTAATATGAAGAACTCACATGCACCAAGCACTTAACCACAATCCAAGAATTCTCTTAATAGAAATCAAGATCCTTCCTAATGTAAACACATCATACTAAAGGATGACTAACCAATTCCCAAAACTATGACTTGATTCAACTATTCTATAAGTGAGTATGTGTATGTAAGATCAATTAGGTTTCGTTACAGGTTACCCGACTAAGTTCTTCTCCTAAGTGATACTTCCCCTCACTTTTGGAGGATTAATATTGAACCTACATCCAAATTAACACATTTTCATGGTAGTCAATAGTTCATCAAAATAGGCATTTACATTATACTTTTTAGTTAGAATATCAAATTCAATAATCACTCATTCTAGATATCCATTCCATTGTATAACATCAAATGAAGTAAACATTCATTCATAATTTTCCAATGATTTAGATAAACAAAGTACAACCATACATATATTTTCCATTTAGAATTCCAAATACATTCACATATGTAATAATTTACCCTAACATAGTAATAGTAAATAAGTAAACACACAATGGGGTGTAACATACTCCCCTCTTGTGAATCATCATCCCTAGTGATTTTATGTAACAAACATAAACAAAACAAAACAAACAAAACATTGTTTTTCAAGCACTTTCAAAAGCATGTAAGACATGTAGAAACTTTTTCTCTATCTCAACATAGTCTTCCTAAGTGGCATAATCTTCTACATATTGGTCCCACTGGACTTTGCACTACAGAACCTCCCTGTTACGCAAGCGAAGCTTACGTGTTCTGAGCACCTTGATAGGCTCGATTGTTACCACTCTAGGATCCTGTACCTATAAAGCATTCCAATCAATTACATGATTATCTCTTGGTATATACTTCTTTAAGTAAGAAATGTGAAGGACGTTATGTATCTAGGCAAGAGTTGGTGGCAACGCAATTCGGTAAGCTACCAAATTCACTTCCTCAAGAATCTCAAAAAGACCTACATAGCATGAGCTAGTTTGGATGACTTTCCAAACTTGATGGAACTCTTATGAGGTTTTACCCTTGACAACACCTTATCACCTACTGCAAAATTCCTAGGTGCTCGCTTTGCATCCGCATAGCTTTTCTGTCATTGGCTTTAGCTAGACTTTGCTTAACAGTTCTAACATGTTCCTCCATTTTAGCCAACCTCTCTAGCTCAAGACTCACCCTATCCTCAATTTTATCCCAACTTATAGGGGTTTGACACTTTCGACCATATAATGCTTCAAAAGGAGCCATTTTTATTACAGAATGGTAGGAATTGTTATAAGCAAATTCCACTAAAGGAAAGTAATCTTCCCACTTGTATTGTTGATCCAAGCAATACATTCTTAGTAGGTCTTTAAGTACTCGATTCACCCTTTTTTTTTCCATATATTTCTAGATGATATGCTAAACTTATATTTAGTTGAGTCCCAAGTGCAAAAAATAAGGTTTTCCAAAACCTTGAGGTCACACATACATCCCTATTAGAGATAATCTTCTCAGGAATTCCATGCAATCTAAACACCTCTTGAATAAAAATTTGAGCTATGACAGGAGATCCATTAGTTAGATTACCAAGTATGAAATATGCTACCTTAGTAAGCTTGTCCATTACAAGAATGGCATTGTGCTTATTCCTTGAAATAGGTAATCCTTGCACAAAGTTCATACTAATGACTTGCCACTTACTCTGGAATATCATGTGGGTATAGTAATCCCACAGAATGATGATGTTCAACTTTCACCCTTTGACATTCTAAGCACTTAGCCACAAATATAGCAATTTCCCCTTTCATCCCTTTCCAAAAATATAATGGCTTCACATCGACCAACATTTTTGTGAGTTAGGCACATACATTCTCCCCTTATACTTTAACAATCCATTGGGTTCAAAATGAAATCCTTCATACCTTGCATCTTGCAGATTGCTTGTGAGTGCTTGCTTAACTTGCATGTAGTACTCATCCTCCTTACATTTCTACAATACTTTACTTTTAAAGTTGGTTTGGATTGTCGCTATTGATCCAATATGACGTCTATGACTTAGGGCATCAACGACCCAATTTATGTAGCTGATATTAAATTCATTATTAGATATCAAATCCAACCATCTTCTTTTCCATTCATTCAGATTAGGTTGAGTAAATAGATATTTCAAACTATGATGATCGGTTTTCATCTCAAAGGGCTTTCCCAACAAGTAATGCCTCCACATCTGTAATGCATGAACCATTGTTGCTAACTCTAAATCACCTAATTCATAATTTTGTTCATAGGGTTTCAACTTCCTTGATTCATAAGCAATTACTTGTCCTTCTTGCATTAGAACTCCACCTAATCCTTCTCCTAATGTATTTGTGATAATAGTGAAGTCACCATCAGGATCGGGTACTTTCAAAATTGGAGCAATAGTCAACTTCTCCTTGAGTAGATCAAATGTTGCTTGGCATTTTTCCATCCACTAAAACTTCTTCCCTTTCCTCTGCAAAGTAGTAATTGGAAAGGCCATTTTGGAGAATTTTACAACAAACTTCCTATAATATCCCGTCAAACCCATAAAACGTCTTACCTCAGAGACATTTTTGGGCACTAGTCATTCTAGCACTACCTTGATCTTGGCTGGATCGACTAAGATACCATCAGTTGAAATCATGTGTCCAAGATATTATACTTTCTTCTAAAATAAGGTACATTTAGAGAGTTACCCATACAACTTATGTTCTCTCAATCATTGTAGAACTATCTCCAACTACTTGCAATTATCCTCTTCATTCTTTGAATAAATTAGGATATCATCCAAGAAAACCAAAACAAACTTATCTAGGCAATCCCTAAACATGTTGTTCATTAGGCTCATAAATGTTGTCGGTGCATTAGTAAGTCTAAATGGTAGAACTGTAAACTTATAATTCCCATATTTGGTTTTGAAAGTAGTCTTGAAGATGTCTTCATCTTTGATTCTTAATTGGTGGTATCCTAATCATAGATCAATCTTAGAAAACACAATAGCTCCTCACATTTGATCAAAAAGGTCATCAATGTGTGGTAATGGGTACTTGTTCTTTACTGTAGCTTTGTTAAGAATTTGATACTCTATGCACAATCGCAATGTACCATCCTTCTTCTTCACAAAGATTACTGGCGCTCCATAGGGTAATACATTGGGCCTTATCAATCCCTTAGATAATAATTTATCTAATTGTGCCTTAAGCTCCATTAACTCAGTTGGTGTCATTATGTAAGGCACTTTGGAAATAGGTTCCAATCTAGATACTATATCTATGGAGAAATCAAATACGCTTTTCGATGGTAGTCTAGGTAGTTCCTCTAGAAACATATCTGAAAACTTTTGTAAGACAGGATATCTTTCCATATACGTCTCTTCAGTTTCTATCATTTCACCTTCTTCCATCTCTTGGCAATCTTGTGACTCATAGTTGACAATACCATCCTAAAAAATATCTTCCTTATATTCCTCAAGCTTTTTCATCTTTACTGCAAATAGATTGCATCCTTTCTTCTTAGCCCTAAGCAATTGCATAGGAGATATTTGATGCAACTTGACTTTCCTAGGTATCCCTTGCAATATCACTTGGTTACACAAATCATCCAAGCACTCTATTTTTTTGGAATGATAGTCCACCTTAGCTCTATGCTTCCAAAGCCAGTTCATTCCTAGGATAACATCATAAGATCCTAAGGGCGCTACGTACAGGTTTACCTCCATAGAGAAACAAGTTAGTTCAATCCTAGCTTTGAACAAATATTGTTCCACCATTGCTCTTGTCTGGTTTACATATTCTACAACCCGTGACTTTTCCATATAACCAACTTTCCTAGATATTTGTTTTTCTATTTTAGGTGAAACACAAATTTCAATAGCTCCAATATCTATAAGTATGGAAATAGGCAAACTAAATAAACTACCTAGAGTCTCCACTAGAGTAACTTGATACTCCACTTGACGATCATCCAAGGCAACATGAATCTTCTACTAGAATGCCATTTTTTGGGAAGGAATTGGATTTCCATAAGGTCGTGACCTAGAAGTCTTATTAGGACAATTTATAGCAAAGTGGTATCCACCACATGTGGAACATTTTGTTGTTGGTCCTTTCTTCCTTGCACATTTACTAGGTTTATTGGCATTACTTCCAACATTGTTAGCATTACCACCATTAAAATTATTCCTTTTGTGTTCCCTCCTTGATTCTCTTCCATTATTTTGGGGTCCCTTTTCCCCTTGTTTCTAAAAATCTTGCACTCCTCAAACTTCCTTGGAGTTGGTTTAACTTGAGCTCTTGAAAACTTCTTACGATTCCTATTCTCTTAGCAGATGGAGATGGCTTTGAGCTTTTTCTCTTGCTTAATAGCCTTCTCATAAACTAGGTCCATAGTGGTTGGACCATGAACATCTACCTCACCACCAATCTGGCTATTAAGCCCCATAATGAATTTCTTTATGCAGAAATATTTATCCTTCTAATACATTGGTACATACCGTAATAGTTGGGTGAACTTTTCCTAATACTCATTTAATGGCATCTCTCCCTATTTTAAATTATAAAAATCAGTGATTTTTTTGTCGTAAAAGAGTTGAGGTAACCATATTTTCCTGAATATTTCGATAAACTCATTCCATGTAAGTTTTAAAGAACTAAGTTTGAGCTCCATTTCCTTATTCATCCACTAGTTAAAGGCTTCTCCCTCTAACTAATAGGCTCCCCGTACTATTTTTCATGACCTCATAATAGTTTCTAATCTCGAAATATTTTCCCATCCGAATCAACCATGCCTCAGCTTCTTCCTCGCTGGTGCTACCTTCAAATTTTGGTGGGGTTATTTTCCTCATGCCCCTAGAAAGTTCAATAGCTAAACGCTTCCTACTAGTTCCTTCGGATTGAGAGTGTGATTTCTCATTCTCATGTTCATGGGACTGAACATGATCATGAGAATTCTCTCCCTCATCTTCATTAACAAAAACTTCTTGTTGTATTCTATCTCTTTCCCTTACTTCCTGCTCAAGATTTCCCAACCTTGCATTGGTTTCGTGAATGATACCCAAAATTTGATCCAATTTAGCTTCAACACCCTCCGAACCTTGTCCAACTTCTTGATTCCCTCCAGGATTAGTCCTTTCTCTCAACATCCTTGCAAGAAAAGGATTATACCTTAAGGTTCATATTTATTAGATTCAATCATGTTCTTACTATTTTATGGATAACATTAAAATGAGCATTCATTTGCACATAAAAGAAATTTCACATAAGATTTGAGCACAATATTTTGATAAACACGTGATTTTTATTATTCAAAAGGATCTCAATATCATTTCAATTTACATAGAGTGGCTATTCAAGTAGTCAAGTGGAGAGTATCCCTCGGATTCGCTCTCTGACACATAACTCAATGGGTTATACCCCTCAAATTTTTGCTTATCTCTCATTTGCTCATATCTATCCAAAAATGGGTTGTAACCTTTGGATTTATCATCTGATACATAGCTATGAGGTAAATAATCCTTTGATTCATTACTTGAGGAAATTATAATCACTTTCGACATAGGAATGACTCTAGGGTCTCTAAATATGAATGTTGGACTGACACTCTCTTCTGAGGGCATATCCCTAGAAAGTGACAAGGAATCAGACTTTGTTGGTGAAACTAGAGGTAGATAGTTGAAATTGGCTTCCTCCTTCATCCTTCTCTTTACTTCACTAATCTGAGAAAGAGCGTGATTGAAAGTTTCAGTATTGCTTAACTAGACAACATTATCATAGTTGATAGCATCTATTGTATGAACAATAGCCTCTTTTTCCTTCTTGGCTTTCAAGTAGCGCTCATTCTCGATTATTGACTTCCTTGCAATTAACTTGAGATGCACCATCCTAGCACGAGAATTTTCCAAACATTAGTTTCATTCAATGTTGGATGGAAAGTATGGTGAGCACGTAGGTTTCAGAGCTAAACCTAATAGCTTTGATACCACGTGTAACATGCCAATTGTTCATGTAAGTAAATTTCCTAAGTTTTCACTTTCAAATAAATAAACTATGTTTCTTAACCATTGCCATAAAAGTTTTCTTTTTCAAAAGAGAACAAATGAACATATATGACATAACAAATTCCAAATATATGATTTCATTACAGATATAATATTCCACATATTAAAATATTCCAAGGATTGTATACAAAATACAAACATAGCTCAACCGAGCTTCAAAGCAATAGATATAGATGGTCCAAGAATCTCCTTTCAAATCTTGGTCACCAACTAAGGAGGAGAAGCATCACTCAAGCACTTTTATACCAACCACGAACTCAAATGCGACCCCCCACACATCTATCATCTAATAGATGGCCATACCCTTCAACAAATAGATTGGTGGAGTAACATCGTAACGACAACCACTCAACTTAGTGTTGCACCCTACATAACTAGAACTTGTAGACACTACAATCCTGAACTAGCATGCATAAAAGGAACATGGTGAATTGACAGTGGAGACAAAGGTAATCACACTACTTTGGCCAAAGTATTCTCACTCAGTATATTGAGTGACAGTCATCCTATTCACATACACTACTCTAGCTTGATTTGACTTTAGGCCATTAAAACTATGCATAGGTAATTTCCTTCAATAGATAGTCATTAACCTTAGAAATATCCTATTATCTTTTCTCAAAACACAATGGTATCTCTACCAACAAAGCATAAGAAAAGGCATAAGTTTCCCCCTTCAATGGATATTCTAATCCTAGGTATAACATATGAGCTTTCTAAGTCTACAAATTAACTTTGCATAAAATAACTTAACAAGCTATTCCCATTTTGTCAATTCTAGTATGTAATACTATAGACGATATTCAATCTCTCCTTAATATGGAGTAAGTACAAACACTTATAAGGAAATCATATCAATAATTATTTTCCTTTCATACAAGCAAATAGATTATTACTCTATTTCAAGCAAACTAATGCAATTTCCAATTTAAACACAGAAGACAATCAATCTTTCACATAAAAGATAAAACACGAAGAGAATAGAATCTCATGCATGTTAATTTCTTATTCCTATTGACTCACTAGATCTCAAGCTTGGCCCCCTCTTAAAATCAACTTATCAACAAATCCCTCTCAATCTCTCTCACTAAATTTCCTCACAATAACTCTTAGCAAAATAAGAATTCTCTCAATGAAAATGCAACAAAATGGAGCAGTGTAAAGATGCATAGAAGAAGCATATCCAAATGAGGTGAGAATTCCACTTATTTATACTCAAAAACCAGCATCTACAGGCTTCAAACAAGGCTCATGATATGACACTTCTTAGCCCAATACCATCAACGCTTAATAATAAAAAGGTGGTGGATTCCTTATCTCAATGCTCACTCAAACAAGATAGAAAATTGACTCAATGCTTGCCACAATAGTTTTAATGGTTCATAAATCACATACTTCAATATGGAAATTGACTTACAAGCTAAAAAAACCTCTAAAAGAAACACATAATTCATATTATGGCGTGAACTATTCATCACATTTCCAATTTACAAGCTTGTTGTCAAAACAGAGGAATAAGTCAGACTCTATTTGGTTGTGTTTCACATAGTTGACTTGGTCCAAGACATATAAATTGACACATTTCAATGAATCAAACTCCTTCATTATAGTGTGGCTTATTCTTTGTCTTGTCACGTTCAATCTTATAGTACACAACACTTTATCATTGTGTTATATAAACTTTACACAACAGTTTGAATACTTATGTATTTCCATCGCCTATTATCAATAATGATAAATGTGTTTTAATACTTAGCATTGTGTTGTTTAAATATAATGCTACATTCACATTAAATCAACCATGGCTTATATTCCATAAATTGGCCATTAATATATAATTATATATATGTTCATATATATATTAAAATTATAAATATCATTTAACACTATTTATATATATGTATATATATTCAAATATGTATTTATTTATATATATTCCTTGACAAATAAGTTTGTCCAAATATTCCACTTGATATTCAAATGAATGAGATCAAGTTAACATTTCACATACAATATTGTTTGTATGTATATATCTATATTCATGTATACATACATATACATATATCGACATACTCGTATGGACATTCCCATTAGTCAACGCATATGTGTATATCGACATGTGTATACATATGTATATATGTATATATCTCATATATAGACATTCAATTATACAATCACACACATAAATAATTTCTATGTTATCAATAAGTATATATACATACATGTCCCATTGTCCTCTTGATATCACCACGCCCATGAGCAACCCGTCCATGAGTGTGTGTAGGTACATCTACCTACGTACTCTCATGCATGTATTATCTCACGTGTATGGGTTATCGTCGACATGCACATGTATACATATATATACATTCTATGTATATATATCACATCATTCAAGTATAGTAATATGAAGAACTCACATGCACCAAGCACTTAAACACAATCCAAGAATGCTTTTAACATGAATCAAGATTCTTCCTAATGCAAACACATCATACTAAAGGATGACTTACCAATTCACAAAACAATGTCTTGACTCAACCATTCTATAAGTGATTGTGTATGTAAGCTCAGTTAGGTTTTGTTATAGGTTATCCAACCAAGTTCTTCTCCTGAGTGATACTTCCCCTCACTTTCATAGGATTTATTATGAACCTGCATCCAAATTAATACATTTTCACATGGTAGTCAATTGTTCATCAAAACAAGCATTTACATTATACCTTTCATAGTTAAAATATCAAATTCAATAACCACTCATTCCAAATATCCATACTATTATATAACATCAAATAGAATAAACACTCATTCATAATTTTTTGATGATTTAGATAAAAAAAAGTGCAACCATATATATTTTTCCATTCAAAATTCCAAATACATTCACATATACAATAATTTACCCTAACATAGTAATTGTAAATAGGTAAACACACAATGGGGTGTAACATCCTTCCTAGTTGCAGTATTTAATTTTCAGTATCTAAACATACTCTCCACTTTCCTCATTTATTTGGAACAATTACTAGAGGTGACACCCATTGATTATCAGGGATAGGATATATAAAGCCCATGTCATGTAATTTTTGCAATTCTATTTTAGCTATGTCTTTGACTGTAGGGTTCATTCTCCTTTGTGGTTGTCTTGTGGGTTTGAAACCATCATTGATGAAAATCCTATGCATGCACAATTTTGGCTCTATCCCCTTCATGTCATGATAATCTCATGCAAAGGTTTGTGTATGTGCTTGCAACATAGTTATTAGTGATGTTTGTTGTATATCAGTCAATTGATTGCTAACCTTTAATGTTTTACCCAACATGATTTCTAAAGTCTTGGATGTTGTTTGTACTGATGAAATGTCAAGTCCTGATATGTTTGGAATACATTGGTTTGGTAACAAATTGTGAAATATTTGGGAAATTGACTCAAGTGAACTGAGAGGGATAATATTTTTCAAAGGATCCTACAAACATTTCAAGCAGTCCTAATGTTGCAGGTCCCTACCATAATCATTTTGCATGATGTTTACTATTAAGTCATCTTCATATTGGTGTTCTAATAGCGGATTGTGTTAAATAGTAATCAAGGCTTACAAGGATTATTGGTCCTCCTCATCTAGGGAAGTCCAAATGGTTTGTTCTAGGTCTACATGTGGTTGGGCTGGTGGATAAAGGACTAATTTATTAGTCGCATTCCCATTAGAGATAATCATATTCCAAGATCTGTAGCCTATAATGGCATTTGTTGTTGCCAACCATGGTCTTCCTAATATGAGGGGGTAGCCTACAAAATTAGCCTTTGGTTGCAACACCATGAAATATGCAAGGTACTCCCATGAATCTAATGTTATCACCAAGTCCTTAATGATACCCTCAAGCTTGACTATGGACCTATCTGTCAATTGTAGAACAATGGGTGTAGGTTTGAGTTCTATCAACTATAACAACTTCATGGTTTATTTGGTCATTACATTGATAGCTACTCCCAAATCTATTAGGGTGTTCTTAATGAGAGTTCCATTTATCTTTACATCCACTATAGGAATCTCACTATCTACATACTTGTGAACAGTTAGGTTTCCAAGCATGATGCTTACAAGTTCACCTAAGAATTCCAAGGATATTTCCTCTTCATAGCTTTTTAAGGAAAATTTCTCTCAATGTTTTGGTGTAAATAAGAACCTCCTTAATGTCTTGGATAAGAGGTATTTTGATACAAACATCTTTAAGTTATCCCAACAGGTATATTTCACCTTGTGTTTGATGTCTTTGAACTGCTAATCTTTTAGGGAATGGAGGCTTTAGACTTAAATTGGTTTGATTAACTTGATTTGACTCGAGTTCCTTAGGTTGAGTGTTCAAGGTCTTTGTTGAGGGTTCTTTAGTAGTAAATTCAATGATTTGAGGGGATGAAGGTCCAACCAAAATTTTCCCTGATTTGAGGAGGACATCACTCACCTCTACCCCATAAGTGGGGTATTGAACAACTTCGTTAGTGTAATTCTACTAAACAGACTTATTATTGGGATTAGGTGCAAGTTGGGTTGGTAGTTGAGATTCTCTAGGTGGTTGTGGTGTTGGATTTTTTGGGTTTGAAATAATGACTTCTTGTTGTTGTTGCAAGGGATATTGTGGTTGTTGGTAATTCATGTTTTGGTTTTTCCATTGTTGGCCTCTTTGCCACTAGGGTTGCCATTGGTTTTGTTGGGGTGACCATTGGGAATTATAGTTAGGTCCTTAGTAATTTTTTGATGGCCATGTATTTTTTTGTTTTTGGTTCCAATTGGTTTGAGGAATTTTCCATTGTTGGTTTTGCATATTGGCCCAAGATTGAGGTTTCCAATTAGAAAGATTTGAATTGTTACCAGGAAATGCCATGTTATAATTCAAAGGATCTTGGGGTATACCTTATCTTGGATGTTATGGTTTCTTTTGAGATATGTAGAATACTTTTCCATCTTCTCCTTCCAATGCATGAAAGTCTGATTTCCCCTTAGAGATACTTGCGACCTTCTTGCATTTTCAGTTAGTCCTTTGTTTACAATGTGGGCAGTAATCTGTAAGATCTTCTTTTTCCTTCTCTTGCTTCTTTTTGATATGGAGGGTATCTAGTTGTGTATCCAAATGGATCATAATATCCTCTTTCATTTTGGATAGAAGATTACTCAATTCAACTCTAGAGACTCCATTGGATGGTTTGATGATGGAAGATTCCCTTTCTCCTCTAACTTTCTTTGTGAAAGACCTTGAATAGTTCCTGCATTCCTTGCAAATATCCTTAAATGGTGTTTGAGAGATATCTCCTACCTCGATGAGATTAAGTGCATTCATGAATCCTCATTAACCACCCTTAAGAATATCAACTTTAAAGACTCATCAAAAGTCTATTTTGATGGGATTTCTTAAGGCAAAACTAGAACCTTTCCATGTAGTCTTCCAAAGCCTCATTCTCCTTTTGTGAAATCCTAAAGATGTCATCTCTCTTTTTTCCAATTCCTTTATAGTAGTCCTGGTACTTCTCCAGGAACTTTGTATTCATATAATTCCAATTAGGAACAACATCTCTCTTCTTAAACCCATGAACCATCTCAGAGAAACATCCTTCAGGATTGTTGGAAACAAATTGAGCTTATGTGCATTTGTAGTATAATTATAAATTTTACACAACACATCAAAATCAAATAGGAATGTATTTGGGCCCTCTATGACCAACCCATAAAATATAGGTAATGCTAAAGGTGATATGTTCTTTAGTGCAATTGCTCTCTCTTGGTTAGCAATGGGAAACTCAAAGGTTACATGTTCTGGTGGGTCTTCCACTGTAGCATCACCCATGGTGATGATTTGTGTGAGGGAAGTCTCCTATGTTTGTGATGTGGATATTGGTGTTAGGGAAGATTCTTCTTCAAGAATATCCTCGCTCTATTCACTATGATCACCAGTATCCTCTAAAGTGTCATGTTTTGAAGGAAGAAATCTTCCCAGAGCATCTCGTTGCCTCCGCATACAATAGTTGTGACTCTTTGGATCAACAGACCCTACACATTGTTAGTAAAGTATTTTTGTATTGATAACTAAAAACCTAATTACCCTAATTTTGAAGACAAAATTCTAACTATGAAATCTTGAAATAACACAAGAGAATCCAGAATCTAGCACCATCCCTAGCAATGGCACCAAAAATGTAAGGCCCAACTAATATCTAGTCAACTTGGTGTTAGACATACAATTAAGAGGAAGGGTTCCTAGTTGAATAGTCCACTAAACCCTTTCTAAGGCTTCATTTAATTATCAATTAGTGCTTCATAATATTTTAATGATGTTGGAACTGTATGTGCACTCGCAGACTCTACACAACCTATATCATCAAGTATAGGTGGTTTACACATGTGCAAGAAAATTCTAAAAAATATAAAAGGGAAATAAAGCATAAACTACAAAACTGGGGAAATAACTTAATCTGTTACTGATGCTACAGGTACTTTCAATTTAGCATTGTAACTAATAACTGCTAACTTGAACTTTGCAACTTCATTAACACTACTAACTCTTACTCCTAACTACTTGACTTACTCTAGAGGATGACTCAAAGAATCGATACAGAAGGTGAATCTTAAAACAAGATATCATTCACATATGTGTAATGAAGAATCTACTAAAATGAATGTAATAATATGAACATTTATTCTAACAACATAAATTAACCAAATATGTGCTACTTGAATCAACTAAACATAACAGTAAAATGGAACATCTTCATTGTATAAACCGAAATCTCACAACATGACAAGAATCTTCACAAATATTTCATTCATGAATGCATATCCATTACAACTAATAACATAATACTAACAATACAAGATTACCTACTAGAAAATAATACTAGAAAATATTAAAAAACATGTATCTCTAACTAGATCCGCTCCTCAACCATCAATCCAACTATATAGGTTCGAGAGGAGGTTCATTTGCATAAGGATTGAAAACTAAAATTAAATGAAAGTTGTTATTGATGCTAAATTTGTTATCAGTGCTTCTAGGCCAAATATGCAACAACAAATGTACCAACAACTGTAAAACAACACCCAAAACACTCCACAAAACAACACATCACAACAACAACCCAACAATCAAAATGTCAACAACCTAAATGCTCAAGTGGGGCCATTCTCAAAGAATAGATATCCCCCTAAATGAAAATACACACCCCTGGGGAACCAATCGAATAAGTCATGCAACAATTGGTACAAGAAAATCTCATCAAAATCCCTGTTTACAAAAATTACCAAGAGCCTCAAGTTAAACCACCATGGTATAACGAGAAGCACCTTTGTGACTTTCACAAAATAAAGGGACACATGACAACCAATTGCATGTGACTTAAAAATCTAATCCAAGATCTCATTGATGATAAGACCATAACCGTTGAACAACCCACTAGGAATCAAGATCTTAAAATATACATGAATCTGATGCTAGATCATAATAAAGGGAACAACAATAGTAAAGGACAGAGTTACAAAAATGTAAACCACATCTATGACCACGTTGTTGTGTCCTTGGATGAGTGGGTAACAGTTGTCAATATCAAAGGATCTAGAACCGAGTGTGGATTCACCACACATAGCAGCATGATTACCATCCCAGGACCTTGACAACCATCCAAGGCACCCACTGCAAATCCGAAATCCATCCCTAATGGTTACAATATCCTAGATCAACTGAAAAAGACCCCCGCCCAGATCTCCGTCATGGAGCTGCTAAAAATCTCACTAGTACATAGGGATATCCTAGAGAAGGCATTGGTTGCATCCTCCATCCCCACGAACCTTGATGCAGACCAATTTCAAGCTATGGTCAAACATATCACTACACTGCATCTCCTCACTTTCTTCGAACATGATCTCACAACCCAACCATCTCACAACCATGGACTCCATCTCAAAGTCCTAGTACACAAGAACAAAGTCAAAAGAGTCTTGGTGGAATATGGAGATGCAATTTTAAATATTTGTACCCTGAAGTTGATAAAGAATCTGGGATTCTCAGAAGATGTTATTGAAAAGGGAAAAGGTATGACAACCAGAGCCTATGACCCAAGGCACCATTCAACTCCCCATTCAAGTGGGGCCAACAATCATGGAAACTACTTGCCAGGTTCTTGACCTTGAACTTCCCTATAATATTCTCCTAGGACACCCATGGATCCATGAGATGCTGGCTATTGCATCCACATTCCATCAATGTGTCAAATTCCCCTATGAAAACCAAGAAGTCACAATCCATGATGATACTGAGCCTTTTTATTATTGCAAAAACCTAGAGGCCAAGTATTATAAGGTCCCCTAAGTCCTGAAAAATGACGTGGGACCCACATCTCCTTATATTGACCCATCCACCTTAGCTTCCACTTCTAAGATAAAGACACCCTCCATTCCAGACATTTGAGATATTAAGGCCATTATCCAAGATAATGGATGTGGAGATTATAAAATGAAAAAGAGTGTCTTTGTGGTGGGAGAGTTACCTCAATCTCCTAGAACCCATGGAAGACCACAACCAATTGACCTAATATCTCAAACCTTCACAGCAACACCCTCCACTTTTAAAAGGTGGGGAGACCTAAGTAAAGAGGTGGTAGATGAGATAGATATATCAAGCTTATTATATCAAGATGAAAGGCCCTTGCCATATCTCCCCATGGAAGAAAGCAACAAAGGTTTCTAGCCAATGCTTGGCATGGGCTACAATAAAAATGAAAAGCTTGGAAAAAATGATAACGGTCGGTTTGAACCTATCATTATTGAGAAGCATCTTAAGAATCTTGGCCTTGGATGTACCCCTCAGAAGATAACCATACCTAGCAAAGGTGCTAAGGTTAAAACAGTCAAAGATCCTCCTCAGTTATCGATATCCATTGGTCTCCCCCTAGACAACTATATATTTTATATAACCATTGTATGTGACGAAGATCCCATCTTTGACATGCCCATGTTATTTGAGGATTCCTAACCTTTTATGATCACAATCTTGTCTTTTGAGTCGAGTAACCAAACCACTGAACTAAATTTTGTTTACTCCCAGCTAATAGACTTTGACCAATAAGGACCACCAATCTTAGACACATTCGAAAGTGATGAGGCTCTCTCGGAATTCATGGGACTCAGGGATACGCTACCATGTGGATATCACAAAGCAGGGTTTGATATTGAGTTGGACACACATGCATACTATGGGGAAAAGATTGAACCTCTTAGTCACAAAATATAAAATTTAAGAATAACATGTATATCTTTAAGTGAAAACCACACTGTGGCACTTTTTGATCCGAAAATAGTAAAAATAAAGGACGTATTCAATGGTGAAAACCTCTCTAAGGTTCCAAATGATGATGGATTCAATCTTCCCCTTAGTGCCATCCATTAGGAAAAAATAGCAGTATTGGCAGAAAAATACAACCTAGTCAATCTACGAATTGAAGAGACACCACACATCACTTTCTATGCAGAATCACTTTTGACTGAGGAACAAGAAATCCTAGTTGCATTTCTAAAATAAAGGAAATTAATTTTTTCCTGGATCTATGTTGACATGCGAGGCCTTGATCCAGAGGTCGTAGTCCATCATCTAGTCGTATATCCAAAGGAAAAACCAATAAGGAAGAAGCTGAGAAAGATGCATCCACAAATCACATTATTGGTCAAACTTGATCTACAAAAACTCCTTGACGCTAGATTCATACGACCCATTAATTATCCTAAATGGGTTTCCAACCTTGTACCTATTTCTAATCCCACTTGGGGCATATGAATCTGCAACAACTTCAGGGACTTGAACAAAGCATGCCCTAAGGATGATTTTCCTCTTTCCAACATAGACATGAATGTAGACTTGACAGCAGGACACGAGATGCTATCACTAATGGATGGGTTTTCAAGGTACAATTAGATTATGATAGAAAAGGATAATCAACATAAGATGACCTTCACTTGTCCATGGGCACCTACTGTTGGAACATGATGCCATTTGGGTTAAAGAATGTTGGAGCTACATACCAAAGGGCTATGACTCTAATTTTTCATGATATGATTAATAAATTTGTGGAAGACTATGTGGAAAACATACTAGCCTAATCAAGAAAGCATCAAGACCACATAGTAACACTAAGCTCTATCTTTGATAGACTGGAAGAATACAAGGTAAGACTAAAGCCTAAGAAATGTGTATTTGGTGTCGCATCAGGAAAACTCCTAGGGTATATTGTATCAATGAGGGGAATTGAGATAGACCATGCAAAGGTCAAAGCAATCCTTGAAATGGAGGCACCACAAATATTGAATCAGTTAAGGGGCTTGCAAGGAAGACTCCAATCCATTCACAGATTCATAGCATAGTTAGTACACAAATCTATCCCATATTCTCATCTACTCCACAAGGGGTAGCATACAAATGGGTCAAGAAATACGATCAGGCATTCAATAAAATCAAATAATACTTGTTGACATTGCCAGTCCTCATGCCACCGATCCTAAACAAACCACTCATCCTCTACATATTAGCTACAACGACAGCCATTGGTTCTCTCCTAGCTTAGCATGATGAAACAATAAAAGAAAGGGCCATTTACTATATCAGAAAAACCTTGGTAGGGCAAGAGTTAAATTGTACGCTCATCGATAAATCTTGCTTGGTTGTGGTGTTTTCCTCACAAAAATTCAGACACTACATGATTTCTCACCAAATAAAGGTCATCGCCAAGATAGACCCTCTCAAGTATCTACTCTCTAAAGAAACACTCATAAGATGAATGGAAAAATGGGTTATGGTCTTAATAGAATATGATATTGAATATGTAGAGCAGAAGGCAATCAAAGGGCAGGTAATTGTGGATCAACTGGCCAAAGCACCGATATATGCAGAGAATCCATTGGTGTAAGAGTTCCTCGATGAGTGAATTTTCAATCTCAGTGTAGTAGATCATTGGAAAGTGTACTTAGACGGATCATATACTCATCATGGGTCAAGAGCCAGAGTCTTCTTTATCACACCATAAGGAGATTGCATCCCAAAATTATGCATGCTAGCTTTCCCTTGAACCAACAACATCGCTAAGTACGAGGCCCTTTTCATAGGACTCTGAATTATAGTACAATGGCAAATCATGGCACTTAAGGTCTATGGAGACTCACAACTAATCATTAACCAGGTCAATGATGAATACCAAATGAAGGATACCAAACTTACCCCATAAAATAAATTGGAGTATCTCAAGGAATTCTTCATCGACATCACATTCGAGTAGATATTGAGGGTAAACAACAGAGTAGTGGACACCGTGGCTATAATCAAATCATTGTTTGATATCCCACACAACATCCCTAAACAAGAATTCCTGGTAGAGCAGCTTCTCATACCAGCTTTTGAGGTACCATATTTTGAGTTCGTGTGTGAAATCATTGGTTCTGGTGACCCTTGGTACCATGACATATACACCTACCTGAAAATAGGAGTCCTCCCTGCTGACATCACCCTAAACCTAAAAAGAACCTTTATCAAGAAGTCATCCCATTTTGTTATCTTAGGTGACACCCTGTACCGTAGAAGTATTGAAGGAACCCTTTTGAGATGCCTTAACCCTGAGGAAGCTTTGACTATTTTAACTGAGATACACAATGGAATTTGTGGTTCACATTTTAGTGGTATGACGTTGGCTAAGAAACTACTAAGGACTGGGTATTATTGGACTACAATGGAGAAGGAAGCTCATGAATATTTCCAAATATGTTTGCAATTTCAACAGCATGGGGACCTCATCCATGCACCAGCTTAGGAGCTCCAACCAATTTTAACACCTTGGCCCTTTTCACAATGGGGGCTCGATCTCATTGGCAAAATATCACCCACCTCATCTAATGGACACAAGTTCATTATCACTACTACGAAGTAATTTATGAAGTGAGTAGAGGACATTCCCATAACCTGTATCATAGGAAAATAGATTTCCAAATTCATCCTAAACTCCTTATTTGTCGTTATGGTGTTCCTCAAGCCCTTATCTCAGATAATGGAACACCTTTCAAAAACCAGGATGCTCGAGAGCTATGCCAAAATTTCAATATCCAACATCGCTTTTCCACCCCATACTATCCCCAGGGTAATGGCCAAGCTGAGGCTACGAATAAAACCATCTTAAAAATCCTAAAGAAAATAGTCAATGAAGTTGGTCGTGACTGACACCTATTGCTAAATCCTGTCTTATGGGCCTATTGAATGAGTATTTTCACACCTACAGGTGCAACACCCTTCTCCCTGGTCTATGGATCAAAAGCCATCCTTCCCATTGAGATCGAGCTCCCATCCTTAAGGATATCATTGCAAAATCTCATTATTGATGAAGATTATCGGGTGTCACAAATGAACGAGCTAGAACTACTAGATGAGTGACACATATATGTTTTGAATCACCTATAGGTCTATCAGAACTGCCTCAAAAGGAGCTACAATAAAAAGATCAAGAATTAGTCATTTCAAGTAAGATAACTCGTGTTGAAAGAAAATAAAAAAAATGTGTCAAATCCAGACAACAAGGGAAAATTTGAACCCAATTGGTTGGGACCCTTTATCATCACGATGAGTTACAAGTCAGGAGCATATCAGCTATTTACACCCAAAGGTGAGCCTCTACAGGAGCTCATCAACAACTCCCATCTCAAAAAGTTTTATGCCTAAGCTTGCTAGGTATAAATGCAAAAAATAAAAAAATAATTAAAAAAGAAAAGAAAAAAAGGATTGAAAATAGTAAAGAAAAAAAATCGTCCTCTAGTGAAAACCACTTCAATGGTGCTTTGGGCAAGTACCTTGGTGAAAACCTAGCAAACAAGCGCCTCGTGTAAATAAGCACTTTCCATCCACCATGGATTCCTCAATTTGTTCTCCATCACCTTCCATCACGTTCACCCATCATATTCCATTGATCCTTCCATCACCCATCCTCATCTGTATCATAGCTTGATCCTCTGTCGGTATCATATTCCCTCTTAGTACTACTTGGCATATTCCTAAGGTCAGTTTGTCTTGCTTATATCAAATTATTCTATCACATCACTTTGGGGGAATGCTCTTATACCTGCATTGGATCAGATTTGTGTATATTCTTGAAATCTTCCTTAAAATCAAAGAAAATCCAAAAACATCCAAAACATATCAAAATCCCAAAACAGGTCAAAAGTCAAAAAAAGTTTTTTTTTTTAAAATCACGTCGAAGTACATCATCTATGAGCTTGAACGTAAGGAATTCCATCATCAATGTGCCCCTGAGACACCCTAGGTCAGTCCTTTAGGAGTCTTCATAATAAACTAACATTCCATTTGTTCATATCTTCATCAATAAATGAGTTTGTGTCAGTCAAGCTATGTGGTCTCTGCATGTATAACGTAGGCAAGGCTAATCCTTGATCAGCTCCTGAGGCCCTTGGGATAAGTATTTAGGTTAGGTTCTTGGTCAAAATCTTGAAAACACCAAAAATATTAGAAAAATTGAAAATCAAAAAATTTGTAAAACACCTCGAAAATCCCAAAAATAGACTCAAAACATTTCAAAATACCAAAATCATTCAAAAAAAAACCCAAAATCATCCATCCCATTTCAACATTCACCTGCAATAAGCATCCACTCATAATAAATCAATCATCACCTTCAACCTTTGGCAAAACAATCGAAAACAAGTTTAACAGTTAAAAGTGAAAACTCAAACGTCAGGGTCTTAAGTCTAGGTCAGTAATTAAACAAGTTGGTCAACTCTTTGCATCAATAGTCTATCATCTAGTTACTTCAAAAATCATCTGATAACATCACGTCTTAGCATGCATCCTTCCTACAATGGACATCAACATCAGGCATCACCATAGTCTAGTCTTGGCTAGAGGTATGAAGAACATTAGCTTGTTTGTTTACTTGATCTGATCTTTTGATTTATCTTGTTACGCTCATTCCAATGACCTCTCAATTATGTCTAATCAAAATTATTTAGAGAGAAAGGAATGGGGCATTGATCATTATCTTCTTTTTTTTGTGCTTGTTGGATATTCTTGTAATATAACCTTGGTCATGCTAATGTTGTTTGGTGTGTAGGGATGATGTTTTGGATATCTTATTGACTATTACATTGGAAGCTTTGGCCTTTTTGTGTTTTGGTCTGAGATTTTTGAAACATCTAAAGTACACTCTAACAATGTTTTGTATTTCAAGTGTGAACAAGGATACTCCTATCTGATTTTCAAGTCAAAGTCCATCTCACTAGGTACAATGCCATCTTAGTTTTTTATACCTTGATGCATCATATCTATGTGTGTTATCCAAAATAAGGAAAGTAAGCCCTTTATGTCCCCAATCCTTGACAAGCAACAAATCATCATCACTCATCATTAATCTAATAAAGTCTTAATGCTTCGTAGACTTGTTGGACTCCTACATCATCTCAAACTCAAGGGTTAATCCCTCGTTCTATTATCTTCTCCATATACTAATACTAACATAGTATCATGACATTCAAAATAAAAATCCATTTGCATCCATCCTGCATCCACAAAACCGTCAGCATACTGCATATCATACATAATTGGAAACATCATCCATCATACATAACGTTAGCATTAAGATGTTAAGCATAATATAGATTTTTTATTCTAAGCATCTCATAAACATATATAACCATACAAGCATTTTAGAAATTATCACATAATGCATCATCATATCACATATAGAAAAGATACTTAAAAAGGAAATAAGCATAGCATTACATTACATCCATCTCACATGCATTATCATCAAACATAATATAGATTTGTTATTCTAAGAATCTCATGGCATCATAATCATACATTGCATCCATACATTACATGTGCATTACATACATCATACATCGATAACATCACATGCATCCATATTGATCCATCATACATAAGCATTCATATCACATAATAAAGAAATAAAACATAACATCGTAATCATTAATGCATCCATCTATATGATATGCATCAATAACACATAAAGTAAAATAAAATCACATCATATAATCACAATGCAACCATCTCATATATATATATATATATATATATATATAAAGTTGAATGTCATGATACATCAGAAATAGATATATAGTGTCATCATCAAATATACAAGAGGCTAATCAAATCTCAACCAATGAATGTATACACATCATAAATTAGGTTGTACAATCAAAAAAGGCGTTTCTAGTGCATTATCAGTATCTTGAGTTACCCTCGTTTTGTCTATCACCATGGTGGCTATTGCAGCTCTAGTGATGTGACCCTGATGGTTTGTCTGATGGCCTTGCCCGAGGGGTCCTGCTAGGAGCAACTTGGATGATATGGGAGAAATTTGGCTCTTGTTGATCCTGTACCACTGCTTTGTAGTACAAAGTCTTGTAGTAAGATGCCTCCTACATCTCTCATCCATACATCTTTGTTGGGACTATGGCTTGCCCTTGTGAATGTTGTGTTGCAGCCTATATCCTATCTCTCGTGCCAATAAAAGTTCAACATCCTATCTCATTTGGTGCTCCTACCGCACCTCTTGTCGAGCTTGATCCCTCTCTTGGGTTAGGTTTTGTATCTATGCCTGTGCTTGTTGGAGTTGCCTTGTCAACACCTGTGTCTGTGCCTATAATGCTACTATTTTTCCATCATTGGGATCGGGACTAGGTGGTGGTGGTCGTGGGGCCTATGGGTGTCCCTATTGGGGTGGTTGCTGATGTGGCCTTTGTCTAATAGGTGGCACTAATGGTGGGATATGTTCATCATGTCTTGCATGCCCACCACCCTGTCCATCTTGTGCCTGATGACCTGGCTACTATGGAACCTACCCAATCTGTGGTCCTCTGCCCCGCCCTACTAGCACAACCGATAATTTCAATCTAATCAATGTGTGGGCCTGCCAATATGCATCATATGCATGTGTAGTCCTTGCGTCTATAGGGCCATCAAAGTATACCCATGACTGCATCACTAACTACCTAAAATCATTAATGGCCACCTGAGGCTGAATCCTCTATCCCCAAGTTGTCTCCCTCGACTTGCATGCAAAGATAGTCCTGTGTGCAGCATCAGGTGCATCCTGCACCTCCCCGAACTAACAAGCAACCCTATGAGGAAGGTATCGCTTTATCATATGGTGCTCTCAACCCTAAATATATCTAATCTAGTGGTAGTAAAATAACTGCTCATCATCGTCATACCACCTGTGGGCATGGAGCCAGGGTCTCCATCGAAACATGGTCATCTCATCAATCACTCATATCTAGTGTGGGATTCCTGTAATACCTGTATAATGAATGGTGGTCATTCGGGTTGTACCTGTAAGCCACAGGATCATCGCGATCTATTTGAGCATCTGCTATGGTCAGCCTCAAGATGGCTATGTGCTCATATGCCCAAACATGCATAAGTGTAACTCTCGCTCCAATGCTACAGGCCCCACAGTACACAACCTAGTGTATATCATGATACAAAGAGGCTAGGACAACTGGCCCGCAAGCATAGATGATTATCTCCTACATCATCTAAGACCAAACAATGCCCCATCCAATGTTGCAGCCTCCGGCTTGGCAATTGGGAACAAGAACTCCCAAGATCAATGCACCAACAAAAAGGGTCAACTTTGGGGCAATCCCCTTATAGCGAGCAAGGTCGATTTGACCACAGTCTATCTTATACTCATTGATGCCAAACAACTGATAAATAACATCACCACCGACCTCGACATCGTATATGATTCAATCGTCGTGTATGGGGATCCGTAGGATCCACCATATGTCCTCCAAAGTCATAGTAGCCTCTTCGATTGGAAGATGGAATGATGAAGCCTTGCTTCACCATCTCTCCACCAAGGTAGTCATCATGGCTAGATGATGTGTCTGCACCCTAGGCATTTGGGCCACATGCCCGAATCTAATCGCTCCTAGGAAAAATAGTGCCTCATTCGATAGATCCCTCACTCGGCGTAAGATCCGGCCTTTGTGCTCCTTCAAGTTGAGCACTCGAAGGACCTCTTGCATCTAGAACGCCCACGACATTAAAATCCACCAACCTGGCATGTTTCCAAAATTAAAAAATCCTCCTAAAGCAAAGGCAAGTCGGCTTTTGCAAAGGTGACGCTCTTTCATTTTACATATGCGACGCTAAAATCAAATGCGACACTACATGGCAAAAGCGGGTTGGTATTTTCGAGTGACGCAAAACTCTTCTAGGTCTACGCGACGCCATCTTGCAAATGAAAATCATTTTTTTATGCGACTCTAGGATCCTACAGCACCGTGCGATGCTATGCTGCAAACGCAAGTCGACATGGAAAAAAGCAACGTCGACCATAAAAAATGCGATGCCCTAGAGGATCGCTTTTGATTGACCTATTTGGACCTTAATAAATGCATCAAAAAATGCAAAAAATGAGAAAAGTTTCGAAAGACGTATTGGGGGTCCTACGTCCTGAAGACATTAGAACTCGTGAACCTGATCCATCCGATGTCTGGGGAGCACGTGAGCCGCCATTTTGTCAGCACCTCAAGGAAACAATTCAAGGTTTCTAGAAGGTCAAGTGCACAAATGATTTGAAAATGACCCCTCTAACCCTATTTATGCATTTTTTTAGGGTTTTGGAGGGAATTTTTAGGGTTTTTTGAGCCCTTTAATTCATTTTAAGCCAATTGAAGCCTGTTTTGACCCATTTCATCGCCGTGAGCCTATTTTTGCATCTTGTGGGCTATTTTTGGCACCTAAAACCTTGTTGAACATTTTTTGCGAGCTCGACCTAATTTTGCAATTTTCGCCCGATCTCTCGTGGGGGCAGTGTAGCAATGTAATTTCTTCCATTGGAGCAACAGTGGGGCATCTGAAAAAATAAAAATAAAATTGAAATTTGATCATGGCAATGCTATTCTTTGAACCAATGCAACAGGTACCTCACTTCAAAGAGGGGCAAAATGTAGACACGTAAAAAGTCCCAATTGATACTATACATCTAATTCTGATAAATTAATACCATTTCCTCTAAAATCACTTTGAATAACCAATTAATTGAATAATTAGCATTATTTAATTAAATTCAGTAAATTCAATTATTAATCAAATAATTAAATATATTTATTAATTCACCTTTCTTCTAACTAATTTTCATCATATTTAATTAAATCAAAACATTTAATTAAATCCCCATGAGTCTTCTCATTTGATTAAATAAATCAAATCAAATGTCACAATCATTTAATCCATTCCAATTAATTAATTCTAAATCACTTTTTAATCATCATTAATGAATCCTCCAACTTTTAACCCCTCAAAAGTTAAATCAACCTATGATCAACTAACCAGATTGCACATGAAATTAATTTCTTTTAATTATCTAATTCCTCTATTTATCCTCACAAAGACAAATTCTAAGTAATATTCCTCTCAACCACATTCTATTCAATTTCCCTTCAAGGTTTTCAGAAAACCTCTCACATCCTCAATAACTCCTCTTACATCTTCAATAACTTCTCTTACATCTTTTTCAAATCCTCAACCACATTCATTAAATTCTTTTTACAACCTTTCAAATCCTCAACCATTCTCATTTATTTTTCTTACATCCCCCATTAATCAACACATTTTCCAAAATATGCTCCACCTTCCTCCAATAGAATTGTGACACTTGGCACATTCTCGTTAGCTCTCATTTTATCCCACATTCACCAATTTCTCTCATTCTTCAACCCTCAAGTTCTATAAATAGAAACATTTTTTTTACAATATGGATCCACAACTTCAAGCATTATCACTATAGGCATTTCAATTCATAGTCGTCCATCATTTTCATCATATTTAGCTAAGTTATCATCATTTTGGAGTCATTTCCATACTTGGAATCACCAACATCATCAAGCTTATCAAAGGGATTGGGAAAGGGCTTCCTTTTCACATCAAAGGAGCACCACTCCCCCTATGGGATGGAGGTTTAGCTATTTCAATTAGATTACATGCTATCATTGTTTGGTTTATGTTTTTTTTAATGTATTCTTTTTGTTTTAGCTAAGAATTTCATAGGGAATGCTAGATTTGGCTAACATGTTTATCAAGTGTTTGTTGATCTTATGTTAGCTTGTTGTAGATTTGGTGTTCACGAAAGGTCTTATATAAAGGGATTTTTTAAAATCTTATGTATAATGTGTTAGAGTTAATATAATGGGTTTCAAAAGTCTTATAAATATTTAAAATATATACTTTTGTAATAATGAAAATGATTTTTTGTGTTTAGTTTGAGATATTGTCTTAATGTATTTGGTATTTTGTTTATATATAAAAAGATATTTATTACATTCATTTTAATCATGACATCATTTCAAAAAAGGCAATCTCTCATCAAAGAACAATTATTCAAATTTGTTGTATTTTATCATAGTCATTTTATGTGCATTGTTTTTACCCCATCTAAAATGCAAGAAATAAACACAAGCAAAAGGATAAAAATAAAGCAAAACACTCAGATCAAGGCTTAAAGTTGAAACTCCAGCAAGAAAATGAAGATGAACAACTAATTTTTACCTTGTTGAGCTTGATTTTTTTTATTTGCCCTTGTTGATGGTAGATTTGTGTGCTCTTAGACCGATTTTGGTAGCATAACGACTTGCTTTTGCTTGATTTGGATGCAAAGTGAGGATAGATGATGGTGGATGCAAAGTGAGGATAGATGATAGTGGATGCAGGAATGGCTTGAGAGATTGCGAGGGATTGAGATGAATGTGATGTGCTAGAATGGTTGTGTTAGAATGTGGTAGAATGCTAAAATGACTAAGTGTTGGTCATTTAGCCAAGGGAGATTGAAAGCGGGGAGAAGATCAAGGGTTGACCAAAGGAATTAAAATTCCCTTTTAATGTACATGAGAAGGATAAAAGGAATTTAATATTCCTTGGGGAAAGATAAAGGAATTTAAAATTTCTTGGAAAATGTGGGGAGTAATTAAAAATTCCTCTAGAGACATTGGATAAATAAAATTCCATTTGGGGAGGACACGGGGATTGTAAAATGGAATTAAAAGTTCTATGGGGGGTGTTGGAAGAATAAAATGGAATTAAAAATTCCATTGGGATGTGGGTAATATTTATTAGGGGGTTGACCATGGGTTGGACAAGGCTAATTAATCAAGGATTAAGATGTGCAAGTGAGGGATTAGTGGGGGAGTTAGGCTAATGGAGGAAGATTAGGGATAACTTGCATTTTATGGAGGATGTGACACCTTCCTAATCAAGGATTAGGAATGTGCACATCTTTGATCCAAGATTTTAAAATTAATTAGGATTAGAGGAAAGTTACAGAGGATATGACATGAGGGGAATTAAATAAATAGATTATTTATTTAAATTTTGAAGGAAAGGGATAAGTGATGGGAGTAAATAATTAAAGGTAATTATTTACTTTAGGCTAAGATTTAAAGATGATAGAAGAAATAGATTAAGATGAAGGGATAATGGATAATGAATATTAATTAATTAATAGAGTATTATTTAATTAATATAGAGGATATGAAATTGACTGAATTATGGGTAAATTGACCAAACAAAAGTGGTCAATTTTTAGTGTCTACACATTCTAGTGTATGTGAATAGTCATTCTATAATTTATGTGCACGTTTAAAGCTTGATGTATATTTTAAGTAGATATCATTGTCGATATTATTATTTGATGGTCTATTTTTTGAGAGCTCATAAGATAAAATTCAAAGATTATCAAAGATCGAGTTTATGAACACATAACAAATTCATAATTGCAAGCTAAATCCTAAACAAAAAAATTGACTTAATACAAAAAAAAATTCCTATCTAAGATGTCCCCGACTTTGAGTTAAATAAATCTCTATCTTCATCAACCATCATAAATTCTTCAATCACAAAACTAACCAATCTCTCACATATTTCTTATCTAATATTTGGTAATATAATCCTCTTCACTTTCAATTCTATTGAATGGTTGGTTTTGTACGTGCCTTTTCTCCCAAGGGGACCGGTGATAACTAAGCCTCGTTAATTTTGTGGTACGCCCTATGCATAAAGATATACTTATAGCAGTCACTATTATGCTTTTGCTTTTGGGAATATTCACAACATTTTTTATTTTAAAATTCTATGTAGAAAACAATGAATGTTGGACTAGTCGTTTTGACTTCACAAATGAATATTAATTATTAGTTCTAAAAAGGTTGAAATTTTTGGTCTTTTATTGACACATTGTTATCATTAATTTATCTAGTGGGCCCTTTTATAATGCTAATATAAGTTGACTTTTTATATGCATTGTATTTACATAAAGATTCAATAGGAGTAAAATAAGTGATTTGATTTTTAGATATTTTAAGAGTTGAATAACGACAATGCATTGATATGATTGATGTTAGTTAATGTAGAATATAAATAAATACGTGTGGAGATTGAAATAATTGGCTTTATGTATTCGAAGATGAATTTTATTTAATGATATATAGAGTGATTGAGAGTTTACGTTTAAAATTTGAGATTGTATTGTAGATTAGAGAGTGGAGATAATTAAATATCGAGAGTTTGAAGTTTAATACAAAATTAAATTGTAATTATGATGAGTAAATTTCTAATTTTATTTGGTAAGTTTGTGGTCTTATCTTTTATTAAATTGGGAGCTTCAATATTTGTAAGAAGTGTTTGTTGTGTTTGTTTGGTATTATATAAGATAAGGAAAATGAGGGTGGTGCTAAAGAGTACAAAATAACTTGTTATGCAAGAATTAAATTTAAGGACTTTCTCGTGTCTTAATCAAATCTAGAGATTAAATTAATAATAAAAGTAAAAGAGATAATTAAGTGGCAATTATTTTCAATGTGTGTATAGTAGTGAATATTGATGAGTTAATTATTGATTGTTGATTTTGTGTATGTAAGATAATGAATGCTTTATATTAGAGAGTGAACTTCAAATGTATACTTTGATCATGAATATCACTTGATTTCTTGTAGATCTATATCTTGAATGTTTTATTAATGTAGGACAAAGGATGATATATGTACCTGCAAAGGAGAAGGGGATTGCATGTTTTGTGGATGCTCTCTAGTGATCTAATGATGTGTTATCCTTCTGTAAACATTCAAAGATGATGTCTTTAAATAAACAAACCCTAGACACTTGAAATTAAAATTTTGATAACAATCAAATCCTAGAAATGTCAACCATGGAATGCAAGAATTTGAATTTGTCAATCTAGGGACAAGATTGTTGGTGCAATCTTGTTTAGAGGATAAGATTATAAATGTGATTATGTCTAGGATGGTGAACAAATAAGAATTGAGTCAAATAGGTTTTGAATAGTGGACCATGTCTTGGAATAGTGAGTGCAATAAAATAATCAAATCATGCTTCCTAGACATCAACCCAAATTGACACAAAAAAAGAGTGGAAAAGTATAAGGATATGCATTTTTTTGCTCTACAATTTGAAAGGAAATAAAAACCATCTAAAAATATTTAAAGTGTTGATGAAATCCCTAGGTAGATCTCCTAAAAAGAAAACAAGATCACTTATTTCTAATCATCAAGATCATACTATGGTGGGTGCGATCATACCAGCGTTAGTGCATCGGATCCCATCAGAACTCCGCAGTTAAGTGCACTTGGGCCGGAGTAGTACTGGGATGGGTGACCTCCCAGGAAGTCCTGGTGTTGCACCCTTTTTTTTATGGAAAAGTAGATGTTTGGCTGTATTTGCATATCATAATGATAATTTGGAAACAGGAATCCTACGGTTTTACTCTAACATCATTTTGCAAATTGTATTCTTATGTTCTCAATTGCAAGGAGGCAAGAATATAAAGTTCAACAATCATTTGGACACGATCAAATGGCATATTTTGCAGCTCCATTCTAAGGATGTTTGTTGTTCTAAACAGCTTCAAAAATTGTTGAAATTTAGAGTTGGGTAGTTGGGTGTGCTCTTGGTGGGGTTTGTGGCTTTTGTTGTTACAGTTTCAGCTATTGTTTAGTCGTAGTTGGCTGTTGTTTTTTGCAATTGTTTGTGTTGTTTCCTGGCTGTTTGCCTTGTTGTAATTGTTATCTCTTTCTTGGCAACCTTCGTTGCCCCCCTATTGTATTATTTGCATTGTTTCAATATATAAAAAAAAAAGATCACACTATGGTGTAAGAGGAGAGCATAAAAAAGTGAGTCCTGGGGATCAAAAGACACTTGTTTATTTTAAATCCCAAATCTAAATGTGAAAGGTAAATTTTAAGCCCAATTTCAAATGTGAGCAAACACACCAAACAAAATATTCTAAAGTAAAAACTAATTGCACCAATGGATTCCTTGTGATTTTTTAATGGATTTTAAAATTTGCTAAAAAAAGATTTTGCATGAAGTAATGAGCATTTGAAGATTGAAAAGAAGGGTTGAATTTGACCGAATACACCTAAGTTTTGAAGAATCTATAAAATCTACTTGTATCACTGAAAAAATCTCTGAACCAGCTTTCCAATGCCTTTTCAATTTCAAAAATTTGATTTGTGAGGCAAAAGTTATGTCCATTTTCGTAAAATTGCTCTTTTAGGGTTTGCATAGGAATATAGGCACCATTTTATGAAACACAGGCATGGTTTTGAGCAACACATGCACTTTTTTGTGAAATACAAGCACACTTTTATGAAATAAATATTGGGAATAGGATGTCATTTAATTGCAATCCTAAACATATTTCATGTATCTCCTAAGTCCTTGGAAAGTGTTCCCCAACACTAGGATTAGAAAGAGATTAAATTTGAATGAAATAAACATGTAAATTGACATTTGTAATTATTCCCAAATAATAGGAATATGTGGGGGTGTCCTTGAAGAGTTCCTAAATAATAGGAGCACATGAGGTGCCCACATGGAAGGTGGAACCCACCTTGTTTCAATTAACTCTTCGGAGGATTGAGAACACTTCAATAATGCATGTTTAGGTTCCTACAAAATAGGGATTGATATTTACATAAGATAGTTTAGTTATCTTTAGTTGCATGTAGTTATTTTGAGTTGTATACTAGTTGACTTGACTAATGACTTCAGTTGCATGACAGATAACAGGTGGATACTTTGAGTTAAGTGGGGATGATCAATCAAGCATTATGTTTGCATGAATTGATGGAGAGATATGTTTCAGTTAACTAAGATTGATTTGGGTCCACCTTGGGCGCCCAAGTTGGCATATTTCAGTTAACACCTTTTGCATGAGAAGATATTTACAAGGCTTGGTCAAGTGGGGCCCATTTTTGGGCGCCAACTTTGAGGTAATGTTTACAAGAAATCTTCATGAACAAAGTTTGGTTAAGTGTTCAGTTTGGGGCGCCTAAATTGAGGAAGACTTTAACTTGACTTTTGTTTACATGGTGGAACTCTACTTGCCAAATCTAGGCGTAGGTTTTTGAGAGGAGTTTTAAGCTCTTGTAGTTGAAAACTCTTATGATTTTTACATGCTCATAATTGTTTATTTATTGCAGCAAGTGCATAAGAGTTTTATGTGAGTTTATTGCAGGTTGTGAAGAAGCATTATTGAAGGAAAAGAAGCATAACAATCAAGGATTGATACAGTATTATTGCAATCTTGTTCTAAGGTAAAATAATACAAGCACTATTGATTCTGGTGGATTTTTCTCTCGAAAGGGTTTCTCCATGTATATGATGTGTCGCTTCTATCTTGTGTCTCATTCTTCAACAATATTCTATCTCTTTCTACAATTGGTAAAATTGATCTAAACATATTAATCATACACAAATAATTATGACAAAGAATACTTAATTAGATCTATAGTCACATAGTTTTACAAGTTTTAAGCTACAATATTACCTTCATTTTCAACATTTGGTATCAGAGCTAATGGTTGGTTAGGGGTTGGGACACCTTTCTCTTAAAAGTTTGAAGGTTTTTTTGTTGTAGTGGGAGCTTTTACTATTGTGTTATTGCAGATTTGTAAAAGAAGTGTGTTACAATGACTTCTACTTCTCGTTTAGATATTCAAAGATTCAATGGATCTAGTTATGAGATGTGTAAACTAAAAATGGAGGATCTCCTTGAAGAGAGAGATCAACGGTTAGCTGTTTGTAATGAGAAAAATCCCCTACAATGATGTTAGATGAGGATTGGGCTAAGCTTGATAAGAAGGAAAGAGGAACCATAAGGTTATGTCTTGTCGATGCTATTCTCTTGAATGTTTCAGATGAAACTACCACATATAAATTGTGGAAGAGGATAGGTGATATCTATTAAACCAAAAGTCTTACTAATAAGTTGTATTTGAAAAGATAGTTGCATTCTTTAAAGATGAAAGATGGTGATTTTGTTGCACATCATTTAAATGCTTTCAATTTGATTCTAAATCAGTTAGCATTTGTAGATGTAAAGCTAGAAGATGAAGATAAATGCATTTTGTTACTTTGTTCTTTACCAGAGTTTTGGGAAAATCTAATTGTTGCTATCAGTGGTAGTGGTACAGATCCTAAGATGAACAATATAATTCCTACTATCAGAGGAGATGAGGAGGAAGTCTAAAACAAGATCCCAAGATGCCTTGTTTGTAAGAGGTAGGCCTAAGAAAAAGGAACCTAAGGCAGACAAGAAAGGAAAGGGTAAGTCCAAACGACGGTCTAAAACCCATGGTAAGAGTAAGGTAAAGTGTTGGAACTGTGGGAAACCAGGTCATATAAAGAAGGATTGTAAGAATAAGAAAAAGAGTTATGATGCTCCTACAGAGAAATCCTCGGATGACAGTAATGATGTATTAATCATTTCATGTAAAAATGTTACTGATGACTCTTGGCTTATTGATTCGGGTTGCTCCTATCATATGACTCCTAACAAGGAGTGGTTCACTAAGTATACTAAATATGATGGAGGCAATGTCTTCTTTGGAGATAATAGCACAACAAAGATTATGGGAAAAAAAGAGGTAAAGTTATGTTTTAGTGATGGTAGGGTTAATACCCTTAATGATGTTATACATATTCCAGGACTTGCTAGAAATCTACTTTTTGTATCTAAGTTCAATGATTTTGGAATGCATGTGACATTTGACAAAGGTGGTTGCAGATTGGTGAAAGGGAATATAGTGGTTGCTAAAGGATCTCAGATTGGGACTTTGTTTAAGCTTAATACCTCCAATTTGAATAAATCAACCAATGTAACTAAAGCTAAAAATACATGTATGTTGTGGCACCATAGATTGGGCCTCATTGGTGAAAAAGGTCTTAAGACCATTCTTAATAAGGAATTGGTTGACGGTATTCTTGATTATAACATTGGCAAAAATGATTTTTGTGAACATTGTGTTTGGAAAGCAATCTAGACCTTTATTTCCTAATGGAACAAATAAAGCTAAAATATTATTAGAGATTATTCACTTAGATGTTATGGGTCTTGTGGATACTGGCTCTATTGGAAAATCTAGATATTATGTCACATTTATTGATGATGTCTCAAGATACACTTGGATCTATTTTACGCATAACAAATTTGATGTGTTCAATAAGTTTAAATAATTTAAGGCTTTAGTTGAGAAACAATCAGATCATAAGATAAAAGTGTTGAGATCAAATAATGGAAAATGGAGTAGCAGAAAGGATGAACTAAACTTTAATAGAAACAACTAGGAGTATGTTAAGTAGTGCTAAGCTAGATCGGTGCCTTTGGGCCGAGGTTGTAAGTACTTCTTGTTATTTAATCAATAGATCTCCTAGTTCATCTATTGAAGATAAAACCCCTTATGAAATGTGGTTAGGTAGGAAACCTAGTTTTGCACATTTAAGGATCTTTGGTTGTGAGGCTTTTGTTCATGTGCCTAAAGAAAAGCGGTATGAGTTGGATCCAAAAGCATAGAAATGTATATTCATAGGTTATGGTGAAAATGTAAAAGGTTACAAGCTTTGGAGTCCTCTAACCCAAAAAATTACTTTATCAAGAGATGTGATTTTCAGGGAATTTAGATCTTATTCAAGAGAAGAACAACCAAAGGAGAAGGATACTTCTTGAATAGTACATTTTGAGACAAAAAATGAGAAACATGAAGATGCACATGTTGAAGAACAATTGGATGGATTGGATGAGGAGAGCTCATAGAGTTTTGAGATAGATGCTCATGATGAGCATATTGAGGAACAAGAAGAACTCCTTTGAGAAGATCCACAAGACAACATAATCTTGTTGATAGGTATAGCCCACCTAATTTCCATTGTATATTTGCTTTGATGAGTACTAATGATGAACGTAGATCTTATAGGGAAGCTTTATCTTCATATGAGAACAATCTTTGGTCACAAGCTATGCATGAGGAAATGGTTTCCTTGGATGCTTGTGACACATCGGATCTTGAGAGTTTGCCCAAAGGAAGAAATGCCATTGGTTGTAAATGGATCTTTAAAAAGAAAATTGGAGCAAATGGTAATCTCGAAAGGTACAAGGCTAGATTAGTAGCCAAGGGCTACTCCTAGAGAGAGGGAGTTGACTTTAATTAAATCTTCTCTCCTATTGCTAAATTAACTTCTATTAGATTCTTTTTATCTATTGTTGTTGCTCATGATTTTGAGATAGAGAAAATGGATGTGAAAATTGCTTTCTTACATGGGGATCTTGATGAGGATATTTATATGAGGCAACCTGGTGGTTTTGCTATAAAAGGAAAATAATCTTTGGTTTGTAGGTTAAAGAGATCTTTATATGGATTGAAACAGTCATCTAGAATGTGGTACCAGAAGTTTGATGCTTTTGCATTGAAAATTGGTTATCTTAGGAGTGAGGAAGATCATTGTGTTTACATAAAATTTATTGATGATCAACTTTTAATTATTGTCTTGTATGTTGATGACATGTTGTTTATTGGTAACAACAAGGTAATGATCAAAGAATTGAAAGCACAACTCTCTAGCACATTTGAGATGAAAGATCTAGGGGCTGCAAAATATATCCTTGGTATGGAGATCAAAAAAGATAGAGGTAACATAAAGCTTTGCTTAAGTCAAAAAAACTATGTTGATACTATTTTGAAACAGTTTAACATGCATGATAGTAAACCAATTAATATTCCTTTACTAGTTGGCATGAAGTTAAGTTTATACATGAGTCCTATATTTGATTTTGATCATGAGGAAATGTCTGAAATTCTATATGCTAGTGCAATTGGTAGTTTGATGTATGTAATGGTTTGTACAAGACCAGATATAGCCCAAGCAGTGGGAGTTCTAAGTAGGTTTATGTCTAACCCTGGTAAAGAACATTAGACTTATGTTAAGAGGGTGTTTAGATATTTACGAGGTACTTTTGATTATTGTTTGGTTTATCATGGTGCTAATGATATTGATATTATGCATAAATCATTGGACATATAGGGTTTTGTTGATTCAGATTGGGCAGGAGACCTGGACAGTCAGAGGTCGACAAGTGGCTATGTGTTTACTTTGTTTGGAGCTACGATTAGTTGCATGAGTAAGAGGAAACCCATAGTTTCTTTGTCCAGCACAAAAGCAGAGTACATGGCTGCTACACATGCCTCTAAAGAGGCAGTTTGGTTATAGAGACTTGGGAAAGGTATTGGTTTTAATTGAAAGCAAATTAGACTTGAATGTGATAGTCAGAGTGTTATTTGTTTAGCCAAAAATCCTATGTATCATGCTCGTACTAAGCATGTTGATGTTAAGTATCACTTTGTGTGAGAAATGGTTGAGAGTGGGAAGGTATTGATTGAGAAAGTTGACACTTTAATCAATGTTGCAAATTATCTTACGAAATCAGTTCATACAGATATGTTCTCTTGGTGTAGGAAGGCCATTGGCCTTGATTCCTATACTTGATTTATAATAATGATTCCTAGTTTAGAATAATTGCAATGTATAATGTCAAATGGGAGAATGTTGGGAATAGGATGTCATTTAATTGCAATCCTCAACATATTTCATGTATCTCCTAAGTCCTTGGAAAGTGTTCCCCAACACTAGGATTAGAAAGAGATTAAATTTGAATGAAATAAACATGTAAATTGACATTTGTAATTATTCCTAAATAATAGAAACATGTGGGGGCATCCAAGAAGAGTTCCTAAATAATAGGAGCACATGGGGCACCCACATGGAAGGTGGAACCCACCTTGTTTCAGTTAACTATTTGGAGGATTGATAACACTTAAGTAATGCATGTTTAGGTTCCTACAAAATAGGGAGTGATATTTACATGAGTGGAGTGGCACTATCAGTTCAGTATCAGTTTAGTTTAGTTCAAATTAGTATTAGTTCAATTCAGTTCAATTCAGTTATGGTTCAGTTATCTTCAATTACATGTAGTTATTTTGAGTTGTATACTAGTTGACTTGACTAATGACTTCAGTTGTATGAAAGATAACAAGTGGATACTTTCAGTTAAGTGGGGATGATCAATTATGCATAATGTTTGCATGAATTGATGGAGAGATATGTTTTAGTTAACGAAGATTGACTTGGGTCCACCATGGGTGCCCAAGTTGGCATCTTTCAGTTAACACCTTTTGCATGAGAAGATATTTACAAGGCTCAGTTAAGTGGGGCCCATTCTTGGGTGCCAACTTTGAGGTGATGTTTACAAGATATCTTCGTGACCAAAGTTCAGTTAAGTGTTCATTTTGGGGTGCCTAAATTGAGGGAGAATTTGGTTTGACTTCTATTTACATGGTGGAACTCTACTTGCCAAATCTAGGGATAGGTTTTTGAGAGGAGCTTTAAGCTCTTGTAATTGACAACTCTTATGAGTTTTTCATGCTCATAATTGTCTATTTATTACAGCAAGTGCATAAGAGTTTTATGTGAGTTTATTGCAGGTTGTGAAGAAGCATTATTGAAGGAAAAGAAGCATATCAATCAGGGATTGATATAGTATTATTGTAATCTTGTTCTAAGGTTAAATAATACAAGCACTATTAATTTTGGTGGAGTTTTTTCTCAAAAGGGTTTCTCCACGTATATGTTGTGTCACTTCTATCTTCTATCTCATTCTTCTACAATCTTCTGTCTCTTTCTACAATTGGTAAAATTGATCTAAACAGATTAATCATACATAAATAACTGTGACAAAGAATACTTAATTAGATCTACAGTCACATAGTTTTACAGGTTTTAAGCTATAATATTACCTTCATTTTCAATAATAAAATCATTGATTTATGAAACAAAGGCACGTTTCTATAGAGACATCTTAAAAAACCTTTATGTTAAAGTGTAGGCAAACATAGTTTGTTGCAATAGAAGTCCCAAAGGTCACCACAAAAGCACAAATTTATCAAACATAAGTGCCTAAAGTCATAATAGAAGTGTGGGTTTGTCGAACAAAAGCGTTGAATCATAAAACCAAGTGCCAAGCATGATTTATCGTAATAGAGGCATTGAAATTCATGATGGAAAAATGATTAAGTGTTGAATCATAGAACAAAGTGCCAAGCATGATTTCTCAAAAAAGGCATCAAAAGTTGGAACATAAGCATAATTTTGTTGAATCATAGAACCGAGTGCCAAGCATGATTTCTCAAAATAGAGTTGTTGAAAGTTGTGAGGGAAGCACAATTTTTTCAAACGTAGGTGTTGAATCTCAAAGCCAATTGCAAAACCAAAACTATAACTAAAAAATCACCAAAGACTCATAAAGACAAGAATAATATATAAGGATTCACATTGGGTTCACCAAAATATATTGCACGTAAATGACATAACTGAAATATACATAAAATCTAGCCTATTTAAACCAAATACATGCAAACCTCATAAATATCAAGTGTAGTATGCTAATAGATTGATAAATTGGATGTGGTTGCTCATGATTCCAATAAAATGATGGTATGATCAAGATGATTCAATAGAAATTTGGACAACATAACAATAGCATAAGAGTGGATTCATACAAATGGGATGGAAGGCCTCTCATTTATAGAAATTCCATGAGAGAAATCAAGGGCCAAGATGGATTGGTTAATGGATGGCTAGGATTGATTGAGGATTAGGGTTGGGATCAAAGTTGTAGTCATGTGAGGGATAATGGCTAGGATTGGGATTAGGATTAGGCCAACGTCCTTATGTGGATGGATAGGATTAAGAGGTTTAAATGAGATGAATGGATGAGATGGAAAGTTAGTTTGAATTTTGGAAAGTGTTTAGGTTCAATGAATCTAGACAAGGAATAAGTTAGACATGTGAAGGGGACGCTTGTCACATGATAATGATTATAGATTGTGATCCATGTGAACAATTTTAATGGCTAGGTTTATATGGAAAAGGATTGAGAGATAAAGTGGAATTAAATAATGGAGGAAAAGGTGGTGTGGATTAATTAGCCTTAATTAATTAATTAAGAATTAACTAGTTAATTTAGCTAGAGGATTTTGGGATAAGAGATAAATTAATTAAATAAATAATGAATACTTATTTAATTATTTGGCTAGGAGAATATGGGATAAAGGTGATGGGATAAATTAATTAGTTAATTAAATATTATTTAGTTAATTAATGACTTAGGATAGGCTAAAATCAGGTGTGGCTATGTTAGGTTGTATTTTAGATGTCTACATTTTGCCCCTCTTTGAGATAATGTTACGACCAGGAGAAGTAACATCATTTAAAAAAAGAATAAAATATAGCGGGTAGGCAAGGGATAAGGACTAGAAGCATGATGTCCCAGTCACTAGAAGGATGGGAGTTAGGTATGGCCCCTCGAGAGGACATGCACATCCAAAGAACATAGGTGCGCTCTTGAAATTGATGAGAGGACTAGAGGATGAAGGGTAAAAGGACACAAAAGAAGATAAATATATGGATAAAGGAGGATGAATGATCATCATGTTATAATGGTATAAGCAACCTAGATTTGATATAGTACTTGATTTTATGAACCAAGGTATAAGGAACTAAGATGAAAATGTGCCAAGTACATGATCAAAAGGTCAAGTGCAAACATATGCCTTATAACACCATGATATGGAAGACTATGATGCCCTTATAGAAATAGAGTGCAAATACCGTGATAGATGAAAATAATGATAACACACACAAGAAAGAAGCAAGCATAGAAAACAAACCAAAAGCAAACAAGGACTATGCTCCAAGTCAAGTTGAAAACTAGTTTATTTATTGATGATAAAGATAGAAAAGTTGACGATACGAACAATGCGTACCCCAGTGATTGTGTTGTTAATGATAAGAACAACATATGTATTGGGAAGGATACATCCCTATGATGATAATTTAATAATGGATCAATTTATTTTAAATTATTTGGATTAAGATCATGAATTGCTTATGGATGATGTGCTATATTGCAAGATAGATTTCATGGATTATGATTGATTATATTGGATGAATTGGACTAGAAGGATAGATGAAGGATAAATGTATGGAATAGGATAGGATTGGATGGATGGATAGAGGATAAATGGATGGGATCCAATGACAAAGGAGAACTAAGGATTGGTAAAGTATGGATGAATAAATGTATTTCTTTGATAGAAGAGAGAGGGATAGAGATCTAAGGACTATGTTGCAAAGAAACAAAATCCCCATACTAGAGGGAGTGGAATTAAGGATAAAAAATGATGGGAAAAGATGCATGAGATGGAAGGATAGTGTATAAGGGATATGAATAGAAATGAGAGTAAGGCTTGCATTATGAAAAGCATGCATGGATATTTTTCCCTAGCTCTCTATCAAGATCGAGGGTAAAAAGAGAGGATGAGTTGGATAGGAATAAGGGAAGGAGATAGGATGGAAGATATGGGATAGAGGATAATAAAGGATATGGATAAGCTATGGATGAAAGGTTAACATGGAGGTTCCTTAGAAAGATCAAACATGGGAAGGGATGATGGAGTTTTGATAGGATATGAGGAAGGATATGGAATGTGTTGACATGATGCTTAGGAGGATCCTTAAGCTTGTCAAGATCAAATGTGGAAATGGAGGATGGACTTAGATAGGGGATGAGGGATAGTGGAATATGTGGATAGGATGAAATAGGTAAGTATAGCATGGATGAAGCTTGCCCTAAGTATAGAGTGCAAGAGGATGGGGAGATTGCAAATGACACTTTTTTACCAGGTTTTCATCATGGTACTTGCCCAAGGTGCCATAAGAAGTGGTTTTCACCATTGGACAAATGATTTCTCTTTAATTTTTTCACCTTTTTATTTTTTTTATTTTTTCTCTTTTTGGATCTTTGGAATGGTATGGATGAGGAAGGATGAGGATAAACATGTGGATAGGTGGATTTGGAAGATAGTGGACGCATGATAGGGATATGGAGGAAGAACTCAAGCGTGTAGTTCCAAGATGGTTTCCCTTGATGATATGATATAATTGACCGTGGTCATTGGAGGTATGTGTAGACACCCCAATTCTGAACTTATACCCTTAATTAATTAAAATTCTAAATTTTCATTAATTATTTCGATTTCTTCCCAATTAATTAAATATTGTATTATTTATTTAATTAATCCATCTTAGCCTATAATTAATTAAATATTTTATTATTTAATTAATTATCTCGCTTTCTTCCTATAATTAATTAAATATCATATTATTTAATTAACTATTCCACCTTACCTTATAATTAATTAAATGACATATTTAATTAATTATCCTAAAGTTCTCTCCAATTAATTAAATATTTTGTTTGTATTAGATATAGTTTGAGCACCCAAAAATTACAAGTTATTTTGTCCTGCAGTACTACTGCATATATCTATACATTTTACATATACTTTAAGAACCCCCTGTATGTTCATATATAATGTATATTTGTTCCCCTTTACATTGCATATATATAGATACTTGTCATATTAGTGAGTTACATATTGTCAAAAGCATTGATTACATTGCTTTATATAAACATTAAATACCTTCTAACAAAAATACAAAACAACTAAGCAATATATCGTGGGATGGTAGCCTCCATGTTATCCTACACCAAGTTCTTCAAGCCTAAGAGTGTTTTTGTTGCAACAATTTCTTCATTGGTAAAATCTTCAATACTAAGTAAACTTGGAGCTTTTGCATTTAGATCATTTTTGGCAACTTTTTCATTGAATTCATTCTGAAATGCTTCCAAATCTTTAAGAAATATCTTTGTACTAGGCTTCCCCACCTGCCAAGTGTGCCCACACCTGACTTCATGAAGATTGATCCTTAAGGTGCCCTCCTCCAATAGTTTGAGAAACTTTAATTTAGAAACTTTAACTGTCAATGAAACTTGCAATGCAATGTTGTAAAGTGTGAGTCTCTTAATGGACTTAGTAAGTGCACTCCTTGTTCCATTAAAGCTCTCATCATTCCTTGCTCTCCAAATGGCCCAAAGAATTTTAGTGGAAAAACAAAAACAAAACAAAGAAATTTCTTTTCCCAATTTTTGTCTTTTATTAATAGAATTTTGTCACGTCTAAGCTTGCAATTGACATCCCAAATACAATATTTTTGGCAAAAAAAAAAAATATCCATGATTCTCTTGCATACACTCAAAGAGGATATGATTTATTGCTTTTGATACCCTGCATAAGCTACATATTTCAATATCCTAAATTTATTTTGAAAGGTAGCTTCTGAAAGATCAGAAGCCATTTGAAGCAAGCCATTTTGGCTCAATTGTGTGCGACCAATTATTTTTAAAGACCTTGGACCAGTCATTCTTACTCAATTCAGTATACCATGCTCTATTTAAATGGTCTACTACTTCTTGCTTATTAGCAAGTGTTGTAGATTATTTTAGTATTTATTCTAGTGAGTTTGATTCCATCATTCCATAGAAAGTCTTTGTATTGTTCTGTATCAAGATTGTATTCAAATGGAACTATGAAATATTTATGCATTATAATGTTTGCTTAGACTCATACAAAATAAAGATGGCAGAGAGGAAGGGAGAGCGCTTTGACAAAAATATTCAAAGCACGAAAGGGGATCTAGAAGAAGACACACACAAAAACCTCCAAAAGAAGCTCAGTGACCCTTTAATCTTAACAGTAATATTTACGAAATAGTGACACGGGATGTAGATGTCTTAAAAAAAATGGCAGTTATCAGACGATTTTTAGCGAAGAGGCACACAAAGAAGGAGATCCGAGAATGGGTGATACCAACATGGAAATAGGACACAATAGTCAACTTTATGTCGTGGGGTTTTTTTGTATTTTATTTTGCGGATTAAGAAACTCATGATCAAATAATAGGTGACATTTGGAAATTTAGCAACTCCTTCCTATACCTGCAAAAATGGCGGAAAAACTTCAATCCACTCGAATACAGCCCCAAGAATGTCCCAATATGGTTAAGATTGTACAACCTCCCATATGAATATTGGTCTTGTGGTTTCCTTAAAAAAATAGGGGATTCTCTAGGATAAACTTTGGAAGTAGACTTAAGAAATTGTGAGTTTTTAATTTATGCAAGAATAAGAGTTTTACCTATCAAAGAAATACCACTGGTGATCAAATTGGTATATGGCAATGAAGTGTGGTTGCAATCTTTAGAAATAGAAAAAGTAGTTCTATTTTGCCTAAAATGTAGAAAAAGAAACGACAACCAAGAAGATTGCAAAAGGTTTCCAAAGGCCTTTAGAGATGTTTGGAGGGAAAAGCCCCAACCCAAAAACACACAAAAGGAAGATAATCTAGAACCACAAGTAGCAGCACCCCAAACAAAGAATTGGTCAATGGTGATTGCCGATGATCATGAAACGGTTACCCATAAAGTTGAAGAACGGTTAAAGGAAGGTGAATTCGAAGACAATCCAATGTTGATAATGGCTATTCTCCCATTGATCAAACATTTTGTTCCTACAATGTTCAAGCACTTTGGTGCAAAGGAAGAGTCGGATTCGAAGATCAACCGCAGGGTAGAAGATGAAATTGATGTCTTGGAAGAACGTCATATTTTCCAAATGAAAAAAGTGACAAATTCAAAATTGGAAAGGAAAATGAATAAGAAAAAAAGAGATGAAGAGGCAAATAAAGGTAATCAACCAACAATCAAAACGTACATGACAAGATCCAAGGGAGCATGCCCCTCCCTTGGCGAGCGATGAAGATGCTAACATGGAATGTTAGGGGCTTAAATGCCCCTAACAAAAAATGGCAGGTAAAGCATCGGTTGGAAATTCAAAATGTTGATCTTGTGCTCCTTCAAGAAATAAAATTAGATGGTGTGGAATCAAAAAATTTCATCAGAACATGTAAAAACTGTGGTAGATTGTTCGTTGTAGTAGAAGGTACTTTGAAGGGGGACTTGGTATCCTCTGGAGACCATAAAATGTTGATGTGCAATTGTTGCTAGAGAATCATCACTGGTAGAAAGCAAAGGTAAATCTTCTAACTACATCCCTTACTTTTGAACTTTTCAATGTATATGGGCATGTGAAAACAAATGAAAAGAAATCAGCTTGGGATGCCATAACTAAAGAAGTGTCCAAGATAAGAACCATAATTGGGGGTGATTTCAATACAATACTGGATATAAGTGAAAAGAGTGGAGGCATCAGGAGAGTGTTTCAACCCCAAAAAGACTTTGTCAAATTTGTAGAGGATAATTATCTGATGGACATCAAAACCTCAAGCAACACTTTCACATGGAATAATAGAAGGCAGGGATTTACAAACATTGCACAAAGGCTTGATAGGTTTCTACTTTCTAAATATTGGCTAGGAAGGAGAGTATACCCCCCAAAGCAACAATTATATATATCTTCATCTCATATCACTTTCTTATTGAACTAGTGGTGATCGGAAACAAAAAACCAACAAAAGGTTTCTTCAAATTTGAAAGATGTGGCTGAGAAAAAAAAGGTTTGGTAAGCTTGCTGAAGACATGGTGCTCTGAGCCTATTCAATGGCAGGGTACAAAGATTTTTATCTTCCAAAATAAATTAATCGTAATGAAGGAGAAACTAAAGCACTGGAATAAGACAGCACATCTTCAAAAATATTTTTGAAGAAAAATCAAGGTTGGAAGCAGAATTAGAATTGTTGGGCAATAAAATAGTGAAAGATGGTATAACTCAAGTAGAATTTGAAAAGGAGAAATCATTAATGGAAAATATAATGAAGTATTGTCAAGGGAGTGTTGGCATATGGCTTTTAAGTGTTGCCATTGATAGAAACCTAAGTCATTCATCCGGTCCATAGTCTAGTTTTGGTTTACACTGGCAAAACAAAGTGAAGAACAGGACATCCGGTTAAAGGCTAAGATATGGATCCAATCACTTCACCAAACTATTATTTTGGGTTATGGATCTTATTGAAAGGTTTTTTTATTTTTTTAATACCTTATTCAAGAAGTATATTGATGCGCATTCACTGGTATGCGATCTAGGAGATTCGGTGCATAAATCTTTTGGATATCTGTGCTAGCAAGCCGACTTGTCAAAATCATGGATGTCTAAGGAGTAATTAATTAAAATGTTTTCATGCTCGATTATGTTTGTTTGGGTCCTCTCTATGTTTTAATTGGCTTTGGAGGATGCGCATAAAGATTTAATTAAGGATCTAGCCGACAGTTGAAAAGCACTTAATGTTTTATGAAGCCGACATATGAATGATCAAATCCTTGATAGCGGATATATATATGAGATCAGTTTTATCATTTTGATATAGAGAAGGGAGAGAACATAGAGAATGTGTGGAATGTGAACTATATTAGTGTGTGGTGTGAAATTCAGCAGAGTAATAGTGCAAATTTATCTATGTGTGATGCGAAGAGTAGAAAAGTGCAGAGCAGAGTAGAGCGAAATGCAAAGTCAGATAGAGGATCCAAAATATGATTTATGAGCTTCATCAAAACTACAACCTGGCATGAATAGATGCTACTATCTTATTTCATTCCTCAAATGGTTTTAATCTGAACTTTTGTAAGGCAGCGAGCCTTCCCTTTGAGCAATGAGCTCTAGGTAGTGTGCCTAAATGCAAGTGCATTCTCTTTTGTAAAATTTTTATTTGAGTACTAAAATTATGGATTAATCTCCACCGTGGTTTTTCCCCTAACAAGGTTTGCACGCAAAAATCCTTGTGTTATGGTGTTGTGGATGATTTCCTTAAGTGTTTGCATCTGTATTTTGGTTGAATGTTGAAATGGTTTTAATATCAGATTAATAAAGTTAAGATTTGTTGAACATTGATTCACCCTCCCCCTCTCAGTGTTCCCTTGATTCCAACAGGGAGGAATTCTATTGGAGAACTAAATCCCGTGAAAACTGGCTCAAGGAAGGAGATCTCAATACAAGTTTCTTTCACCATACCACAAAAATAAAAATAAGTTGGAACTAAATTAATCAAATAAAAGATGAAGGTGGGAACATCCTCCAGAAAGAGGATGACATTCAAAAAAAAGTTGTGGCTTATTCTAAAATCTATTGGGTGGTGATGGTAAGGCAAAAAGTCAAAGCAACAGTCTCATTGACAATGTGGAAAAGATAATTTATCTTGAAGATAACACACTGCTAACAAAAACAGTCACAAAGGTTGAGGTAAAGTCGACCACCTTTGAAATGCAACCCAAAAAATCCTTGGGCCTTGATGGTTTCAACACATTGTTTTATCAAGTTTGTTGGGATTTCCTTGGCAAGGAGGTCACAACAGTAGTAGAGGAATCTAGAAGAAAAACAAACATGTTGAAGGATTTGAACAATACCAACATCACATTAATCCCGAAAAAAAATAGTTGTGAAACCTTTGTAGACTTTAGGATGATATCTTTATGTAACACTATTTGCAAAACTATAACCAAGGTGATGGCCAATAGGTTGAAAAAAATTCTCCCAAAAATCATCTCCCAGGAATAAAGTGGTTTCATCTGGGCAGGAAGGAACATCGCAGATAGTTTTATTGTGGCCCATGAAGTCAGATAAAGGGGGTATGGTGGTTAAGTTGGATCTTAGTAAGGCATATGACAAGGTGCAATGGTTGTTCCTGATCAAAGCAATGCAAAAAATGAGTTTTGAAGACAAATGGTTGAAATAAGTTTTATGTTGCATATCTACACCAAGGTATTTGGTGCTAATCAATGGTTCACCATGTGGCTTCTTCAATGGATCTAGAGGATTGCGTCAAGGCGATTCGATCTCCCCATTTTTATTCGTAATAATGATGGAGACTTTGAGAAAACATATTACCAACAAAATTAATGTGAGTTTATGGCAAGGCTTAATAGCAACACCTTCACTACCAACACTGTCCCACCAATTGTTTGCTAGCAATACTTTGCTCTTCAGCTTGGATACAAAGGAGGAGGTGATTGTTATGAAAAAATCTATTGATACCTTTAGCAATGAAGCACGCCAAACAATGAATGTCGATAAGTCTAATATTGTCTTTTACAATACAAATAAAAGGCGACAACAAGAAATATTAAATGTCTTACATTACAATAAAGCAAACCGCCCCATAAAATATTTAGGCTGTTCGCTTTTTATGGGGAAAGTTAAATAGATCCTATGGGAAGAAAAAATTAGAAAATGATACTCAAAAAAGGATAAGTGGAAAGGTTGTTGGCTAATGCTCGCTGGCTAGATTAAAATGGTAAAGGTAGTTGTGGCAGTGATCCCAATTTTCATGATGGCATGCATGGATCTTCCAAGGAAATGTGCTAAGCAATTAAAAAATATCTAAAGGAAATTTATGTGGTATGGGGCACACGAAAAAGAACGCCTACCCCTAATTGGATTGGAGACAATAAAGAAGTCTTAGGATACAAGTGACATAGATATTAAAGATATAAGCCTTCAAAACAAGGCACTTGGTGCAAATATTATATGGAATATATTCACGTATCCTAAAACATTATGGAGAAAATTACTTAGAACAAAATAACTGGACTCACAGGAGGTGGACAAAGTCTTTACCATAGCAAACCCACAGAAAGGCTCAACTTTGTGAAATTTTATTTTACGATGTAGACCCCTTCTCACAAAACATCTGACATGGAAAATAAGAGATGGATTCGAGTAATGGACTTTGGTAGTCTTCAACAACAACTTTTGGTGGCACTTGATGACCTTGATCAGTCTAAAGCAGAAGTCTAGGAATTGAAAGCAAATATTAGGGATGCTGAGAAATTCATTCAGACATTGAAGGATTAGATTGTTAAATCTAGGGAGAAGAGAAAATATCTTTGTGACCAGATTAAGTAACAAGAGAGCGAAAACATGGATGATACTCACCTGAATCAGACCTTGAAGGGAATAACTGAAGAATGTGAAAAACTTGCTAGAAACAATGCTACCCTAAAACATGAAATTGAATCTATGGTGATGAAGTTGACTAAAGAGATTGAAGAAAGAAAGAAGAATGAGGAGAACCTTGCTCAGTCACTAAAGGAGAAATTTGATGAATGCAAAAGAGTAAATGGAGAATTCATTCAGATGGAAAGAGAACTACAATGATCTAGAAACAATGAAGAAGAACTTGGTAAACAAAATGTTATTCTCAAAAATGAACTTACTATTGCAAATGAATACATAGAGAAGTTTTAGATCAGTTTAGTGAAGCTTGATGAGCTGAATCAAGGACAAAAGAGTGGAAATTCTAAGAGAGGTCTTGGATATGAAAAAGGAGAAAGTTCCAGATTTGGACAAAAGCATTTTAGACAAGGAAACCAGATGAACAAAGGTGGAAGGTATTCGGTACGACAACCTAATGCTAAAAAATTTAATGGATAATATTTTGCTTGCAATAAATTTAGTGATATGGCTACTCAGTGTAGAAGTAATATGAAATCAAGAGATTCATCATTTTCTAGTTAGTGTTTTAATTGCAAAAAGTTTGGTCATAAATCAATCGAATGCAGAAATGTGTCAAACTACTTTGTCAATAGAAAGAATGTTGAATGTTACACATGTGGAAGATTTGGGCATATTGCTAATCAATGCAGATCAAGAAGAGATCAATGGAATGATTGGTCTAGACAAGGAAATACTGTGTGTTACAATTGCAACAAATATGGTCACATTGCAAGATTCTACAGAAACAAAAATGTGGATAGAAGAGGTCCGATATACAAAGGCAAAAATATACAAAAAGATGACAAAGGAAAAGGAAAAGTGACTATAGAGGAGATAAGAGATCATATGAAGAATACATGGGTAAGGAAGGATGAGTTTGATGCTGGAAATGGTTCTACTTAGGAACTTGCTTCCGATAATTCTTCTGGTGATTAATTTCAAGCCATTGACCTAGGGGGAGTTTTTCAAGAAAATCTTTCCTCCCCTATCCATAGATGGTACCAAAACGTGAAGGATGGTCAAGAAGTTGTATCAATGATATGCAAAACCTTTGGATAACTTTCACAAGAAAATTCCAAGAATTCATAGGTCCGCAAAAGAATTCTTCTCTCGCTGTTTGAGAAAATAGAGCACCCGAAAAACTTAGGGAAAATGCATTTATTACAAGTGTGTGAGCTATAAAAGTCAAGTTGGAACCCTCATTTTTCACTTTGCATTGAAGAAGAGGAGAAGGAGAGCACTCGATAGGATAATTTTGAAGTAGTGAAATCGATTCGTCGACAATTCTCGAAATCTATTAGGTATTTCAATTGTTTTCAAAATTTTCATATAATTTGGTATGCGGTTGTTAAACGTGAAGTGCGAAAAGAAAATGGAACAAATCAAAGGGTTAATGATTTTGGATGAATACAACAATGGAAAGATTAGGTCCATGAGGAATCTGTTATTATCCAACGAATTGAAACAATTGAGAGAAGCCAAACACATGAATTTGGATATTTGGAATGATTTTTCGTACTTTAAGAATGCAGAATTCGTTAAATTCATCTTGATTAGATTGCATGATGACACTTCAACTTTAGAAAAACCCTACATCATTTCGAAGGAAGTAATTGAGAATTTGACTAGATTATGCAAAATTGAAGATATACCGAGGAAGAAATCCATTCAGAACAAAGAAGTTGAAACCCTAACTACAATAATTGGAGATCAGAGGGCACTGATAATTTCAACAATGAAGAATCCTGTTACAAAGTACATTGTGCACAAAATTCCATATAAAGTCTTTTTTAGAAATCGAGAAGGAGCAACCTCGGTTGGTGCAGTCTACATTTCTCACAAGATGATAATTGAAGGTCAGGAATTTGACCTATGCGGATTGATAAAGGATCAGCTAATGGAGAATGTGCAACTAATAAAAGAGACAAGCTACCCTTTCAGGTTCGGTACTTTGATCATATGTTTAGTAATGTATTTCTTGAATTGTTTGCCAAAGATCGACAATGTGGTGTGGAAAGCAAATGAACCGGTATGCAAACAAATATACTCATATTCTAAGAGCTTGTTTGATTGTGATCAAGAATTTGAAAATTTCTTTAAGAATGTGGTTGGAAAGTGTGGCCCAATCAATATTTCCCTCCTAGTAAGAACAATTGAATTTGGTTCCTCTTCTGGTGGCATGGAGAAAAAGCATAAAAGAGAAAAATAAACTGTTGAATACAACCCTCTGGAATGCAAGATTCCCAAATTGAAGGAAAAGGAAAAGAAAAGGAAATTGTGGATATTTCAAATGATGAATTTAGTGAAGAAATTGAGGATCCAAAGGGAAATGAATAAGAACCAGAAAAGGAAATGTCAGAGGCAAGTGCAGAAGAAGATGACCTAGCAAAGGAGAAGCTACAACAACTTATTCAAGAAGAAGGTGAAATGCAAAAAATCGCTAAGTTATGGTTTGTCCGACCATCATATGATGAAGATATGATTCTGAGTGTACTAAATGTTGATGTTGAGCACTGCAAGATCAAATTGGAAATTTTACAAAACATTCTACCTGAAGAAATGATTGAATGCAGTAAAGAAAAAATGAGCTCTAAGGATAAATACAAAGAAGAAGGTGAAGTTATCTCTCATTTGAAGGGACATTTCAGGTTATCACTTACCAAATTGAAGAATAAAATCAATGAGTTGAGGCAATGCATCAATGCAGCTAATAAAATCTATAATTATTGCATTTTTTGGCCTCATGCAGTTGGAAAAGACAAAGAGAAATTGGAGCAGATTGAAACATAGTTGAATGGGATTGGGAAAAGCTTTGACATGTTTCAAGTTCAGGATGGTACCATCAGGAAAAATATTCGAGAGCTACAATCTGAACACACCAAAGTTTAATTCACCAAGAACACACTTGTGGACACTTTTTGGAAGGTGAAGGATCTAACCGAATGCGGATTGGAACAGATGGTGGAGATACTAAGGAAAGGTGAGAAACTAGAGGAAGCAATTACAAGTCTAGAATCCCTACCTGAAATTGTCAATAAGACATCCAAGAACAACAACATGACTATTATCATTGGGAACACAATAGATGTTTGGAAGAAATTCCTTCCAGAAATGAAGGAAAATCATAAGATAATTTTCTAACTCTTTTTCAGAAATTTTGGAGATTTTGAACACATGTTTTATCACTTTTGGAATATGGCTTCCATGATTTCTCATTGATGTCAAAGGGGGAGAGATTTCGGTGAAAAATGTCTCATCAATCTTAGGGGGAGCTATGTTTTGATGAGACAACAATATGGCAGCGTACTCATAATGATTCTGACACTTAGTCATTTTTCACTAAGTGTTTCCATCAATGCCAAAGGGGGAGATTGTTGGCATATGGCTTGTAAGTGTTGTCATTTATGGCAACCTCAGTCATGCATCCAGTCCATAGTCTAGTTTTGGTTTACACCAACAGAACAAAGTGAAGAACAGGACATCCGATTAAAGGCTAAGATATCGATCCAATCACTTCATCAAACTATTATTTTGGGTTATGGATCTTAGAGAAAGGTTTGTTGATATTTTTAATACCTTATTCGAGAAGTATATTGATGTGCATTCATTGGTATGCGATCTAGGAGATCCGGTGCATAAATATTTTGGATATATATGCCAACAAGCCGACTTGTCAAAATCACAGATGTATAAGGAGTAAGTAATTAAAATGTTTTCATGATTGATTATGTTTGTTTGGGTCCTCTCTATGTCTTAACTAGCTTTGGAGGATGCACATAAAGATTTAATTAAGGATCTAGATGATATTTGAAAATCACTTAATGTTTTATGAAGTCGACATATGAATGATCAAATCCTTGATAGTGGATATGTATATGAGATCTGTTTTATCATTTTCATATAGAGAAGGGAGAGAACATAGCGAATGTGTGGAATGCAAACTATATCAGTGTGTGGTATGAAATTCAGCAGAGTAATAGTGCAAATTTATCTATGTGTGATGCGAAGAGTAGAAAAGTGTAGAGCAAAGTAGAGAGAAATGCAGAGTTAGATGGAGGATCCAGAATCCGATTTATGAGCTTCACCAAAACTGTAACCTGGCATGAATAGATGCTACTATCTTAGCTCATCCCTTAGATGGTTTTAATCTAAACTTTTGTAAGGCAACGAGCCTTCCCTTTGAGCAGTGAGCTCTAGGTAGTGTGCCTGAATGCAAGTGCATTCTCTTTTGTAAAAAAATTATTTGAGTACTAAAATTGTAGATTAACCTCCACTGTGGTTTTTCCCCTAATAGGGTTTCCATACAAAAATCCTCGTGTTATGGTGTTGTGGATGATTTCCTTAAGTGTTTGCATCTTTATTTTGGTTGAATGTTGAAATGGTTTTAATATCAGATTAATAAAGTTAATATTTGATGAACACTAATTCACCCTCCCCTCTCAGTGTTTCCTTGATTACAACAGGGAGGAATTCTATTGGAGAACTAAATACTATGAAAACTGGCTCAAGGAAGGAGATCTCAATACAAGTTTATTTCACAATACCACAAAAATAAAAATAAGTTGGAACTACATTAATCAAATAAAAGATGAAGGTGGGAACATCCTCTAGAAAGAGGATGAAATTTAGAAAAAAGTTGTGGCTTATTCAAAAATCTATTGGGTGGTGATGGTAAGGCAAAAAGTCAAAGCAACAGTTTCATTGACAATGTGGAAAAGACAATTTCTCCTGAAGATAACAAGTTGCTAACAAAAATAGTCACAGAGGTTGAGGTAAAGTCGACCACCTTTGAAATGCAACCCAAAATATCCTTGAGCCCTAATTATTTCAACACATTGTTTTATCAAGTTTGTTGGGATTTCCTTGGCGAGGAGGTCACAACAATATTAGAGGAATCTAGAAGAAAAAAAAAACATGTTGAAGGATTTGAACAATACCAACATCACATTAATCCCAAAAGAAGATAGTTGTGAAACCTTTGCAGAATTTAGGATGATATCTTTATGTAACACTATTTATAAAATTATAACCAAGTTGATGACCAATAGGTTGAAAACAATTCTCCCAAAAATCATCTCCCAGGAATAAAGTGGTTTCGTCCTAGGAAGGAACATCGCAGATGGTGTTATTGTGGCCCATGAAATTGTCTACACCCTAAAGAAGTCAAATGAATGGGGTATGGTGGTTAATTTGGATCTTAGTAAGGCGTATGATGGGGTGCAATGGTGGTTCCTGATCAAAGCAATGCAAAAAATGATTTTTGATGAAAAATGGTTGAAATGGGTTTTCTATTGCATAACTACACCAAGGTATTCGGTCCTAATTGATGGCTCACCATGTGGCTTCTTTAGTGGATCCAGAGGATTGCGTCAAGGCGATTTGATCTCCCCATTTTTATTCGTAATAATGATGGAGACTTTGAGCAAACATATTAATAACGAAATTAATGTGGGTTTATGACAAAGCTTAATAATAGCACCTTCACTACCGACACTATCCCACCAATTATTTGCTAACAATACTTTGCTCTTCAACCTGGATACAAAGGGGGAGGTGAATGTTATGAAGGAAGCTATTGATACCTTTAGCAATGAGCCAAGCCAAACAATGAATGTCGATAAGTCTAATATTGTCTTTTACAATAAAAATAAAAGGCGACAACAAGAAATATTAAATGTCTTAGATTACAATAAAGAAAACCTCCCCATAAAATATTTAGGCATTCCACTTTTTATGGGGAAAGTTAAATCGATCCTATGGGAAGAAAAAATTAGAAAATGACACTCAAAAAATGATAACTGGAAAGGTTGTTGGCTAACGCTCGTTGGCTCGATTATAATGGTAAAGGTAGTCCTGACAATGATCCTAATTTTCATGATGACGTGTGTGGATCTTCCAATGAAATGTGCTAAGTAATTAACAAATATCTAAAGGAAACTTATGTGGTATGGGGTGCACGAAAAAGAACGCCTACCCCTAATTGGATGGGAGACAATAAAGAAGTCTAAGGATACAAGTGACGTAGATATTAAAGATCTAAGCCTTCAAAACAAGGCACTTGGTGCAAAGATTATATGGAATATGTTCAAGTATCCTAAAACATTATGGAGAAAATTACTTAGAACAAAATAACTGGACTCACAGGAGGTGGAAATGTTTACCATAGCAAACCCACAGAAAGGCTCAACTTTGTGAAATTTTATTTTACAATGTAGAGCCCTTCTCATAGAACATCTGACATGGAAAATATGAGATGGATCAAGGGCATCATTCTGGTTTGACTCATGGAATGGGTACGCTCCCTTAAGTTCCTTAATAGGTATGGAGAATGCAATTTAGGTTGCCAGACTCATATATGGTGAAAATGTTTCCTCATACGTTGTGTTGCGAAGGGATAAAGGTAGGTGGGAGTTTGAATGTTCTTGAGTTAGAAACAAGGAAGACTCTCAAAGCTGAACTGATAAAGAGGTAGCTCTTCTTCATTGGTTAGGAAGACAAAATCAATTGGTGTGTGGTAACCTCTAGTGAATATTCAACTAGAATTGGTTATGAAGTTCAAATGCTTGAGATTTCACAAAAAAAATGGCCTAAAAAATTGTGTTAGGGGAAATTTGTGCTTCCAAAGGCTGGAGCCTTTTCTTGGACAACTCTTCATAGTCGGATCCTAATTGGAGAGGCTCAAATGTATAGGGATTTCAGGTCCTTTCAGGTGTTCGCTATGTTCCAGTGGAGAAGAAAATACAACTCATTTATTGGTGGAATGTGAGTTCGCTTAAAGGTGTTGGACAACCTTCTCGTAAAACTGGGTTGACAAGGGCCATTGCAAAATGATGTGAAACAAATATTTGATGCATGAACTCAAATTGGGAAAAGGTTAGCTTTATCTGGCCTATGGACAGAAACACCAACAATGATAATTTGGAAAAATGGCACGAAAGAAGTAACAAAATCTTTAATGACAAAGCTTCCTAGGTAAATATTATTTTAGGAAAAATAGAAAGGGGCATAAATGAACACTTTAACCCAATTTCACAAGGAAAATATTTCATTTACTTCACTGCCTGGGATCAAAAAATGGCGCAAAACTAGCCTACGGTAAAGGTTATGAGTGGAAGGATTCAAAAAACAAAGAAAAATAAGAATGAAGCAAGGTCGATGTTTCATCCAAAGGGTAGGTTAAAATTAAACTTTGACGGGTCCTCTAGAGGCAACTCGAGGTCCTCGAGAGCAGGATTTTCCATTAGAGACCACAATGGCAAATTAATCTGGGCTTCTTCAATAAAACTGAAGGAAGGCACCAATAATGATGCAGAAGCATTAGGTCTTTATGCAAGTTTGAAGTATTGTGTTGACAAAAACTTGCGCAACCTCGATATAGAAGGATATTTGCAAATCATTGTTAGAGAAATAAGCACCAAAAATGCCCCTAGTTGGAAACAAAAGAATTAGTTAGAGAGAATAAACCCACTCTTGGATTTAACTGGTAACTTTACCTTTTTCCATGTTTATAGAAAAGCTAATAGACTAGTTGATATGTTATCAAATGAGGGGATTGACCAAGGAATCCAATACAAAAGTTCACACAATCCTCAAATTGGGGAAAAGCCGAGTAAATTTTAAAATCAGATCTATCTACACAGTAAGGTTGGGCATTTCGAATCCTAGAATTTGGCATTGTGTTCACATAGGGATATGCCCAACATCTGGATCATATTGTTTTTTTCAATGGAAAAGTGTAGGGGTGGGAAGTTTGCGTGGTCTGCAGTTGCTGCTGAGTTGAAGCTGGTTGGAGCATTTTGGTTGGAGTGGTTGTATGAAGATAAGCTCTCCCATCTTTTCAAGGTGGTTTTTGTTGAATTTTTGACAACCTTAAAATGGTAATAGGTGCACAAAGGCTATGTGGCAACCACTACCAAAATGGTGTGATGTTAGGAGTGATCCTAACAAATTTGTTGCACACAAAAAAAAGTAGATGGGTGGCTTGAAGCTTTTGGTAGGGAGCTATGTGGTGCCAACTAAATTAGCCTTTTCAACCTATGTGGAATGGTCGTGTATGGTGTGTTGAAAACAATTTTTTTGTTCAAAAAGCTAAAAGTTAACCTGTTTGACTTAGGAACTAGTTTGTTCACCTTTCTTTCATCCACACAGTGAGAGGATGGTTCGGTGCTATGGAAGTATACTAGTTTTGTAAATTTGCATCTTTTTCTAAATAATATAATTGAGTGTTATCCTCTTTGATAACAGTTCACCCAAAAAAAATATTGTATTCAACTAGGAAGTTCATTCCCTTACAAGCTTCCTTTATTATTGTGTAGGTTCTCCAATTAGTAGCAGACAAATTGTATTCATTACTTAGCTCATTCCAATCTTTTAGCTACCCATCTTTTAGAATGTCTTTGTGAATGCAACTTTATACCTATGCTAAACATGAACAAACACACAATGATTAGTCATATTAAAACATATAAATCACATTCCCTATGAAATACTTGGAATCACAAAGCATGAAACAAAACACAATAAAAAAATGAAAGAGCAAGAAATATGTGAGTGAAACTAAACTAAGTAACCCCAAACCTCATCCCATAGGGGGATTGGTACCAATTTGATGTGGAAAGTGGACCTTTCCCGATCCCTTAGTGGACAAGCTCTATGATTTGTGGATAAATGTGGTGATTTTGATGCCAAATAATGATAAAACTAAGCCAAAGTGATCAAGAAATCATGTGATTGTGGATGAAAATGTGTAGCATAACCTTGCATGAGATGATGGATGTAAATGGATATAATGACTTTGCATAAAGAAGTGGATCCATTCTTCATAAGGGAACCTTCTATTTATAAGGCTCAAGGTTTGGAAGAAGAGGTGAAATTAGGCAATGTGGTACTAAAATGAGGATCAATAGCCAAGTGACAAGTGCCACAAGGCTAAGAGAAGCAATAGGGATACGTGCCTCACACAAGTGTGTGCACATCTTGGGAGAAGAGATGTAAGAATAATTTAATGCATAGGTGGCTTGTGTAAGAGGAATGTAAGAGACCATTTAAGGAATGTGGGTGAAAATATAAAAGACAAGATGGCATGTAAGAGCATTAAAGACCTTTGTAAGAGAATTTTAATATTTGGGAGGGAAATTCAAATGGATGAGAATATCCTCCCATGAGGGTAAATAGTCCATTTAATTAATTTGAAGAAATTAATTTCGTGTGCAAGTTGAAAAGGGAAGGGATATTCCTTGGAAATATTCCCTTGTGAGAAAAAATAAGCAATTAATTAATTTGAGGAAATTAATTAATGGTGCAAGTAGAGTTAGTATATCATAGTTTTATTTAATCTTGGTGGGGTTAAAAGCTAGAGAATTGGTTAATGAAGATTAGCAGGTATTTTAAGGTTAATTAATCTTAGGTGGGTTAGGTATTTTGGAAGAATATGACATTTTGTTAAATAAATAGATTTATTTAATCAAATGAGAAGACATAAGGGTTTTAATAATGGTTTGAATTATTTAATTAAATGGGGTGAGAATTAGTAAGAAAGGGGGTTAATTAATTATTTCCTAACTAGGTGAAAATGATGAATTTAATTAAATAATAGAAATTATTTAATTAAATAGCTAGAAAAGAGGTGAGTGATGTTAATAATCAAATTCAGATGTGTAATACCGATCAGGACTATTTAAGTGTCTACATTTTTCTACTGTTTGAAGCGAGGTACCTGTTACATTGGTTCAAAGACTGACACTTTCCAAGACCAACTCTACTGCCAAGATCAAAATTCAAAAATTTCCTAATTTTTTTCGGATGCCCCATTGTTGCCCCAATGGAAGGAATTACGCTACTACACTACCCCCTTGAGAGATCAGGTGAAAATTTCAAATTTTTAGGTCAAGATCGTGACAAAGATTCAACAAATGTTTATTTGTAGAAAAAAGGCTACAAGACGCAAAAAATAGGCTCAAGACACTAAAAACCGCTCAACATAGGCTTCATAGCTCGAAAAATGGTTAAATAGGCTCAAAATCCTAGCTTCCCTCCTCAATTATGGTGAAAAACCCTAATTTCCAGGCTTAAATATGAGAGGAGGGGTCATTTTCAATTCATCTGTGCATGCACACTTTGAGATTTCTTGCATTTTGTGCTTTGACCCTCAGACAAAATGGCTCATTGTGTGCTTCCACGACACATCGTTGACCGAGGTTGAGAGTACCAAAGGCCTCTAGGCACAGGACCATCGGTACACAATTAAAATTTTCTTGTACTTTTCTTTTTTTGTGTATTTATTAAGCGTCAAAGTTAGGATAGGTTAGGCCTCACCCTATTGCAATGCTCTAGGGACTTTCGATGATGCATTTGTGAATTTTAGCGATACATCTTGAGATTTAAAATTAGGGTTTCATTTTGGATTTAGTGACGCAAGTGCAAATAGGAGCGCTAGATGGGATTTGGTTTTAGTGACGTAAGCTAATTTTAGCGACACATATGCATATAACAACACTTCCCAGGATTTGAATATGGTGATGCCCCAAATGCCGATATGTAATTATTTTTACATTGACACCGATTAAAATGATGATTTGTTTGCTATTTGGGTAGGGTGATGCTATTGAAATAGTGACACAATTGCTAATCGAGAGTTCAAAACTCAAAACTTTATTGATTTTCAAGAAAATTTTGACGGTGTTTGTTTTGTGCATGTAGGAGGTTATCCAACCACTCATGTCAAGTGAGCATCGACCAAGGTTGCTTGAGGAGCTAAAGGATTTAGATGTTATTTGAAAGGAGCACCTCAGGGAGATTGGGCTCTGGTTCATTGCATACATGCCTAAGGTCAGGACACACCTAGCCATGATGACGAAACCAGTAGAGTGATGGCACAACGAGACATTGCCATTCCACCTCCACACCGTTGAGGCCATAGTGACCTTGGAGGATGTGTAGAGGATACTAAAACTTCCCATCCATAGCTGGGATTAAGTGATTTACGACATAAACTCTGGAGCATATTCTTGTCACAAGGTCCTACAGACAAAGGAACTCACACTAGCAAGCTCATAGATCGACTTGGAGATGTACCGAGGATGATCACCAATTTTTAGATTGATAGTTGGAGCTATGATTATCGAGATAGTTTCCCCAAATCGTTGAGGGAGAGGATTCAATCCTGGTATGGGAATTTCCTGGCATGGGATGATTTATTAGAGGAGAAGTTATATGTGTGGGGCCTTGTCATGTTGGCCTCTTTGTTCCATGATATGCACCAGTTCATATATGGATAGTGTTGGGCTCTTTCAACAAGAGTGACCTTATTACACATGTGGGCATGGGAGCACATTGTAGTGCTCTGATCAGTTGTAGCATTGGTAGATGTGGATCCAGATGAGCTAGTGGTTTTTAGATATAGGGGATAGATTACCCTACAACATATAGGTCATTTGGGGATTCCTCATTGACAGTGGGTTATCGACGATATGACCATGTTTAGGTGGCGACCATGGTTACATATGCCTACATGGTATAATGATCATTGATAGCTATTGTTTTCTAGATAGACCTAATATATGTAGGGTCGGGAGCATATGCTGATCGAGAGATACTTGCCTGATCATGTTGCTAGGTAGTTTGGTGAGGTGTAGGATGCACCTATAGATGAGTACATTGTGATATTTGTGAGGATTGATAGAGAGGTAATATGGGGTCCATAGATACAACCCCACAAGGCCATAAAGGGGTTTAGATAGCTTATGGATTAGCCTTGGGTATATGACCAAGGTCAAGCAAATGTGAGGACTACGACATACAATGCATGGTTTGTGCCTCCCCTATGACTGACAAATTTGACAGGGTTAACTCCATGAGGGAGAGGTGCAGGCAGGGGGTGACAAGCCCCAAATGATTAACAACATGCTCAGGGTGAGAAGGATCAGGTCCTTGGACAGGGTTGGGGATAGGTTGGACCAAATCAGGTAATGGATCAGGTACCAGGGGGACTGTCACCATGACCACCATCACCACCGCACCAACAAAAGTAGGGACCAGACCCTCGAGATGTGCAGATATAGTTATTGACACATAAGCGAGACCAGGCTTGCCAAAAGTTGCAGATTGTGATAGGTGAGCAGGACCAGGCTTGCCAATAGATACAAGTGTTGATTGCGAAGTGTGACTATGAGTGTCAGCTCTAACAATCATCATATTTATCCCTAGCCCAAGAGACAGGGCGAAGGCAATAGCTAGAGGCCATGGCACAACATGCAACAACAACAACAACAACAACAACAACACAAGGATAGGTGGGTCAGACTCTGGAGACACACCCCTATGGGGAGGCTATGGAGCAGGTGTCCTATTATAGGACACTTTATTATAGAGATGTTCCCCCAAGCTGTTGACACCCATATTTTGAGCATAGGAGTAGAGTTGCACCTAGTGTGTCAAGTGGTCAGCCTTTAGTTAGACATCTTGAGGAGCCCAGTCATTAACAACCATTAGCTAGTCATCAGGACCAGTCCCACCATGAAACTGAGGTATCAAAGGATAGGCTCCTTGTATAGACACTTTTTGGATGTACAAATTGATTGGTTATGTATATACATTCATTGGATGAGTTTTGATAGCCTCTTGTATACCATGTATGATGATATCACACACTGATTTCGATTTGTATCATGACATTCACTTTTTTGATATATATAAGATGGCTTTAATGCGACATTTATGATATGATGTTTCTTTTATTTCATGGTGTATGTATGGATGGATGAATATGATATGTCATGGATGTATGCTTACAAGATATCATATTCGAGGTAAACTAGATAGCCTTCCATCTTCACTTTCCAGAAAGCATAGTCTATGCCATCAAAGATAGGGTTCTCCTTCTTGTTCGTCATCCCAGATCTATCTCAAGCTATTAAGATTTTATCCAAGGAACCTTGCCCTGATACCAATTATTGAATGAATAAGACAACTGAAAGGGGGTGAATCATTTGTAACTTATCAAAACATCAAAACCCTCATTAACATTCAGATCTACATGCATTCATTTAACCCTTAATCTGTTATGAAGTTTTAACATGAAAAGAAAATAGCAAAAACTTAAACAACTCAACACCAAACACATGAGAACACTAGATTTACGTGGAAAAGTTAATGAAGGAAAAACCATGGTGAGGATTGATGAGGTAAAAATAACCTCATCAATATAAGTGACTAAATACCTTACCTCATATTTTTTAGCCCCCTTTACTCTGCCAATTAATTATCTTTAGGATTAATAAGTGCTTTCTTTTTGAGGAAATTGTATAAACTTTATTTTATGGGATTGCTTGGAATAAACTAACCTGCGCTGATTTAATAGTTTAGATTTTACAGAAATAAATAGGTTTCTAATGAATAATCGGTCATCATGCCTAGCTGGAAAGAATTCAACGCAAAAGATTCGACACTAAAGACTCAATGCAGACTCCATAAAGTTGAAGACAGGTACCGAAATTTTAGGTGCCAAAATTCTAGGGCATTTGATGTATCGAGCTTTTATAGTTGTTTCATTATTTCCTATTAAAGAATTATGGCTCATTACGAGCTTGTTTAATGTGTTTATGTATGGACTCAAAGTTTGTTAGTTTGTTAGGATCAATTAAAGAGTTTTTCAGTGGTGCTTTCCACCAATTGAAATTTAGGATTCTAGTAAACATTTTTTTGTATAAATATGTAATTTTCAAAAAAGAAAAAAATAATAGGAGAATATTGTTATGCTGTCGTAATGAATCTTTGAACTATGTTTTTGTATTACACTCTTAATATGAATAAAGTGAATCTTGTTTGCCTCATTATGTTTTGATAAGTGTTGTGAATGGAATTGTTTTGGATGGAGTAATTTTGGAGTTATCAAGTTTATGTGACCTAAGTTAGAAACAAAAGAACTTGCGAGTTGGCAACTCGAGGGATTGTAGGAATAGATAGATAAATATTTTTACTTTTAGAATTTTGTTAATTTTGTTTTTTAAATGGTAAAGTGGGAAGTCGAGTCTCTTTTCAACTATATTAATTAAAGTTCTAGTGCACCTACCTTATTGCTAAGTTTCAAGTTGATAGGTTATTTTTTGTTAGTTGTTAGGTTTGTTAACCCATAACTGGTTAAAAGTTTCATAGTTTCTTTACATGTGTTTCTTCTTCAACAATTTACACACTTATTAGTTTAATAATTTCAATGCTTTCTAGTTTAGTTGTTATGATTTTTAGACTAATAATTTCTTGCTTTCTATTTTAGTTATTTCAAAGCTTTCTAGTTTAGTGGCCTTCTAGTTTAAGTTTTACTTCAGTTGTTTCATTTATTTAGAAAATCTGAGAGAGTTAGTTAAGGATTTTCCTATTGCATATAGCCTTGAACACTACTCGGTTGATATTTGATGCACTTTTCAAACTAAAGTGATAGGACCTAATGAAATCTGTCACTTTTTGGCATTGTTGTTGGGGACCTTCTTTTTCTAAGTGTTAGTAGGAGATACCTTGAATACCTCTTTTGGAAACAAAAATAGTCCTTAGGCTTCCTTTTCTGCATGGTCAAGAAATGATGCCCCCATGAAAAAATCATACCAAGAACCCCCCCAAATGACGTACCAACCATGAGTGGAGAAGAAGAAATCTCAGCTCAAGAACTTTCTAAAGAATTGATCGACCGGGATCAACCTGAGACCTTCCCGTATACTTTAGAAAGAGAATATATAGTTGTAGAGGAGCATATTCCTCTCCAAACTCCCAAACCTCACCCATTTGAGCAAAATTTTGAAGAGGAACAAATCCCCTTCAACATCATGGGTGATTGTGATCGTAGAAACACTGATGCCAACCAACCACCACCACGAACATTCACTTATCCTATTGCTATCGATGCAGATGATGACACAACCATGAAAAATATTTCACCAGCTTTCTTGCCAGCCTTTTGAGGTTTGTCTTCTGAAGAACCTGACCAGTTTCTCTTTGAGTTTAAGGTTTTGTGTCAAACATATGACTTCAAGAATGATAACCAGAAATTAAAGCTTTTTCCTTCTACTTTGAAGGAATCAACAATGCGTTGGTTCATTGGCCTAGCCTCAGGATCCATAACCTCGTGGGATGACATGGAGTTTTCCTTTCTAAATAAGTACCAAAGCTACTATAGAGTTAGTGATAGGAAGGAAGAATTTTTCAAACTAAGAGAAAATAAAGACAAGAGCCTAGAAGACTACTTAGATAGGTTTGTCTTCCTATCTAAACGGTGTGGCGGAGAAGCAAAAGTCTTGAGATTTTAAAGACCATATTTCTCAAAGGTTCTAATGATGATGCTCGAAGGAGCTTGGATTTAATGGGCAAAGGAGATGTGTCCCAACTGGGACTTGATGAAATCACTGAATTATGTCAGAAATTCTCTCACACTCGAGGATGGATCCAGAAGTATACCCTTTTTAAAGGTTCCAATGAGATAGGAAAACTGTGTGAGGAGATAGCCAACCTTAAGACTAAGATTTTGGTTCAGTTAAATACCACATTATATGGAATACAGGCTAAACAACGAAAGCTAGAGACCTTATCCATCTACTGCCCTAGGTGTTGGAATAAACATTTGTTAAGGGAATGTCCTTTAGACAAAGTTGACAAAAAATTTGTTTGCCAAGTTTGTGATAAGGACCATCCCATCGACTAGTGTGATAGTTTTAATTCCATTAAGAACTCCAAGAAAAGAAAAACCCTAGTTGAGGAAGAAATCAAAGAATTGGGGGCAATTTTTCCTATGGCCAAAATTCAAACCTTGCTTGGAGACCACAAAACAATTGGAATAATAATAAATGGGAAACACCTTGGCCTTAGGCTCCACCTCAAGCACCACCTAATTGGGGAACTTACCCTTGGGGACCACCTGAATGGGAAAATTAGTCATGGGGAAATCCTCAATGGCCCAATCAACCTCAACATCAATGGTATCCTCAAAATTATTCTCCTCAATGGAACCAACCTCATAATCAGTTTTACACTGGCCCCAGGAGAGGACCCAATCAACAATAGAATCTCTTGCCACCTCCCCAGAATACTCAACAAACTGAGCAAGTTAATCAACCACAACTTCCAACGCAACCTATTCCAAACCCAAAGAACAATTGTCATAATGCCCCAGTGTATTCTATCGAACATGATAATGTTACTGGACTCAACAACATACATTGTGGAAATCTACAATTGAGATCTGGAAAAACACTTCAGTTGTCGACTTTTGTTGATATATTGGATGAACCTATTAAGGAATCTACTAAGCCCACAAAAACAACTCCCCTAATTGTCGAACCAACCCCAAAAATTGCTCAAGGAAAAACCATTCCCTCACCTCTAGTTGGAGCTTTTGACCTACCTTAGGAAGGGGAGGATCAATCTCCCACTGAAACTTTAAACAATTCACCTACCAAAAACAAAACCCAAGCACCTTTTTCAGAGCATCTTAAACCAACCACTACAAAAGGTGCTCTGAAAATGTCCTTGTCCACCAAAACTGCATTGATACAAGAAATCAGACGGTTGCAAATTGAGGTTCCCTTACTACAATCCATCAAGGAAATTTCAGAGCTAAACCAATTGATCAAACAATTATGTATCAAGACTCCAGGAAGGAAACCAAAGAAAATAAACAATGTCCGCATATATGGTTATTTGGCTGACTTCTTGGCTGGAAAAACTACTGCTCCAAAATATGATGATCTAGGTAGTCCAGTCACAATCAATGAAGTGGAAATACCTAATGCATTAGTAGACTTGGGATCAACCATTAATGTAATGTCTCTTGATGTAATGGAAGAATTAGGGCTTTCTAATTTACGCCCCACAACTACAGTCTTACATATGGTGAATCAAGCCATAGTCATTCCCAAGGGTGTCCTTGAGAATGCTCTTATCAAATTCGATGGATGGGAATATCTTATGGACTTCCAAGTAATTCAGTCTCTTACACTAAAATAAACTTACCCAATAATCCTAGGGAGACCATGGTTGGCAACATTTACGGCCAAAATTGACTGTAGGGAGGGAGGAATGACTATTTCACATGGTCCAAATAGTAAACATTTATTCTTGTATCCCCTCTCCAAGCCTGCTGAATGTAAGAAAGTATGGGTTGATGAACCAAAAGGCCCCATCAGATAAGAAAATTTAGCTTCATTGGCCATGGTAATCATCAAACAAAAAGGTGAAGAATTGGAAGATGAATTAGAAAATAATATGGAAAATCTCACCATGGATTCAAGCGATGAGGAGATGTTGGACATAGAAGAAATCTTAGGACAACCCATCAACATAGGAGACACTGAATTTGATAGTACTAGTTTCATGGGACTGCCTTGTCCTCTAGCGAATATCATTCCAAAAACAAAACATTTCTTTGAAGATATTGCCAGACTTCATAAGACCATACCTCATAGCTGCCCCCTTAACACTTTGACAAGACTAATGTATATTGTCACATCCAACCATCCGGGTGTTGAATCGATTATGCTGCTGCCAGGGAAAACTTTGAACATTAATAGTTGGTTGACTGAGCCAAAAGAAAAGAAAATCTTTGATGTCTTAGTGAGTAGATCTAAAGATTTTTCTTGGGACTACATGGATATGAGGGGAATACACCCCAGTGTGTGCACTCATCATAACTACACTGAAAATGTTTGACTTGTTCACCAACCCCAAAGAAGACTCAATCCTACCTTGAAAGATATCGTTAAAATTGAGATTGAGAAGCTCCTACAAGTGGGGTTTATTTATCCCATTTTTGATAGAAAATGGGTTTCACCATTGGTTGTGGTTCCGAAAAATAATGGAAAGTGGAGAGTATGCGTAGACTATAGAGAACTTAAATAGGCAACCCAAAGAGATTATTTTCCCCTACCATTTGTAGACCAGGTTTTGGATAACTTGGCTAGGAGAATATATTTCTCATTTCTAGATGGATTTAGTGGGTACAACCAAATACAGGTTGCAACAGAAGACCAAGATAAAATTACCTTTACATGTCCATGGGGGACATTTGCATATAGGGTCCTTCCCTTTGAGTTGTGCAATGCTCCTGCAACATTCCAAAGAGCCATCCTAGCTATATTTGTTGAGCTAGTAAATGTGTGTGTGGAGGTGTATATGGATGAATTCACTGTGTACGGTTCAACTTTTGATGAAGCTCTTCAAAGCCCAGAAAAAGTGTTGAAGCGATGTGAGGACCATCATTTGTCCCTAAGCCATGAGAAATGTCTAATAATGGTAGAACAAGGAACTGTGCTAGGACATCGCATCTCTGTTGATGGAATAAAATTTGATCCAAAGAAAATAAAAGTGATACAACAACTGGTCACCCCAAAAACCTAGAATGATGTTAGAAGTTTCTTAGGGCATGCTAGATACTACAAAATATTTATAGAAAACTTCAATAAAATTGCAACTCCTATGTTTTCTCTTCTCCAAAAGAATGTGGAGTTTACCTGGGCACCTGAGTGTCTATCATCATTCAAAATTATTAAGGAGAAGCTTATCTTAGCTCCTGTCCTTCATGGACCTAACTGGAACTTACCATTCCAAATTTATGTTGATGCTATTGGAGTAGTCTTAGGACAAGAAGATGAGAACAGAGGGAAGTATGCTATATACTTCATTAGTAAGAATTTGAATCCAACCAAAAGGAATTACACAACAATAGAGAAGGAATTCTGAGCTGTAATTCATGCAATTAAGAAATTTTGACACTACATTACAGGATATAAAGTAATGGTGTATACATACCATTCAACCATAAAATACGTTATGAATAAACCTGTAGTGAATGGGAGGATAATCAGATGGTTGCTACTTCTTCAAGAATTCAATGTGACAATTGTTGACAAACCAGGGAAATTCATTATAGTTAAAGATTTTTTATCCCGAATTAAACAAGATGATGGTGAATGTGCTTCGATACAGGATGAGTTCCTAGATGAGAATATGTTTTCCATCTCTACTAAAACTCCTTAGTTTGTCGATATTTCCAATTACTTGGCCACCTTAGAAGTACCACTTGCTTTCACATCTAAACAGAAGAAACAACTTATAAGAGAGAGCACCCCTTTCAAATGGATTAATAGGATCCTATTCAGATGCGGGCTTGATATGGTTCTATGATGATGTGTTAGGGTAGATGAAACCTATATTATCCAAAGAGATTATCACGATGATCCTTTTGGAGGACATTATTTTGCAAAGAGAACCTCCCATAATATCTTAGGTGCAAGGTACTACTGGCCCTCCATGCATAAGGATGTCAAGAAATATGTCTGTGCCATTGAGATGAATGTCAAAGGGTAGGGATACCAACAAAATCTAATGAAATTCCCCTTCAACCCTAGGTAGTCTTTGAACCATTTGAAAAATGGGGATTAGACTTTGTCGGTCCAATAGATTTGACCTCACAAGGGAAGGAGTACATTTTGGTTTGCACCGACTATCTAACTAAGTGGGTAGAAGTTCAAGCTCTACGAGTTGCTAGGGAGGAGCGGGTGGTTGATTTCCTCTACAATAAAATTTTCCTCAAGTTTGGAGCTCTTAGGATGATTGTTACAAACCGGGGTCTTGAATCCATGTCCAAGGTTTTGTTGACCTTCACCAACCATTTCCAAGTTAGTCATAAGAAATCATCACCCTATCACCCTTAGGAAAATAGTAAAGTGGAAGTTACTAATAGGGAGCTCAAAAACGTCTTAAACAAAAACTGTGTCTAAACAAAATATTGGGCTAGGAAACTACTTAAAGCCATCCGGGCTTATAACATGATGACATGAAAGTCAACCACTGGGTTTAGTCCATATGAGCTAGTCTTTGGGAAGAAGCCTCTCTTACCTATTGAATTCGAACTCCAAACATTAAGAACAACCATGGAGTTATGAATAGATCTTAAACGAGCATAGGTGAAGAGAGACTTGCAGCTTAGCAAGTTGGATGAGCTTCATTTGGATGTTGTCCATCAAACCGAATTGGTGCAATATCAATGTACAGTCTGGAATGACAAGCATATTAAGGAGAGTTCCATAATGGGGATTGGGCCTTGTTATTTGACTCCAAATAGAAATATCACCAAGGAAAACTCAGAACTCATTGGCTCGAACCATGCAAAATTTTTAAGGTATTTTCAAATGGGTCGGTCCAGCTGAAACCCATTGATGGTGATACATGAACCCTCCTTGTCAATGGACACCGATTACGCATCTACCATAAACCAATCAATAAAGAAGAATTCACAAAAATGGTAGAGATTCAGGAAGAAATCCGATGCATCGACTCTATTTTTGTAGAGTCAAAATAGTTATAGTGTTTGCCTCAAAAAAAAGGAGCATGTGTATAATTTTCCTTTCAAAGCATTTTTTCAAAAACAAATCATCTCTTGGACTTGGCTAATTTTTGTTTTCATTTTTGTAGGACTTCATTTTTATTAGAAATAAATTCTGACACACCTGACTACGGTGCTCCAGAACTTGTAGTTCGATTGCTACGATGCTCAGGAACTTGTTGGCTTTATTACTGCTATGCTCTAGAACTTCCTCAACTCATTGGTGATGCCTCTTGTTTTGCTCCTGCATTCTTGTCATCTCTCTGCGATGATCTAGAAAGTCAAAGATCCAAGTTGTACAATTTCCTTTCTTCTTCCGGTTGCATCTTCCAATGATGCTCCAAATTTTTTCTTGTTGCATTTTGGCTGCATCCTTCACCAATGCTCCAAAATTTCACTGTTCCTCCTTGTCGGATGCATCTTTCGATGATGCTCCATAAAATTTTGGTTGTTGCGTCGGCTGCATCTTTCGATGAGGCTCCAAAAACTTTTGGTTGTCCCGACTGCATCTCTTGACGATGCTTCATAACTTTCTATTGTTGTGTTCCAATAGATTCCTCTACCTATGCTCCATAAATTTTTGTTGCTATGTTTCGATAGCGTCCTCTATTGATTCTGCAAAACTTTTTTTGTGTTTCGATAGCGTCCCCTACTAATGCTCTGGAACTTTTGTTGCCAACTTTTGATAACATCTCCCACTAATGCTCCAGAACTTTTTCCACTTCATTTTTTTGGCCGCATCTTCCACCGATGCTCCAGAACTTTGTAAATTCTTTTTCTCCTCCAATGCTTTGATTTGTCTAAAGTTTCACACATGGTCATTACTCAAAATTTTTTATTCACCTTGGAATCCATGCCATATATTTCCATTTCGCCCGATAATATCGTATCCTCTCATAATAAATAAAATTATTATGACAATCTTTTCGTCATAATGAATTTTGTCATTAATTGCTATTTCGTCCATCTCATAATAAAGGTCGTTGCCACCCTCACCAATTGTATAAATAATCTGTTACGTTAGCAAAGGTGAGTGAAATTCAAGTTAACGACGAGACGTAAGGAAAGTACATTTTCACTTAAAGTTAGTAATTATTTTGAATAAAAGTTAATTAATTGGCACAAGTCCTTTCCTTTCCTAATTTAGTAAATTGCACCATTGAGTGATCGCATGAAGTACGACTACACTTGCTCATTTTCCTATGCATAACTACCATAATTATACAACATAACTCAAGCAAGATGAATTAATTATTTCCCTCCATTGGTTGTGTCGAAACCATATTCTCTCTCTTCTACAATTTAGTGGCTTAAACCAAGTATTTTTGAAGCATTTCTGTAGAATTTGAGCAACGAAATCAAGGGAAGAAAGATGGGGGGAGTTGAAGAAGTCTGAGCCAAATTTGGTAGAAAAATTGCTTACATTGGGCAATATTGCAAGCCCATTTTAGAAAGTAGGGTGGCTTGACTTCAAAAACAATAACTCAATATAGAAAAGTTTGAGAGATATTCAGAGCAGTTGGTAAAGGAATTTGTAGATAACTTTGTAGACAGGAAAACAATGTTACAAGGCAAGCATTTCTGGGTAAGTTCAAAGATCATCTCTCGTCTCTTTGGTTTAGAAAATAAGGGTATTAATTTAATTGAAACTACACAAATTAACTATCAAAAGATGGTAGAATTGTTCCACAGGGAGGGTGAGCCCCAATCTCTAGTAACCATAAGCACTAGGGAACAAAACAAGGGATTTCAAAGAATTTCAATTCTTGAACCATGGAGAACTGTCGTAGCATGGATAATCAAGTACTTCACTTGTGAAGGGCAACTAGCTATTGTAGTAGGGCCTCCTTTTCAATTGCTGACCCATTTGCACCATGGCGTTGAAGACCCTACTCTCAAGGTTAATGTCCCTACATTTTTGTGTGATTTAGTTATTGGGATGATGGAAAGGTAAAAGGTTGGTACTGGGCCACTTAAGCATTGTGGCCTAATTCAATTGATTTGCAAGTACCATTTCCGCAAGAAACCAAAAGAGAAATGGCAAAAATTTCTACAAAAATTTGAAAGTGAGGAGTCTAATAAACATTTTGAAGGAGAGTAATCAAAATAAGTGGTTCAGTCTACAAGGGGACCCTCCTCTGAGGCTCTTGATGCTCCTGAATTTCATCAGACCTTAATTGCTCTTGGTGACAATGCATTAAAAACTTTGCTTAATGTCTCAGAAACTCCAGAACTACCAAATGTAGAAGTTATACATTCTGAAGAAGAGGAACCTCCTCGCAAGAGGAAAAAGAGACTAAAACTACCTCTTAGATAACCTATCCTTTACGGAGAAGCAAATGATTGTCTGTTGAGTCTAGTGAGATTGTGCCTCCTAATGCATTGAATGCCCATAAGAAGAGAAAATCTAGGACTACAAATCAAACCGTGGATATTTTTACCCCACCTAGTAATGAGGAAATAAGAGAAAGTGATCAACAACTTGATCAATCTCTTAGGGTGGAAGTGGAGAATCTATCATCCCCATAAAAGCAAGAAGAGGAAGGGGAACAATCACCCCATGTTGTAGACATTGATGATGAAACTGTAAGGTAATTTTCCTTAGTTGATAAACTTGTGGAGTCTAGCTCATTTGATGTGCTCGATAAAGAGAATGCACTATATGTTGAAGATGATGTAAATATAGAAAACCCCAATTTGTATTCTTCTAGTAACATAATAGATGAAGAATTTAAGTAGAGGAAGGTAGAATTAGAAAACTTAAATGCAGAAATTGTTGAATTAAAGAGTCAATTGCAAGGAAACAAGGAGCAAATAAATCAATAATAGGAAGAATTTGAGGCACATATTACAATCATAGAAAAAAGGAATTAGGAAATTGTGAATTTAAAAATGCAAATTGAATAGAAAGACAGAATGATTGAACAGTTACACTTTCAAATCCAACAAAGAAATGATAAAGATAAAAATTACGTGTCTTGTATTTCTGAAAGAGATGAAAAGATTAAGAAGTTAATAAAAAATTTCATGCAATTATTTTTTGCTTTTGAAGAAGAGAGAAATAGACAAAAAAATTGAATTGAATGCTTCTATAAGTAGAATTGTGGAATTGAAATATATGTGTGCATTGTGTCACTCCAATAATAGAGCCTGAAACCCACTTTTGGAGCTAGGTAAACACCATCCTAACCTTCTTAGATCTACTGGTTATTAGTTGTTTCTATTAATATTATCATAATACTTCGTGTTTCAAGTGATAGATCTCATAGGTTTGATTGTTAATGCACTTTTATTCTTCTCCTAAAATTATTGTTCAGTCATTTCTATCATAAGGAAGTGAAGGCAACATAGTGTCCAAATCTAGGGTTGACTCACCTTGAGGGTTGCAAGTCAATTCTAATCATTTGTGGCAATATCCCCTTCTTAATGAACATGTAAATGGTGGATTTATGATTAGGTGGACACCCTCTTTTGCTTTTGGCATAGGCTCTCATCTCACATCCCATTTTTAGGTCTCCTATCCATCTTCTCCTTTTTCATATGTCTCTGTTGCAAATTATTTAATTGATTATCATTTAAATTTAGAAGTTCCACATTGACCTTAAAGTTAAGCCTTCTAAGATCGAAAAAAGGATTTGACATCCTAAATGCTGGCCAAAGAATAATGCTTTGATGTGGCTAGTAGCTTTAGATAAATTTCTTCAACATGATAATCTCTACAAATGTTGGGTTATCGGTTCAAATAGATATATCCTTTGCCTTCAAGAAGAAGCAAATGAAATACATGTTCTTTTAGCATGCCCCTTTGCCACTCTCCCTCATCATTTATGGTATGATTTGTTAGAAAATTCATGGAATAATTATGATTCTATCTAGGACCCTTTTGTGAATAAATCACAACCCTCTTTGAAGCTAAAAATCCTTAATCAATTGCATGATATTAGTCCTAATCTAATTTTATAGAATATCTAGCACTAGAATGTAATCAATAGATTTTTAATTGTACAATTAGGCATATCGATCAAGTTCGGGGTAGAATTATGGTTAGTTTGAAAGAAACCTACAAAATTTGGATACAAGATTATCAAGCAACTTCTTGGTGGGAATTCATAGTTTTGATGAGACTTGGTATTCTTGCGGTTTCTCCTTCGTTAGCCTCTTAATAACAACCTCAAACTTACTAAATGAGAATGTCCTCCTCTAGACTTGGTTAAAATTAATGTTGATGGAGCTTTAATAGACAATCTTCGAAATGTTGACATGGGATGTGTTTGTCATGATAATAATGACATGGTTAAGTTTTGGTTTGCTAGTAGTTTTTGTGTTGGTTCTAATAATTTTATTGAGGGTATGACCATTCACCAAGCTCCTTTTTTTTATTGATATTATTATGGAATCTGACACTAAAATTTTAATTGATCACTTTAAAAGGACATCTTCCTCTCACTTTCAATAGTGGTACTTGAATAAATGTAAGAAAGACATCAACAGTCTCATTCATGGTTTCAATGTTGTTAAGTTGAACTATACTAAAAGTGAAGGAAATCAAGTTGCAATTTTTTTTGTTGTTGGCTAAATTAGCTTCTAATTTGAATAACATGAAGGTTGATATTGGAAATAATTAGGATTACCCTATTGGGGACTTAAGTAAAGACTCTAATGTTCTTGTGAATGTTCACTACTATGCCTTTGGATTTTTGATTCTTGCTGGTGTGTTGGTTCTTGTGGCGTTCATCTTGTTTATTCTCCTATGGGTGACTTTATTATTCTATATATTTTAAATAGTTTTCATACTAGTCTAGTTTTTTAAACATAAAGATAAACATTATTTATGACACTTAAACATGTACAATCTTTAAGGAAACAAGTGCTTATACCTTGTTTATGAAGTTTGGAGGGCTCCCCCTCTCTTATCAATTATCTATTTTCAATCCATCTAATTTTTTTAATTTTTTAAAATTTATATACCATGAATCTTTTTAAAACTAACATACTTATTTTATAATTTATTATTGTTTTAATATTTTTTATCTTTATATTTAAAATAAACTTTTTAGTCAATAGTGGCATGGTATGATAGTTAAGTTGTGGTGTTATTGTTGCCATCAAGATTCAAACCCCACACAAATGTAATTGTTGAATGTTTAAATTAGAAATAAGGTTCTCGTGATCTCACCAATTCATAACTCCATATCAAAAATATTTACTTCTTAAAATAATAAAAATAAACTTTTTAAAATATTGAACAAAATTGATTAAAGTAATAAAATAAATGGACTTATTACTAAAAAGGCTTTCTACTCCATACAAGAGGTATATATTCAAATCGAACAATATGTTAAGGTATCTACACTTTTCATACTATCCTTTCTAATTTAAGACAGTAATCATAAACTTAATAATTGGTCCATCCTCATTCACATTTTTATAGTGGAATTTTGACCCAATTAAATTATTCATACAATGCATGGAAAATTAAAATATTCCTAAAATTTCATTACATGGAGTTTTGCACGACACTAAAACAATGCATCACAGTAAGGTTTTTATCAGTTGAACAAAAGTGTCTTTACAGATAAGGGATTTTTTTTTTGGGTTTGTCGAGAGGTTGCGAGTACTTTTGTCGTGCGAGTACCAATCAAAGCTATTCGAAAAATCAAATTTCTTCGGCTGAAAATCGAAGAATTTTTGTTGTATTACTGACACAGGAAAACATCCATTCCATCCATGGATAAGGAAAACCAGAATTCATCATTTCTCTGTTAAGAGTGGGTTTTTTTTGCAACAGTTTATGCGTAAGCAGAAAAGATTTTAAGGGTGGGTGAGATATGCTGCAGGAGATTCACACGCAGCCTTTGACATTATCCAGGTGAATTTCAGACACCTAAAACAATAAAAACAGATATAGTTTCACACAAAATAAAAACAATGCTGTAGTTTTTCAAGAAGGAATCTGCATGAAAAGTTATAGATTTATTAATTTATGTTTTTATCAGCGTGGAGTCGAGGACATTCTTTTTCGGAGAAACAGTACATCATGGAGGTTTTCATAGAAGAGGCCCTCGAACAAGAAGAAAACAGAAAATGGGCTGCAAAGTGTTTGCTTCTAGTATAGGTAAATTTCAAAGCTTTTAATGTGTAGTTTTGTAACTAGTATAGTCGTGGTCGGTAAATAGTGTATTGTTCTGCTGTTTTTGATATTCTGAATGGGTTTGGACAGCCTGCTTGAATTCTATATGGTATTAAGGTGTATTACCCAGTAACAGTTGCATTATTCTTGTTTAGCAACAACAATTTAATTATAGAACACAGTCCTCAACAATTACCTTCAATCATAACATGCGCTTACTTACAAGTTCATGATATTAAATCAATTAATAGCATTCATACCTTTATTTATATGTCAAGAATCCTTCTTCCAAATGAAATCCCCTTGGCATTGTTCTGGTTAACAGATATACCATAAGTGAGTCTTCTTGTTGTTAACCTGGATAAGCTTGAGAATCATTTGCTCAAAACACCTGCAATAAAGCATTATGCATAGCTGACTCACACCTAAACCACTGACAGGCTGTGTGACATGGTCCTGTCCTGGTAGTCCTCCAATAGTCCATAAGAATCAGGATGAAGTTCTCCTGAGGGCACTAATAATGGACATGTACACTTAAAAATCTCCAAGGGCATGAACAAATTCAACAGTGAAAAGTTCTGCTTAGGGTTAAAAACCCATGAGGAGACTAATGGTGAGGGTCCCAGCTCCAACTGGCCTCCTAAAGTTTAGGAAATTCCCCTAAAATATAGGAATTGGTTGAAAACACATAAAAATACCCGGGTCAGATGAATAGAACCAACCCTCATCAGTATATACTTTAGCAATCACCCCCACCCACTGAGCTGTATAGAAATGGGCTCATGGATCCCACACTAGTTGACTTGGGGAAAAGGGGACATTACAAAATCCAAACAACACATGACATTCCAATTATTCAAGATCCTGGTCTCTTCAGCTAAGTTACCGGTTTGGGTTCGAGGGTTCGGTTCGTGGGTTTGGGCAAAAAAATTGGGGTTGGGTTCATTTTGTGTTCGTCCATACAAAAACATATAAAAGTCAGAAATATATAAATATATTTACAACAATAATTAAGTTCAAAATACTACACATAGCATCATATATTGTATAATAAACAAAACCACCATAAAAAAAAATATTAGAATGTCAATTAGTCAAACTTGAATGTCATGATTTATATTATATATTAAAATTAACTACATTGCTGCATTTCTCCTTGCAGGTAAGCATCAAGTAACATTAGGGAAGATTGTCCAATTGGATGACAAAATTATAGATGAAGACTTGTAGGCAAACCTGGAAACTTGTTCTTGGAGAGTACTTGGAAAATCAAATGAATTCAATGGGAGTTTGAGAGCAATGCCCCCAATAGGGTCGAGGGGAAGCACCCCTCGCGGGGGTTTGGGGGCAGCGCCCTGGCATGTGTTCCTTGTCACAATACAGGGCGGGATTGAGGGGTGAAGCCCCCACCACCAAGCCCAAATTAAGACCTCCAAAACCACACAAACCTTCATGGTGCACATCATTTTGCATTCACTATAAGATGCAAATTAAGACTGTCAAAGGCACACAAACCTTCATGGCACACATCATTTTAGGGTTTGGGGGGCAAACGACACTTTTAGAGTAAAAAAACGTCAATTTTTTTTGAAAAAGGCAAAATTTGCTTGTTTTCCGCAGAATCTGCCCAAATTCCCCCTGGGTTCGCTCGGGTTTGACAGGGCTGGACCCGCAATCTATGGGCTGGACCCTGTCTGACCCCACAAGGGACCAGATCTGGACCCTGAACCCGGTTTGGACCAGACCAGGAATTGGGGCCTTGGGACAGCAAACCGGTAACTTAGCTCCTCAGAAGGCATTGACTATATCTACATACTGCCAAACTTGTAATCACTCTTACAAGAAAACTTACTAGGCATCCTTCAACACAATTCTATCTCAATAGGAGATTCTTTGGATATTACGCTATAGTTCAAGCTCACCAATATTTGAGTATTGCCAACAGGGCATTATCTCATATACCAACAAACATGTAGAGAAGTAACTATTAACAAGAAAGAGGGATTAAACCCAGAGATATCCACAAGAGGTCAAGACTCTTCCTTAACTTCTCAGTAACAAACTGAGACTTGGTACCATGGTCAATTGCAATTTTGATAGTTAATAGGAACAGATATGAGAACATTGTCCTTATTCAAGATCTCTGCCACAGCCTACTTAACACAGTGACAGGTCTATTCCACTGCAATGATAAATCTATCATAATGCATAGTATTGTTAATATTGTATAACCAAGATGGTCCAATACACGATCTCCAATTCAGATACATGATACAGGACCAATATAGATCAAACAAAAGTGTGAACCAGAAAGACCGACTCTAACTGGATTACAAGGTTTAGTTCCCAATAATGATCAAACAAGAGAGAAACAAGAACAGCAGTTTTCCAAACCAACTCTAATCCCTTCTGTCAGCAAGCACAATTGAGTTACAGGTAAAATTCCTCCTAAGGATGACAACTTCACATATTGATATAACCCTTACAGAGACATTGACAAGGTAAAACCTGTGTTCAACCCTCATTCCTACTCAATCAGTTTTGGTAACACTGAACTAGGCACCCTGAGTTAAATGATGGAATCAAAACACTAAGAATCCAACTTATCTTTCCACAAGAAGAAAATAACTATTTATAAACAAGCTCTATCATAAGGTGATAATGACAGTTCCTGGCTGACCATGGTTTTAGTCAACAGATACTGGGGTCAAATCCAATGCCAATGGAGAAATATTTTTCCTACTACAGAGAGATGAACATACCTAACTCTAAGTAACAAGCATGCTCAATAACCTAAATGTGGCTTACAAAGAGCCAACATTCCACCTACTGTCTCAACACTGCACAGAGGCAAATATTGACATTCTCCAAAACCACCAATCACAAAAAATAGCTAGGGCCCCCTTACAACATCTCAGATAATGACAATCTCAAAAGTATCATCAGGGTTCAATTGAAAACCATTTAGTCATATAAACAGTTAGGATTCCCAATGTCAATCGGGCATCACTATTCCATAGAGAAAAACTATGTTTCAGTGATAACACAATTGTAAACATGTCTTCATAATACAGTTTGGGTTTCATGCAAAACCCAATATGATAAGCATACATATTTACTAGGATTCAAATACTAACCAAACATCACTACTCCTCAGAGAATGACTAGGGTTTCATTAATAACCCTGACGAGTCAAAGCTCAAAAAGGACAGGGTTGCAAACAATCCCAAAGAAAGCAAATGTACAGAAAGGCTGGGTCTTTACTCAACTCAGAAGATAGTAATCTACAAATGGTAACTTGGGTCTTTAACTGACTTTACCATGGCACAATATAATCAAGGTTTCATGAAAACTCCAGGAAAGAACAAGATACCCCAAATCATTTCTCAACAGACCCAAACCCAGAAAGCAAGAAACCACAAGACTATTCTCTGCCAGACAAGCTCCTATATTTCCATTCAAACCTCTTTAGGGTTGAAGTTAAACCTTTGCATTATGCATACAGAGAAAGAATTACTCAAACGGATCCAGAATACCACTTACCAAATAAGGAGAAACCATGGAACCAACTCAGACCAAGCACCAAGCTCTTCTGAGTTTTCCACACCAACCAGATTTGGACCCAAATCTTTGCAATTCTTATTCCCTTCCTTTCTCTTTGTCGATAGTCGTCAATCAACACCCAAAAAATCTCAAGGATTCCATACTTAAACCCAGTAGAGAAACACATGCATTGAATGCATGTTCATCACTCTCTTTTCAAACCACTATCTGTAGACACTAGTATAGATATCTCAAGTACATCTACCTAAAAGATGCTGAGAGATATTAATAAAATATGTATTAATTTAATAATTATAAAGTGATTACCTATTTATTTATATAATTATTAATTATTCTATTATAGTAAATAATTATAATTAAATTAATATTATTAACATATATAGGGCAATCTGAGTTTGGTGCTGGAGGTGGAAAGCCTGGTCGTGAGGGCACCATATCCATCGCTGAAGGGATTTAAGCATCTCAAACATTCTACTCATCCACCAAATGGAGATCTTGAGATGTGGCATAGCTGACAAGTGCTTTCTGTCCCTCACTGTGCTTAGGGAAGGGCCACAAGGAGAAGGGGCAAACTATTATATAATGTAAGATATACTTTAAATATTTTTATTTAAATACTATATTTATATACTAATTATTAATTTTATGTGTAAGTGGCCATTAAATTTATGTCAAGGGGTTTTGGAGAACACTTTCACTCCATTACAATGCACTACTTGCTGCCATTGTTGTTACACCTCTTGTCATAAAAAAGGCAGTTACATTATTGAATGCCCATTAAGTCATGTTGCATGGATCTTGGCACCTCGTTGGTGCTTGGAGAAAGAAAGATCCAAGGCAGATGCCCTTTGGGGGTAAGGGACCAAGTTCCATTTAGAAATGTTTTAAATTTTAACTTAGTAACTTAACAAGCTTCAATTAAGCAACTTGACACATGCAAGATAGGACCCTTAGCACATCAACCTAAGGTAAGACACTAGTCACAAAGGGCTCTTAAACTTCCAAGGCACAATGACAGTAGTTATTTTTTACAATCAACACATACATATATATCTCTGACCTCACAAGCCACATGAACAACACATTGAACTGTCAAATACCACAGGACACAGAGCAATAAACGTTAAGATATGCAAAGAGGTAACATCATCAAGTTCCCTGCAGACAAAAAGTTAAGTCAAATGCCAACTCATCCAAGCTAAAAAATCCTGTCCATGCTCCTGCTCACCTGCAACCACAGGGTGGCAGTACCAGCTGTGCAGAAAGCATAACCATCTATACAATCAGTTACATCAATAACTATCTCAACATCTATGATATCTAACCATCAGTTATCTGAATAAAACTTATATCAAAACAATGATACCATCATAGTAAATAGCATTAAAATGTTCACATAACATCATAATGATAAAATATTAAAACCAACAAGTTCAACAAACGACAAATATGTCTTTGTCCTACAGAGAGGGATGTCACTGTGAGTAGGGCCATATAAGTGGCATTTATTTAACAGTGCTACTAAATGGCATTTACCAACTGGTGCTTATTTGCTTATATGTCTGGTATGTATTGCATAGCTTCTGGCTGCCCTAAGGTTGGTGCACACATTGGGATGCTGAAGTGGGTTGAGTTATGCTGCTGATGTTTACCAACAAGTGCTTGTAACATGCAAGCCCATTCATTGATTTGTATGGAATGCAATGAATAGCCTTTGATTGAAATAGTTGATGCACCTGACTGAGGGAGATTGACTCTTTTGTTGCCTTGAAGAGTTTGCACCCCCTTGGCAACTAACCAAACAGTTCTTATAATGTAAAAAACACATTGCTATATTTGTGTAGGATGCATTTTGGCCTCTTATCGAATAGATTTGATGTGTCTGACTGAGGTAGATTTTTTCTGTTTCTTTGAAGATCTTGAGCTTTCCATACTCCTTTGGCAATTTCCAACCACTGGTTAGAACATATGAACCCCTTCAGTAATTTGTGTATTATACATTGCATAGCCTCTCTATGAATTGGCTGTTACACTTGATCAAGGGAGATTGATCTTTGGTTTCCTTGAGTAATTTGAACTGACAATGTTTTTCCTTTTGCATGAATTTTCAGATCCATTATTGGTGAAAGCAGCAAGGGGTGAGATTGTGGAAAGGCCGCCAGCATGGATGATGCGTCAAGCAGGAAGGTATATGGCTGCTTACAGAAAGGTTGCAGAGAAACATCCCTCTTTCCGTGAGAGGTCAGAGACAACTGATCTGATTGTGGAAATCTCTTTGCAGCCCTGGAGAGCATTCCATCCTGATGGTGTAATCATTTTTTCAGATATACTTACTCCCTTGCCAGCATTTGGCATACAATTTGACATTGAAGACATGAAGGGTCCTGTAATACATACTCCTATCCAGACAGAGGAGGGGCTGAAAGCATTACATCCTATTGATCTTGAAAAACTCCAATTTGTTGGGGAATCTCTCAGTATTTTGCGTGATGAGGTGATTCACCTTCCAAACCAAAGGACTAATCTGAATGCTTATAGCTAGTTGATTTGGCTGACTCTAACATAAATAATAAAACATATGATAATTCTTATGAGTTTGATTATCTGCTGTCAAATTGTCTTTTCTTGCTAGATCCAACATCAAGCATGTAGATTTTATGAGGGAAAATTGGTAAAAAACATGCAAGGAGTACTTCATTTTTTGAGTGATATAGGCATATTGAAAATTCAGCTTTGTCATTGCAGCTGCCTCCCATGTTTAAACTAGAGTAATTCAATGAAACAGACACAATCTTTGTATATATGAGCTCTTGTCAAGAAGATAAAAGTAGTGTACTTTCCCTTGGAGAGGTAAGGACTTTTTTATTCGTCTCCATAGCCATGATTACAGTTGCAGTCTTACTATAGACAATTAAAGGTTATATTGAACGTGTGGAGATCCAAACATGGATCTAAGATTTTTCTTGGAAACTGCTGTGAATCAAAACTTGGGTTGCTACCAAACTGTTGACAATCCTTTGCATTAATTCAATCACCCAAAGGCAACCTTTTTTCATAAATAGTAGTAGCACTGTGGAAATTAGGGTGATTTTGTTTTTATTGTGTGGCAACAACTATTAAGTGCTATTTAATTTTTCTGTGTTACTGGTTTGGCCCCTTGGACCTGTAGGTTAGGGTCTGATCCAACCCCAATAGGGATCCAGGTTTGGTTTAGTGGGGGATCTGTCTAAGGCTTTGCAAAATGATAGTGGGTTCATGTAATGTCCCTTCTCTAAGCCAACAAGAAAAAATCAAGCAAAATAATACTTTATTATTTTTGAGTCTTGGTGCCCAAAAGGAGGAGAAATAATATTTAATTTTTGAATATTTTGTCCCAAAATATATTTTTTATATTTAATTAGGGCTTGGGCGGCCTTTGGAGAAATAAGGAGAAAGAAAATAATAAAAAATAAAAATAAAATAAAGGTCAAAGGAATATTGGCGCCCTGTTTTGAAGAATTAAAAATAAAATAAAAGCAATTTAAAATATTAGTTGGCATCACTTGGCGCCCAAAGCTGGGTTGGCCAGTTGAGGGGTTATAAGGGAGGTTGGGTATTTATACAAGGTAAATTGGAGGCATTAGGGATCATCTCATTATCTCTGCTTTTCTGATCTGCACTTTGGCAAATATTCTAAGGACGAAAACCCTCATGAATATAGGAGAATTTGGACGAAAACCTTGCTTCTTCAATGGAGGACTTCATGACGGAGGTTCACATGTGCTTCAATGGTGATTCTTGCTAGGTTCACACTCAGATTTTTGCATCAGCATAGGTGACTAGTTTGGAGGGGCGAGTTTGGGCAAGTTGGAAGGTATTCTTCAGATTTTCAAGGGTTGCAAACCCTATCAGCAGACCAACAGGCCAGTGCACCCCATGGTATGGTTTTGGAGTTGTTTTCATCAAAATATTTGCATTTGCTTGCATTGTTGTGAGCTGGAGCAATTTCCCCCAGCTAGGGGTAGGGTAGGGTTTCTTCATATCAGCGAACTTCTACAAGTTGCTGGGCATGTTTGAAGCCCATTTCATTGTGTAATTGCATCATTGGTTAAGTCTGAGTTGTAGCAGCAAAATGGATGTTTAAATATTAGAGTTTTGGCTCATATTGGTGAATGTTTGATAGTCTATGATGTGGTTTCATATTGCTTATGATCTGCTATGAGTTTGGCTATTATTTGGATGAATTTATACTGTTGTTCATGCATGAATATACTCAGAAGATTATATCAGAAAACTAGGGTTTGAGCATAAATTAAAAATCAGAAAATTAGGATATCATTTTGTGTGGCAAAAATTAGAAAAAATTGCACATATATTGGCTGGGATATTTCAGTGGTATTAAAGCCTTGATCTTGCCAGCCTATTGGGTATGTGATTTAGAAAGTTTGGAGTCATGGCAACACATGTTATTGATGATATAATGGTTGCCTATGGTGAGTACAATACACTTCCACAAGAGGTGAGAAATAATCTCTCCTTTGGTTGCTATATGGAGTATTGGATGGACAAAAGCAAACAAAAGAGGAAACCAAAGAAACATGATCAACCATGGGAAGGCTTTTCATAGGTACTGCAAAATTTTCAACGACAGACAATGGCTGCACTTAGAAAATTGAGGAATGAGCTAGAAAATTCAAAAGTTATCAATGAAAAAAGTTTAAAGAAGGAAGAAGAAGTACTTGTGTATGACTTGCAGCCTACAAGTACTTATGAGGAGGACAAAAATCAGTCAATATGCAATCCTAAAGAAAACATGTTAAAAGGTTCGCTTCAGCCCTATGAGGACAAGGACAAAGGAGATTCACCTATTGATGAAGAGCCATGAAGATTGAAGAAGATACCGCCATAAAGATTATCATCCTAGCCATGTTAGATTAGTTACATGAAGGTATGGGTCCTTGTGATGTTTAATTAATTGAGCCTAGCATTGCTTCATCACCTTTACTTCATTTTGGCAAGGAATCAAATTGTGGTTTGGGTGTCTTTGGGATGGATATTGTTTATAACTATGATGACAATTCAGAAATTTCAGTATGTAGTGAACAAAGTGAATTGGATAAGATTGATTTAACATTGCAATATATGGAGGATCACTTGGTGGTTAAGGAGGTTATAGCTGTGCATACTCTTTCCAGATCAGCCAATGAGGAAGATCATGATGTAGAAGACTCTACCCATTATTTTGATGGAGATCCTTTGATGAAGCATGATGATGACTTAGTTTCCACACATGAATGTAGTAAAGAAGAGGCCATGAAGGAAGCTGATTTGGAGGTGCACATTTATGAAGACCAAACATAAATTTTGCATGGAGGTGATGGGTCTCATAAGTTACATCACTTGGAAGGACAATTGAAGGTAAACAAAGGTAAGATTGTGGCAACCCTAGCTCATTTTGATCATTTTCATAAGATGATGGCAGGTTTGTGTTGGAAGGCTCTAGGGAATCATGCAGATTTTGAAGAAGGTATATCTCTTGATGACTTGCACAAACTCAAGGAGGCTTTGGTGGTAGTGAAGTCAAACTACCTACACTTACTTGCGGATAGAGATCATCTCCTCACATTTGGTGAGATATATTTTGGTGCCTTGAGAAGAAAAGAAGATGAGGTGGAGAAGCTTTGTGAGGAGTTGAGCATGGTACACTTTTCATCATACACAATAGAATTTCAGACTTCTATGTCAGCTTCATCTGATGAAAAGCAATGCAACATGAAGATGGCAAAAAATGGATACATGGAGGAAGGACCTGAAAGGTCCTATGATGAAGTCATGAAGGTAGAAGAAACACATACACATGAAGAATCAGCTTGCAGCTATGGGACAAATTTGTGACATATGGTACACTTGATTTTCACTTGAAGACATCCCTTGGACCTGCACTAATGAATGAGCACCCATTCATGGAAGGAGAGATGATTGAGAGTGAGGAAGGTATCACACTAAAGCATGAGGTAAGGACTGATTTTCTGATGTATGATAACAGTCTCTTGTCTTCAAATTATCATGTTATGACAGCTAAGAGGATCAGCTTTAAGGCCTATGATCTTCATGGAGAAACTCATGTTGGACCAACACTTGACGATGGACATTTAACAAAAGGTGAAAACTTGCTCGTGTCCCTTGAAGACACTACAAAGAGGTATGATGAAAATGCAGATTTTCTGTATGGTAAAACAGTCCTATTTCCTCACATATTCATGAAGTAGCAGCTCCTTCACATGGGGAAATTGAGGTGAAAGAGACTCCCATTGTTGGCACTCATGAGATGGGTGTTAGGCATGAGGAAGATGTAAAGTTGGTCAATAACGGAGTGCAATCCTATCATCATATTGATTCCTTGGTTGCATTGGAGGCTGCCCTATTTCAAAGATTTGGGATGCATGCCATAGAGGCACTTTCCTTTGTTGGGTATACTCAGGAGATGAAGCTGAATCTTGACACAAGGTATGGAGGTATTGCTATAATGTTTGGTTTTGAGTTACTAATGCTTGTGTTCCAGCTGAATTATGTTGTAGGGATTGAAAGAAAGTGTGGAGATCTTGGCCTTCTTGCCTTAGTTCATGAGGACTCACTCCATACTTTGCTAGGGAATGGCTATTCTACCTTATTGCACCTGGATATCCTACAACCTACTTGGGGAACAATAGCTGTTTGGATGTTTTGGAGAGGTTGGGATCATTGCTTTGAAGAGCACACATTTAATGTTGAGGGGGAGTGAATCAGTATTTTTAAACTTTAAAGCTTAAAGCCATGTAAATTAGAAATCAAAACAGTAAGAGCAAACATTGAACAAGATGAACATTGATATTACGTGGAAAACCCTTTTGGATAAAAAACCACGGCAAAATATTGCTTTTATTTACTTCAAAGGGCGCCAACTCACAAAGAGCACCAACTCCCTAGAAGCACCAACTTTGAGAAATTGAAGCAGCCACTTCAAGCATTCTCACAACACACCATGTTTGCACTTTTTGACTTCAAAACCAATTTGCACATCAATTGAAAAGCTCATGCATATATAAACACAGTTTTGATCCTGTAAACTTCCTGTTCACAAACTTAACTTCTCCAATTAACACCTCAATCTTTCCTCAGTCTTTTAACATTTTCCATAACTTTCAAATACTCAAAACAAAAAAAACTTCTCAATTCGAACCATCTACACTTTAGAGCAAGAATGAATGTAACACTTATTCAACACTTGAATACGGAAATGAATGCCAAGTTGAAATGAGCAATACCTCCAGACTTCACAAATTCACCTCAGTTCATAAGAACAAAAACAAAACTTGTGGGCACCTCCTACAACTCACTCACAGTTTCCAAAACAAGTCTTCATTCTGGACATCTTCCATTGAAAATTGACTCAAAGTAGAGGAATGCATAGCACATTCAAGCACATCACCAGAAACAAGCAAAAATGCCGTTATAAAAACTCTCTTGCAATCTCTGGACATCACGCAAAGATCGGTATAAACACATGCGATTCCATCACCAACGATTCAACAATGAACATTGCCATTGCCAGTTCATCACGTCTCCAAAAACTATCGATTCCACTATGAATATTCAAACACAAAAACTATATAGCATTAGACTACTCAAGATTAATTTACTCTCACATCACAATGCCCGTACTAGATCCTGAGCAGCCTCGAATCACACATACTCCGATACTTATCAAATTGATGAAGAAAAAAAAGAAGTCATTGAACACCATCGAATAGCCTATTTCACTTCACATACACAGATAATAATAAACACTGACAACTTCTCATAACTCCTCCACACCAAAGGCATGACAAAGCGCATTAATGCTCACGATTTCAAGATTCCAAGAACATTGTTTGCTGATGAAAGATAAAGAACTCGACGCACCTCACATAGATCACCCCGAAAAAAATAGCACATCTCTACTCCATCTGATACCTAGTAACTTAAGCGATTTCTTTTGTTTGCTTAAGTCGATAACTATAAAACCTCCATGGCTTCCTCATATTTACTATAATACCACTCACATCCACACAACAACCTGTACTAGCAATTACGTTTCAAAGATACATTTCACATACTGAAAATGCAATCAATAATTATACGACTATAGATGAGTCCAAACCATAATGGTCATAACATCAGTTCACGTCACACAACATGCTAAAAAAAAACATATTTGGAACAACATAAAGATTGTACATGAAAACGATGATAGTAAAAGGAAAAACCACGACATGAAAAACATGAGCCATCCTTAGCCATAATCAAAAGCCATCACTTTAGTAACTAACAAGCTGCCATCACTAAAAAGGGGTGTGTATGCGACATCAAAATCGCTTAAACAGGGAGACTCGACATGGAGTCACACGCCACCCACGAATATGCCAGACTAAGCCGCCACATTCTTATTTTCTAAAGCATAACGTATCATGTATAAAACAAAGAAGAATATTCATTGGCACGTAAATACACGATGCTTAAGCCGTTGACTACAACAAAGAATCATGTCGCCACTAAATGGAGAAGGCATTACAAGAAAGAGTCGACCCTTTAACTCACAAATCTGACATGGCGTTACATTTGACCTAGCACTTCCAAGGGTCCGCCACATAAAATTGATTATCCGTTTATATTTCATTTGCCTTTGCAAAGCTCAATTCAACTGCGTATAACACTTTAATCTTCAACAAAAACACTATATAAAAAAAAAGGTCTTTGGCACATAATTAGCATTTCAAATACATTGAAGATCCGATGAATAATCAACAGCTTTACAAGCTAAGAGATACTCCAATATTTCATTCCAATTCTCTTTTCCAGAATTCCAAAAACACAAGAAGAATAACCTGTAATGCTTTGACATCAATGAAAAAATGTTTAACATGCTTCACCATTGAGGAATGGCATATGGATGATACTCTATCATCATATGACATTGGCGATGGTACTTGCATTCACTTGAGTCTAATTTTTAGTTGGGAGGTTGTTGTTTTGATTTATAACAACAACATAGGAGGGCCTAATATGTTCTTCCATTCACCTATAAAGGGCATCTTGCACATTCACATGGAAACCTTCAAAGTGGGAGAGTTGGTGGGTGTTGATAGATCCTTGAGGTACATCTATCTCCTCAATTTTGATACATATGGTAGTATGATGATATGGGATCCAGGTGGTGGTAAGCTTGTCATTGCTTGAGGACAAACAATTTCGGGAAGGGAGGATTGTAATGTCCCCTCTCAAAGCCAACAAGAAAAAATTTAAGCAAAATAATATTTTATTATTTTTGAGTCTTGGTGCTCGAAAGGAGGAGAAATAATATTTAATTTTTGAATATTTTGTGCCAAAATATATATTTTATATTTAATTAGGGTTTGGGTGGCCTTTGGAGAAATAAGGAGAAAGAAAATAATAAAATAAATAAATAAAATAAAGGTCAAAGGAATATTGGTGCCCAGTTTTGAAGAATTAAAATATAAAATAAAAGCAATTTAAAATATTAGTTGGCGTCCAAAGTTGGGTTGGCCAGTTGAGGGGTTATAAAGGAGGCTTGGTATTTATACAAGGTGAATTGGAGGCATTAGGGATCATTTCATTATCTCTGCTTTTCTGATCTGCACTTTGGCGAATATTCTAAGGACGAAAACCCTTATGATTATAGGAGAAGTTGGACGAAAACCTAGCTTCTTCAATGGAGGACTTCATGACAGAGGTTCACATGTGCTTCGATGGCGAGTCTTGCTAGATTCACATTCAGATTTTTTGCATCAACATAGGCGACTAGTTTGGAGGGGTGAGTTTGGGCAAGTTGGATGGTATTCTTCAAATTTTCAAGGGTTGCAAACCCTATCAGCAGACCAACAGGCCAGTGCACCCCTTGGTAGGGTTTTGGAGTTGTTTTCATCAAAATATTTGCATTTGCTTGCATTGTTGTGAGCTGGAGCAATTTCACCCAGCTAGGGTTAGAGTAGGAAGTCATTTTCATTGCATAGGTTGGGGTTTCTTCATATCAGCGAACTTCTACAAGTTGCTGGGCATGTTTGAAGCCCATTTCATTGTGTAATTGTATCATTGGTTAAGTCTAAGTTGTAGCAGCAAACTGGATGTTTAAATATCTAAGTTTTGGCTCATATTGGTGAATGTTTGATAGTCTATGATGTGGTTTCATATTGTTTATGATCTGCTATGAGTTTGGCTATTATTTGGATGAATGAATAATACTGTTCATGCATGAATATACTCAGAAAATTATATCAGAAAAATAGGGTTTGAGCAGAAATTAAAAATTAGAAAATTAGGGCATCATTTTGTGTGGCAAAAATTAGAAACAATTGCACATATATTGGCTGGAGTATTTCAGTTCGCCCCATCCCGAAATTGGCCTCCATCCACCCTTGCTGCAATGAACCACTTGCTTTTTTGGTCTTCTTATTTTTTCTTTTTAAATTGTATTTTGACATTTAACTTTGACTCATATGCCTAAAAATGCTCGCCTAACCCTAAAATGTGGATTCCAAGGCATGTTAAAAGACAAAAACAAAGTGATTTCTTTCATTGTGAATGCAAAACAAAAATATCATTTATCCTTGTTGAACTTTCATTCTTGCTTGCCATTGCACGAATAGTGTTTAAGATTGATTGGTGAAGGTTCCAAAGCGGTTGGTTTGCAATTCCTACGTATGTGTACGAGCCCATTTGTTGTCAAGGAGATCATAAAGGAAGATTTTTGCAAAAGAGGTAGGTTTCTTTTTTGCACTTTTTTTTAACAATTGAGCTCTTGTTTTATTTTATTTCTTCTACGAATGTATGGTATATGCTTAATTTTTTTAAATTAGTTAAGGTGCACATATATATTTTTGTTTTCATTTGCTTTGAATGTGTTGTTTATTGAACTTGTTGCCATAGGGGTTATAATGGCAACCAATTATAGTTTCGTGGGCCAACCTTGCTTCAAAATAGACCCAAAATCTCCCCTTTGGAAATATGTTGATATTGTGTAGCAACTCAAAGGTGGTTGGGGTTATCTTTGGATTTGCAATTGGTTTGGTATTAGGTATTCAAGCTCATATAGTTAGGTGAAAGCCCACTTGTGCCACATCCTCAGACTGGGCATCAAAGCTTGCCAAGGAAAAAATAATGTACCCATTTTACTGAGCAAGTCATAATATATTAATGAGTAGGAAAAGCAGATCAAGCAATAGGTTGTAAACTAAACCATTTTTTGTCAAAGAAAGGATCTTAAGGATTGAAGCCACCTCCATTGCCATTTAATCTTCAAATTATAGAGATCCACCCATTTTTGGCCACATCTAAAGAACAACCCGCAACCTTTACACATAAGAGATCAAAGGGACCATTGGAAATGACATTTCACAATGAGTCTCAAGAGATTGCCAATCAACACATAGTGAGATGTGTTTATGCAAATGGATTGGCTTTCAATGTCTTACACTCACTACATTGGTAACAAATGGTGAAAGCAATTGATGAGGATCCACAAGGGTACAAGGGCTTGGGTTTTGAGAAGGTGCATAGTACCTTATTGGAAAAGGAGGTGAAGTTCGTAGAGGATTCATTGAAGTGTATAGAGGATTTGTGGGCAGAGAAAGGGGTGCCCATCATTTCCAATGGATGGAAAGATGCAAAAAGTCGATCGTTGATCAATGTTATTATAGCGTTCCCTAATGGAGCAATGTCTTTGAAGGCAATGGATTGTGAGGGGGAGGTGAAGGATGGTGAATTTATTGTTAACATTCTCATGACAAACATTGAGGAAGTGGGGCCTTAAAATGTTGTTCATGTCATAATGGACAATTCCAAAAATTGTAGAGCAGCTAGCTTGTAGGTTGATGAGTGTTATTCACACATCTTTTGGACACCTTATGTTGTCCACTCCCTCAACTTTATGCTACAGAAAATTATCACCAAAGTTTGTTGGATCAAATAAGTGTATGTCAAGATCGAAGAGATCGAAATGTTCATCACCAACCACCATATGTCATAAGACATATTTAGAACATTCTCAAAATTGGAGTTGTTGAAGGTATGTGAAGCAATAAGATTTATTTTAATAAATATGTTTCTCTTATTATTATTTTTTTGAAATTAAGTTTATATTTTCTTCTTTAAGTTGTTGAGACTTGTGTTTTTCCTCCCAACACAATTGTCTTGAGACAACTTGTCAAGGTTTGGGAGGCGATTTTGTTAGAACATAAAGTTATTAGGGGTCATACCTTTATAACATTTATATATTGTTCTAATATAAGGATATAAAGCCTTATATTTATTTTATGCTTTATTAAACATATCCCATTTAACATAATTGTAGTCTAATAACTATTAGATTATTGATTAGTTTTAAAAGATAGTTTTGAATAAGTGTGACTAATACCCTTTCAGGTATCCTGTCACCCCTTCTAATATATTTAAGGAAGTTTTTGTTTATTGAAAATTGGCAAGAATTGGAGTTTTTGCACAAAACTATAAAAGATTGTGGGAGTGATGAGAAGTGATATCCCCGGGCTATATCTATATTCTTATATAGACAATTTTGTTAGTGTTTTAATTATTAAAAGGATGCTTTATGTCATGATCCCTTTTTTTTGAATTAAGATAATTAACAATATTATTTAAGCTGGACCCAATAATCATTAATATTAAGGGCAAAGTAATATTATTATCATAAGTAAAATAAAAGGTGTTTTTAAACATTAGTATTAAAATAAAATTATTTTTATATACTTAAAATAAAAAAATAAAAAATGAAAATTAAAAGCATTTTTAAATACTTGGAGGGAATTTTGGATCCAAGGGCCTAATTTAAAAAGGTATACATAGAGGTACCTATCTTCATTTGGTATCATTCAAGCTATCCTTTTTGCATCCAATTTTCAAATTTGAGCAACTTGCTCAATCTAGGGCATCCAAGAACGAAAACCCACTTAGATTCCACATTTGGGATCAAGGACAGAAACCCTTGTTTCCCATTTTGGGTGATTCCATTTGGTGATCACAATTGTGCTGATTTGTAGACATTTTTCAATTTGCTATAGTGGCGCTACAATGTTGGTTGCTGATTTTTGAAGATTTCAAGCAAGATTCCAGCGAGAAGCGATTAGTTTGCAAGCAAATGTGGTGATTGACACTTGGAGGGTTTTATTGTTGGATTTTCAGAATTTATTTCTGTTGTTCATCATCATTTCCAGCTAGATCTGAAGTACCATATTAAGGAGGAAATTTATTGCCAACATCTATTTCACTTTCAAACCCTAGTCGCTAGATTACAAATAATTTCTACATTTTTGGTGGTTGATTATCAATATTTTATGTTAAATCTGAGCAACATATCTAGGACATTGTTATCATATATTATTGATTTTTCAAGGGTTTGCATGCACATTGGTTGCTGTTTGCTTACCATTTATTGCAGATTAGTGCAATACTGGCATTTGTGGCTTGAATTGCATCAGCCATACAACCTTTAGACATCCTAGCGGCCATTTGTCATCATTCTTTATCATGTACTAGCATCAAGGAACGTTTGGACAGACAAGGAGGAGCTGTACCAGCTTTGCTTGCTGCTGTGCAACAACTTTTTACACCATTTTACTGGCTGCCATAGTCCTAAAATCCCTGCCACAACCTAAAGTAGTTCATACTAGGTATTGGAGGGTTTCACAACAAACAAGATTCTTCAAGGATGTCTAGATCTGCATTTTGTGAGTGATCTTTTAATATTGTTTCATGCAATATAATTATTTCCAGCTCAGTGGGCAAATAAAATCAAGTCTCTAAGAATTCCCAAATTGACCTGTGATGTAGAATGATATTGACATGATTATTTTAATTCAGATCTGAGTGTTTGGAGTAATCTAGGGTTTATATCAACAATTGAGGGTTTACAAAAGTGTTTCTAGTCAGCTGTTTTCAATTTTCATTTGCTATTCTAGCTTGGCTTGGTTTTCAAAATTTCGGAAAAAAAAGAAAAAAAGAAAAATTCTTAAAGCTGCATAAAAATTGTATGGTTTTAATTGGGAACATTACATTTTATGGGGTATTATTACCTGAAAGGGTTTTCCTCATGTATATATTGTGTAATGTGTTAAATCTGTGTATCTTGCAATTCTCATTTTATTTATTTATATTTATATTTGTAATTTTAATGATTAGTAACTTAATATCTTAATTTCTACCAACTTCTAACATGATCATTAGCCAAAATTGGTCTATATGGAGGCAATTTAACACTATAAGGACAACAAATATTAAGTGGATGATCTTAGATGACATTTGGTGGGATTGTGTTGAATATCTCCTCAATTTCATCGAGCCCATATTGAGTATGATCTGTTACATTGACATGGATTGGCTTTGTTTGGGAGAGATATTTGATGACATTGACTCAATGATTGAGAAGATGAAGACCATCATAAATGAGAAAAAACAAGATTTTGAAGAATTTTTTTTCAAACAACTACCTAAAATTAGAAGAGAGTTGGAAAAAAATGACCACCTTGCTATATCTTGCATTTGCATCAAGTCCCAAATATTATAGTGTTAAGATCCTTTCTGTGTTGACAAGAACTACCCTATATAGAGATGTTAAAGTTAGCCAAAGGTATAAGGCAACACTTTGTAGACTCGTCATTGATACTAACTTGTGGGGATTGAGTTTATGGATTTTGTACACTCTAATGACCTAATTATTGATGCTCTTTTTGACAAGTTTAAGGTTGATGCTCATAATTGGTGGTACTTCTTGTTGGTGTTTAAAAATGCAACCCAACTAGGCTTTGCAATTCTCTAAGAGGTAGCCGACCTCTATATTAAAGAACCACAAAGGCTAGTGGCCAACTGACAGGAAATGGAATGGATACACATTTCCCCTGCACTTCAGGCTCTATAAGACCTAGGGGGGTAACCCTTTAGCAACATCAAACAATCTAGACACACAAATAACAAGATATTGCTTAACAGATGATGCTCTCACCGAAATATGCTGAGAAACCTAAAATATCACTTAACATTGGCAAGATATTGAATGAATTTCATCAATCGGCATGGAGAACACGACAAACACAACTCAGCAAAACAGATTTGAAATGGTTTTTGATTTAAAGAGTTGGGATCAAACTGAAAACAACAGAAACATGATAATGGACCAGTGCCATAAAAATGGGCTATGGAGTCATACAACTAGCATTCATCTTTTAGTGTTGAACATGCTCTGAAGGTCTTGCAAATGTTGTCACATTATGACAACCAGACCACTGAAGCTTTCTCTGATAATTCTTCTTATGAATCCACCTGAAACATAATACTCCTGTCACATTTGTCAAAGCAATTACAATATCCCTGAACAATAGGCAATAATAAAAGCAGCTTGTGCTTTATTAAAGCAATTACACCATTCATAGAACAAAAGGCAACAACAAATGTAACTCAAATTCAGCAAATGTGCATGAACAGATTCAAACAATTTTATTATTGAATCCAAAACAGCATTACAATTCAGCCATGGAGACAATTATCAGCTAAAATAAACATAACATGACAATTGAGAACATACGCTTTCAGATTAAAATGACTAACAGTCATATTCCCCCCTAGCTTTACAATCTACCCATAGCTTCTGCCTGATTTACAGAGCTTTCAGAAATCGGAACCATTTACAAAGAGAAAAGAAGAGAAGATATAGAAAATAGAAGAAACCAAGAGCAGCCCCAAAACTGATCTGGAATTGCCATCTAGAAGCTCCATTTACCGTTGATCAATTGAAAGGAATATTTCCTCCTTCATCTGCAGCAACAAACTTATTCCCTCAAAAACAACATTTGTCCATCATTGCCCAGCAACAGAAAACATGCCCATGTGTCCATTCTTCAAATTCACCCCAGCTGCAAAATATCTCCTTTCCCGTGCAAATTCTGTTTCTGCCTTTTTTCACAATGCTGCACTTTATTTTAAAACCAAACATTAAAGTTTCATAACTTTAATATTTCTGCTTTTTATATGCTGCAGCTAAATTCCCAACACATATTGACCATTTAAATAATATAAAATGAATATTAAATTCATTTTACCCAAATCCCCCTACATTCTATTCTCCAACAAAGAGAATGTTTGCATTAAAATACTCCTTTGTGCAATTTCACGTGCAGCAAAATAATACTTCACCATTTAAACTATTTACCCACTGTGGTTAAAAAATACTCCACCCGATAAAATAAAATACTCGTGCCATTTAAATATTCACCCATCACTTACTTGGGCAAAAACAAAAATTTACACCCGGGCACGTTTTCTCTCTAAATATTTTGCCATTAAAAAATTGCAACGAGCCCACCCCAATTTTAATCACAAACCATATAACTCCTTTTGAAAAATTAAAATGGGCATTCTCGTGATTTCTCACCAACCTCGCACCATTTACCTGACGTCACCAAATTTTCCGTGAGGCTTGCGAGGTCGGCCCTAATTTGTGTTCGCGAGCTCATTTGGCCGCCATTCACGGGCTCTGCATTTGTTCTTCCCTTCCATCGGCCTCACCTGCCAGTTCCACTGTACGAGCCTCCTCACTGTGCGGGTTTCTCCATGCTTAGCCGCATTTCACAACATGGTACCATCCCTCTGCATTGCGTGGGCCTGCTTTGATGGTTGCCTTCCTCCCTGGCGGACTGCGGGCTTCTTCTAAGCTCGTGCACCCCATACTGATGGCCGATGCACCTCCTGTGTAATCTCCCTCTACTCTTTGCAGGCCAACGCACACCCTCCATGGTCTTCCCTGCTTCACAATGCCTGCACCCCATTCACCTACCAGCTGCGCCTTCTACCGTTGTGTGCTCCCTTCATGGTGACCACGCACCTGCTCCTTGCTGGCGCGGGTCCTCTCTCCATCATTGTAGGCGGGTTTCCCCTCATGCTGGCCTCCACATGGTATTCCTTTCACTCCTGATGTGCACGCCATTCAACTTGGTCTTCTCCATCGAGCTCATCCTTGCATTTGATGGATGCATACCGTGCAATTCCCCTCATGCTGGCTGCGTAGGTTTCCCCTCAATATGGCGCCCTCCTCTCATGCTTCCTTTATTACCATGCGCGCCCATCTTGCCTGCTGGCCAACGCACACCCTCCATGGCATGGGCTTCTTCATTGGCCGCGGGTTTCACTGTCTGGTGCTTTGCTCCATCTTTTGCTCCTCCATCAAGCCTCCTCTTCTATACACGCGGGCGTTTCTATTTTTGTGTGGTACGCACCTCCACATTCCTCAATTGTGGGCTTTGTCAAACAGTTCATCTGCCTTGCCTCTGCATTAGCTCCTCCATTGTTGCACAAACCTTCTCCCAAGCCCGTGCACCTGTGCTTTAGTGGATATTCATACTTTGTGATTTGAGGCCGCGCCCTTGTCTCCTCTATGAGCGCCTCTCCTCCATTCTATTTGGTTAAAATTTTCTATGGCAATCTCAACAAATACATGCTGTGCGTAGCATGTAGGGTGGCATTCCCATCAATCATGGTATTGCAAGAGACCACATTTAATGTGAGGCATCTCAACAAACAAGTCGCGCCCCTCTGTTGGCTGGAAAATCTCTAAAGATTTATCAATAATCCAGTTTGTGCATACCCTGCATTTATCCTCTATGCAGCCCAGTATATTTGCACTTAATTCCTCTCACTGGTGGCAATATCATATTTGGTACAATTCTTAAGTGTTTTGGGACATTGGGAGAACTCCCCTCATGACACGGTGGCAACCAAATACCTCTTATTAAAATTGCTACAACTTTATGTGAAAAAACACCATTCATTCGAAAGAAAACAACCTCATAACAAAGCCTTTATGAAATGAGAACGATTCTACATTCTTTCCCTTTGAGAAAGCTTTCCCTTAATGTCATTTCTTCGAAGTATGCCCCTTTGGATTATAATTAGGTCCTACCTCATGCCCTTCATCATTATCAAACACCTTTTGTAACTGATGGGTCTAAATCATTAAAAGAATTTATCTAATGGCTTACCAATCCCTATTCCTCGGAGAAACACTTTATTCCATGATAGTTCAAATTACATTCTCCTTTAATAGCATGACAAAGCACTTCTCTAGTCTCCATGAATTGTTCAAAACAAAGTCATGAACTAATGACCTTCCCATAGCTTCTCCAACCAGAAACCCTCGTATAAATATAAAGATCTGGAACTTGTCCATTCAACACTGAATAATGACCCTGAAGTTCCTCTTCACCAATGCGTTCATGATCAAAGAAAACATTTCAACTTCATAATCGTGCGAAGCATGTCGGGTCCCACATGGACCCGACTTTTAAAAAAAATTCGTTTTCAAATTTTTTTTATACTCAAACGATCTCAACACTGCTTTTGAGTGCCTTATCCATTGAAAAATAAACTGGGTTTTCATCAAAATCTGTTTTTTGGCACTTTTGCAAAATGGTCAAAATAGGCCAAGTTGCCTCAGGAATCAATTTGGGAAACTGGTCAAACGACCTCCAGGAGACATCAAAACTTGCAAGCATATAGTCATTTGACCCAAAAGTATAGTGCAAAAGACGGCTCAAAAAAATGTATTACGAGGTGGAAAATATTAATTGTCAAAGTTGCCCAACTGAACCTTCCTGAATCAGCAGTTGTTCCGCACCAATTAAAACTGATCCAACTGCCAATTTGTAAATATAGTGAATCAACTTCTAGCGAGCTGCCATCAGACACAATAAATCATTTAGGTACCCTGAGCACATGTGCAAAAGTAATTTGCTTGAAACATCATTGATCAAAAGTTATTAACGATCAAAGTTGACCATTCAGAAAGGCTGTCAGGAATGCAGCTGCAAAACAGAACAAACTGCATTTGGTTTTGATCTGCTAAAAATAGCAAATCAGATCATGAGGTTCTGAAAATTGACACTCAAGATCATTTAGGCATGGGGAATATGGAATAGCATTTGTTTTGTCATGACAGTGAACTGGTTGCGAAAACCAAGCTCAAACAAGAAGCAACTTTGCAGAACTGAACATCTGCAAACAACAGAACAATGTGAAAACCCTCCAGCTTCACTTTTTGAAACCCTATCAAAACTTATCATGGGAAGCTAAAATTTGACATGCCTGCTCACATATGTCTACTGAGTATGTCTGCAAATGGGTTTTGCACGACAATCAACAGGTTTCAAATTACAAGCCTCCAAAATGGGTCAGTTAGGTAGACTTGTCAGGTGCACCTCTGAAAGTGCAGACTTGTTTTTGAAATAGGCATCTCAAATTTGCAAAATTCAAGAGTGCCAACACTTCCATGGCCAATCATTCACACAACTACAACCTCTTGCAATCAAAATTTTATTGCAAGTTGTTGAGGCATAAAATTGTACCCTAGTGCAATTTCCCACAACATCACCTTCACCTTAACCTTATAAGGTTGATAATGCAAAAATCCGTCGTCTTTACCCTTCATTCCCGCATGTGCTTTGTCGTTTTCCGTCGGTGAGGGAATTTTTGTCATGGACGCCTCTGCGTCGTGCAGACGTTTGCGCGGCATGCTAGCGTCCCGACAAGATTCCTGGGTTAGTGGATGTTGGGACGTTATGATTCTCTGCCACCTTGCGGAATGTAACACTTCTTGCGAACCTTGACCACTCAAAAACGTCTCTTTGCCTCCAAAATAGCTTTTGAACTTATCTCTCTCAATTCCATTCATTCAATCTCACTCACTTCTTGCTCATTCACTCTATACTCTCACTCCATTCTTCCATTCTACACCATTGTTCTTGCTGCTTCTTGTTTCTATACCATTGTTTCTTATAGGTTTCAAGCTCTACATCATTGGCACTATTGTCTTACGCTCTCAAGGCTCTCTTCCTTCCTCTCTCGGCTTCTCCAAGCACATAGAAGGGAGGGTAACATTTACTTTATTGTATTGTCTTACTTATAGTTTAGCATATAGATTGTCTTTGCTTTCTATAAGTTCTCTCTATTACTTTTCTTTATCATTTTTCTCTCTATCATTGCATATCGGCTGTCTGTGGAGGTGGAAACACCAAAGCGGGGGTTTGACTGAGGCAAACTCCAAAACACAGCCCCAACATTTTTGTGTCTCCGTGTGTGTAGGTACTTCATTCATGTGGAGCTTGCGGGAGGTTGGACCACTCATAAGTTGGATTTCTACTACCCTTTCTTGTCATTCCATTATAATCTATTTGTCTTTTAAGTTAAAGTATTCTTCTTGTTGTAGTTAGTTTATTTTATGCATTAGCAACATTCTGTCATTTTCATTCAAACTGTTGGATTAGGGTTTTGGGTCGTTAGCACACCTTACAAGTTTCTGATTGTAGACTTTGTTCTCGGTCCATACGAGATGTCAACACGCTGCGCCGTTGTTCGAGTCCCGCGCTACCGTCCTCTGGCCAAAAGCTAGTTAGTTTGCAATCCGAGACCTCTGTGGTCTGCTCACCCGATTCCCGAAATCCTCCATCCTTGAAAACATAAAACATAGTCCAGTTTATCTTCCATTTGCCACCCTGTTTTCCTATCTTTGTCATTGAGGTAGTTGAGGGCAATTTGCTCCCTTTTGACTCTTCCTTGTCCTAGAGACACGGAGTAGCAAATCCCCTCCTCTACACAAGGATGGTGAATCTATTGTTACACCTTGTGCTATTCACTTTCTCAACTTTATGCTACAAAAAATTGGCACCAAAATTGATTGGATCAAATAGGTGTATGTTGAGGTTGAAGAAATCCAAATATTTATCACCAACCATCATATGCCACAAGACATATTTAGAATATTCTTAAAACTGGAGCTAATGAAGGTAAGTGAAGCAATAAGTTTTTTTTAATAAAAATATGTTTCACTTTAATATTTTTTTTGAATTTAGTTTATGTTTTTTTTCTTCAAGGATCATAATTTTTTAATTTTTTTAATTTTGATTTTCAAATAGGTTGTTGAGAACATAATTGTTTTGAGATGGCTTGTAAAGGTTTGGGAGGGACTTTATTAACATTTTCATCAGCCAAAACTGGTTTATATGGAGGCAATCTAGCACTACAAAGGCAACAAATATCAAGTGGATGATCCTAGATGACATTTGGTGGGATCATGTTGGATATTTTCTCAGTTTCACTGAGCCTATATTGAGTATGAGTTGTTATACTGGCATGGATAAGCCCTCTTTTCAGGAGATATATGATGGCATCGACTCAATGATTGCAAAGATGAAATTCATCATAAATGAGAAAGAGCAAGATTTTGAAGAAACCTTTTTGAAACAACTACACAAAATTATTGAAGAGAGATGGAACTAAATGACCACCTCGCTACATCTTGTTTTTGCATTGAGTCTCAAATATTATAGTGCTAAGATCCTTTTTCTGTTAACGAGGATTGCTCCATATATAGATGTTGAAGTTAGCCAAGGGTGCAAGGTAGCACTTTGTAGACTCTTAATTGATCTTGATCTGTGTGATTCAGTTAGGATTGAGTTTATGGATATTGTACAGTTCAATGACTTTAGAATCAATGCTCTTTGCGATAAATTCAAAGTTGATGTTCATAGTTGGTGGTACTTTCATGACCAATCATTCACACACCTACAACTCTTTTGATCAAAGTTTTATTAAATTGTTTATTCAATTTTCATACAATTTTTCTTTTATCTTGTAAGTTTTATTTATAATTTAAATTTTTAAATTTTATAACTCTTAACTCTTTAATTTTGTCTTAATAGGTTGCTAGTTCATCTGCATTTGAGAGGAATTGAAGGACATTCTCCTTCATCTACTTAGTAAAGTGCAACTGACCAAACTCAGAAAGGCAAAGGATTTAGTGTTTGTGCATTCCAACTTGTGTCTCCTTTCACACTAACAAAGTGGCTACAAGGAAGTGGGATATCAAGCCAGAGCTGCCAGATGATACTAACTTGGACGCTTCCATTGCCCAACTTGCTGCACCTGATATTAAGGATGAGTTAGCGAGGGAGAATGAGAGTGCCATTGGCTTATATGTGGTTCTTCTAATATACTAAAATCTACATCATCTAATATGGATGGTGATGATAATGATGATGATATTATTGAAGACCCATATGACGCTAATACCTGATTAGTGATGGCTGATTGCTGACACTTGACATTATTATTTTTTAATTTTAGTAGATATCATGACAATTGAATTTGACTAGTTGACATTTTAGTATTTTAAATTTTCATGGTGGTTTTGTTTATTATATGATCCTATGTGGCATTTTGAACTTAGTTACTGCTGCAAATATGCATATATTTGTGGTTTTTATATGTTTTCATATGGATGAACCCAAAATGAACCCAACTCCAAATTTCTTTTTGACTGAACCTACGAATCAAACCCAAACCCGAACTAGTACCGGGATTGGTAACTTAGTCTTGCTCACTGAATGCTGAGGTTATTATCATTAAGTTCTCCATTACCACGAGGTTTTCCATTACCTTGTCAATTAAGTTCTAGACCTTGTAGTGGAGCCACACACTTGGCTATTTTATATCATATTCTTGATATGTTGTGACCTTCTAGTCCATATAAATTTATAATAGATCAAATTGCCTTTGTGGTGAGGTTCATTTTTCTTGACTTCAGGGGTATTTAATCAAAATTTAAATGATTGCATATTTGGCTTGCAGAACTTTTTAATATAACATTAGATTGCCTTTTTCCTGGAGTGAAATTGCAAGTGACAACAATCATTTTCTGAATGCTAAAGAATTTATTGATTTCTCTTATATGTTAGTTTTCAAATGATGGTTGGTCTTTCAGCATATACCTGGGATAGACTGACTTCTAGGTCTATATAGGAGATTCTTGCTTGTGTATGGAGGCAGTCATTAGTTGAAGCCTGAAGGTCAAGGGATTTTTGACTTTTGGTGTCTTTTGGTACAATATGAGACAAGATTCCCAGCTTGTAGAGTTGCACATCTGAGCTTGCATGAACCTTCATCATTTTCAAGTTTTGATTTTTTTGTTTTCTTTCTTCTTAATTGGTTTTACTGGAAGCTTGTTTATTGAGACATGGATAGTCCTCCAACAAAAAAGTTACCTCTTAGGTGGTAGGTCTGTTTCCTGAAAAAGTATACTCTAGCCAACAAATTCAAATTGTCTTGGCAGTTTGAAACACCTGAAATGTGTTGTCTGCTGCTTCTATGTTGAGGTAAAGAGGCCAAAGTCATATATGTATTTAAAGATGTCTACAAGAAAGGTTTTTTCCTGATCATAGGAGTAGAATAGAAAGTTAATCTATTTGTGATTGGTCATGAAGATGCAGATGATGGATCCTTGTGAATTAGCACAACAACCTTGGAGATGATCAGTGTTATTTTAGTTCTAGATAATCTCTTTGTTTTTTTGACATTTGAATTGCAAACATTCTGACACGTACATAAAATATTGAATCCTTGCAATCATTGAATTAAAAAAACAAGATCATTTCAAATAAGTTTATGAATGTAAGTGTATGGGCAGAGTGATATCATTTAAAATGTTTCTTTTTGGTTTTCTCAAGTGCAAGATTACAGGAAATTGTGTTCTCTTTCCTCTGCTTTTCTATTCTCATCTTCCCTTATGGTTTTTCTGTCACTGCTGATAAAAATGCCGGTCAATGATCTGTGGGAGCTATTTTGTAGTTAATCATTAATTTTAGACAATTACATTATTCAATTTAATCATTAATATTAGACAATTACATTGTTCAATTTAATCATTAATATTAGATATTTACATTATTCAATTTAACATGTGGAATTAACCTCATCTTGTAAATTCAATTTCTGAAGGTATCACCCCCTTTCCTCACATTAGCTCTGATTCATGATGTATGGTGCCAGGAACAAGCTTTGTTTTTATATGTGGTTAACAGTATCTATACATGAAAGTGGAATACAAATTTTATTTTCTCCATATGACAAACGCTAATTGTCTTTGTGTGTAGACTTTATGGTTTGGGGTTTAGCTCCTTTGGTTTACCCCAATTGTTATAAATCTATGATTACATTTCTTTAGTTTGCTGCCAGCTTTAATGACCTAGGGTCATACTCTAGCTAGGGTCTTCTTACTCTAGTACTTCTCTATTTTAATTGTATTTACTTCACAAGTCCCATTGATCTACTTTTGGTCACCTGTGCACGTTAAAAAATACCTTTCTTAGTTTATTTCTTTCAAAAGCATGAAATCTTGTTGATAGGTCATACTTATTACCTTTCTATGCTCTCCTATTTAGCGAGTAGTAGAGAAACTTGTATTGTGTATGTGTTTTATGCCAATTTGGATTGATTCTTTGCAACTTTGTCTTCCGTCTGTATTTACAGTCTTGATCACAATCTGCAAACTTTCTTTTATTGCTACTGGTTTGCTTCCCTGAAACTTACTCATTTTACAGTTAAATCTTGTAGGTTGACAATAAAGCAGCAGTTTTAGGCTTTGTGGGAGCACCATGGACCATTGCTACATATATTGTAGAAGGAGAAACAACTCGAACATTCACAAAGATTAAAACAATGTGCCATAGATCACCTTCTATATTGAGGTCTCTTCTCTCACATCTTTCTCAATCAATATCAGATTACATTGTATTCCAAGTCAACTCTGGTGCACAGTGTATCCAAATTTTTGATTCATGGGGTGGGCAGCTAACACCAGATCAGTGGGAGCATTGGTCAAAACCATATATAAAGCAGGTTCTCTCTCTCTCTCTCTCTGGCTAGATAAAATGCTTTAATGATCTTTCTACATGTATGCATATATATCATATATGTATTGGATATATATTGATAGATACGTATGTATGCATGGATTCATATATCTTATTATGTACATAAATAAAATATATGCATGCATAGGGGTGTTTATGTGTATCTTATTTATACAAATATATGTATATACATATACATGATCTCTCTTTAATCTATATACATATAAATAAAAAAATTATATATAGAAAGAACGATCATATATATTTTTATATATGAAGTTTAACAGCTAGAGGAAATGCTTAAGGATTCAAGAATGATCACTAAACATTTTCTCTAGCTGTTGAATTTCATATATATGTTTTGTAACTTATTTCTGTATGAAACATACCAGTTGACAATAATACGATTTTGAATGTCAATTCTGTTATCAGTTTTCTAGATTGTAATATCATAGAATTATTTGGTATTGTTTTTTAATTTTCTCTTCATATGTCTCAAATTGCTGTGACATCAAATGCATTTTAGCATTGATGTTCTGAGTGGAATGACAAACTTTTCTCTCTATCGAGCATCAAGCTTTATTCATGTTAGTAGTTAGAAATGAGAATTTCTAATGATATTAATATATTGACCAAAACCAATAATTAAGTAGTTTTTCACTGACTGCAACCAAACATACTATATTAGTGAGTGGATATGATGAAATGATTACTCTTGTTTTCTGCTAAATGATTAGTGATGGATGCAAGTTGCAACTATGGCTAGCTGGATATGGCTTGGATATGACACTGTTGTAGGCGAGCCATGTCAGAATACAACATGAACACATTTGGCCTGTTGGGTGTATTTGCTATGTTTCTGTGAAGCATTTGTATGTAGCTATGAATGGGACAGGTGGACACCTGTATGGCCCTAGGGTATCCAGCGGCTCAAAATTGGCTATGCCATCTACTTTAGCATTTAATTCTTGTAAAATGTTGGATATTTCTACACTAGTGAATGTCAGTGATTTGTAATTTGCTCAAATCATGCCTGATATAAATCTCCACAACAAACATTTAGTTTCCTATTTTCTTAATCCAATGGAGAGACCATCGAAATACAATCTACATACGCTGAAATTTGATGTGCTACAAGCCTACAACTGTAAACTGCCATCTGCATCCTTTATTTGATTCAAATGTGTTCATGTCTCAAATACAAATTTACACTGCCAAAAGGAAGATGTATATACATTTTTTAGGCTGATGCTCATAAATGCATATCAGAAATACATGTTACTACGACTGTGATTGATTATTTTCATGGATGATATGCAGTCTATGTTGAAACAAGTCACTCATACTATGATACCATCAACGTACAACAATGGGTAATGGAAAGGAATATAATGAACGACACAACAAAGGCATTACATGAGTGAGAACATGTTTTACATTGGAGAAACAATGTGAAAAAACTCCAATATCAAAATTATTTGATTTCTTCACCATTTCTCATGGTTATTGATGGATACAAAGCTGTGGCTCTCTTCTGGAGCATTAGAAGCATATTATTTCCTGCACCTCCTTTACAACAATGCTAATTCTGCCCAAAGATCTGGTATTACCAAGCAATTGTTCAGATCCATATCAGCTCCCCCTTTTTTTCCTTTTCTGAAAAGAAATGTTGTTTGTGTTCCCAATCTTTTTTTCCCATGTTTCCTTCATTTTCCAAGATGGTAAACCTGGATTAATTTTCTAAGTTTTGGAATTTCAAATGGACGAGTCTTAGCCTGATTTTTGGTGGCTATATCTTAGGTCCTGGGATGTTCCAAATCAATTTTTAAGTCATTTGTACTTCTTTTGCCCAAATTATTACAAAAATGGATGTTATACAGTTATTTGCAGTTTGGCTACTACTTTTAGCTGGTAGACAAAAAACATATGATAACTGAAACTGAAAGTTATCTTCAATTCATAAATATCCAAACACTTTTATCTTAAGAATTGCTTTTTTTTAAAAAATTTAGAAAGTAAAAATAGAAAATGTCCTGAATTTTCCAGATGTAGAAAATTGGAAATTGAGATTATTAACGACTGAGTAAAGTTTCTTAACCTCCAAAAATAACTGCTTAATATTTTCCTAGTTGTAGCTGCATATACACTAGGAAAAAATCCAACAAGCTGATATTTGATTTGGTACATTGTAGAAGGTCCAAGTGTTCAATACAGTGATAGAATTTTGAACTCACATACTCCAGCAAAGTATGGCAACCCCTTGGTGGCAAGTTGTAAGTGCTTGAATTTTGTATCATTATGTTTTCATAATAATGTCAGGCTGATCAATGGGCAAAACATAAAAACTAAAAAGTGGTTCATGCTTGAATTTCAGTCTACAATGACATTTCTTGAGGACACCCACTTTAACTTGTCATGGATAGGTACACTAGTCAATTCACTGATGGTAAAGGTGCAAGGTGACACAAACTTTTAGTTTGATGGGGGGAGTATACTAATGCCCACTTAAAGTCCAATGTCGATGGTGCTTGTTAGCACTCTAGTTTGATGCTAGAATGAAGATGTAAATGATATTGTATTCTAGTGTTTTCGCTGATTTTAGTTGAGAACCCATTTTGGAAGGATACCTTGATATATAATTATTAAGATACAATAGTATGCTGTTTTTTCTTTGATCAACGAAATGCGGTCACAGGGACTGCCCTTTATCTATAAATTTACAAAATTTCTGTCCTAAAGATGGGGACTGGCATTGTTACATTTTCATATAATGCTATCAGGGTTAATTATTACAAAATGCCCATATCATTCAAATTTTCCCTATTGATACAAACTAAAATCAAAAGCTACAAATACTAGCACCACTTGGTCAGTCATCCTCTACTCATCATCAATTGCAAAAGACCAACCCACACTGCCTGTCGCAAAAATCCCCCCCACATAGTTGAGGAAAGAAACCCCAAAACCATTCCTCTTCCTTCATTGTTTCTTGGTGGCAATGTTTGCTGGGGCAATGAAAGGGCACCAAGGCCCCATGATAGTGTCATTGTGCATTGATAACACTCCATTGAATGATGGAAACCCAGCACTGTGAACAGCATCCTGCAACACAGTCTGAACAGCATCCTGCAACACAGTCTCCAGGCTGCCTAAATACTATTTCCTTATGAGCTGCAATGTCATCATCCTGATTATCATTCTCCTTGAGATCTAGCAACACCTTGACGAACATGGATGTGACATCTGAATTTACTTGGTATCTGTTGTCTACAATTATAAAGTCCTTGCCAAGTACCCATTAGATTACATGTATAATGTATTAATGACAGATGCCTCCATCTTAAAGACTGTTCTAAGCTGAATCTTCGAGAAGCCTCCAAGAAAGGCCATTTGCAGGTGCTTTGCAGTCAAGTGGGCACTGGTATCCACAATGTCTCAATGAAAGCCTTGATGTAATACACAGGAGAGGCTATCTGAAAATAAACGAGACCTATCTTCCCTATATGAGAAGTTCACATACTAACTGATCTATCCATGTTACATGTCATAATTTCTATGATCTCATCTCCCTTGCAAGCTGCCAAGGTATCAATAATAGTCAATGCTTATGCCATTTAACTGCATGTGAATTCAGTCAGCATCCTTTAAGAGTATTTGGAATGATTATTCATTCACCGACAGATTTAATATCATAGTCGTGGGATATTGGATAAAATTTCAAAGCCAACTCACACATCGACCTTTTTATGTATTAAGCACTCAGTGTTATGCCCAATGGCATAGTTGGCAAGAAAATCCACTTCCTCGTTTGCTTCTCTATATACAGGTTGTATGGAGAAATTTGTGAACGTGTCAAGGATGGTCCATACAATTTTGAGAATGTTGGTGATTTTCCAATTTGGGGTATCTCTTTTTTGCAGTGCATTTATAATAATCTGTGAATCCCCTTCAATTTGAACAATATTTATTCCATGTTGCTTACAAACTTGAAGACCAAAGAGAAGGGCTTGGGCTTCTGCTTTGTCATTGGAACCATTTTTCAACTTCTTCGAGCCTACACAAATGAGCTTGCCTTGTTCATTGTGAACTCTACATCCTGCTCCTGACACACTCGGATTTCCCCTTGTTGCTCCGTTGAAGTTTAGTGTCATCCATCTAGCAGTGGAAGTGTCCATTTAGCCTTTACAAAAAGAGAGGACTTGGTGTTTAAAACACTGGCCCAATGAATGGGGGAATATGGAGTAATTAGTGTTGATGTTAAAGGCAGCGTCGGGCTTCTACTTTCAGCCCAGTTCGATCCATGAAGGGCAATTTAAATGGTAGCCTAACGGCTATTTAAATTGCATAGACATAAATTAATGAAGAGGCGCTTTATCATGAAACATTGATTAATATTTAATCATTGCTAATCTGGGCTGACTTATTATGTTTAATTATTGTGAATATTTATATGGGCCGACTTCATTAAAGAAATAATATTTCTTTAAATAAGAGGCCGACCTTCTTGAAGAGTCACCTTATTTTGTATAAATATAAAGTGATGATAAGTTCATTTCATCATATTTTGCACTCCTTGAAGAAGTTCGCGCTTGAGCAGCAGATCATCATACTGTAGCAGCAGATCATCATACTGTTTATGTAGCTGCAGATCATCATACTGTAGCAGCAGATCATCATTCTGTAGCAGCAGACCGATCTCAAGGAGAAACATGTTTTGTATCTTTGCATCTAGGAGAGGTGCTATTATTCATTGTATCAAATTCGGCCATGTGCTGGGCCTGAGTTGTAAGCAGATTTCTGCTCTTATTCCTGAATATATAAGCGATATATTTGCTGGGTTTTTCTCCCTCAAGTTGGAGGGTTTTCCCAGGGTATTTGTGGTGCTCATTGTCTTCTGTGTTGCCATTTTTCTGATTGCTCTCATGTCTGATCACAAAAACAAATTAGAATTATAAATTATTATTATTATAATACAAGTTTATTATAGTGCTCTTAGTAAAACTGTAAAATAGTTAATAAATAATTTTCTAAGCCTAATTTTCTAAGTCTAATATATAAAATCTTTAAAGGAAAACATTATAAAGTAGATAAAACAAATATCTTATTCATAGCACCGAATGCCATATTAAAGGCACGAGAAGGTTAACCTTTCATTACGAAGGATTGACATCATAGAAAGGAAGGGAAAGAGGTTGTCAGGAGGAGATAAATACCTGCAAGGTCCATTGTATACAGTATGGCATCCATTTTTGCCAGTATACTAGAAGTGACAGGCATTTGACTGGCCCAACGGCATGAAAGGATAAGAAGGGCATGATGGGAGGCCAGAGGGGATTAGGGATGCATTTTCTGGGTTGACAACTTGACATACAATTACATGTTTTTACCCTGATTTGGCTGCCTTATTGCTGCCGAAATCCCTCTAATTTAGTGCTTGGGTGAAGGTTTTTATCTCAAAATGAGTTCATTTCATTGCTTGAAGAAGAGTCTGTGACCTGCACATTATTTTGTGACCATTTGAGCAAGGGTTTGGAGTATTTGAGCCTGGCTTTTTGAATACTCAATGTTACTGCTAATGCTTCTTTCCCTTTTGGTATGGCTGAGCATGGTATTGGATGCTCATGAGATGGAATTCGGGTGTCAAGTTTAGCCATAAATCTAGTCTGCTAATTCTTTCTTTTGGTGTTTTCTCCATCCATTTGAAAATGCTTCCTTTATATTAGTTAATTTGTTGATTCATTAGCATGGAGATTTACAAAAGAAATGATGTGTTTAAAGCCAGTAGCATGCTATTTTATTTTGTCCTTTGCATTGCTGGAATGAGATATGAACAAGTTATTGCTAATTTGCAAACCTTAGTATAGCAATTACAAACTGCCACAACTTCTTGTCATGGAAAATGATTCTATTTTCTTAGTACCTGTTCACTAAACTCAGATCAAGAAGTGGGATTGCATGAACAGTGTTGTGCTGAGATATTAGTAGCTAACATCTAGGTATAAGGGCATGGTATTAAGAAGAAAGGAAAAAAATAAAATATCAGGTACCTTACTATTGTTCAACATGTATTGATAAGTTGAACATCAACCTATTCTGCACAGTTAAGTATAGTAACTTATACCTTAATAGAGATCTAAAGATTTCTAATATTTGATGTTGTCCAATGAGATACTTGACTACAACTTTAGTTGTGCTTGTTAGTTTTTAAGATCAGAAATGCAATGAGCAGAAAACACAACTTAGAGACAATGAACACAATATTTTACCCTGGGAAAACCTTGCTACTCAAGGGAGAAAAACCCAGCAAAATGATCTCTTATATATCAGATGAATAAGTGCAGAAACTGCATATAAATCAGGCCCTACACAAGGCCGAGTCTAATACAATGAATGGAGACACTTCTCCTTGAAGCAAAATGCAAAAGATGAGACTTCTTCTTAGAATCAAATCTGTTGCTAGGAGGCGAACTGCTGCTGCTGCTGAAGATGCGAATTGGAGAGTGAATTAATTGATGATAAAATGAGAGGACTCTGTTCTCTATAAATACCAAACTAGGTGGCCTTCTCTCTAGGGCCGACCTAGAGAAAATATATTTTATTTATAAAAGATGAAGGCCGACCTGCCTTGAGTAAGATATAATTAGGAGAAAATATCTCCCGCCGCTACAACACTAACACTCCCTCTTAGCTAGGGAGGTATTTTAAAATATCTTCGTCATGGAGTCTCTCAACATGATGCCCACAATGGCTACACCCATTTGTGGAAAGCTACATCTCAGTCTCAGAGATGTACAAGAGTTCATCATGGAGTCTCTCAACATGATGTCCACAATGGCCACATCCATTTGTGGAAAACACATTTCAGTCTCAGAGATGTACAAGGGTTCATCACGAAATCTCTCAACATGATGTCGTCATGGAGTCTCTCAACATGACGTCCACAATGGCTACTCCCATGTGTGGAAGGAAACACATCTTAGTCTTAGAGATGTACAAGGGTTCATCACAGAGTCTCTCAACGTGATGTCGTCATGGAGTCTCTCAACATAACGTCCACAATGGCTACTCCCATGTGTGGAAGGAAACACATCTCAGTCTCAAAGATGTACAAGGGTTCATCACGGAGTCTCTCAATGTGATGTCGTCAGAGAGTCTCTCAACATGATGTCTCATCTCAGTCTCGAAGATGAACAAGGGCTTGCACCTCATATTTCTCTGTCTCAGAGAAATATACACTACAAGGGCTTTCACCTCATATTTCTCCGTCTTAGAGAAATATACACTACAAGGGTTTTCACCTCATATTTCTCTGTCTCAAAGAAATATACATTACAACAAATCTTCATGATGATGTGACTCCCTCTGAAGCTCCAAGTACTTGCATCAACCTCCTGACCTCCTCGTCTAAGATTGCCTGCAATGCTTGTTTTAGAGGAACGGTTTCCAATGCACACCTCTGACACTTGCGAGAGTCCAGGACTGTCCTCCTCGACCTCATCCCAGATCATCCTATTCTGAATAGGTTTGTGGAGCTACCAATGTCAAATCCAGATCAACCGTCTTGTGCAATTCTGTTCTCTGCAGCTGAAGAGGTCTTCCAAGGACTTCACAAAACTCCCTCTTGATCCCTGCCTCAATACAAAGATTCACAAAAAAATCCTTTGGAAGTGAACTCCCCTCCATTGATGGATCTCAGAACCTTAGTCCTCTTCTTGGACATGATCTCAACTCGTGCTTGGAATTTAACTCCCTTTGAATGACATTTCCTACTCTTCGAGTAGTTGATCGCAATGACAATCTGTATAGGTTCTCCATTGTTTAGTGTCTTCATCTTTCTCAATCTTCTTTGTTGATGTAAACTCTCCATCCAAGGCTGATCCAACCTTGTGCCCTCGAGAGATGTCTCCAGTGAAGAATCAAGAGAGTTATGCGCCACCAACTCAGTCCCATGGCTGCAGGCTATGTCTCCATATTTGTTCATTTCTCCAGTTGGCATGACTTCCTCACAGGATGCCTCAAGCTCTTCCTCCCTTTGAATTCCTTATGCAATCTCTCATCATCCTTTTGCTCCTCGATCCATCCTACATTTTAGAGAGATTAATAATAGTTCATAGAATCAAACTACCCCGAAGAGAAATATACAGACCAATGCTAGAAGCATACATGATTCACTATTCCCAACGTTATTGCATGAATTATTATTAACTACAAGATTATTTAAATCCAAGATCATTATTCAAAGGTACAAACATAAAATATTTATCTTTTTATTGTTGGTACACCATTGAGCTAGACCTGTAGTGGTGTTTCATCTTCACCACCTTCACTCAATGTTGCCATCAATTTACCCTCATCCTGTTTTCATACCAACTGTTGTCACCAACATCTTGCCAAAACCATCTCGGACCTTCGTTCCTTTAATTTCCTGTATATACCTTCTAGCTGATAATGAAGACTCAACCCCAAGATTTTATTCAATCTCCAGAATGTCCACCGAGCTCGAGTAACTTGGATAACATCTTGATAACAACAATTCAATTAAATGCTTCCAACAATAACCCAACAGGTCAATATCGATTCCTTTTCTTAGTAATGGAGACTAGATGATACTACAACTTGCAACTGGTAGATAAGGAAGTAACAGGGTAATTGCCTGGAAAGTGAAGTCGACTATTGCTGAGATTCACGTCCTTTCTGCAATACCCATGGCTAGCAATGGTGAAACGCCTTTATCATTAACTGGTCATGCTCTTCCAACTATGGCACCCAGGTTCTAGCAATTGCCTAGGTCATGGTGAGTCCCAAAAATTCACGCCAAGTTTGTATGGTAATCCACAGCTATGCTTAGATTTCCTGCGTAGTTCATTTGTCCATTTTGATAAAGTTCACACTTAGACTAATAGGCATTCAAAACTCCTTGACGATGCAGGTTTGTCTTATCAATCTTCACAATAATTCATAACTCCGACTTAGCAACTATTATCCAATTAAATGGGAGCATAAACTCCCACGCAGTCACCCAATGAAGTATCACGTCTGAAAAACTTGAAGTTTCAAGGTTGTAAGCTCATGTCCACACTTCTTATGTCCATACGCCCTCTCTAAACAGCATATGGCATTCACAATTTCAAAATACGGGGTTCCCAGGTCTGATTATGCTAAGACTGATGGCGCCCAGGTATATGCAACACAAACCCCAAATACTGATCAACTCTGGAATTTCTCAATCTCAACATTCTCATACCCTGCAAACTTTGCTTAGTCAAATCTGATCGGATTTCCTGAGCCCGCTCTAATTCCATGTTAGTTTTTAAGATCAGAAATGGAATAAGCAGAAAACACAACTCAGAGCTAATGAACACAATATTTTAGCCTTGGAAAACCCTCCTACTCGAGGGAGAAAAACCCAACAAAATGATCTCTTATATATCAGATGAATAAGTGCAGAAATTGCATATAAATCAGGCCCTACACAAGGCCGAGTCTAATACAATGAATGGAGACACTTCTCCTTGAAGCAAAATACAAAAGATGACACTTCTTCTTAGAATCAAATCTGCTGCTAGGAGGCGAACTGCTGCTGCTGTTGCTGAAGATGCGAATTAGAGAGTGAATTAATTGATGATAAAATGAGAGGACTCCATCCTCTATAAATACCAAACGAGGTGGCCTTCTCTCTAGGGCCAACCTAGAGCAAATATATTTTATTTATAAAAGATGAAGGCCGACCTGCCTTGAGCAAGATATAATTAGGAGAAAATATCTCCCGTCGCTACAACACTAACAGTGCTGATAGTTGCTATACCTGGTTCCCAAACTCTCATTTTGGCACAAGATGTTAATTGTTGTAATTGGTTGTAATGGCATTAAATTCTTAGAATCTCTATTGATGTTATAAGCAGCTTAGGGCTGTTCTTCCAGCGCATACACTTCAAGAAGAAGGCATAAATTAAATGATAGCCTTTTGGCTATTTAATTTATATTGTCAATGAGTTAATTAACATAAGGGCCGACCCTCTTAGGTTCGCATATTTTGCTTTGTATTGGGCCGACTCCTTTGGCATTTATTATCTTTATTTATTCTCTCTAAGAGAGCCGACCTAATTGAAGAGGTACTTCAATTGTATATATACAAGGTCTCATTTGTACATTTGATATTCAAGTTCACTCAAGCAATTCGCAGCCTTAGAAGAAGTTCGCACTTGTGTAGCAGCAGTCCGATTTCAAGGAAGAACATATTCATTTGTATCTTTTGCATCTAGGAGAGGTGCGACAATTTGTTGTATCAAATTCGGCCATTGCTGGGCTTGTGTTGTAAGCAGATTTCTGCTCTTATTCCTATATTATATAAGAGGATTATTTGCTGGGTTTTTCTCCCTCAAGAGGAGGGTTTTCCCAAGGTATCTTGCTGTGTTCATTATCTTATGTGTTGCAATATCTTAAGTGCTTTCAGTTATATTATCTGAACCATGAAAAACTATCATGGTATTAGAGCGGGTTTGATAAAGATCGTGATCAGATTTATTTTGCAGCACTCACCTTAATTTTTTTCAGTCTATCTTTTTTTCAAGATGGTGAATAGTTTGAAAATCGAGGATAGACTCGAAGGAGTTTCTAACTACACATCATGGAGGTTCAGGATCATGCTCACATTGGAAGAGAATGATTTGGCTGAGTTTGTGAAATCAAAAGTTCCCAAACCTGAGGAGGAAGAAGAGAAGTTACAGTGGAGGAAGAAAGATACTAGGGCAAAGAAAGTGTTGGTTGATTCCGTCAAAGATCATGTTGTACCGATTGTCTTCAAATTGGATACAGCAAGGGAGATGTTCACCAGTTTGGAAGAGATGTATGAAATCAACAACACCAGTCGAGCAATTGCACTGAAGCAACAACTTCATCACATGAAAATGGCGAAAGGAGAATTTGTAATTACTTATTTCACGAGGATTTCAGAGATGAGAGATCAGTTGTCTACAATTGGTCACATGATTGATGACAAAGACTTGACTATGCTTGCTCTCAACAGTCTTCTGTTATCATGGGAGTCGTTTATTCAAGGAATCAGTGCAAGATCTAAACTTCCCAAGTTTGATCGATTGAGGATCGATTGCATTCAAGAGGAGTCGAGACAAATGGTTAGAGGCATTGGTCAAAGTTCAAAGAATGAAGAAATACATGTTCTCGCCTCTCATTCGTCAAAGAAAGGAAAAGGTTGGAAGAAAGGATTCTTCAAGAGGAATCGAGAGAATGGAAATGATGGTGCTCCTGCCTTCAAAAGGAAACGAGACTTATCTAAGATTCAATGTTTTCGTTGTGACAAGTATGGCCACTTCGCGAAGGAATGTCCTCTTAGACCTAAGCAGCATGTTGCCACTGCAAATGTTGAAGAAGTTGCTCCGTAGAAGGACTCAAGTGAATATCTGTTCTATTCAGCCTTGTCAAGCAATGTATCCACCGACACCAACACTTGGTTGATTGATAGCGGTGCCTCTCGTCACATCACCGGATTCAGGGAGCATCTATCAAATTTGGTGGAGAATGATTCTAGTGAACAAGTCGTTATTGGAGACGATGCTAGGTATTCTGTGAAAGGAGTTGGGAACTCCTCTCTTCCCTTGGATTTCGGCATTTCATTGGAGTTGAATGATGTACTATTCGTTCCAGGCATAAAGAAAAATATCGTGTCCATTTCTGCATTAGAAGACAAGGGTTATGAAGTTGCATTTTCTAAAGGCAAAGTTCTTATATGGGCAAGGAACTCCAACTTCAAATCTGCTCGGGTTATTGGAGTTAGACATGAATGTCTCTACAGGCTATGCACTTGTCCCCTTCAAGCTCTTGTGCATAATTCTTCTAGCATGTGTGATCTTTGGCATCGAAGATTGGCTCACATTCACTTCCGAGCATTACCTATCATGGAGAAGATGGTCACTGACATTCCAAAATGCAACCAGGAACATGAAGGTACATGCAAAGGATGTGCCCTAGGCAAGAATACAAAAGGTACATTTCATCCTAGTGAAAGTAGATCTAAATGTATTCTTGATCTCATTCATTCTGATTTATGTGGTCCAATGTCTGTTGCATCTTCTAGTGGTTTCTTGTATTACATTATTTTTATTGATGATTACTCTAGAAAGACTTGGATTTACTTTTTGAGATCTAAAGAATCTGAGGAGGTATTAGGAAGATTCAAAGAATTCAAAGCACAGGTGGAAAACTTGTTTGGGAAAAAGATCAAGGTTTTGAGATCTGACAACGGTGGAGAGTACACCTCTGGTACCTTCCGTGATTTCTGTATTGAAGCAGGGATTAAGAGGGAGTTCAGTGTTCCTTATAATCCACAACAAAATGGTATTGCTGAAAGGAAGAATAGGTCTATTGTGGAAGCAGTTAAAGCAATGATTCATGATCAAGATTTGCAAATCTCTCTTTGGGCTGAGGCATCTAGGACATCCGTCTATATTCAGAATAGGAGTCCCCATAGGATCTTGGAGAATAAAACTCCTGAAGAAGCATTCTTAGGGGTGAAACCAGAATTCAGTCATTTAAGGATCTTTGGCTGTCCAGTTTATGTTCATATTCCAAAGGAAAAGAGAACAAAGTTAGAACCTTCTAGCAAGAAGGGAATTTTGGTGGGTTACAGTGAGACATCAAAAGCCTACAGAATCTACATTCCAGGTCAAAAGTCTATTGAGATTAGTAGAGATGTCACATTTGAGGAAGATGTTGCATTCAAAAGATCCAAGGGCACTCCTATGGAGATCGATGAAGAAGAACCTCCTCAAGATATGGAAGTTGACCATGTTCCTGAGAATCAGAAGGAGGTTCCAATAACTAAAGAAGATGATGATCCAATTGAACCCTTGGAACCTACTGATGGGTCTTTAGACATTGTGATTGGAAGAAAAAGACCTCTTTGGGCTCGAAGGACAATGCAGGAGGCAGAAAGTTTTGGAGCCCCAAGAGGAGCCTTTAGAGAAAGCAAGAGACCTCACAAGTTCTCTAGTTATGCTGCCTTGATGAGTCAGCTCATTGAGTCAGAGTCTTCCAGTGTTGAGGAAGCTTCTAGTCAACAAGTTTGGAAAGATGCTATGACTGAGGAGTATCAATCCATACTTAAGAATGATGTTTGGGATATCGTTCCTAGACCCAAAGGCAAATCTGTAGTGTCTTCTAAATGGCTCTTCAAGATCAAGCATGCAGCTGATGGGAGCATTGAGAAGTACAAGGCAAGATTCGTGGCTAGAGGGTTCTCACAAAAAGAGGGAGTTGACTATGAAGAAACTTTTGCTCCTGTGGCTCGATACTCTTCTGTCAGAACCATTATTGCCATTGCTGCATCTAGAGGATGGAAGATTCACCAAATGGATGTAAAGACAACCTTTCTAAATGGTGTAATAGAAGAAGAGGTTTACATTGAGCAACCCGAAGGATTTGAGGTACATGGGAAGGAGTCTCATGTTTGCAAGCTGAAGAAGGCCTTGTATGGTCTTAAGCAGGCTTCTCGTGCTTGGTACAAAAGGATTGATCGTTACCTATTGAGTCTGGGTTTCTCAAAGAATGATGCAGATTCTAACCTCTACTTCAAGGTAATAAATGGTGAAGTTTTGATTCTGGTTTTGTATGTTGATGATTTGATTATCACTGGAGAAGAACACCTAATTCTAAAATGTAAGAAGGAGTTAGCTTCTGAGTTTGAGATGAAGAATCTAGGTCTCATGCATTACTTTCTTGGCTTAGAAGTTTGGCGAAAGCCAGATGAGATGATTCTAAGTCAAGGCAAGTATACTATTGACATTCTAAAGAAGTTTGGAATGTTTGATTGCAAACCTATGTCTACATCTATGTAGACCAACTTACTCAAGTTAAAGGAGGCTATTGACAGTTCAAAACTAGTGGATTCTACGATGTATAGGCAGTTGATTGGTTCATTGATGTATTTAGTTAACACTAGACCTGACATTTTCTATGCAGTGAGTGCACTTAGCCAATTTTTGTGTGAACCAAGGCAAATACATCTTGTTGCAGCTAAACATATCTTGAGATACTTGCGTGGCACAATTGGATATGGGTTGAGATATTCTTCAGGTGAGGACTTAGATTTACATGGCTTTATTGATTTTGATTGGGCAGGGTGTGTCTCAGATCGGAAGAGTACCTCTGGTTGTTGTTTCAGTTTGGGTTCTGCTATGATATCTTGGTGCAGTAGGAAGCAGTCTTCTATAGCATTGAGTACAGCCGAGGCAGAATATATTGCAGCTTGTATGGCAACTCGTGAAGCAGTGTGGCTTTCTAAGCTCCTTGCAGGATTGCTTGGACAATCAATGGAGCCTACTATCATACATTGTGATAACCAGAGCTGTGTGAAGCTTTCTGTCAATCCTGTGTTTCATGACAGAACAAAACATGTTGAGATCAAGTACCATTATATCAGAGATATGGTATTGTGGAAAGCTATACAGTTGAGGTATATTAGCACTGATGAGCAGACGACAGATATTCTCACCAAGCCTCTCTCCAGGATCAAGTTTGTATTCTTTCGAAAAAAGCTTGGTATGGTGGAGAATGTAGCCTTGACTGAGAAGGAGTCTCAGTATCAGTGATCCTCTGTTTAATGCATTTCTCTATTGAGAGAGATTTGAGGTGCAAGCCCTTGATAATGCATTTCTCTTTGAGATTTGAGGTGAAAGCCCTTGTTTCCACCCTCTGGGAGAGCCATGGTGGATGTCATGTGCGTGACTCCATGACAACATTTTGTACTTGTGTTTTTCACCCTCTGGGAGAGCCATGGTGAAAGTCATGTTGAGATGACAACATCACATTGAGTGATGAACACTTGTACATACCATCTATGGAGGTAGCCATGATGGTTGATATCACAATGAGGTGATATCTTATTTGCTTTTCACATTGAGGTGATAAGCTACTGTATCACTATAAGGTGATATGTTGTGTGCAGCTGAAAGTATCATCCCTAGCTGAGAGGGAGTGTTGATGTTATAAGCAGCTTAGGGCTGTTCTTCCAGCGCACACACTTCAAGAAGAAGGCATAAATTAAATGATAGCCTTTCGACTATTTAATTTATATTGTCAATGAGTTAATTAACATAAGGGCCGACCCTCTTAGGTTCGCATATTTTGCTTTGTATTGGGCCGACTCCTTTGGCATTTATTATGTTTATTTATTCTCTTTAAGAGAGCCGACCTAATTGAAAAGGTGCTTCAATTGTATATATACAAGGTCTCATTTGTACATTTGATATTCAAGTTCACTCAAGCAATTCGCAGCCTTAGAAGAAGTTCGCACTTGTGTAGCAGCACTCCGATTTCAAGGAAGAACATATTCATTTGTATCTTTTGCATCTAGGAGAGGTGCGACTATTTGTTGTATCAAATTCGACCATTGCTGGGCCTGTGTTGTAAGCAGATTTCTGCTCTTATTCCTATATTATATAAGAGGATTATTTGTTGGGTTTCTCTCCCTCAAGAGGAGGGTTTTCCTAGGGTATCTTGCTGTGTTCATTATCTTATGTGTTGCAATATCTTAAGTGCTTTCAGTTATATTATCTGAACCATGAAAAACTAACAATCTCTATGGGAATGGTATTATGATTGTGTAATTTAGGTTCTGCTTGGTCTTAATTATACAAAGTTGAGGTTTCTATATGCAATTACTAACTTGATATTTATCACAATATTAGTAAGTTGTCACTAACATTTGGATTGAATTATAAGAAATAAGAGTATACTTAGCTGTAGTATAAGTGTGAGGTCATTATGTTGATTTGTGACTTGTTCACGATAATTACTAATACTATATATTTTAATTGGGAGCAATATGTATTGATACTTCTGCTGTGAAAAAATTGTATTGGTGCTATATCCATGTTATAGCAAAGGTATGCATTCAAAACTCTCTTCGAGGGATAATATGTGCACTGTAGCTTGCCGTAATTGTGGAATATTGGTTGGGATAGTATCTTAAAAGAATGCTGATATACTTAAAAAGGATTGCAATGTAATCACTGATTATTGAAGTTAATCTTTTTGGAGCACTGTGTTAAATTAAGTGGCTTTCTGGTTATAGTCAAGTGGGATATATGAACCTTTTAATAGACTACCATTGAATGTTGTCACTCTAGTTGTTAATACCATTAAAACTATGCTTAGTAGTAAAACTAGAGATCATTTCCCCCAAGACTGCTTTACTGTGCATAATTAAATTGCACCTGACTGAAGCCAAATTGTATGATTTTGTCAAATATCCCAGTATGATATTGGAAGGGTATGGCTTGACAATATAAATTATGGTTTGTAGATTCAGTTGAGAAGGCTATTAAATCATTACCTTAACATGAAAGTACACCTTTACTGAACCATTATTTGTTACTAGGGTTCATTATGAAATTAACATAGTAGTAAACTATTAAGATGCTCTATAAGTGTATTCTAGATTGTGATGTAGATAGGTGTACCTCAGATTAGGTGAAAATTGAGTTGGAATTGCTATGTCTATTTGGTGACAGGGAGAATTCTTTTGCATAAACATGGTGAAGATATTTTAACTGCTGCTGCCTTAATTGTTTAGGTTGATTCAATGGGAAACTGCTCTTACACAATCATTAATCTATCCAAACTGTTTCTAGGTTTTGTCCTCTTTTGTCTTAACTTTCCGAAACATTTTAAAGTGTTGATTCCATGGAGAAATGAGAAAGTTATAACAGTTTTATAACTGCCTGATAATTTTGTCTTGAACTGTCAATTCTTGTTCGTGATATTCTTATTGTTTTGCCATCTAGAGTTTTTGTCCTTGTTTTCCATAAAATGTCCATTGTCTATCATTTTCTTATGGAATGTGTTATGTATTCTTGGGGTTGTCTGACCTTTTACAAATTAATAGATATGCTTAGATTGGTAATAGAGAAACTTGAACCTTTCAAGGACTGTCTATGATAATTTTCTTTAGGTATATGAATCAAAATGTAGGTTCCTTAAGAGATTAGTGTGTGAGGAGAACCACGTATGACTTCCATCCCATTTGGAAGTGGGTACGTAGGCAGTCCTTGGGCAAAGGATGCCCTTATTACCCAAGTCTGCAGAAGAGGTGTTTAGTGAATAAATCTAGAGTTTGGGGTTGCCCCTATTCTTGACCTTATGTGGCACCTTTGTTTCATTGGTTGTATTGTATAAATTGCAACTGTATAAAGTAAAACTGATATATCTAGTATTTAGTTGCATCATTAGCACATATGTTCTAATGTGGGGTTTCCAAATGACTAGAAAGGGTTAATAGTAATACCAGTTTAGAATGTGTCATGACCCCGAAATAGTAACACTAAAAAGCCGAACATTAAAATACAGATAAATAAAAAAAATGAATAACACTATAATGTAAATATAAATATTAAATTTAATATTATTATAATTGTAATTATTATAATATAATAATATAAAATAGACATAAAATTAAATATGTTAAATAAGGAAGACCACAATATATTAATACAAACAGAAATAATAATAAAAGGTAAACCTTATAAAGGCAGCGATCCCTTAATAGAAGAGCATGAGTTTAGGAAAAGCAATGATTATATATTTTAACAAGGCAGTGATTCATAAAGACAGCTGTTAAGGCAGTAACTAATGAACTCATAAGGCAGCGCTTGAGTCTATACAAGCAATGCAGGTTATACGATGGCATTGACGATAATTAAAATAAATTTAAAGGCAGCATTAGGAGTTAATAATGGGTCATGCCCTTTCAAAGGGCTATTTCTATTCAAGAGATGCCTCTCTTCATGGAGGCAGAAAGAAATAAAAGGAAGAGATGTGTTGGCAGATATGAAATATATGGGAAAACATTGAGAAATACGATCTGCATTCAGAACAACAGCAACACAATCTATGATTGATGTGCATTGGAATATAGAGCCATTTAATATATATATATTATTTAATAGGCATATAAGTATATATGCATAGATATAGATAAATTTTATAATGAATAATATGCAATGAATAAAGAATATATACGAATACTAATATAAGGAAAGAATAATTATATAATATTATAAACATATATATGAATACTAATTGATATAAGTAAAGAATAATTATATATATATATATATATATGGAGTATATATATAATTTACGATTATGCAATAATAATGCTTGCAGAAATTATCGAGTCCTATAAGTATTTACGATTCTTTAATCCAAATGTGGAGAGATCGTATATATACTTATGTATTGTCATTACCCTCATGATATGCTCTAAGATAGTCATAAATGTCTATGTCTATATACCCCGTTAATATGTATGTTTGTAGTCTGTCATTTGTCTGTATTATGAGGTCCATGTTCCGCCATGATAGGGAAGTAGGATTGTAAGAGGGGGAATCCATGTAACGGAGCCACCTAGATACGCCACCTGGGGGTGGGACATGATGAGCTCACGAGGGCCAAGGGGGTACTGCCTGATTAATCAGGGTATTGTCTTTGGGTCTAGGTTGGTCTCCACTAGATACACCACCTGGGGGTGGGAAATGATGAGCCCACGAGGGCCAAGGGGGCACTGCCTAATTAATCAAGGTACTGCCTTTGGGTCTAGTTCAAGCATGAGATCCACCATTGCAATCTTACCTTCCTACCATGGTACAACATGAGGGGGGGGGGCAGATCAATTACGAAAAATGTTGGGTATGATGCTTAATATAGATTTACTCATACTTAATTCTAATGCCCAATGTGGAGTATTAATTGTTAGGCTATTTTAGAGATGGATTTCTTACTTACTCATAGGGACTAAACCAATTCAAAGTATCCTCTAAGGCCCCTTTGGTTGGGAAATTGATAATTTGTGAGAGATTTAGGGTTATCCCGAAAAGGGACATTACAAGTGGTATCAATGCATGTTCCTGCTAGCTTGTGTTAATGTGTCTCCATATGTGTGTGCCTTTTGTGTGTATACCTTGTGACCTACATGTATTTATGTAACTATGTGTATACCTTGCATATGCTTTGTGACTTTAAGTGTATATTGTGTGCTCATATGCATACTGGAGGAAAGGATAGGACCCACGATGTAGTGTGCAATGCACCGATATTCTTTCTATCTGAGATGCATTATGGACATGTGTGTGTCAACCATTGTGATGTGCTAGTTAGTCATTGTGAATGTGATGAATGTTAGAGCTAGTCACTATGTATTTGGAACTCGCCATTGTGTTTTTGATTACTTTATGCTTAAAAACTATGAAAATGTTAAAAATGTTGTTTGCCAAGCTGCTTAAGATGGTTGGTTGTCTTCTTGAGCTACTTGGTTGCATGCTTGAGCTACTTGATTGCTTGCTTGAGCTGCTTGCTTGCGTGCTTGAGCTACTTGCCTACTTTCTTGAGCTACTTGCTTGTATGCTTGAGCTACCTGCTTGTCTACTTGAGCTAGTTGCCTACTTGTTTGAGCTGGTTGCTTGCTTGCTTGAGCTGCTTGTTTGCCTACTTGAGCTACTTGCCTATGTGCTTGAGCTGGTTGCTTGCTTGCTTGAGCTGCTTGTTTGCCTACTTGAGCTGCCTATGTGCTTGAGCTGGTTGCTTGTTTGCTTGAGCTGGTTGGTTGGTTGGTTGGTTGAGCTACTTGCTTGCTTACTTGAGCTATTGCTTGTCTGGTTGAGGTACTTGCTTGTGTGCTTGAGCTACTTGCCTGCTTGGTTGAGCTACTTGGTTGTCTGCTTTTAATTTTTGATTCATATGGAGCTCATCACCATGTTTACTTCATGCTTAAAAGTTATGAAAATGTTTGGGGGTGGGGAGGCACTAACAAATTAACTTATCTAAACTGAATTATTATTATCCAAACGCAATAATAAAGAGTTGTGACTATTTGTGACTCTTTCAAATTTGTGATACAAAAGGAGAGTATTTCAATGGGAGAATCCAACTTAAATTAGGCCCTCAAGAATAGGGAGGAGGTGTGAAAGAATGTGACTCCCAATGTGAAAAGATGTTTGGAATTGTGATTGCTTGAAGACAAGCAATCTTGGGCGGGGAGGACTGTCATGACCCCGAAATAGCAACACTAAAAACCCGAACATTAAAATACTGATAAATAAATAGAATGAGTAACACTATAATATAAATATAAATATTAAATTTAATATTATTATAATTGTAATTATTATAATATAATAATATAAAATAGACATAAAATTAAATATGTTAAATAAGGAAGACCACAATATATTAATACAAACATAAATAATAATAAAAGGTAAAAGAGCATGAGTTTAGGAAAAGCAATGATTATATATTTTAACAAGGCAGTGATTCATAAAGACAGCTGTTAAGGCAGTAACTAATGAACTCATAAGGCAGCAATTGGGTCTATACAAGCAATGCAGGTTATACGATGGCATTGAGGATGATTAAAATAAATTTAAAAGCAGCATTAGGAGTTAATAATGGGACATGCCTTTTCAAAGGGCTATTTCTATTCAAGAGACGCCTCTCTTCATGGAGGCAGAAAGAAATAAAAGGAAGAGATGTGTTGGCAGATATGAAATATATGGGAAAACATTGAGAAATACGATCTGCATGAGTAACAGCAACACAATCTATGATTGATGTGCATTGGAATATAGAGCCATTTAATATATATATTATTTAATAGGCATACAAGCATATATGCATAGATATAGATAAATTTTATAATGAATAATATGCAATGAATAAAGAATATATACGAATACTAATATAAGGAAAGAATAATTATATAAACATATACATGAATACTGATTGATATAAGTAAAGAATATATATATATATATATATATATAAATAATATGTTTTTATATATATAAACAATATATGGAGTATATATATAATTTACGATTATGCAATAATAATGCTTGCAACAATTATTGAGTCTTATAAGTATTTAGGATTCTTTAATCCAAATGTGGAGAGATCGTATATATACTTATGTATTGTCATTACCCTCATGATATGCTCTAAGATATTAAGAAATGTCTATTCGATATACCTTGATAATATGTATGTTTGTAGTCAGTCATTTGTCTGTATTATGAGGTCCATGTTTCGCCATGATAGGGAAGTAGGATTGCAAGAGGGGGAATCTGTGTAACGGAGCCACCTAGATACACCACCCAGGGGTGGGACATGATGAGCCCACGAGGGCCAAGAGGGTACTATCTGATTAATCAGGGTATTGCCTTTGGGTCTAGGTTGGTCTCCACTAGATATGCCACCCGGGGGTGGGACATGACGAGCCCACGAGGGCCAAGGGGGTACTGCCTGATTAATCAAGGTATTGCCTTTGGGTCTAGTTCAAGCATGAGATCCACCATTGGAATCTTACCTTCCTACCATGGTGCAACATGAGGGGGGGGGAGTTCAATTACGAAAAATGTTGGGTATGATGCTTAATATAGATTTACTCATACTTAATTCTAATGCCCAATGTGGAGTATTAATTGTTAGGCTATTTTAGAGATGGATTTCTAACTTAACCGTAGGGACTAAACCAATGCAAAGTATCCTCTAAGGCCCCTTTGCTTGGGAAATTGATAGTTTGGGAGAGATTTAGGGTTATCCTGAAAAGGGACATTACAGAATGATTAGGCACAGTTTTGGATTTGCAAATGTGAATTTCTATGGTTCTATTTGTTTAAAAAGAACGAAAGAGGTATGACTAATTCTCTCTTTGTTGGGTCTTGTTAGGTTGGGAATTCCAGTTGTCCCCACAAATAATATGAATGAATGTTAGATTGGGATGTTAACTTGAAAGGTCATGTGAAAGTATAGCCCTTATGGTACATGCAATGATAGACGAGTTATTTTTCTTGTAGAATGGTGAGTGAGTTAATGAGGCAAATGGTCATTGAGATTATTTAATATATAAGTTTGTATTTGTTTATGTATATGTGATCAATTGGAAGCCAACTCATGTGGATTTAATGTGTTATTTGTGTAATGGTACCCCCCAAAACCTATAGGATCATGTGCATAGGTTAATTAATCACTCTATGTGGTATTGTAACAAGATTAACTAGTTTAAGGTGTGTAAACCCTTAGGACATCTTGATTATGTTTACTTGGCTATAAGAAGATTCCATATGTTGGAATTGAGTTTGATACAAATGTGGTCTAGCTTGCTATTATTAGTAGTGTAGAGGTGACAAATTATAGAAGCTAATTGCCATATCGTAGGGACTAGTTGACTTTCATTAGTAGTATGTAGGTGATAGATGCTAGGATCTATCCATGGTATGATAGGTTCTAGCCAACTTTCACCAATAGCATACAAGTGATGGATGTTAGGAGCTACAAGTTGGACCAATTTTCATCAGTAGTGTGCAGGTGGACATTAGGATCCACCAACATATCTTATTGATGGCTGCATGTGTTGTGTGTTGTTACACTTATGCCCTTGTTGGTGATGACAAGTATGAGATGCTTGTCTTATCATTATAGTTGGCTATGAAACAAGATAAGGATGGACCCACAATGTACTATGGGATGCACTCGATTTCTTCTTCCTTGCTGTCACTTTATTATAAAGGTTTGTGTTAGTGAATCAGTTAATGGGAAGATGCATGCAATAAGGTTGTATCCACTTCCTTTTGTCAGCTGGTCACTATGTATATATGTGTTGTATGTATGAGTTGATCACTATGTGTACATGTGATATATGTATGACTTGGTCGCTATGTGGTTTTGTATTCATATTTTGATGTTGACAATGTTTAATTAATGGTTATGATCTAGAGAATAGAAATCTCATCCCAAGTACGAGGATGAGTTCTTTTTGTAATTGATGTGTGAACTAGGGAGCATTTGATTCTTGGAAAGGGATATGTAGGCAATGCCATTTTGAATGTACCCTTGAGGAATAGGTTGGGTCTAGGGATTTGTCATGATCTAGAGAGATTACCCTATTTAGTGCAAGAATGTGAGTTGTGATATAGAGTTGCTACAATTGCCATGTTTGGTAAGGTTATGAAGGTAGGACGTTTAAATTGGAATACATTATTAAGCTATAAAAATACTTAGTGTCACAAATTAAAGTGGGCAATCCAATAAATTGTTTGGTTAATTAAGATGTAATGAAATTGATCGCGAAAAGGATTAAAAATAGTAGTAATCAAGGGTTGTTTTTACATTTAATAAGCATTAGACTTTCCCTGACAACAATTCCATGTCTCACAGAAAATCAATGACATTAACAACATCTGGTGCAATGCATGGTCATGGCAATGTTTTTAAAGTGACTACAAACTTTATTTTCTGTGTTTTGATTGCTATTATATTCATTGCCATTCTCCCAGTTCACAAAATTATGACTTAACTTGTGGAGCTCCTTGCAAACAGATTGTGAGCACAGTTAAGACTAAGTGCCCAGGTGTACCTTTGGTCCTGTACATTAATGGTAATGGTGGGCTTCTAGAACGTATGAAAGAAACAGGAGTTGATGTCATTGGACTTGACTGGACAGTTGATATGAAAGATGGTAGAAAACGACTGGGGTCTTCAATTGGGGTACAAGGCAATGTGGATCCAGCTTTACTTTTTTCTCCGATGTCAGCTATAACAGCAGAAATTCAAAGGTTAGGTCGTTTTATGTTTTACTGGATCTCTGTTTTGATGAAAATTTTCCGGATTACTCACTGTAGACTATTAATTTAAACTCGTGTCTCGTGCAGGGTGGTCAGAAATGCAGGGAGACAGGGTCACATTCTAAACTTGGGACATGGTGTTCTTGTTGGAACTCCAGAGGAAGCAGTTGGTCATTTCTTTGATGTTGCGAGATCTTTGTTTTATGATACATCATCTCCTAATCATTCAGCATGTGAATCTTTGGTTTGACAAAGAGCCCAAAATAAGAAGTGGTTTAAACTTGTACTAAATCTTGGTTGCAATAAGTTGCTTGTATGTGATTATTTTTTTACTAATTTAATATTGATGACATCTGTTTAACTGTCTTTAACCAAATGCTTAGCACTGGCATGCCTACATTTGATGGAAAAGAAAAAGAGAGATTGTCACAACAGAATGCACATTCAGAACATATCTAGCCGGATTTGCATAGTTTTCTTGAAACTTAGAGTTGTTTAATCCTTTTGTATTCAAGGTGAAGAGTTGTACAGGCTGTCTTTTGAATTCTTTTGTAATGTGACTATGGTGCAATTACTCAGCTAAAATGTGGCGTAATTGAGACTATGGGTAAATTTCATTAACAGCTGTGTTTTGTTTTTTTTGGTTGTTTGGAAAATCTCTTCTGCAGTTTTGAGAGGGTATTTCTGCTTACAACACAGACTATTATCATAGTGGAAAGCATTCCAATTTACAGATAAACCACTATTGAAGGGACATAGCAAGAACATATATCATTGGTAAAATGCCAGATACCTCCATGGGCAATAGGGTTTGTCCTACCTTGTTTGAGTTGAAACATACATGATGTATATACAGATAGGTTACTCCATAGAGACAGGTAAAAGTTGTGCTACTAATTTTTATCTTTTTAATGATAGAATCTATGTTTGCATGTATTGTGGTAGCCATTTATCGAAGTCATTAAACCAGACTGTATATTGTGAGGTATATAGATAATGGAAATCTTACTTGGATCTTATGGAATCCAAACATCGAACAGATTATGTACGAGATATGCAAGAATTGAATCTAAGCTTGTTAATTTAACAAAGTATTGGAAATGGCATTACAGATGTGAAAGCAGGTTGAAATGGGTAAGTAATTAATTGGAAGACACTAACAATGAAATATTTCTATGAAGGATGAGCTGATTATTTTCTTTGGCTTGCTGAGGTGATTAGCCAATGATTCTTACAATTAGAAATTGAATCCAGGCTTCTTACTTTAACCAAGTATTGGAAATGGCATTACAGATGTAAAAGCAGGCCCAAATGGGTAAATTAATTGGATGACACTGACAATGAAATATTACTGTGAAGGATGAGGTGATTATTTTCTTCGGCTTGCTGAGGCAATTGTCAAAGTTCACTCCTTTAGCCAATGATCCCTACAAATAATTGAATCCAAGCTTCTTAATTTAACTAAGTATTGGAAATGGCATTACAGATGTAAAAGCAGGCTGAAACAGGTAATTAATTGATTGGAAAACACTAACAATGAAATATTTCTATGAAGGATGAGCTGATTATTTTCTTTGGCTTGCTGAGGTGATTATTAAATCTCACCTCTTTCAGCCAATGATCCCTACAATACCTAATTGAATCCAAGCTTCTTAATTTAAGTATTGGAAATGGTAGTACAGATGTAAAAGCAGGCTGAAATGGGTAAGTAATTAATTGGAAGACACTAACAATGAAATATGTCTATGAAGGATGAGCTGATTATTTTCTTTGGCTTGCTGAGGTGATTATTAAAGCTCACCCCTTTCAGCCAATGATCTCTGCAATAAAAGGTGGTGTTTTAGATAATCATCTTCACAATGAGAGGCTCCAACTGAAAGAGTATGCAAACCCATAAGCAATTTCCTCTTGCCTGTTTTGTCCACAACACTCAAATCCTTGCACACATCAACCCTGAATTGAACTCTTTGAGATTCTGATGGCTTGACCTCCACCCTTTTGAATCCAATTAGCTGCTTCTTGGCACAACCAGTTTTATGGAGAGTGAAAGGCTGTTTGGAGAAGAGCAAACCCACATGACTTCCAGTTGTGTTGCCTCTATTTCTTACTTGCACATCGAAATCAAAATTTAAGCCTTCACAAACTGTGTCACTAACTTCAATTTCCTCATGGCAAAGGGTTTCATTAAACTTGGCATTAAGAACACTAGTATTAGTGCTAATTTGGGAGCATGATAGAAGTGGCATTTTGTCTAAAGATACTGTGAGAACTGCTGGTGCAAATACGAGAGAAAGCTCAAAAGTGGTATAACTCAGTCCATATCCAAAATTATATACAGTCTCTCCTGTGTAAAATCTGTAAGTCCGGCCAGGATATCCTGTAGTAATATTGGGTCTCATATTCATGTCTGTCATATCAACATTTGTGACATATTCCTGAGGATACCATGTGGAAGGCAGCCTGCCACCTGAAATGTTAGTCAATACATGCAAAATTAGCATTCACTGTTCACTTTCTTACATTCAACTTAACTGTTAACATTAACAGACTCATTGTGATGAGATGGGGCAACTTTTAATGTCTTTTAAGTCAAATTGGTCTGTAGGATATATCAGACTGTTTCCACTTGCTTAAGAGGACTGATTCTATACGAATTCAATTTTAGAATGAATTCTACAAGCTTCGTTTGATTGTCTTTATTAAAAATTTAAAAGGCTAATGTTCTAGGCTGTAACTTGAATAAACATCAAACTACGCCTGCTATATTAACTAAGCTGCTGTAGATGGATAAATACCTGGATTGTAATCACCAAAAATAATCTGGGCAATGGCATCTCCTCCAGCTTGGCCTGGGTATCCAACCCAAAAAATCCCAGATATCTTCTCATGGCTCTTAGCAAATGATATGTCAATAGGTCCTGCTGACATTATGGCCAAGATGACGGGTCCATTGGCAGCAATCGCAACTTCTGAGACTAGTTTTTGTTGTTGGCCAGGCAAGAACAAATCTATTCTGTCAAGGCCTTCTGCCTCTATTGACTGATCTAGTCCCACAGCTAATATCACTGCATCTACACTTTTGGCTGCTTGGACTGATGCATTGATCAACCCATCATCACTACAAGCAACATTTGCACATCCTGGCTGGTAAGTGACCATGCTGTACTTCTGCAAGCCTTCTAGAGGAGTTGTATATTTGCATGGCTTACCTGTGTGAAAATCGCCACAGAACTTTAGTACACTTATTTTCTATAGAATAACAGACCTGCTTTTAATGACAAAGAGGGTCTACAACTTAGCTGCCATGGCAGAAATGTTTTTATTATGCAATGATCACCCAGGACTTCATCCTGGCCCCAAGTCACAGCAGGGTTTCCCAAGGAATCCACAGGGACCTGCTTTGGACTTAATCTCTTCACCTTGAAAGTGTTCTTATCAATTAATTCTTTCAGTCTATAAACAATATTGAGACACCAAAGCCATTCACCCAGAACTTGCACCTAGATCCATCTTTTTACAAGTAACAATGGAGTTTCTCAAGACTTCCCCCTGGTTTCACTTGGGGCAATGTCACATCAGCACCCAAGCATTCTTACCCTAAAGTGGAGGTCACAGGTTTGAATCCAGATGGGGGTACACTTGTACACCTCATTTTGAACAATATATAAGGTAAATGAAAAAACAACCTACTTATGGAAGGCACTCATAAGGGGGGGGTCTTATGCACCAAATTGTTATCTTGCTTAGCAGTGACCTAAAAAAGCTACCCTTTTTAACCAATTATTTTCACTAAGGAGTTGCACATGCACCCATCTTTCAGAAGTTTCAATAGAATTAACCAGGACTTCCACCTGAGATCACATGGTACATGATAGGAATGCCACCAACATGTTTCTATTCTTAAATTCATTTGGGTCTTGCAAATTCACGCACGGTGTGAACTAAGATGATCCATGATTAGTGAGGAACCTGAATTATGGTCATCTGCAACATAATAGCAACATCCTCAGGTATTTTTCTCTCTCAAGTATACCCAAAACTTGTCTTTGTGCTAACTTACTACTAGACCATACCCGGATTTTTTGGTTCTATTTATCATAGGTCTACTGCTGTAGGTGGATTGGCAAGTCTCAGTTTATGCTAAGCATTTTCATGAAGTTGAACTCCAAGACTCCTCGGGATCTCCTACTTTGAAGTGCTGGTTACACCATGACCTAAAAGGCACCTTTAGCCTTTATTTAATTCAAAAAGACACTACAATGACTGTGCACAAACACAACAACGCAACAGATTGCAAAAGTCCAATTTCAATGAATGCTGGTACAGTATTCTATAATACTTTACCTGCATAATTACCAATCATGACCTTGGTTGCATTTGCATGGGGACCTATAACTGCCAGAGACTTGAATTTGGAAGCTGACAGGGGTAATGACCCATCATTCTTCAACAAAACGATGCCCTGTCTGGCTGCATCCAAAGCTAGTTGCTGATGCTCAGCAGTACAAACGTCCTTTGCACCTAGTTTGCCATAGGGTTGGTTTAGAGGATCACCGTCAAAGAACCCAAGGCGCAACAAAACCACATAGTTATTCACAAGTGCTTGATCGACTACAGACTGCTCCACTTTCCCTGTTTTCACAGCCTTCTCTGTGTATTTGCCAAGGTATGTTCCGCAGTTTAAGTCCAGCCCTGCCATTATAGCACATGGCAAAGATTAATAGCAACCAAAACGATTGCATATACACATAGTTTTCGTTATTGAGTTCTTAAGTTTCTGTAAAATCTCAACCTACCAGCCTTTAGAGCCACAGCAACTGCATCTTCAGGGGTGTCGGTGTATTTGATTGCATTATAGAATACTTCAACAGAGTCACAATCCGACACTATGTATCTGTCCAAGCAATATAATGTTAAACCATTACTTTAGCTTGCTAGATTGATTAACAATATTCAAAGTTGAAAATTTGGCTTACCCATCTAGACCCCACTGGTCCCTGACAATTCCTTTGAGTAAATTCTCATCAGCGCAAGATGGAATCCCATTAACCCTGTTATAGGAGCACATTACACTACTCACATGGCCTTCTTGAACACAACTCTTGAAGGGTGGCTGATAAGTATCCTCCAAATCTTGTTGCGTGACCTTTGAATACAAGTTCTCGCTAACTTTAGCATATGTTTCTTTAATTGAACTCTACATTGATTTTAATTAAATGGATTTTTCTTCAATTAAGCCATTAAAGTTACAGTGCCACAGTGCTCAATTGGCCATGACAAAAATATGGAGAATGTCAGAATGAGCTGTGAGATAAAATGCTTAAATAGTGTAAATCACCTCAGCATTGAAGTGAAAACGATCCACCCCCTTCCAGTTATCAAGATCATAGGCGGTGTAATGTTTACAGCAGGTGGAAACCTTGAGTGTGTCAGACTTGTTATCTATTTCTTGAAGTCCTTTGACATAGTTAACTGCATACTGGCTTACAACCAGCGGGTCTTCTCCAGGGGTTTCTTGGCCACGACCCCATCTGGGATCTCTGAAGATGTTGACATTAGGACTCCAATATGTCAGACCAGCCTGCCCCACATTATGCATTGCCCTGGCTTCTGTAGACACAACCTACAAAAGACGTAACATTAAAATTTTCAGTTATTGAACAATGAAACAGTTATGATCTTTCTTGTTAAAGGATGCTTGAGGGGAGAAAGTAGGAAGTCTTCAACAATGGATATATCAATTTGAGTAAACAGAGCATATAAACGTTGCTAAACTGTATTTAGTGTCAGAAAAGGGAAGGTTGTTAATATTACAAAGGGAATTTTTACTATAATACTATTTCTATGCTGGTAAAGTTTTTGGTGCTTGAAGTGTCTCATCATTTATTTTTGTCTTACAACAGTCAATGCAGTAGCATACCCACACCCAACACACGGAAGAGAGGGGTATTACTCTGGAACAATATCCACAACAAGATGTCAGACTCCTACTGATATCAACGTTGCCCTTGGCTCACCCAACACAAGGAGGAAAGGGGCCATTAATGTAGAACAAAATCTACAATCAGTTTCAGCGTATACTCCAAACCCAGCAGGAGCAGAGGAGGAATTAACAACAGAACTAAATCTGCAACAATTAGGTCTGATCTTCTACTGTTATCATTGTAGTAGAATAAACACAAGCAACACAGGAGAGATATTAACTTGGGACAAAATCTGTAGAATAATTACAATCAACACAAGTAGAGGTATTAACTTGGAACAAAATCTGCAAGAAGGATTTTGATTCACTGTTACTATCAATTTAATAGTGTAACACCTTGAGATCAAAGAATCACAAAGAGAGGTATGAACTCGAGACAAAATCTGAAAGAAGGAATTTGACTTACTGTTGCTATCAATGTAATAGTGCAGTACCTTTGAGTCAAAGAATCGAAGGGAGAGGGATTAACTTGGAACAAAATCTTCAGAAAGGAATTTGGCTCACTATTGCTATCAATGTAATAGTATAACACTTTGGAATTGAAAAATTTGTGAGTTGTGATTTGAGTAGAAAAAAAAAAATAATTCTTTTAACCTGTCAACTATATATGATGATACAGGCACAAATATATGCATATTTGCAATAATAATGTTGTACATGAAAATTAGAATCAAGACAAGCTTGGGGAAATATATGCATATTTGCAATAATAATGTTGTACATGAAAATTAAAATCAAGACAAGCTTGGGGAAATATATGCTAAAACTCAACGTTCTGCAAAAGGATATTATAAACAAAGTAAATACATATTAATAGCTCCTATAAACTATTTTAGCTTAAAGTACATTAGTTATCTTATCTTATAGACTCGTACCCATTACAAGTTGGAAAGGAGAATTTAACATGGAACAAAACCTGCAGTGAGAGATCACTCTTGCTATTGTTTCACTGTAATAATATGTCCACAACCAACACATACAACACAAGTAGATATTGATGTTGACTATCATCAATAAGAAATTTGACATGCTATCTATTAAAAAATTATAATCACCCTTAAAACAAGGAAGTATTAACTTGAATAATACATGCAATGAGGAACTTGTCTTACCATTGGTATCAATGTAGCAATATACTCACTCAAAACAGGTAGTTATTGGAGTAAAATCCCCAGCATGAATTTGGACTTGCTATTCTTAGCAATATTATAGTATACTCATATCCAACTCAAGGAGAAGAGGAAGTCTTATATGGAATAGAATTTGCAACAAGTTATCAGAATTGCTAACATTATCAGTGTAGTGGTGTTCTCACAACACAAGAAGAAATGCTTTATCAAATCTTGGAAAAATATCTACAAGGATCAGACTCATTACTGTTATCCATATTCATGCAACCCAAGGAGGTGTATGGGATATTGAAGTGGAAGAAAATCATCAGTAAGAGATATGACTTGCTATTGTTATCAATATAGTACTATGGTCATACCCAAGACAAAGAGAGAATAAATTATTAACATATAAAAATCTTTTCACATGAGATAAGAGTTGCTTTTGTAATCAATGTACCACTGTACCCACACCTAACCCAAGGAGGAGAATAGATATATCAATGTTGAATGAAATCTGCAACAAGGAATCCCTGTTTCTATCCTTGGCAATATAATCAAACCCAGTAGAAGAAAAGCTAGCAAAATTTGCAACAAGAAATGCCACTGTTGTATCATTGTCGTCACACTCAACATAGGAGATATAGCTTTGAACAAAATCTGCAGGAAGATATCGAACTCATATTGTTATCAATGTCAGAGAATTATCACACACAATACAAGGAGAGGAGATATGGACAATAGAACTGCACCTGCAACAAAAAATCTGACCCGCAAGTGTTATCAATGAGTATGCTGACCAAAAACACAGAGGAGAGCATAATAGACGTACTTACAAGGAATATGACTCCTATTACTATCATTCCAGTAGGATACTCACACCCAACACAAGGAGGTATTAACATAGAACAATATCTGCAACAAGATTTCAAACTAGTTATTGTTATCAATGTAGTAGTATGCTCTCACATAACACTAGGAAAGAAGGTATTAATCTATAGTTTGTATATAGGGTGGGATTGAGGAGCAGAGCTCCTGCACCAAGCACAAAACTAAGGCCTTCGAGGTCACGTGAACCTTCATCGTGTATGCTGTCTTTTAGGTGTGAATATGGCCTAGAGCTTTTGGGAGTGAAATAACAATTTTTTTTTATGTTGTGGGGCTTTGCGAGTTGCCCACAAAGGGTTAAGGTTTTGTATTTTTTGTTTATTTGTTTTTTGAATGAATTTGACAAGCAGCCCTTGAGAGATCGGGGATGACCTGCTATCCCTGTGGACTGCAGCATTTCTGCATAAGAGGGGTGTCCTGGGAAACATCCCCCAATTTGGGGAGATGTCCTGGGATGTTCCTCAAAAATTTCAAATATTGGGACAGAAGAGGACGTGCCGTCCCTGTACTCTGTTCCCCAACATGGGGAAATGTGGGAAAAAGTACACTGTTTTGACGTTAATATAATATGCAATAAGAGATGACTTACTATAGTAATCAATGGAATAGTTATCAAGAGATGACACCCAACACAAGGAGGAAAGTAAGTATTAACTTGGAGAGAATATGTTAACGTAGAACAAAATCTGCAGTAAGAGATATGACTAGCTATTTCTATCAATGTAGTATATTCATAGCCAGCGTGAGGAGGTGAAGGGTTACTGACGAGACAAATCCTGCAACAAAGAACACGATTAGCCTATTGTTTTGAAAGCTGGTAGAATACTCACCTGACATAAAGAAAGTACTGACATGGAACAAAATCCACAATGACAAATTTGCTCGTTATTGGTACTACTACTCTAATAACACTCCCAAAATAGGGAGGACAGAAGAACTGTTAGTAATGTAGTAGTGTTGTACACATACTCAATAACAAGAAGACATAATAATTGTTTATCAATGTGGTAGTATAATCATAATTAACACAAGAAAAAGAGAAGGAACTAAGGGAGAACACAATCTGCAATAAAAGATCCTTCCCATCATTGGCATACCCGACTCACACTCAACACAAGGTGGATAAGAGGTATTAACACGCAAGAAAATATGCATGAAGGAATCCTACTGGCTATGTAACAGACAAGGAGATGAGTGTATTAACGTTGAAGGAACTTTTTAACATCTATTCAAAGCATTTTGTAAAGAGGACATGCCTGTCCAATTTTGTACCACAGAGATTCATTGAAACTAGCTGCAGTAAGTATGACTTGGGGAAAGCTTGTAGCACCAGGCACGGTAGCATTAAACTTAACAGCAGGTCCAACGTCAGAGACTCCATGCAAGGCCTCAGACCACCATTCATAACTAGGGATTCCCAACCTCGGCACACCAGCTGCTTCATTCACAAGCTGCTGTACTTTCTCCTGTAGAGTAAGTCTTCCAACAAGGTCTTTGGCTCTTTCATTAAAAGGCAATGAGGTGTTGCAGAAGCCTAGTTTCTTTATGTCAATTCTTTTGGAATTGCAAGCATATTCAATGACGGAATGAACTTGAGTTGCATGGACAAGTATAAAAACAACAAAGATTACATAAGGAAGCTCCATGCTGGGTTATGTGGGAAATGTTCTTGTAACGAAAGGGAATTTGAATCTCATATTTATATCAGATACAGGACTAGGAAAAGACATGGATTGTTCTTCAAGGTTGGTGGAGGGATTATACTTGAGTGAAAGAAAGAAATGCTAATGGGGATTTTCTGTTGAGATGTGACAATGGGACTAAGAAGGTATGCTATGTGTGTGAGAGAAGAAAACGTTTCGATTTTTTAACTCTGCTGTGAAGTGATTTACGTGATCCTCACCATTTGACTGGAATGTATAAGCTTGGGAATTACGAAGAAGATTGTTTCAGTATGTTTGTCAAGGGGGGAATGTCTTGTGAAAGAGGTCCTTTGTAAGGTGTATTATAAGTTTGGCAAGCTAGAGGTTTGACGAAGAGTAGGGAGTCATCCAAGGACAAAAGTTAGGCTACCTTAAACTTTGTGTAACATATGACAGAGACTTTTAGGACGATTTTACTATTAACTAGCTAAATTAAGTTTAATACAACCTTAAAGCAAAATTAATTTATGATTCTAAATGCGAAATTTGTATTTTCATGTAATTTTTCATTTTTTTGAGTTTATTTTGAAAGAACATTTCGATATTGTACATATTGATAACTTTTGTGATTTTATATGATGTTGGACTCATTCCCTTAGTCTTTATTTATCTATATATACATATTCCCGCCCATATACCATCTATACTTGCACATACCTTAATACATTCACTCAAATTATGCATTTATTACACCTATTCACACACCTATCCCACTTTATCCATTATCCACCTAGATCTAACTATTTTCCTACCTATAGACATTTCTATGGTTGCCAGATTGACCTTGTAGTTGTGGACTTGATCTCTACCTTTTCAAAATTTAAATTAAAGTTTGGCTAACCCATGTCTATTCAACTAGCCCTTTTGAGCCAACTAAACACATGTTTTGTGAGATTTGGTCCTATGTGTTTGGATTTAAAAGGAATCCATTTGCACACATTTAAGGCCCTCACACATTTGATCATCCTATCTCATTCTAGAAGCATTCAAGGAACAATTATTAATAAAGTGCTTCAACTTGGTGCATTAAAAGAAGTCACAAATGTGCATACATCATTCTAGGATGGTTGCCTATTGTTTTCGATCTTCTGCACACATATTTTAGGTATTTTTAAGCATTGCTAGTCCTCAAATATTAAGAAAGAGTAGTTAGAGATCACTTAGATGAGCCATAGAGCAAAAAAGTTCACACTAAGTAGTGTCAATTTCATGCATACAAGATGATTCCACAATCACAAAACAAAGCTAGACTTGTATATTAACCAAAGATAGGCATAGGTTTAGTATAATATTCGATGCATTTCATTGATGGAGAGGTAACATTTACTAAGCTAGCAATGACTATATTTAAAATATTAATCAAAATAATACTTATTCTTTTGTCATAGAGCTAAGTACTCCTAACGATTGCATTTCCTTTCATAGCTTAGCATTTAGTATCATAATACATTAGCCCACAACTATCATTAATTACTATAGATTGATTTGTGTTGAGTGATAGGCATTTAATTGGATTAGCATAGAGCAAGCTGAAGGAAAGTTTATTTTCCTTTAAATTTTGGTGAACCCCTTTGGTTTATAGTAAGGTTTTTAGGTTTGCATTTTTTTAATTTCATGTCTCATTTTTAGATACGATCTTTTTTTTTTAATATTTTTGTGCTTCATTGATACATCCTCATTTTAGAGTTTGGTGCTTGTTTATCTATTATATCTTTTACCCACCCTAATGTAATGTCCCTTTTTAATTAATTAGCTTATATGAGCGCTATCCTTTTTTTTTTCCGATAAGGATATATAAATACTTTAATGAGGGGGGCCATGGTTTTGGGAAATAGAAGCAACAAACAAACAAATGATAAATAATAGCTTATGGGGGCATGGATTGCTAGAAACAAGTGTTATAACCCTGAAGACACTTGGCGACTTCATGATAGATTATATGGCATCTCATCAATGAAGAGTTACAAGTTAGTATTTATGAGAAAGTGGGCTATTTTTAGTAAAGAATCCCATTAATATTTTAATTGCTATCTTGAGAGGGAAAATGGGTGTTAGAATTTGTGTCCTATTGGTGCTATAGATTGAGGCGTTTCTCAATTGCCTTTGAGACTCTACCATTTTTATTATAATTTTTGTCATAGCTTAGCTTTGTGTTATGTCAATTCAAGGATAAAAACCCTTCGATTTGGAGATCAAAGGACAAAACACTTTTGTTTCCTAAAGGAAATCTCATTCAAAAGTTGTATTTGTGCTAAAAGGTTTTGTTTTATTTCCAACAAGCATTTATATTTGGAGCAACAACATATTTGATTGATATTTACATGTCTATTTAATGATATTCCAACATATTTAAATATGTTTATTTGGCTCCAACATATTTGTATGTTCATGCAATCTATTGCTGCATCTTTTAGACATTACTATTTATTTGAGTTATATGTATGTATGTATGTATGTATGCATGTACGTATGTACATGTACATACATGTATATATACATACACACATATACATACATATATATATATATTGTAAGAATGGGGAAAATCAAATAGTATAGATTAAGTGACAACCAACACTTCTAAACTATTATCCCAATCTAAACAAGAGAATACAAACAAAGAGAGCAATCAAAATGAAAGCAAATGAAATAAAACACTCCCCTTTGAAGTTGATTATTTCTCTTGTCTCTCTTATTTCTTCTTATGCCAATATTGCCCTCAGATTTGTTGATGAAGTTGTGCAAATACCTGCAAATAGTAAGCAAGAAAGTTGGAGATAATGACTGTTAAATTGAAAATGGAGGGGAAGGGTTGCTTTTATAGACAACCATTCGAATGGACGGACGAGATTGATCTTCTAGAAAGATTTAAAATCAACGGATGAGGATTCATGAGAGGGAAGTTACGAAATGGATGGCCAAGATCGAGTTTCTAGAAAGATGCCAAGATCTATGGTTGAGAATTGATGCAACCAGAATATGCCATGCATGGAAAAGATATGACGCCGACGGCTATGACACTTGACGGCTATGACAGACATGCAGGACATGCAGACTATGACATGAAATAATGACAAGTGATCTTTGACCAAAATAGAGGGATAAATAATTTATTTTAAATTATTTATTCGAAAATGGAAGAGGATGACAAGTGGCAAATAAATAATTTATTTTAAATTATTTATTTGGAGGAAATGAAAAAGGAGATTTAATTAAATTCATAAATTTAATTAAAGGAAGAAATAGAAATTGAATATGGATAATTGATTTAAATCAATTATTTAAAGGAGAAGAATGACACATAATTAAATAATTTCGTCAATTATTTAATTATAGAAGAATAAAAGGTCAAATAATAATTATTATCTGACTATAGACATGTGATAAAAGATAAATAATTAAATAAATAATGATTTATTTAATTATTGAAGAAAGGGGTATTAGTGATGCAATTAAATAATTTTAATTGATCAAGATAGAAATGAAAAGGTGAATCAATTAAATAATTAAAAACTATTTAATTAATAAAGGAATATGATCGAACATAATAGAATAATTAAAATTATTCAATTATTGAAAGATGATGACTAGGAAAAAACGATGCTCATAGACTTAGGACATTTTTCAGTGTTTACATTTTGCCCCTCTTTGACATAATGTAGTTCATCGCATTGTGTCAAAGAAATTTAATTCTGAAATATGCCCCAATGTAAAGAGAAAGGGGAAGGATGACCAAGAGGGTTGTGGTATGCCCCCTCGAGAGGACATGCGGGTTCAAAGAACATGAATGTGCTCTTGAAATGGAAGATAAGACTAAAAGATGAAGGATAGAAGAAATGTTAGCATGAAAAGGGGAAAGAAGATAGACAGGAAATGATAATAGAATCAACTTCCATGTTTACATTTATATTTATCATCATTGGGCATCGGAAATGTCACAAATGGACCACAAACACCATGGTATGATATAGACCAAAGTGTGCAAGGTGACCATTTGGGAGAGACAAATAGTCAAAAAGACAAGGAATGCCCCAGCTCATACTAAGGACCTAATTGTCCCAGTCCTTTTGCCAAGACAAACCACACACAACAATCAAAGAAAAAAGGCCATGATCCATCATCGTCCCTCTAAATCCATTAATAGGACATCCTCAAAGAGACTAGTAACATGACCCAAAACCAATCGAAAAGATAAGAAAATACAGACCAACAAAGTGTTTGCTAAGATAGTGTTTTCCAATGATAATGATGATTGTTTGATTGGTTGATTAGGTTGACCACGATGACTGAGTTGATTGATAGGATAATAAGGATTGGTAAAATGATTTGATTGATGATGCTGAGCCTCAGGAAGGACACATCCTGATGAAGGAAAGATTGATTGACCAAGCTGATAAGATTGAGTGGTGTGACAAAGTTGATTGATAATGATAATGCTCGATTTCAGGAAGGACACATCCTGATTAAGGCAAAATTGATTGAAAAAGTTGACAAGATTGTTTGATTGTTTGACAAATATTGATGAATATGACCAAGCGATGTGACAATACCCAACCATAGGAAGGACACATCCTATTTAGGGAGAGGACACATCTGATAAAGTTGACCAAGTGACAAGTGTTGACATGACACCCTGACTGCAAGAAAGACACATCCTGCTTAAGGTGAATGACAAGGTTGAGAAAGTCCAATCGTAGGAAGGATGTATCCTGATAAAAGACAAGAGATAAGACCAAATGAGACAAACGACATGATGCCCCATTCCAATATAAGACTAGTGACTTGATTGAGTTGATGATAGGATAATTGATTGATGAAAGATTTAATTTGTTTGTTGTTTCTTGATGTAGTTTGAATGATGATTGCTTTCGGATCAAGCACACGACCTAACTCGATGAACCCTAAAGGACCTGACCTAGGGGGCCTCGAGGGCTCATCGATAGATGACCTTGCCTACGTAGTAGTGCATAGAGACCTCGTAGTTCGACACGACTTGAATTTGTCTTATTTGACAAAATACTAGGTCATGATTTTATTTGGACAACCTAAAGGGAATGACCTAATGCCTTGGGGGCTCATTTAAGATGAGTCTTGCCTACGTAGCAAACGCACAGAGGCAACGTAGTTCGACCACTCTAACAAAACTGATTCAGACTCAGACTCTATTTTTGGGATTTTTGAAGCTTTTTGATTTTTTTGGATTTTGAAATGTTTTGATTTTTGATTTTTGATTTTTTTTAGGACATTTTATGATTTTTAGGATTTTGAAAGTTTTAAAGAGTTGATACCATGTATTATTTACCATGAAGATGTAAGTCAAGGAATTGCTCCTAGTCAGATGGATATGAAAGCGAAGGATGTTAAATTTCAGTGATCTTCAGACCGTGGGAAGGATGGCGAAGCTTTATTATGGATGAATGAGACTTTATTATGGATCATAACTATAGCGATCATGAAAAATGCATGTGAAAGATACCCACAATCAACCAAGAAGGCATGCACACGAATCCAAGGATGAACATGATCTTGCCCCTAGTCAAGCTGAAAACCAATTGATAAGTGATGATGATGATGACAACGTTGTTTGATAGGGGAAGGACACATCCCAAAACAACATGAGGATGATGATTATGTGACCAAAGGATCAAGGTTTGCAGCAGGGCTAAGAACAAAGCCAAGGAATGTTTTGGATGATGTGGTAGGTTGCATAGCAATATTGTATGGATTAGACTCATTGCATTTGGAATGACTAACCTTAGGACCAGATGGGATTATGGAGGGCACTTGGATAAGTGACTTTGAATCCTTAAACTGACGACAAGGGAAACCAGGTCCAACAATAGGTATGAAAAGATAATGGATTGCTTTTGGCAAAGGATAAGAGACATGAGGATTATTGGATGGAGGAATTAGGATATGATCTCCAAGGATTATTTCGCATAGGAACAATTTGTTTTCTCCAAGATATGGGTTTGGATAAATTATATGAAGGAAATGACATGATATTTCATGGGTAGTGCATGACCAAAGGATAGACATGTCCAAAAATTTTCCAAAGCATGATTTATGTTTGTACCCCATTTCTTATCAAGATCAAGGTAAGTGGGAAAATGGATGGAAATGATATGGATTGGATAGATAGATGGAAATTTCATGAGAAAGGCATGGAAGATGAGACAACTTGCCCCCAAGTGTAATAATCCACATAGATAATTTCTCTTACACACGACGCCTGTTTGCCAGGTTTTCATCATGGTACTTATCCAACCATAAAAATGGTTTTCACTATTGGACGAAATTTTTCTCTTTACTATTTTTTTTTCTTTCCTTTTGATGATGTCACACAAGACGCCTGCTTGCCAGGTTTTCATCAAGGTGACATATTTTTTGACTTTTTATATCGATTTGATAGTTTGGATGACTGTTGATTGTTCTGAATCTTTTGATGGTGTTGATGTAGATACTGGTGTCATGATATGCCAATAGTGACCTTTATGGAGTAATTGTCTTGTCAAGATCATAGCACTTGCATACAACTGATCGATGTCATTGTGATCCTCTTTGATACTAGTGTTGGCCTTATCAGAATATGCACATCGTAATAGAGTACCATGGGAGTCCTTATGATAAAGGGTTGCTGCCAAGATGCGATGGATTTGTGAAGTAGGATTTTTATACTTTAGGCGAGATGCAAGATTATGATGGATGATGGTAGGTGTGGATGGACAATTTGGTGTTTTAGATGTAGCAATATTTATTTTCCAAACTTGGGATGGTGGATGATGGAGTTTGGAATTTTGATTAGGATAGTGTTTGGAACCAACATTTTTATATGCCTTTCTTGATGACCATTTTAAAGGAGGTGGACATTTACTATATATGGGAGTCCTCTTTTCTTGTGGCTCCATATTTTGATTGACTTTTGGATTTGAAATATTTTCTTTGTTTGATCCATTTTTCTTTAGGATCCATTTTAACTTCATTTGTCCTCTTGAATTTTTGTTTGACTCAATGACCTTTGACATTTGATTTTGGATTTTGGATTTATAATAATTTTCTTTTTGTTGGTTCCAAATGGAAGATTTATTCATGTTGGAATGATGGTTTATGGTGTGGATGGAAGGAGTGTTGGCAACAACCTTATGACAAGGACTACTCATGGCCCCTATTTTGATGTTTATATCAGATAAAGTTGCCCCCAATATCAAGGAGGTACCACTAACATCATTTGATTCTCCGATTGAAGAATAACCAAGACCTTGATGTTTAGGATTTGCATAAAATTGTATTTGTTCTATAATGCCTTGCTCATGTAGACCTAGTCCTCTTCCTTGATACTGCATGCTCTGACAGATTTTGTTTCCGATGAGGTATTTTTTATTTTGAAAACAAGATGCTAACCCATCATTTTGTATGTGGTTTTTGTTACTTGGAATCTCCTCATCTACAAGAAATCCTACTTTGACAAAGGTGGACACTCCTAATTGATAGGATGTTTTGGCTTTATCATTCGTCATGCTTGTTTCTTCTCGATCATTTGGGATATCAATTTGATTTATCATAGATTTTGTATCTTCTTCTTTGACTTGATCCATAGTAGCTTCTTTGTGTTATCCTTTGACTTGATCAATAGTAGTTGCTTTATGCTCTTCTTTGATGTTATCCATATCATTGATTTGATTATCTATGTGTCCAAAGGAGGCAAGTGTCTCATTTTGGGAAATGGAGGTGTTTTGTGTTTGGATGGGATCATCTTCAAATGTTTGATCATGAATGGCATAAAGGTCAATAAGAGGATCATTTTGGATTTCTTGTCCAATGGTAGGATCTTGGTCAAAAATAGGTGTATCTTGGAAAACATGGTTGTGAATAGACTCTTGAACAAGGATAGGTGTATTTTGGATGCCATGATTATCTAGAAGGACTTCTTGGATGGACTTAAGGATGGGATCATGAGATGGACTACTTCGATCTTGATATGAAAGTGAAGTTGTGATGTCATGCTTTGGACTTTCTTTTTGACATGTATCCTCAAGTTTAGGCAATGGAATTTGATTTTGGACAAGGATATGATTTTCTTTGATAGACCTGAGATTTTGACATGGTAATAATGGAGTTTCAATAGCAAGATGTTTTTCAGTATTGGTAGGCAATGGAGGACATGATGGTGACAAATGGTTGGATGGTGTAGGATCAACAATGTGATTGGATTTCCTAAGTTCGTTTTCATTTAGGAGTTGAACAAGTTCCTTTGCTAGTTGTCCTTGGAGAGCATTAATTAATGTGCCTTTATTAGATGGTATTGTAGTTTGGGATGGAGTGGATGAAAATGGGTTAGTGGATGATGGATTAGGATAAGATGTGGAGGATTGGAATGGACTAGTGGATGATGGGTTATGATAGGATGTGGAGGATTGACATGGATTAGTGGAAAGTTGGTTTCCCTTGTCAAGGCTAGGATAAGGATAATTAATGGACATTTGTTGTGGATCAAGGGCATGGATTGTGCTAAGGGACTCTTGATAGTGAGGGTAGATGGATGAAGGACTAAAGCTTATGGATTGTTGGTAAGAAGGGTATGTAAGTGGTTGGTATTGACGATTGAGGATTGATTGGTATTCAGCTTGACTACGAAGAAGATCAAGGTAAAGTGAAGACATGGTCATGAATTTGGATTATGATGGATAAAGAAAACTTAGTGAGGACCATAAAAAAAATTGTGACCTTTGGATGACAATGCAAGGCTCCAATGCAAAATGGATATGAAACTGTGCTATTTTTTTTTTTTTTTGGAGATTTTCAAGGATATAAGGATGCAAAGTGCCAATGTACCTAAGACCAAGATTAAGGAATGGTGGAATGATAATGACCTTATTACCAAGGATATGATATGAAAGGATGAACCTATGGGTGAATGCAAACTAAAGATGTCACTAATGGAAGATTTGAGCAATTTTATTTTTGATTTTCGACAGAGGCTGTTTGATATCAAATTGGACAAGTTTGGTCTTGGCTTTTAGACTGTGAAATTTGGAATTGTTTCAAATTGAATGTTCATTTCCAAGTCTGTGAAAGGTGTTTATTTGTCTCAATGTCTTAGAAAAACACTTGGTAAACACAATATCTTGTCTTTGAAAATTTGAAAACATGCACAATGAAGACAAGCACAACCCTAGGTTAAGCAAGAACAATATTCGCTAGATTCCACGTGGGTTTCCCCAACTGAACTTATTCTTAGCGTGTGAATCCAGAAGCTTGGCCGCACGGGCTCCCCCTTACATTGCACTCACTTCTCAGGCCAACCAAGCTTCCAACCCCCATAAAACTCCCATGGCAGGTTGATCATCTCTACTAAGAACTGCGAGAATGTGGATGCCTTCACAACGACCGTTGTTGTGCTAGCAAATAGAAGGATTTTGGCAACTACACAAAGGTTTTTAGTTTGGGACTCCCGTTCGAGTGGCCATACATGGGGCACAAGATTAAGCTCCGTTTAGGAGGCACTCTAGCCTGAAGAGGTTACGCTCAACAGGGTTTTGGGGAGTACTACTTGGTTCGTATGACACATCCGCACTCGTAATCCTAGGTTTTCCCTTAGGATTCACATTTATATACCGGTCGGGGGTAGCTCGGCCAAAAAGCTCCGTTTTCGGTCTGAGTCACCTTGGGGTGAGTACTTTTTCCCACCAAGGAAGACCCAAGTTCTAGAGGTAATAACTGTTTCTCTTACACCCAAGATCGCATCAATGCACAAGGGGAGAGGATACTTCGATTATTGCATCAAAGGGTAACACAAAATTGAAGACACTTATAAATTTTAATTACCAAATGATAATGTGAGAAGGACACACAAGACACTTTGTTCATTTTAAAAATTTAACTTGATGTGAAACAAACAAAGTTCATTTTAAGCCAATGACATGAAATGCATGTTCATTTTAAGCCATGAGTGTGCATGCAATTTGTGTTCATTTTAATCCCATGAAATGAAATGCATGTTCATTTTAACCAATGAGTGTGCATGCAATTTGTTGTAGTTGTTGAAAGCAAACAAAATTGATTATGCCTAAAAAAATTAAAACCTCGATTTTTGTTTTTAAAGAAACATTTTTTTTAGACTCCCTCCAAGCTGTGCCACATGCTAAAAACAAGAGATTAGTAACTCAAAAGAAAATGACACCAACGAATTAAAATAATCATAACTTTCTCAAAACTTAACAAAATTTCAATTGGTTTATATCCATGGAAAGCTAAAACTCAAACCTCCAAAACCCATAAATTATTTTTCCAAGATTCTGCATGAAAAAAATGTTATAGGTAAAAGAAAACGCGGATTTTAACAGCTAAACTAAAAAAAAAACAAATATTAAAATAGCCATAACTTTTTTAAATCTTAACGAAATTTTAAACCGTTTGAAGTTTCGGAAAGCTGAAAATGAGGGCTACAAAACCCAGATGATCATTTTTAAAGAATTTATGGGTCCATTTTTCTGTGCTCAAAAGAAGATGACGGGATTTCGTATGAATTTTTGGCTGTAACCTGCAAAACAACCAAACAAACAAGAAAACAAACGATTTTTTGCAATATTCTTCGATTCACGTCATGTTCACCAATGTTAAATGGGGAAAATCAAATAGATTTAGATTAAGTGACAACCAACACTTCTAAACTATTATCCCAATCTAAACAAGAGAATACAAACAAAGAGAGCAATCAAAATGAAAGCAGATGAAATAAAACACTCCCCTTTGAAGTTGATTCTTTCTCTTGTCTCTCCTATTTCTTCTTATGCCAATATTGCCCTCAGATTTGTTGATAAAGTTGTGCAAATACCTGCAAATAGTAAGCAAGAAAGTTGGAGATAATGACTGTTAAATTGAAAATGGAGGGGAAGGGTTGCTTTTATAGACAACCATTCGAATGGACGGACGAGATTGATCTTCTAGAAAGATTTAAGATCAATGGATGAGGATTCATGAGAGGGAAGTTACGAAATGGATGGCCAAGATCGAGTTTCTAGAAAGATGCCAAGATCTATGGTTGAGAATTGATGCAACCAGAATATGCCATGCATGGAAAAGATATGACGCCGACGGCTATGACGCTTGACGGCTATGACAAACATGCAGGACATGCAGACTATGACATGAAATAATGACAGGGGATCTTTGACCAAAATAGAGGGATAAATAATTTATTTATCGAAAATGGAAGAGGATGACAAGTGGCAAATAAATAATTTATTTGGAGGAAATGAAAAAGGAGATTTAATTAAATTCATAAATTTAATTAAAAGAAGAAATATAAATTGAATATGGATAATTGATTTAAATCAATTATTTAAAGGAGAAGAATGACACATAATTAAATAATTTCGTCAATTATTTAATTATAGAAGAATAAAAGGTCAAATAATAATTATTATCTGACTATAGACATGTGATAAAAGATAAATAATTAAATAAATAATGATTTATTTAATTATTGAAGAAAGGGGTATTAGTGACGCAATTAAATAATTTTAATTGATCAAGATAGAAATGAAAAGGTGAATCAATTAAATAATTAAAAACTATTTAATTAATAAAGGAATATGATCGAACATAATAGAATAATTAAAATTATTCAATTATTGAAAGATGATGACTAGGAAAAAATGATGCTCATAGACTTAGGACATTTTTCAGTGTTTACATATATATATATATATATATATGTGCTCTCACCTCTCCTTCATGGGTTTTTAGTGATTAGAAAGTACTAAATAAAAATATTCACTCATTGTATGCTCTTACCTCACCCTTATGGGATGCTAGTGATAAAAAAATAGTAAATATTTGATATTAAAATTTATTGAGGTCATTATAATAGTATCTCTTTTGCAGCCTATGAATCCTGGGGATTAATGAAAGACCTTTGATATATGAGGAAATCCCATATCTATTTTAGGATACTATGATAAGGATTTCGATAAGGCAAGAAAAAATGACATAGTTGTTAACAATGAGGTAAGAAAGAATGACCACATTATTGACATGACTACTATAGATATATAATAACATGTCCACCTCCATTCTTTTGTAGACTCAAGGTCATACACGAACATCACAAAGGGGAATGTTTATTTGCAAATAATTGACTAGCACTTAGTTCTAGCCAAAAACCTACTAGGTCCATGTTTTTATAGAGAGAAGATCATAACTCAAGACTACTTATACGAAGGAGCTTGACAATAAGGGGAATCTAAAGACTTCAAAGTCATCTTATCTTTTCTCAATTACTCGTTCATATTGGGGAAGAATTTCCAACATAAAAGAGGCCAAAGGAGCAATCAAAATGCTAATCGAAAATAATTGAAGCAAAAGGTAAATGAACTAAATGCACCTACCTTTGATGGTAGTAACAAAATATCTACTTAAGTCTTGGTTGCAAAGATTACTTCAGGGTGAGTGAGAGATCATGATGGACCAAACAATGTGAGTGACAAAAAAACTTGTTGGAAGGAAACATGTTAAACATTTGACTAAAAAGTTAATATTTCTAGCTCAAATATGAATTCCTTTAGAAAATGCCTTAACATTACCTCAAATTTCGGCAAGTGGGAGTTTCAATCTTCCCATTTTTTTTGGAAAAACCACACATTTAGTGTTATCCTAACAAAATTCCATGACTTCATCCTTCAAGTTGATAAAAATTCTTACAATCAAATTTAATAAGACAAAAAAAGATTTGTAAATTTTTTTAAAAAAAAAACTATAACATGTATGTCTCATTATGCTTTTAATTGGTATTTGTTATTAATTTTTTACATATTGTATGTTTGAATTGTTGATATGTATATACATTGAAAAGAATTCATAACTTTTAGACTATTTATCCTTTTTGAATCCAAAAGATGAATCACATTCTAGGCTTCATTAGCTACATATTTAAAATAAATTTTTAAATTTCATTTTTTTACCAAGTTAGGTTGGCTAGAATTTCTTTTAATATTTAAAAAAAGTTATAATAGAAAATTGATGAATAATTATTTATTTATTTATTTTTATTTTAAAATGTGTTACATTTTCTCAGGTGTTATGTAATTATATCTAAATTTTGAAGGAAACTATTTATTTTTACTGATACTTAGGTAGGCCATAACAATACCTGTTATGTTGCGGAAGAAGAAGGGTCTCCCCAAATCTGTTGCTTCTTCTCAGCCTCGAGTTAGGGGAGTTAGTTTAGATCCCTCGGGTTCGGGGGTTGTCTAATTTTGTTTGTTCTACAGCTGGCGGTCTGCTGGTTTTCCTACAGCTGTCTATTAGTTGTTTCTGTTTGTTCCTATAGTTCAATTTCTGTTTTGAACTATGTTGTCCTTTGGCCCCTTGGACCCTTTGTGAAGGGTACAACACCTTGTAAATGCTGCTTAACTTTTCAAAAACAATACCTACTTTCTATTTTTTTCTAGTTTTTTTAGTGTCTTATTGGAATATCCAATTGCTATCAAATCAATTTTTCAAAAGAAAAGTAGTAATCTATAAATTACATTAAATTTTCTTATCTTTTATTACACCTTATTTTTAGATTATGCATATAACTTTCCTATAACTTTTAGTTTTCGATGTGAAGTTAATTAAGTATGTTTTTAACATTTTCATTGCCACTTAAGGGTATTGTTTGGCCCCTCGAAATTGCATTCACCTTCCATAGTCAACCCTATGACGGAAGAATATTCCATCTAGTTAGCCGCATTGCATTTGGAGGGTGTTGCCTATGATTAATGGCACCATGGTCTAGTCACATAAGGGCATGATCTTGCACATAATTTTGATGATTTTAGCCAAAGGTTGCTAGAAAAATTTAAGTAGAAGGATGAGGAAGAATATTTTAGAGAGCTTGCTAAAATCAAACAATAGACCTCAATGGATACATATGAAAAAAATCAATGAGTTGCATCTACAATACCTAACATGTCAAAAAAGAATCAATTTTCTCTTTGTTGAAGGTTTATATGAATCACTTAAGGGTCTAGTTAAGGCCTTTGCTCCATCATTTCTTTAGGAAGCTATTAAGAGTGGTTTGCCACTCGATCTATCTATTTATCTTGACGAATAAATTTTCATCCCAACAAAACCACCCACTATTGGAAAATGGAAGGGAAATTTTTAGAAATAAGGATTCAACTCACCCTCAAAAAACTACACTACAACACTTTGTGGTGAAAAAGTTGGATGATCACACCCAAAAAAAAAACTTAGAAGGAAATATATGTGCTTTTCTTGCAAGGAGCCACATTAGAACTTGGTCACAAATTCCTTAGCAAGGGCCACAACCATTACATTGAGATGGTATTTGATGAGAAGATTGATCTTGAAGAGACAAAGCTACAACAAGCTATAGAGGAGTCAATGATCAAGCTTAAACATAAGAAATTAGTGGATGAAGATCGAAAGACTACAATAACACACTTGCAACTCTTTTGGGGATACCTCAATATGACCCATTCAAGGCTCATGGGAGATATTTAGGTAGTGGAACATGATACTAATTGATAGTAGAAACACCAACAACTTCATTGATGAAGGCTTGTTGGTCAAGAAATGATTAAATGCTAGATTCAATGTCATGGTCATTAATGAATTCATTATTCAATACACCAAAGTAACTCAACAACTCAAGATATCCTTTGGTGATTATAATGTGTGCAATGATATTTATGTTGTGGGGCTATGAGAAGCACATATGGTCCTAGGAATACAATGGCTACATTCCCTTGGAGAATTAAAAAAAAAATAGTCCATGGAGCTAAAATTCAAATCTCAAGGGAAAGAGATTGTGCTCTAGGAGGCATTCTAGATAGGTTACCTTAGGTGATCACAACTAGGAGTATGGAGATGACCTTACATAAAGGAAAAAATGCATGAGAATCTAATTGCTTTGTGATAAATGGTGTTGGTGGATAAGGAATCATAAATTAGGTAGACCTAATTACAATCATCACAAAGCTATTATAACAACATCTAAGACATTGTGGTACCATTTAAAGGATGACAAGGAACAAGGACATGCCCCCAAACTAATAAAAGAATATTAGTACCAAAACCTACCACAAGAGGATACATCATTAGAGTAGCAAGTAAGAAGAGTAGGAAAATTAGAACAAAATAGAAAGAATATGTGATATTTATATCTATGATTATAGTACATAATGTACATTGTATAAGGAATATACAATATGAATATATGAGTAGATTGATCTTATGGAGTCCATGGATGTGTAGAATTAATTTCTTTATATTGTGCATGTGTTAACTATTGTAGTATTTTGATTTCCTTCTTATTGCATCACCTTGGATTTAATTTATTTTTAGTCCTCAAGCCTATATTTTTTTTCAAAATTTGATTTAGTTTCCAAGGTACCAATTTGTTGATGTATAAGAAGAAACTATAAAAATAAAGGAATTAAAGCATATAATACTACTAGGAAAAGGATTAGAAATAACATTTATAGAAACAATTGTGATGTGTAGTAACACACACTAGCTACTAACACTTTGTGAGGATTTAGGCACCTAGGGGGTAACCATGCAATGTGGGGAGATCGAAAATGATATGATTGCATAGAAAAATTTAGTTTTACACTTGAGATGGTTAAAAAAAGATTAAGAATAAATAATTTTAATTATATTTTTTATGAAAAAAAGGAGATAACAAGAAGAAAAGGTAAATTATTGTTGATATTGAAATGTGATTGGAAGAGATCCATAAAATTATCATAGCTAAGAAGAAGATATAAGGGCTAAGAAAACCCAAGAGAAGAAAGTTACAAAAAAAGAATAGAGAAGATGTGAGATGCATTTGTAGAGTGATCTAGGAGGGATGCAAATGAGGAAACCCCTATAAAAAATAAAAGTGGATGCTTAATGGACATGATAATCATTGATATTAAATAACCAAATTGGTCCACTCTAGTCCAAATTACAAGAGAATTTAATTAAAATGATAAGACAATCAAAAGAATATGATACATTGAAAAACATGAATAAATTACAAAGTTGGATGAAAGATGTTGCACATGTGGTGGAAGAGGAGAAGCTTATAAGTAGTGGTGCTCAACTAATAGGATGGATAACCCAAGATCTATTTACCAATGAATATTCTAAGTAGTCTCAACCTAGGGTTAGAATAAATGAAGGTTATGAGGAATTGGTGACCCAATATCCATAAGAAGCACACTTAAACTTTCTAATGACTATTGAAATTCTAAAAAAAGTAGGTATGATGAAATACAAATAAGAGAATAATTTAATAAGTTAGCATTTGATAAAATTTATGGAGATGAGGAATTAATAAGAAATATCAATATAAAATTTGAGTTTTCCATGGAAACCTTAGAGATGTTGGAAGAACAAATAGATAATGTCAAGGAAGATAATAGCCTAGAAACTAATAAAGACAACCCATTTAAAATTGAAGAATCATAGAAGGTCACATCCTCTAAGCCAAACAAATGCTTTGAAGAGGTGACCCCCTAGACCAAGAGCACCCCCTTGTGCCAAATAAGATGAGAAGAGTTTCCAAAAAGAGATAAATAGTGGATCCTTGTTTAAGATAAATAAAATAAAATAAAATAGTAAGCGTGTGAAATATTTCATAAGTATATTAGGTAATGAGTATTTTGAGATTTAATTGCTTAGAGATAAAGGGAGAAAAAAATTAGTCAACCAAGAGAGGCATAAAACTAGCTAGAAAATACCTACGAAAAAGGAAGAGAGAGAACTGAGAATAAAAAATAAATTAGGAGGAACGAAAAACCCCAAACCACAACAAGACAAATAAAAATCCTTCAAATCTTATAGAGATGGCCACAAATAGGATTAGTCTCCCTATGTTTAGCAACGACACTAAGGATGCAAGTGAGCATCTCTTTATGTTAATATCTTATTGGAGTAAGGTTGGCATCGATGATAAATAAACTTGATTATATGAATTCATGGAGATACTCAAAGATGAAATCTTTAAGATGGTATGTCGAAGAATGTCCAAAGCATGACAAGAAGTGGGAAGAAATAAGTGAATTATTATTGATAAATTTCCATTCTCTAGATGTCCCAATTGAAAGCATGAGAAAAATGAGAGAAATGATGTAAGGAAAGAATGAATCAATAAAATAATATGACTAACATTTTAGAAGTGTGGTTAGAAAGTTGGAGGAACTACTAATAAAAAGAAAAATGATACAATGACTTGTAGCAAGATTAAAACCATAGCTTAGAGTTGTGATAGATGGGAGAATATTCACCACATATAAGGAAGTGGTAGAGTTAGATACCATAATCAAATCCCAATCTAGGAGATGAAAAATGAATCATATGGAAGTGATGAAATAGATAAATTAAAAGTAGAGTTAGAAAAGTTAAATTTAAAATAGGAGATTTTGGTAAAAGGTGAGAAGAGTGGTTTCTCCCTTAGCTAGAAGGACTAATATTTATTGAAATTACTATATTAGAGATGAACACATAAGGAATTAATGTCTAATGATAGAAGGTAAAAAAAGAGCCATCACAATAGGTAAATTTTGAAACCCCCTAGAAGAACAATGAGTTTCAACTATGGCATATGTCAACAATAGGATAAATATGAAACAAATGACTATCCCATGTTACTTGAAGAAGATAGATATGATCCAATAGCTTGAATAATGTGCAGGGAGATCCATTTGGTATCGACATCCTTGAGAAGCTTGTTTCCTAGTGTTATTCCCTCAACAAAATGTTGAAATTCTTGGAAACGTTTGGGACTTCGGTAGAAGTATGTGTGGATCTCGCGAACTAGATTTTCAACTTTTGATACTGTATAAGAGTCCTTTATAGATGGAGGTATGACCAGAGCACAAGGATTGGCCATGGTTGCATTGAATGGATATACAACACATGGTTACCAAGAACCGAAATGGAGGAGAAACCAAAGACAAGTCAAAAAATCAACCATATGGTGCCAAAATATAAAATGATAATCATTATTAAAGATAAAAAATAAGTATTCTCAAGGATATGGTAGATGAGATTACTACAACAATATTAGAGGTGCCCATATAAGAGGAAGAAGTCAAAGGAAAACTTGCTAATATTGCAATAAACCACATTGACATTATGCTAATGATGTAGGAGAAAAAAGAAAGAAGAGTCAAATTGTGTGTTTTACAATGATACAACAACAATGCATTCAATCGCCTCAATCACACAATTTTATAAGAATTTGGATTGATACAAGGAATAAAAAGTGAAGAAGTATCAAGTTTAAATGCATCATATTATGCTAAAGTGGTAATGAAAATACCAAAGAAAAAAGGACAAGGAATTATACAATGAAATTAAGTTAATATATAACATAAATATGAGATAGGAGAACCATTTATGATAAATGAAGGAAAAATAGAAAAAGAATATAAAGAAAGGAAGGAACAACAAGTTTTTTGAGTAATTTAGGAAAAAGAATAATAGATTTGCATTGATTACCCATGGAGGGATATGTACAAACAAGAAGAAACAAATATTATAATTAATAAAAGAAAGTGGGGAAGAATTAAAATAACCTAATAAAAGAGAACATGATATAGTAGTTAGACAATCTAAATAGTTAACTTAAAAAATGTAAAATCAAGAAGAAAATAAGAAAGATTATTTTTTAAAATAGGATGTCCAAAATTTAAAGGAAATGGCCAAATTTAATAGAAGAAAAATTATTAGAAAGTTTTAAACCTTTCTCTAAGCTTTAAAAGGATGTAGAACAAAGAAGGAAAACTCAAGTGAAAACCTTAATAAAAACTTGGAGGAAATAGAGAAAAATAATAATTTGTTAGATGTAAAATCAGATGGAAAACTAATAAGAAAAACTTGATTATATTTGGGAGTAGAGATAAAAATCACACAAAAATATGGAAAGCATTCAACAAACTGCAACTACATGGAACCCTTTATAACATTGCCTTAGTAGATGGGAGCTCCATATGCCCCATAAGGACTTAGAGAGATTTACCCATAGATTTTATGGGTATAAAAATATAGATCGATTTTAAAGTTGTAATATGTACAATGGATCTCAATAAGTCTTCAACATCATATTAGAGAGTGAGTGGTTTGTGGATAATAATGGAATATTTGATGTAGAAAAAATGAATTAATAATGCAAAGTAATGATAAAGCAATACACTTGCCTTTTAATGAAGGAATTAAATAAGTATATATAGAAGAAATATATGCAAAGGGTGAGTAAGAAGATGAATATGAGAAAAATAAAACAATATACAAAATTGGAAGAAAACCTAGGAAGGAATGGGATGGGGAATCCAATTTAGAAGGTGAGATATTCATAGAATACGATAGCTCTTCAACTAACATAAACGATGCAGTAGAAGCTTGAGAATGGGATGAAATAGAAAAGCATAAGAATATGATATTTGGACTAATGTATTTATGTATAGAAAAGTAACTAAAACCGTAGAAAAAATACCATAAAATAAGAAAATCCACCAAATAGTAAGAGACTAAACCACATACAATGAGGAGTTTCACATGAAAAATTGTGTCCAAGAGTAGGGGATTTGTTGGGCTATATTTAGGCCATGGAAATAAAAATTGAAAACACATAATTTAGAATGAAATATTTAGATTATACATTGATATTAAGTGCCACGAGATGGTGGAACACACATAAACAAAACATACCCACATGGAAAGTCTTAATTTTTTTTTATCAAGAATAGGCTAGTAGAAGGAAGAGACACTAAGGAAATATTGAAATATTATGGAATGGAGGATCAAAAATCATATAGATACTTGCAAATATATCTGGGGCAAAATAGGAGTCATATGAAAGGATAAACATATAACCATTCTATTGGATCCTAACTCCTATCACAAGACCATGGTATATACATTGAGAATTAATGGCAGAGATTAGATATTAGGATATAACCAAAGAGGATTTATATAAAACCTTTAAGTTCTAGGGCTCAATAAAATAAAAAATAAAAGTGTTGAAAAATAATTAAAGAAGTAATAACTTTACTAAAAGATTAGGTAAGAAGGTAGTTCAAGAAAGAAATAATACATGTGGTACATCAAGAAGATGGAAATTGAGAAAAAATAATTGAGTGGATACCTGAGACCACTATGGCACCAAAAAGGATATGCTATTCAACTAAGAAAAGAGGTAATGATCCTTTGTGAAAAGAAGATCATACAAAATTGGATATACAAATAAGGGAAGATGACAAGAAAATAGTGGAAAAAATATAGAAATCGATACTTTTACCAACCCTTGAAAATAAAAGAAGAGAATGTAGCTAAGGAAGGGTAACCAAAAAACCTAAAATAGTAGATACTGGAGAAAATAAGAGATGTTTAAAATTGTAATATTCTCAAAGAGTATGAGGATCTATTCCTGAGGAATTTTATAGAGTTATAGGGAATAAAGATCTTGACAATGAGTATATAATAAATGTGATGATTAGGACCACCACATAGATAACATTCAATCAATTGGTTTGGTAAAACTAAAGATATTTTAATTGAAAAAATAAAGGGATACATTAATGGATCTCATTTGAATCCTTATTATGAAGAAAACTTAAAAACAACATGATTCCTTACTACCACCTATATTATGTATTGTAAAAGTTTCTTAGCATAGAGAACAAGTTATTGCATAAAAACAAATATAAGTGATGAAAGAATCAAAACATAATGACATAAGGTATGGAATCGACATGAAAGATAGGAGAATATACAAAAGGAGGTAAAGGGTAAGGCCAAATATACACATAAAATCAAATATCACATACATCATTACATTCATAGAGAGAATCAAGTAGTAGCTTTGACAACACGAGAGTGAGATAATAGAAAAATAGTTGAAGTTACGATGAGCACATTTGTACTTGAGTTAATTGAACCCAAGGATATCAAAAGGAAATTATATTGGCTATTTCCATGGAAGGCTATGAAGAACAACCAAGTAGATTTTTTGAACATTCCTAGAGGGGTCATCTACGTAGAGGATGTTTGAAAGTACATCCTTGTCAAAATTATGGAGACAAGTCATATCAAATTCACCAAATAAAGTGAAAATCTAATAAGTCTAGTTATTGCTGCTGTAGTTTGAGCAACATATGGTGAATGTCTTTTTGTACCTTTAAATCCAAAAAAATGCAAACATTGGGAAGCTAAAAATAGATATTTTAGAAAATTTCCTTTTTTTTTTTTGGTAATGATCACAAGTGTACCTAGTTGATATTAAGACATATGCACAAAATAATTTATATACCTATAGAAGCCCGTACTCATTACTAAGAACACATTAAAGTGTGTACTAGGATTATGAGATAAGGGGATAAACCTAAAAAGATAGACAATAATTGAGTCACCGCACATATGGGAGCAATATATGATTGGTCCTTCCTCAAAATTAGAAAAATTAAGGATCTTGGAATAAGGTACACAACCAAATTATCATATAGAAATTTTCACACTATAAGAGAAGAATTTTCTCCGAAAAACTACATCCATGTTGCCTATGAAATAGTGACCAATGGGAAATAGTACGACCTTTGTGAAAACCTAAGAGAATAACTCATGGAAAACCTAGAGAAGATAATGAAGAGCTATCATGCATTTAGGTACGATTCCTTGATTAGTTGCTTAGTCCTATATTTTCTAAGTGAATTATTAGGGATAAAAAATGTACATGGAGGTTAGATACTCTATCATAAATAAGATAAAATAGATCATATATGGGTTTCTAAATGAAACTACATGGAGGTCAAATGCCTCTATCAAAATCAATTAAACTACTCTAATCAAATCCAAGTTCAAATTAATTGAATAGATGTACTCATATAAAATTAAATTTCTCCAGTGAATTGTGTATGTTTGATCTCTCTTGAAGGAATAAAAGTAATCCAATAATTAGAATTCTAGCTCAATTACACTAACAACAAATCTAAATATGATTCAATGGTATAAGGAACCACTCTTGTAGAAAATACGAATATAAATCAATTGCAAGTGTTTGGAGACTTCAAACTTATCATTAGTCAAATTAAAGGAGTAGTTTATACCATGAATGCCCATATGAGATCTTACTTGCATATAGTATGGGACCCACTGGAGTGTTTTGAAGAATTTTTAATCTAAGATCCCAAAAAATGGAAACATACCAAATGGTCACTATCAATCCCAATTCTATATAATAATAAAAATCTCATGTATAACAAAGACCGTGTCAAGTTGATTATCTAACCTACAATTATAAATAATGGATATCATTGAAAATTATTTGACTGATTCTAAAATAATATTTTTCCTTCAATAATCCAAGGATTTTATTTTATCAAAGTCAACCAAATATAGAAGAAGCATACACAGATCAAATTCTATAGTTAAAATATGATAAGCTTCCAAAAGGTTTGATCACTCTAGAGATTCTTTTTAGTCCTAATGATGAAAAAAGGTACACGAGAAATTTTATGGGTGAAAAAGGAGATTACATAGAAGTATAAGTGGCATAAAAAAGGGTGAATGTTGGCTAGGTGTGTACATAAAAGGAGGTCAACATATTAAAATACCTTTGTACCAAGTATGGTCATATTATAACATCAAATTATGAATAATTAAAATGCTATAACAAATAGGTGATCCAAAAAAAATAGAGCTCTTCATAGATGCCAAGCTAGTGAGAAAAAAGTAAAGGCATATCAATCCAAAAATAAAGAATAATTTACAAACTTGGTTGATTCTAAGATCATATTTCTAATTACACTCCTTGTGGGTATCTAGTTTTGTTCTAATAAGAAATATAAATGAAGAGATGAGGATTTGCATCGAATCAAATATACAAATAAATCCTCCCACAAGGATCACTATCCACTACCTTCCATGTAGTAGATATTACACACAATGGTTAGTTACAAATGATTCTCTTTGTTATATGTCTTCTTTGGATACAATCAAGTCTAGGTGAAGGAAGGAGATCAATACAAAGCACTCACAACCAAGTGGGGAATATTTTCATATACCAAAATTCCTTTTGGTTTATCAAATATGGGAGTCATATTTTAGAGATACATGTCAGCCACCTTTAGGGAACTAATAAACAATATCATTCTTATATCTAGATAGTCTTATGGGCTTCTCTAAAGAAAGAAAGAACACTTCACACATCTAGGAATTTTTTTCTAGAGATGTCAAGAATTTAAAATATCTCAATCTAAATAAGTGTATCTTCAATATTCCTCAAGGAAAAATTATTGAGAATGTGGTGTCAAAGTAAGGGATTTCTATCAATCAAAATAAGCTATCCTCAAACTCCCTTTATTAGTGAACAAGAAGTCACTACAATCTTTTCTTATAAATATTAACTTTGTTGATAGGTTTACTGAGTCTTTTCATCCTTAACGATACAAAAAGAGAAAAGAGAAATTTTATGATAAAAAAGGAGATTACACAGACATAAAAGTGGTACTAGGCTAAAGAGTGAAAATTGCCAAGGTGTGTATGCAAATGGTTGACATATTGATCCACCTTTGTGCCAAGTATGATTAGATTATAGCATGCAATTAATAAGAATTAAAAGGATGTAAAAAAGAGGTGAGTCAACATATAATAGATCTTATCATAGATGCCAAGCTAGTAAGATAAAATTAGAGGCCCATCAATCCCAAAAAAGTCCTTGATGAATTAAACACTCGTGGGTGTCTAATTTGTTTCTAATGAGAAATAAAAATGGAGAGATAAGGATTTTCATCAAATTTAGAAACCTAAATAGAGCCTCCCTCAAGGACCATTTTCCACTACCTTCCATGGAGTAGATACTACACATAATGGCTAATTCTAAACGCTTATCTTTACTAGACAATTTATTTAGATACAATCAAGTATAGGGGAAGAAAGAAAATTAGTAAAAAATAATATTCACAACCAAGTGGATAACATTTCCATATTCCAAAATTCTATTGAATGTGAGTGCCACATTTTATAGATATATGGACATCACATTTAAGGAACTCATAAATGAGATCATTATAATATATATGGATGATATCATGCTCTTCTCTAATTAAAGGAGGATCACTCCATGCATCTAGAACAAGTTTTCCATTGAGGCCAAGAATTTAAAATATCTCTCATCTCAAAGAAGTGTATCTTCAATATTCCTCAAGAAAAACTTATTGGGCATGTTGTGTTAAAATAAGGAATTGTTATAAATCTAGATAGTTTCAAGCTATCCTCAAAATCTCCTTTTTTTCCCCTTTATTCCTTCACATTCTCCCTTATCTTTTATCTTTTGACATTGGATGATTAGTTTTTAGTTTAATTTTTGATTTTGAATTTCAATCACTCAAGGTAGATTTTTTTTTTTTAATTTCTTTCAGAAACAAAACTTTTTGGAGTTTGGAAACATTATTTTTGAATGAAATTATCATTTTTCTTCAATTTTATGATCATTTGTTCTATATGTAACATGTCAACTATCATACACCCACCCTAAGGCCTATGGGATGGTGGGGTCCACCCATTCAATTCCCTCCCACCCGGGCTGGGGAACTATAACCCCCACCCAGAGGAACTCGATGACACCTTTAGAACTATCCCAACACTAGCTACAACATACATGGAATGATTATTGGCTCTAGGACTCGAGGTGGTGTTGGTGCCTCGCCCCCCCCTCTCTCCCTCCCACCCAAAGCAAATATCTAAATTTTCCTTCTCTCCATTTAAACTTACAAATTTAATTCAATAAATGTTGATGAAACCTCAACAACATGTATACACCATTTCTTATTCAAGATCTAAATTTTCCTTCTCTCCATTTAAACTTAAAAATTTATTTCAATAAATGTTGATGAAACCTCAATGACATGTATACACTATTTGCTTATTGACTAATTTTGTGTGGTCTAATGAAAAAAATTGTGCATGTTACAACTTTCCAATGCTTGCACTATCTCACATTGGACTCTGGCTATAGGTTTGGTCAAGTTTGGTTATTGTCAAGCTCATCCATTCATTGAATGGTAAGTAGGGAGGAGGAAATTTGGGTTTGGATTTTGTTTTGATTTTTCCTATATCCCTTCTCTTTTATTTATTTTTTTATATTGGATGGTTAAATAGTTTTTTATTTCCATTTTTATAGTAAATTTTAATCATAAAGAGAAGAAAATTAAGTTTTTTTTTTCAAAATTTCAACATCATGACAATCTCAATATGTTTTCTTGTTCTATTTTTTAGAATTTGGTTTATTTGAAATGAATATATTTTAAATGCACAGATAATTTAAATTTTATGTTTACATTTTGATTTTTAATGGGTATATTGATGTTTTTATGTTTTCAATTATTTTCACAATCTTTCAACATTAAATTCTAACATTCCATTGATTGTTTGAAGATTTTCTAATCAAATGATTATAGAAATGTAAAAAAATTAGTACATAATCAATTAAATTTCACATGGTTAAAATTTAATTTTGAAGAGATTTTTTTTGATGTTTAAACAATTTTGAGAAAATTTAAAGTTAGAAAATAATTATACAAAATAAAATGAACTAAAATCAAAGATAAAACATAAAAATCATCAATCTAATTCAAAAATGAAAGTTGGCATGTCTAATTAGTGCTAAACTTCACTAAGTGAAAGTTTATTTTGATTGAATAAATCCTAATTATTCCTTTCAATCCCTTGAATAGACTAGCCAAAGTCTTCTCTAAGGATTTTGGTAAGCCTCATAATTATTTGATGAAGACTCTTTTGGCTAGCCACTTTTCAAGTAGGGGATCCTTTGTTGTTAAACCCTATAGGTTTCATGATTTGTAGGTTGATGTTTCAAAATTTAGATTAAAAATATAATACCAAAATTTTAATGTGATGATCAATTCTTTGAGAGGTCATCACTTCAAATTTGAATTTTGGCATGCTATGCAACATTTTTCATGCATAATAGTGAATGTTCTTTTTTTTTAGCTTGGTTCTTCCATTATTTTCTAGGAATATTTTATAAATAAGAACTCAATGATCATGTAAAGGATGGAGGTATTAGGGATAGCCATGCTATAAAGGCTTTATGTACTTACTATTTTCTCAACTATTTGTTCATGACAATAAGCTCCATATATTGAACCCATTTCAAGTGTTATATGAATTTGTAACCATACGTTGTTAGTAAATAAATAAATATATTCATGAAATTTTTTCCCTTCTATTAATTTGATATCCTTTTATTAATTTAGCAAGTACTTGAAATATGATCTCTTTAATTATACCTGTGTAATATATGTTATTAATATTAAATTAAAAATTGATCAAATGGATGGCTCATACTATTCAATTAGATTAATTTTATACTTCAAGTATTTTATTTCCTATTTTCTCTCATTTTGATTTGAGAATAGCCTATTAAATATCTTATGAAGATCTAGCTTCTAAAATCCTAGATGTTGTTTTGTAGACCGAGTGCCATATTTGTGAAATTCCCATGTTGGTTTAGTTTTACATGGGAGTGGATATTTGGTAATGATATTCTATAGGAAACAACAACCATCAAATCTTGAGTGATATTGGTAGCATAACAATACCTATAAAATGCACTACAAAAAATCTATCCCAAGTAATCGATAAATAGAGAAATCAATACATGAAACCACTGAAGGGGGAACATAAAACTCCGAGCTAATGCTACCTAAAAGTTGTGACTAATTCATCTAGTCAAATTTCAACACTTGATTCCCAAGATAAGTCCTATAATACTATATCATAATATGCCATAGTTATCTTCTTGTATTAGGTGCTCTAATTTTCCTTGTTTAAACCTTCTAAAGATGCTTCATGATAGTCATAATGAAATTTCATAGGTTGGTGAATGTTCATAGTCCACACGTGTAACTCTCTCTTATATCTCTCTTATGTTTCATAGATGTTCTTACATTTTCAAGTGAGAGTCTAATTTCTAGAGACCATAAATTTGATCTAAGAAGCTAAAAGAATCTCTTTTTAGACTGATGGCACTAGAGAAATCTACATCACCATAAACTAATTTAGCTAGTTAAATAATATTTCAATAATTTTAAGGGATAAAAATGACCTTTATATTCTATTAATTACATTTAAAAAATACGATACAAGGTTGAGACACCTTTCCTAATAGTATTAGGAGACTATAATGTGGCAATGACACAAAACATAAGAGGTTTTAAAAATCATTAGTACCAAGATAGAGTTGACTAATTGATATTTTATAGTGGCTCTGATAGATAGCTCTAATATGTTGATCATTATGGTTAAATTGATCTTCTTCACTCCATTTAGATAAAGGGGTTTCTTTAGGTTTTGGTAAGTATAATCCAAATTTTAAATAAAACCATAATTTAATTTTATCTACTTGGTCTTCATGTAGATGGCTATTAGGTGGTTGTAAGAATTTGATAGAGGAAAGACTTAAAAAAAAGAAATATGATTGTAATACATCTATGAAAAATAATGCTACTCTAATTTCTAGTGTGAATATCTCATGTTCATATGCTAAATTTGTGTTTTCTTTATTTGACTTTCCTCAACATTTTCAATTTCAAATGGATCTGACTTGTGGTTTCCTCAACATTTTCAATTTATGTTTTCTTTATTTGACTTGTGGTTTCAATGGATCTACCCCTCTTCTAACCCGACTTTGCAGGTGTTGTTGTCTCTCTCTTTGCCTCATATTTTTTGGGGATTGTGGCTTGAACGTAATAATAGGATTTTTAGGAACTCTTCTCTCCCTGCTATCTCTGTGACCTATAAAATTTTTGCAGCCATAAAAGAAAATTTTGTGGCCAAGATTTCTTTTCATAATGGGCAGATGATAATTTTGAGTCAATATGATTTGTCTGTTGCTCAAAAGTGGAGGTTTCCCTATGATATCTCCCTCCTAGTTCATAAAAGGAAAAGCTTCTAGAGAGAATGTTGCTTGGAAGGATCTGTCAGATGGTTAGGTTAAGGTGAACTTTGATGGAGCGGCTAAAGGAAATCTGGGACCTGCTAGTTGTGGGGGAGTGATAAAAAATTCTAATGTTAGGCTCGTTTATGTGGTGGTGCTCCCTTTGGGAACCTAGACAAACCACTTTACGAAAGCGACTGTTGCCTATCATGGACTCAAACTAGCTCAAAAGAAAGGATTTAAGAAAGTATGGCTTGAGGGGGATTCTCTCAATATTATAAATAATTTGAAAAAATGTGCTACCTCCTCTTGGAATATAGAAAATTTGATTAAGGATTCCATTGATATCCTTAATTATTTTGATGATTATTGTATCTCTCATATTTTGAGAGAAGGAAATAGTCTAGCTGATATCTTTGCTAATTTGGTGGTTAGAGGGGCCCGAGAATGGGATTTGAATGACCCTCTTCGTATAGAGGCTATTGTCACTATTAATCATGATGCACAAATCTAAGGGGAATTATGATTTTGTTTGGCACTGGACGTGCATGTTTATCATCATGTGGAAGGTTATGATATAGAGGAGTGGTAATCAGGATTCGGCTTTCCCTGATGGTACTAAGGAAGATTTTCATAGGGAGCGGATTACTATGTTATTAAATCACATTTTCCACGTCTCTTTCCTCACACAGATTGTGGGTATCCTTAGTGTTGCTTTCTCGAGAAGTTTCTTCATTGTTCTAAGAGTTATGAACATTTTCGACTCTATTAGCTTGTTAGCCATGGGTGGAGACATAAATCGTGCAAAGCCTTTCTCCTGCGATGCGGTTAAGAATAATTTAGAGGTTTGGACAATTCTTGAGAAGGGAGGGTTGATGCCTTATCTTGAGAAACTGCATAGTAATAACCCTCAGACAACTGGTTAATTTGCCAAAAACTGGAATAACAAGGTTCTAAAGCTTGGAGGGACGAAGTTTGATGTTAACGAAGAACTCATAGCCCACATTACTGGATTATTGACGGAAGGTATGAAGTTTTTTAGAGACAAGAAAGAAGCACAAAATTCCATGAAAATCTTCTTCAAAGGAGAGGAAGCCAAGGACCTTAAAGCGGCGAAGAGTGGGGGATATCAAAGGAAATCTATCAAGGCCTTGTGGGGGGATGTTGCTGGGGAGATAATGCTGTATTTTTCTCTTGAAGGCCGTTATTATGCTGTAAATGCCTATCACTTTTATTACTTAATCATTTCTGTCACAAGAAAAGGATTTCTTTTCCTTTTTACCTTTTGGCCTCTCTAGAAGTTGGGATAATTGACCATAAGAAAAATTTGAAGAACCTTGTTCTTCATGTGGGGTTGATTCTCCTTATCTTGGATTATTCCAAATCCTTTGAGGTGGTTAAGCCACTTTCTACCCCTAAGGATGTGATTCATAAGAAGGATAAGGGTTATGAGACTGTTTCTGAGGAAGTGACCTGCAAAAATAGGAAAAGACAAAAGCTTATCCTGGAAATGGAGTCAGAGTTGGACGATGATGTGGATTTTATGCTAGAATCCTTTGCTACTATGGATGAAGATACGAGATCCCCTATTTTGGGGAAGCACAAAAAAGAGTTGTCATGCCCTAACAAAGGGTATGCCACTTGCAACAAAGAGCTTGCTGAGGAAATGCCGAATCAGAGCAGGAGGGACATGAAGGATACGACTGGGGAGGTGTTGTCGCCTCCCTCTATTTTGAAAAATAGGGAGACTATTGTGGGTGATAGTAAGAAAAAGGTGGTGAGGTCTGCTAGTAAAATGCTTGCGCTAGATACTCCTCTTAAAGTGGTAGGTGGACATGATGTTGTGGGGTCTCCAGATGGTAAGGAACATGGTATTGTGGTCTCCTCAGGTGGGCATCAGGATTAGAAGAAGGACAAGATGGTTGTGGCTGATTTTGGGAAAGTTACTGTGGAATCCCCTATGGTGGACCCAGATAGGTAGATGAAAAGGATGGCGATTACTATTGAGATCGTGGAGTCCATCCAAAAAATCAAAACGCCGATTGTGACACCGAATGCTACTATTAAGGGTAAGGAGGTCTCTATTGATTTGGATAAGGTCAGCTCCTTGCATGAGGATGATGAAGAGGGTAAAGATGTTTTTAATATTGGTAAAGAAAATATTATTGATGTTTTGGGAGCTGCTAAAGAGGGTTCCATTGTTTTTTTATAAGCTTTTAAAATGGATCTTCCATGAACTAAATATGACTAATGTGAAAGTGAGGGGTGTTTTGAGCAAAGTAGAGAATTCCTCTGTTCAGGATCAAATTGATGATCTGATGAATTCCCTGAAGATTGTGGCGGAGGAAACGCTTTTGTTGAAGTAGAATCTTGAAGGAAGAATCCTCACCTTGGAAAATCACATTGAAAGGATTTATGCTAATCTGGACAAAGGAAGGGAGGGGAAAAAAATTGGGTTTAATGCTGAATCTGTTGGTATTACTTCCCCTGTGGATAGTGTTAAAAATGGTAAGGGTGTTGATGACGATGATGCTGATGGCAAGCTGATGGAAGGGGAGAAGCTTGGTGATAAGGGTGCTAATAAGGGCCGTGTTTTGATTGGTGAGGTGAAATTGAGTGGGCCTGGGGTCAGAACCCGCAACAAGACCAAAGCTCAGGTAGGGGCTCATGATTTGTCTGCTATTGGGGATGAGGGCGTTAAGAAGGCGGCCTATGATGTGGAGATTGCAGATATTCTGAAAAATATGTAATGTTGCTGGGTGGGTTCCTACTTTTTTGCTAACTTTTTGCTATGGTCTTGCTATGGTTGGGCTGTTATGCTGTAGTTGACTTTATCTTTTGTTTCAACTGCTTTTTGGTGTAAAGGGTTCCGGGCCCCTTCAAAACCCATTTTTTTTAATCTTTAATCAAAACATTTTCAATTTCAAATTTAAATCCAAACATTCTAAGTTACATTATGAAAAGTTTTAAACATAATTTATCTAATTCATAATTAGATATTTATTAATGAATCGTATTTTTCTTTATAATCTAAAAATATATTATCACAAATTTATATCTATTGAAGTAGAGAAGAAGAAACAAAATTACTTTATATTTTTTCAATCTACAATAACAAGTAAATATGTCATACACAGATTCTAATGGCTTTTATCATTTATCCTATATTAATTGTTTTAATTTGATATAAATAAGAAATTAGTGTACACAAATATATCATATTTGGAAAGTCAAATTGTTAGCGAGTAGGTGTATACACCCTAGAATTCAATATTTTAAATTTAACATGCAAGATTGTTTTAATATAATTTATTTTCCTTTTTGTTACTATTGAAATGAGAGAGGAAAAATGAGATTGCTCTCGAATTAAAATTCACTCATTCATCTTACATTAAAAAATCAATTACATTGTATTGCCTTTAGAAGGCCATTATTCCTGTATAAAACTATTTATGGGAATATAACTACCAAAACTAAATTTATTTATTAAATTAACATTAGCATGCTAATTTATTTATTTAACTATTTTGTTATTAACTAATCTATATTAAGCACTAATTTCTAACACCCTTTTATGCTAACATAAGAAAATTTTAATTTGTGCTCTAACATATCGATGGTTGGCTTAGGTTTTGAGGAGCAACCACAATTAACTTTTGGGAACATAAGGAATTCTCATAATGCCTCCCAAATCAAGTATTCTTGGCCCTCAGTTTCCATAATCCATTTCATGCAACCATTTGGGGGTTGATAATGCCCAGACCCAAACTTCACTACTACCTTCTTATCAATAGTTGTTGCATAAACATCTTTCTCTACCTTTTCTATACCAACCACACTGCGACATGGATTCTTGCACACTTTCTCAGGGCAACAAGAGCAAAAATTTTATCATAATTTTATGTGAAAATAGACGATCACAGAAGACTGCTGGAGTCTCGAGATGTGTCAAAATATAAACATAACCTTGAATTTCTTTTCCAGCAGGAAATCACTAGTGTCCCTATGTTGACCCAGTATCATGATTCTCAATAAAGGTAACTGCTCATGATGACCACCATCCAAACACCCCTATGGGTGTGTGCTTATGATCAAATAAACAACAATACTCACATTTTTCAAGTGCCATTTTAACATGCTCAAGGTGAAAGATCAAGTACAAAAGCATTTTCACCTTGTCACCAATCCAGAATTTATGAAGGGCTCAATGTATGTCCGATGTTGCCCATCATATCTCCATTCAAATCTTCCACTGCTACAAAAATAAGCAATGCTCCTCATAAACTCAGGCGATAGGCTTAAATGAATCTATCTAGAGGCAATGATATAAAGAATAATGGGTGGAAAAACACTATAAAATGCGATTCCCTCTTTTTTTATTTATAAATCTTCAACTCTTATCTCTAGAAACCATTGACAGATTTAATGGTTCAGGGAAACCAAATAGAAACTTATACAGGCTTTTGTAGGACAACAATCGAAAAACTAAATATTCATTTTTGAAATTTTCAATTGGCTTTTAACACCCGAATATAATCACACTTCTCCAATAGATTGGCGTATATAATTTTTATTTTAATTTTTTTTGGGATGATAACAATGGACATAATGAAATGTCAAACAATGGAAAAAATGAACACAACGGAGAGAAAGAGAAGAAATACAGATGAATGATGGAGTCAAAAGGGTTTTGCACATGGTCTACATTGCTCACCTATTGGCTAATGCAAGAATGGAAGAAAACAATAGCAGTTGCACGTGGTCCTCACTGCAATACCATTGTAAACACCGCTTTGGAAGAAAACACACAAATGGAAGGAGATAATAGAGAGGTCCAAGAAGTAACTTACTCTAATACCCTATTGAAATGAGAGAGGAAAAATGAGATTGCTCTAGAATTAAAATTCAATCATTCATCTTACACTAAAAAATAAATTAAATAGTATTTCCTTTAAAAGTTCATTATTCCTGTATAAAACTATTTACAAGAATATACTATCAAAACTAAATTTATTTATTAAATTAACATTAGCATGTTAATTGACTCTTCAAACTCTTCTGATGATTCCTTTGAGGATGGCGATCTTCTTGTCCCTCCTCTAGTGTCTGAGCCTCCCCAGGCTCCTTTTTTGGCTCCCTCTTCTGCTAATCCTTTGCTACACCAGTCTGCTGTCGATGTGCAATCACTTCCTACTAACTCGCTCGTCTCGGCTGGTACGTCGTTCACTCCGGTCTCCTCTTCTTCATTGCCGGCACCCTTGCTGCATGGTGGCTCCTCGCCCGTGGTGGCTGTTGATGCTCCTCCCCCCTTGCCTTGCTCGGTGGTTGCTTCTGAGCCTCCTTGGTCGGTTGTGCTACGCAAGAAGAAAGGACTCCCCAAACCCATTGCTTCTCTACGTCCTCGGGTTCTGGAAGTTGGATTGGTCCCCTCTAGTTCCTAGGTTGTTTCCTTCCAGTTTCTCAGTTTCTCTACAACTGTCTGTCAACTGTTTCTGGTTGTTCCTATAGTTCAAATCTGATTTGTTCTATGTTGTCCTTTGGCCCTTTGGGCCCCTTGTGAAGGGTACGACACCCTGAAAATGCTGCTTACCTTTTCAAAAACATTAGCATGTTAATTTATTTATTTAACTATTTTATTATTAACTAATCTAAGTTAAGCATTAATTTCTAATAGTTACTACAATAGATATTTACAAGGAAAGTCTTTGTTGACTAGCCCATTAAGAATTGCATGTGTCAATGTTAGATCACATTGACATGATGAATGTGATGACATTGTCAATTTTTAACGGGATACTCTACAAAGATTTTCCTTGTAAATAATATAGTAGTGTTAGGACCCATATTACTAACTATTTATTTCTAATTAATCTTTTTTTCAAGATTTATTGATAAAATATCATATACATATACATTGTAAATAATATCTTTTACTAAATTGGCTAGTCTCACATGCTTAATAATTAGTAGTTTTTGATTAGAGGTAAAACAAGTTTTGAAGGGGCCCCAAAACCCTTTACAAAAAAGAATGTTGCATCAAAAGATAAATAGATAAACTAACGTGCAACAAATGAGTAGCAAAAAACCAGCAAAACAGGCGCTAAAAAGAGGTACATAAACAACAGGGAACTACAGATTCTTTAAGATATCAATCGCCTCCATATCACTATCAATAATTTTCTAGTGCATATTCATAACCTCAGTGACCTCCTTGGTAGGAATCCCAACTTTAAACTTAGTTTTTTTATGAGTCCTAGTACATGGACCCTTATCACTAACCTCTCTAATCAAAACAATAGGAAGGCCAACCACATCACCAGCAACATCCTTCCCACCTGACGCTTCCTCCATCCACTGCCTCACTTTCTCATTGAGGAAACACACACCCTTAGCTTTGTTTTTCATAACAGACTTGCTAACATCCACAACCTTGTCCAATTTCTTATAAGCCCAATCCAACTTGTCTTCTAGAGCCACAATCCTCATTTCAAAAGCTTATTTCATCTTCAGTGTCTCATTAGTAATGATTTTCATCGCATCAAAAAATTGATTGATTTGGGTTTGCAAAGAAGGCTCCAAGGGAGTGGAGGACTCCCCAACTTTATTAACTAGACAATGAACCTTCACATTAGTGAGATTCAATTTGTTGAAAGCCCACTTAGAAAATACCAAAGAGAGTTAAAGTACCATATTTCGCCAACCCCAACACATTGGGTGACTCCTCCCTATTGTAGTTGAAGACATCCCTATCATCCACCCAATCCTCCAGGGAATCCCTTCTAAGATTTTCATTTTCTAGAACATCCTTCCCTTTCTGGCTAGCAACAAGAACCTTTATCTTGTGTAAGGAGCTTTCAATTTCTCTAGCCACACTCCTCCCCTTATCCTGCACCTTCAAACCCTGTTCTTGCAATTCCACATTAACATGACCACCAGAAACCTGTAGAGGCTCAACAATGGGGAATAAGCTCCAATACTAGTAGTCTCATCTTGATTCTTCTACTTGGACTTCTTTTGGGAGTTCTCGCCCTTCAAACCCACCTTCCTCTTCGAACCAGACAAAGGGGGTTTCCAAACCTTATCCCCCACAAAACTCTTCTTCCCTTTCTTTAGACTCGAGGAATCACCCTTCACAATATTTCCACCCAGGGACTTACCAACAACCACCTCATCACCACCTATTTCATATTCTTCAAAATTAGGGGTTTTAGGCATTTTTCCTTTCTTTACACTCTTTTCCTCAAATGAAGTAGGAGGCTCTGAATAGACTTCCATGGAGGCATCCGAACTAGGCTCATATTCCTCATTAGTAGACCCAAATTAGACCTAGTGTCATATTCCAAATCATGCTTCTTCTGCCGACCCTTAGTGACCCTCTTAGGTTGATCAAGAATAATGTAGGACTTAGCATACTCAAAAATTAGGAGGATAAGGCCCTCGTGAAGAACATGATTCTTGGGGTTACATCTATGATCTCTAATACCACTCTCTAGGGAAACAAGTAGATAAAAAGGAAAGGAAACCTTTTTCTTATGCCTGAAATGGTTGAGTAAAATAAAATGGTATCCAAATAAAATAGAGAAATGCCCATCAAGCATAAAATACCTCATGATTTCTTCAACAATGTCGCCTTGAATCACCTTGATAGAGCTGCGATAGTAACCCCCGTATTTCACCTTCTCCAGTCAACCCTTTCATCATCCTCAAATTTTTTTTCCATGGATGTATTGGAATCCTTATCTTTGTAAAATTTCCTTCCCTCAGTAGAAAGACCTGTAATTTCAGCAATAAGATCTTCCGTAATATTCAACTCAGTCCCACCTAGCTTCAACACCCTATTCTACCATCCCTAAAAAAAGGCCTCTGTCGACTTAGGATCATGTCCATGGAGTAACCCCCCCCCCCCAATTGCAACCATTCCCAAACTTTCACATTGTTCTTCGAGGTGTCACAAGAGATAGGTTCAACTCTATTCCGATCAACACCCATGATCACAACCACCAAAAACCATAGAAGCTTGAATGACTTACAGAGAATTAGAAGAATCATCGAGAATAAAGCCTTAGATCCACCCACAATCTGTGTGGAAGAGGTGAGGTGGTAGGGGGAAATAATTAATTTAGAAAGCCACTCCTTATGGATGATTGTCAAATCAACAAACCACAAGGAAAATCTAGAATAGAGATCACACCATGAATTAATCTGTCATGTAAATAAGCTCATGTGATATAAGCTAATGATGAAAAGAGCCCTCTCCTTAGCATGTTTGTAAATCATGATTTAAACTTGTTAGGGCTTCGATGGGGAGGGGGTTGTTCCCTTCCAATATCATATGATCATTAACCCCAATGTTAGGAAAAACATCAACAAGACAATTTCCATCTCTAAAGATATGGGAAATAAAGCATTGACCAAAGGATCTCAAGATATCCATAGCATCCAAAATGAGAGATTCAACCGTCCACGAAGGGGGGGTGGACTTATTTTGGTTATTGATAACATTTAGGGAGTCACCCTCGATTCAAACATTCTTTAAACCTTTAGATTGAGCTAACTTTAGCCCATGATAGGCAACTGAAGCTTCCACAAAGTGGTTTTTATGGGTTCCCAAAGGGAGCGCCACCATGAAAAAAAACCTACCATTGGAATATCTCAACACTCCCCCACAACTAGCAAGACTTGAATTACCTTTAGTAGCTCCATCAAAATTGACTTTCACCCAACCAACAAGAGGAGCTTTCCAAGAAACATCTTTCCTGGAAGCCTTACCTTTTTTTAAAGGAAGGGATATATCACAAGGAAAATTCCAATTACATGAAACACCATCATCACTAGGAAACACCGCAATCTTAGGACCACTCTGAAAGGAAACCTCAGACAAAAAATTCTCTTTGATAGACGCAAAAAGCTTAAAATCCAATCAGATTGAAGGAAGGGAAGAGTCCCTGAAGATTATGTTATTTCTTTCCAAAAAAATTCCCCATGCAAGATGAGGAACATAAAGAGACCAAAGGAAGAGCAAAGTAGGATTAGAAGAAGGGCCAACCCATTGAGACCACAAGTCCCCAATTGAGGAAGGAAAAACCCAACTCAGATTCTCGAGAGAGAGAACATGAGCCCAAACCTCCCTCACATACCTGCAACCAATCAAAAGATGATTTGAATCCTTTGCAACTTCTTCACACATAAAACATCTGTTAGGCATCATAAAACCTCTTTTCATGAGATTAACAATGGTTAGAACCTTGTTTTGGCAGAATAACCAAAATAATAAATTCACCTTAGGAATCAACTTGGGAAACCAAAGAGAAGCCCAAAAAGGGAGAGGGATGATAAAAGAAACTTGAAGAGCAAAGGCCAAAGAAACAAATAATTTTCCATCGGAAGAAAAATTCCAGACAATCTTGTCAACCAGAGCAAAAGAGGGGAAATGAACAGAAGATAAGGCTTTGAAGAGGACTTCCAAACCTGGGTCAAACTCATGCAACCTTTTCCATGAGGCACCATCCATATAATCAACAACACATCTTCCAAACCGATGAATACAAAGATCCATGAAAGGAAGAGCCCAAGGCTCATATTTGAGCGGCCCATTCCCAAACGAACAATCATCCCAGAAAATAATTCTTCTACCATTCCCCAATTGCCACTGGAATCCCTTAGAAACAATATTTCTAGTCTTAACCATAAAGTTCCAGAGAGCAGAACTTGAAGGGGGGAGGAAGCCACTAGCTAGAACGTCCCTGATACGATCCACTCCCCTAAGATATTTACTAGTAATAATACGAGCCCATTCACTATTACCAGAGATAAGGTTACACAATTTCTTAGCAAGTAAAGCCATGTTGAATTCTCTAATTTTATGAATACCTAAGCCACCCACCTTCTTAGGCCTACAAACATCATCCCAAGAAACCAAGTGTAATATTTTCTTCTCTTCAACCCCAGACCAAAGAAAATTCTTCTGAATACTTTCAATCTTGTCCACAAACTTCCATGGCATATGAAAAATACTAAGAGCATAGACTGAAAGATTTTGGGAGGTAGATTTAATCAATTGGACTTTCCCATCTTGACTTAGCAAAGCCCCTTTCCACCCAACCAATTTAGAGTTAAAATTATCAACCAAACCACGCCAGAAGGAATTAGGAACAACATTAGAATAAAATAGGAGGCCCATATAAGATGACAATAAATCCCCAATCTGACACTGCAAAATCCATGCAATTCTCTGCTTCCTATGCTCAAGAGTATTGAGAAAAAATACAACACTCTTAGGTAAACTAATATTTTATCCAGAAGCTAGTTCATATTTCTGAAGAATAAGTCTAATAGATTTAGCTTCTTTGATGGAGGACTCCCCAAGAATAAGAGTATCATCCACAAACTTCTGGTGGGAGCAAATATGATTTTGAGAAGAAGGAGACAACCTTGATATCTGACCAACATTAATAAACCTTTGAATAAGACGACCCAAAGATTCAACCATTATTATAAAGAGAAAAGGAGAGATGGGATCTCCTTGTCTCAAACCCCTCACAAAACCAAAAAGAGGAGAGGGGGAACCATTAGAAAGAACATAAAAATTCATAGTGGAGATTAACTAAGAGACCAACAACACCATCTTCTCCCCAAAGCCAAAAGCTTTCAAAATCTTAAGGAGGAAACCCCAGTCAACTCTATCATAAGCTTTGAGTAGATCCAACTTCAAAAGAAAACCCACATGTTTTTTGACAAATAAGGAATGGATATTATCATGAATAGTAGGAACCAAATCAAGAATTTTCCTACCAACAACAATTATAAAGAATTTGATAGTACTTTGGGCAGACTTAGTATAAATAAAAAATTTGATAGTATAATGAATCATCCATGGATTATATTATATTGAGTATTTCTTCAAGAGGGTACCCCATAAAAGAGGCTATTGATATATTATAATTTGAATCTACCAATTCAATGTATATTATTCTTATGTTTCTGTATACATCATAATTTTTTATTTCTATTATTGGTTAATCTCTTGCAAGAAGGACCATATAATCTAGTATCAAATCCTTTTCTAGGGCCACATTCTATTGCATCATATTTGTAGGGAATTATATGAATATCTAACATATGATCTCACCTAGCCTTCTCTAGATCTTGGTGATTAGAAAGTGGCTATTGAAGTAGAAACACTAAGATTTTTTCTTTTTTTGCTAGTAATTTTTTTATTTTGTGTAGACACCTTTTATCCAAGGTTTTCAAATACCACAAAAGAGATATCATTCTAGGCTAAGTTAGATTTCCCATATAGGTTTTAATTTGAAATCTTTATAAATATTCTTGCGCTTTAACATACCATTGGGTATAATAGAAGACCGCATAGGTGTTATTGAAACCTATCCCTAGAAAATAATCAATCATCTATAACTTGTGATACACTTATAAGTAGCCATCCAATGATAGTTACTTACATCACAATTGATTCATTTGGATCAATATATTTATGGGCTAATAGACCAAACACTTCATTTAGAGATTATTTTTTCCATTTAGGCTTCCCACACTATCCTATTTCAAGTTGGAGAACAAAATCACTAGTGATTGTTTTGCCAAGCTTTGACAGAATATAATTTCTAATAATATTGTGTTTAGTGGGTTTTGTTGTAGTTTTTGAAATGTTAAGCAACATTTTTAGGGCACCGTACCCTTCACAATGAGCCACAAGGGCCAAAAAGAAGCAAGACTAAAAAGCAAATATTAAAGTAAATAGAAACAAAGACAACCCACAAACAACACAGAAACCACAGAGAGGCAACTGAAAGACAGGACACCGGCACAGGCAGCAGCTAACTAGCATTATCCTAGTTTTTAAGCAGGAGTTCCATGGCCTCATCATCAACCCAGTCTTTGTTCTCCTGACTATTATTTCCCTCTAGCTCTTCCTTAATAGCATTTGACAGGGTGCTAGTGACGAAATGGCCCAACTTCATAGTGAAGCGGGTCAACCGATGAAACCTTTTGTTGAGCATGTCCATTTTCTTCTCCAATTCATAGGGCTCCTCCCCAATGTCCATGGTCCCTAGGACCTCTCCAAGCTCTTCAACTAGTGGATGCGAAAAGTGAGAGGCGGAGCCATCTTTAGGAACCTTACTGTCCTCAGGAGTAAACTGGGGCCCCTCCACATTCTCGTCCTCATCATCCTCAATTTCCTCTTCCTTGTATTCTTTGCTGTCAGACCGCTCCTCCTCCTCTGAATCCTCAATTATCTGCCTCTTTTTACTATTCTTTGCAAGCCTCTTGGATCTCCTTCTGGTATTTTCCGCACCAGTCATCACAGTAGTCCCCACAACAGTGTCTCCTCTGGAGTCTTTCCCTATTATGTTCTTGCCCTTCCCTTCCCTAACAATCAGGTCTGACGTACCTTTCTCCTTCCCTGTTTTTGCAGTGGTGGCCTTGTAGGATGATTTCACCAGAGTGGACTTCAATTCACAGAGACCTGCCGCCACACTGGTATGAGCCTTACCCAACCCTCCCTTTAGTTTCTTAGTGGCCATCTTTGCTTTGGGATTCCCCGTAGTGCCCATATTGGATTTTTGGGGAGGGCTTTTAGACTCGGCCGGGGAAATATTTACAGCCGATAGGGGTTCGATATCCTTAATGCGCACAACCGTAATAGCTTTAGGAGGATAGAGGGCCAGGTGGAAGTGGTAAAGTCTTAGAATGAGCCCCTGATGGAGCGGGAGTGGTGGGAGATCATTGGGGTTAAGGCTGGCTAACTCTTTGCATTTTTCAATCAAGTTTTCCAAATCCATTAGAAGAAAGAATGGAAGACCAAGCAATATCTTGTGTCTTAAATGATTTAACAGGGGAAAGTGATAAAAAAAGCAGGTTTTAAACCTACCTTCCAAGGTGACGTACTTTATCAGCACAAGGCACACCTGATCCCAAGTCTTCTTGGAGAGATTCTCTCTCAAAACCCGACTGGTTCTGCATCGGTTCATCTCCTCTGAAAAAATATTTCAAGCTTTCGTTGTCCGGTTTCTTGGTGTGTTTGGGGTATTTTTTCCCGGTGCACTGTAATCCTATGGCTTGCGCTATGAATTCCTCACTAATTTCAAATGAAATACCTCCCATTGAGACCCTACAATCCTTCCACGACTTGGCAAACTGGCCAAACAAGTTAGGGTATGGCTGACCAATATCTCTATAAGAAAAGCAATGCCACCTTCCACACAGATGTGCCAAACTAAAGGATTATTCCAGAATTCATCACAGTTATCCGGCTCAATCCTCACCTGCTCGCCACCCATTTTTCCAACCTACACAGGAAGCCCAAGAGTTTGCAAAAGATACCAAATGTAGAAGCCAATAGGATAACGGATAATTATCACATTGTATTCATTTACGCAAGGGATACAATGATGGGTAATTACGCCAGCGTACAGGTTGCATGCGCAGAAAGGAAAATCACCATAGGTGACTTGACAACGAAGTTAATGAGGATCTTGGGAAGATTGCGGCCAGCAAGACAGGAATTGGTAGGCATGCAGGGTTCCTTCTCCTTGGAGAAAATGAGCAAAAAACAAGGCAAATTGGCCGTATGGCTAAATATAGAAACATTCCTAAGGGTGCAATTATTTCAAAGGGATTTGTTATAGTTTCCATCCATATTGTGATCAATGGGGTTTACCTCTCTATAGTATTTCTTGGTTGGTATAGTCTAGTTAAACACATATTTTACAACATATAACTCTCCATCAAGCTAAAAATTATAGAAAATTACTATATTTCCAATACACCAGGATCTAAATTTTTTAAAATTTGAAGTATAGAAAATAATGGGTATTTTTAAATTTATTATTCAATTGGTTGTCCAATTACAATACTTTCTTCAAGTTGATTTTTTTGGTATATAACTTTGACACTTTTTTAAGCCACCTTGTGACCCTTCATAATGGTGAAACCCACTCCAAGGAAATGAATGCTATAGTAACTACTAAACTGGAGGAACTTTATTCTCTCATCTCCTTATTGATGGGAAAACCTAGATATTGGAATCTCTTAGTCTCCTAACTATTCATGAATCATCCCATGATCACTCTGATAATATCAATTCTAGTTTTCACCAAAACATAATTCCTTGGGGTCCAAAAATTCATTTCCCCAAATTTGATTGTTTAGACCCTACTAGTTGGGTATATATCATGTTGAATAATATTTTACTCTCCATAATTTACCTTGGGGGGACATGGTCCCTATTTCCTCATTCAACTTAGAAAATAACTAATATAGTGGTACAAATGGCATAGGAGAGAAAAACTATTCCTAGTTGAACTAAATGCATTGAGCTTATTTTATTTTTGTTTGGCCCTAGTTCTTATTACTATTTATGGGAGCTCTAACTAAATTGTAATAAATTGGTTTTGTGTGTGACTACCAAATTGAACTAGAGAAAATTTCCAACCAAACTAAAGGCTTGATATATGAATTATTTAATACATATTTATATTTTGAAGTCAATTTTTTTAAACCTAATGATATGATGAAAACCACAAGTTTGGGAAAACTTACGAAAGATAAGTTCACAACATAGTATCACTTATCCAAGTTATCTGCCTTCAATCATAATATGATGAATCATCCTATTCCCACTCCCAACTTATGATAAACCTATCAAACATCTCAATTAAGTATAAATGTGAGCTTCTTGGGATAAAGGGTTGTGTTACAATTATGATGAAGAATTTAACCCTAGAAATCATTATGTTGAATAAAAGCTATATTTTCTTGATGTTGCATGAAGATGAATATCCCTTGGCCGGGGATTCAAATATCAATGCTCATATTAAAATACATGTGCATTTTCTAGAATCTCCACTCACAAAATCATGAAGGTCAAAGAGTTTTTTAAGAAATGTGCTCTCATAGTTCTGATTGATTTAGGAATCACACATAATTTTACTAACCCAAATTAGCCAAACAAGTGGCCTATATTATTTACCCTTTATCTAACTTTGAAATAATGGGTTTTAATTGTGGAACACTACCTTATAAGGGAAATTTTTCAAATGTTTACATCTCCATGAGAGACTACACTCTCAAATCTAACATGTTTGGCGTTCCCATACGAGGTTGTGATATTGTTTTGGTAACTCAATGAATTTGCACTCTCGGTCACATCTTGTGGGAATGTTTTTAATTCTAGATTCATTTCACTAATAATGGAAAAAATACACCTTACACTTACTAAACCTAGCTTTGTTAGTCTTATTAGCTCTCATCACATGAAAAAATTACTCAAAAGTGATCTTATGGGATTACTACCTAATTTTTTCGATTCAAATTAATGATTATTTTATGTCCAACCCACCTAAGTATCCATAGGAAATTTTGTCTTGCTATGAAACTATCTTATTGGAACCAATTGGCTTACCTCCATGTCAAATGAAATTCAACTTCTACTTGGAAGTACACCTTCAAATATCCATAAATTATCTACATACCTTGTTTTTAGACACTTTTGCATTAAAAATAACCATCGCGGCCTTAAGAATTTTTTGGTCTAGCGAGTCTCTTCTTCCAACAATAGAAGTGGGTCAACATGTTCTTTGATTATGACTATAATATTACTTATAAAAAATTCTAGAAAAATGTTGTGAAAAATGTATGATCATATCAATTTGAAGATAGTCCTACTTTGAGTGTTTGTTCATTGCCCACACCTACTTAGCTAAGTGAATTACATTAGGAATGCTATAAAGATAGTCACATTCAACACCTCATCTAGTATGTGTCCACTCATCCCTCTTTGAATTCTAATTATTCATGGGATGAATCTTATTTTCAATATAAATGAAATGTAGTGTTGTCCTTGCAAAGGGGTTTACAAAATATTTTTTTGAATTCCATTCCACCTTGTCTACTAGTCACTCTAGGTTCCTCAAAACATGAATCTTCCATATTTTTTGGGAAGGAATGAAAATAACATCAAGAAAATTTTGATCCAATTTTTATGTCATTTATAGAAATATTTTTCTTCAATACCATGGTACCCTACTTAAAATAATCTCTATAGATCACCCACAAATTGATGGCCAAAAAAAATTTATCAATAATTTATTCAATTAATATTTATATTTATTTTTTTCTAATCATCAAAATCATTAGACTAAATGGTTACCATTGGTTTATTGGTGGTATAATAACAATTATCACACAACAACCAAGATGCCTCCTTATGAATTTGTGTATGGTCAATTGTCACCATCTCTCCAAAATATGTACTAGGAAACTTGAAGGTACAAATAGTGGACGCCACCCTTCACATTTGGCACCATTCTTTGCACCCTCAAGGACAACTTACACCTTGCACAAAACTAAATGAAGTACCAATCTAATCAAATACCATTTAGAACACACTTTGATGATTGGAAAAATGGTCTTCCTTCAACTACTATAATATAAGTAATTATCCTTGAATTAAAAGATATTTCAAAATCTCACCACCAAGATTTATGGACCATTTATTTTTTTCAAAAAAATGGTTCCATTGCATAAAATTTGGAGCTTCCTTGCTTAAATATCCATATAGTTTTCTATGTCTCTTATTTGAAGCAAACTCGTAGATAAAATATTCATGCATATTATGAACAATGTAAGTTGGATACTAAAAGAGATATTGTCCTAACACCTAAGTCTATCCTTGATATATAATCATGACATCTCTACAACCACAACATCGTTGAGCTCCTCATCTAATGATATGTGTTACAACTACTATATGCAACATGGGAACCCCTCTTCCACCTATATCAAAAAAATTGTCATCTCAAACTTCAAGGATAAATATTTGTAAGATGGAGGGTATGTTAGGACTTAGAATCCTAAATATCTCTTCTTGATTTTTATCAAACTTAATTTAATTTAATTAATTTATTTATTGGATGAAAGGTGTAACCACCTATAATTAAATTTATTTTCTTTCACCATATTTCTTGGTGTGATTATAGATGAATGATTACAATTTAAAAAAAATATTATTAAGTAGATGTGGTTGTTGAATATCATACCTCTACTATATTATTTCTTATTTTTTAATTTTTGATGGTAAGATGTGACTCTGTAATCCAAATAAGGCATTGGTCTTGAAAATATTGATCCTCCATATACATTAATATTGAAAAATCATTTACTAGTATATTTAGGAATTAGAGTAGGGTTTGATAGGTCTCAAAATCACTACTCCATTTCCTATAACCAAACCCACTCATAAGGCCAAAGTTATCAAAAAATGAGTGAAATCAATTCATCTACAAACTATGGAGGATTATGAGCTAACTCTACAATAGTGGGTTTTCTCTCCTTCACTTTAAGCTCAAATTACACTTAGGAGGGTATTCATAGAGTTGAGAGCATAGAACAAACAAATGAAACTAGTAGTTAAACCCAAAATGTTGATTCAACACCAAAATAGTCACAAGGCTAAGAGAAACTAACCACGAGAAGGCCTCTATATAGCGAATATAACACCTTAGTAGTGGATACAAGGCGGGGGTGAATTGCATCAATTCATAATGACATATATTCTTCCCTATATGCTATGAAACCATGAGCTACACATATTGAAATTGAAAATGAAAATATTTAATAATTTGTTTGATTGTTGTGACTAGAACAAGTATAATGAGACCAATGTCTATCCTAGGGAAATAGAGTCACACTTGACAAGGAGAAATAGAAAAATAATAAGAAACTATAATTGATCTACACATTAAAATGCATTCATATATACCATTATTAGTTTCATCTACTTAGCTATCCATCAATGAACTATTCCTCATATGTAAGAAGAAAAAGAGTTCTTACAAGTCTTACAATAGGTTTAAAAAAATTTCATATTCCTCTAATGGTGCTTACATTCACAAAAAAAAATTTGCTAAAGAAAATATTTTAAAATAATACATTTTTTGAGTTTTTTCAAACATCAATGGAGACATAAAACTGGAAATTGATACAATAAACTTATGTTAATAGTTTTGACACTACCTTTGCCCCCTTGCAGCCATTTTATAAATATTTTTTTATATAATTCTTCCCTCTTGGATTATTCCCCTACTATCTCTCCATCCTAGTACTGTCTAATGATAAAAAATAAGGGTAAAACATAGTAAAAAACTTTTCTAGGCTAAAACCCTAAGTCACAACACTGTAGCAGATGTGGAATCCATGGTAGAGGATGGTTCACACCCAAAATAAATGTTACAAATTGAATGAAGGGATCAACAATTCTTTATGGTAATTTTGTGACTATTCTGCAATGCTGGTGGTAGTTGAAAATAAAGTCTATGCTTTGAAACCTTGGTGCCCAAACACATTCACAAATTAGCAATTATAATTATGTTTGGTGAAGAATGCATTAATGATTTCCCAATTAGATTGGAAACAGGTGATAAATCATGACATAAAAATAATAAAATTTCAAATGTTTCAATGCCTTATACATTTTGAATTGGAGTCGTGTGGTCCTTTGCAATGCATATGAAAATTTGAAGAAAAATCACTTCCATTTGGACATGTCCTAATATCTCTTAAACACTCACAAGATCTAGTAGGCACCAAAAATCCCATGAAACCATCTATTGCCAGAGGTTTTCACCTTATATCTTCCTTTATTCCTATGGATATTTGACCCATATGTGGATATGCAAAACCTCAATGTAGATTAATCTCCCACAACTTGAGGTTGAGCTCTTTCATTACAATTTATTAGTATTTTTTGGATTCTTCGCAACCTTTTCTTTTGGTTCCAAATTGTTTCTAAGCAGCCCATGGAATTTAAAAATTCTTTGCACATCGGATCTTGGAGGGCACCACATGTCAGCATGGCATGGTCTCTAGCAAGACCGTAGACTCTTATTCTTGCAAAGGCATGTGAAGGCACCACATGGTGGCCCCACATGATCTTTATTAAATATTTTATTCTTCAAAGCAATTCGCTGATTCCAATAATTCACAAAGCCTTAAAGGCATGCAAAAGGTCTCACCCCAAGATGAGGGCTGCAAACACTTTCCCGAAAAATCTGTGGTATGATGAAGATTGTAAGGCAACAAAGAGATCACTAAAAAAGAGTGGAATGGACAAAGAATACAAGAAAAAATATGAAAAATTAGTGCAGTCTAAAAAATCTGATTATGTTAATGACAGAAGGAAGGAGCTAATCTCTCTTGGAAAACATAATTCTAAAGACTTTTGGAGAGAACTACAGCAAAGGGAAAAGAAGACTGAAAATAGTATTGCAAATGTCCAATGGTTAGAATATGCTAGGCTTCTTTATGAGCGGGTCCATGAAAAAGACCATCCGCCTGTTCTCAACACATAAATGGAACTATTCACGGTGGAGGATATTAAACAAGGAATAAAGAATTTAGTTAGTGGCAAAGCACAAGACATTGATGGGTTACAGGCTGAATTTTTAAAATGGGGGATTGAGACTCTTGCCCCTCAGATAAAAAGAATTTTTAATAATGTGAATCGTGATGGTTTCCCTAGGGAGTGGACTACCAGTGTGGTCATTCCTTTATTTAAAAGTGATGATATCAATAATCCATCTAACTACTGCACGATTATGGTCAATCCTATCTTTGGAAAGCTCTTTGGGAGCATGGTTGAATGAAGGATCAGCAGTTAGGCAGAAAATGAGGGCAAAAGGGCAAAGGGGCAGGCATGCTTTAGGTCGAGACACTCTACCATTGATCATTATATCACCCTTGGACATTTGATTGAATTTTTTTGGAACATCTAGGGTAAGGAGGCTTACTGCTATTTTGTAAACTTTAAGAAATCTTTTGAAACGGTACCTAGAGACAAACTATGGAATATAATGGAGGAATTAGGCATCCCAAATGAGTATAGAGCAACTATTCACAGATTGTATGAGAAGGTTACAGCTAAAATCAGAACTAGTGATGGTATGTTAGAGTGTTTTGGTAGTGACATTAGAGTTAAATAGGGCTGCCCTCTATCCCCCACGCTTTTTGGGTTATACATTGATAAGTTGGAAGCTTGGTTAAGAAATACAGATGGGGATGGTATTCAGCTGGTAGGCTATGTGGTGAAACTTCTATTATATGCTGATGATCTTATCCTAATTTTAAAAACAACTCATGGGTTAAGAGAAAAATTGAAAGCTCTTGAAATATTTTGTTAGGAGGTTGGGATGTAAGTGAATATCACTAAGACCAAAATCATGATTTTCTCATTGAACAAAAAAGATAAACAAAATACCTTTCTTTTGGAAGGTAGCCCGCTTGAAATTATGAAAGAATACAAGTATCTTGGGATAGAATTTCATTATAAGCTTAGTTGGGAGACTTGTCATGTAAAAATGATGCTAGGAGGTTGGAAAGCTTCCTACCTTCTGTAAAACAGGTGTAGAAAAGCCGAGCTTTGGGAATGGAAAACCAAGAAAACCCTTTTTGGTTTGCTTGTTGTGTTGGGTGCTCTTTATGGGTGCGAAGTGTGGGGAAGCAGTATGTCAAAGTGCAGTTGGAGGCAACTAGAAAGAATTCAGAAACATCTAATAAAAAGCAGTCTCAAAGTTAAAACCACAGTCCCATATGAAATTCTTTTAGTTGAAGCAGGGATTTTTCCATTGGAAGCATCAACATTAACTTGGTTGATAAGCTATTTAAAGAAGATTGAAAACATGGATGACCATCGTTGGCCTAAAATGGTTATGAAGGAGATGCTAGATCATAGGAAAGAAACTTGGATGAAGCAAAACAACAAGTGGATGAACAAGTGGGACATCAATTTACAAGAGTGTCCTAGCACCAATAGTGAAATAAAAAACTATGTGAATGAAAAATTTAGAGCTGCCATGTGGGAAAATCAGATTGGGCATAAAAAAGCTTACTACATCAAAGAGTTTAACCCGAAAAAGGATCATGGTGGAAAAACTTATCTAGGTGCAACTATTAAAGGAAAAGCAAGGTTGTTAGTTGCGCAATTGACGATGGGATCACATCACTTTAGGTGTGAGATCGGTAGGTGGAAGATACCCAAAGAAACTTGGGAAGAAAGAACTTGTATTTTCTGCAATAAGGGGACCGTGGAAACGGAATAGCACTTCATCATGGAATGCACCGCTTACGAGGATATCCGTACTCAACACAAAAATAGTTTGAAAGTTGATAATATGAACCAACTCTTTGGGGAAGACAAGATTAATCAGACGGCTAGCCTTCTAGTCAAAATTAATAGTAGGAGACTTGACTTGGAAAAGAGCATGAAGACAGATTAGGCTTGGTTTTGTCTTGGTCCCTTAGATTGTTTAGTCTCGTGGACATCATTAAAATATTTCATTCATTCATTCAAGCGATTACAGTGGGAGGTGACACGTGTTGAAACCATGAAGATTCTTGAAGTCCAGTGAGGGGAAAGCCTTAACAAATCCTACTTGCATGACACATGTCCTAGGCACAAAGTGAAGGGAAGCTCAATTTCCATTAGAAGGTGCCACTTGTCAACTAGGCGGAAGCCTAGGCATTTTTTGAGCTTGAAAAGGTGTTAAAAGTGTGCTATTGGTTATCTTAACAATAGAGGAGTGTCAAAAGGCACCACATGTCGAAGCTAGAGGATGTGTATGCCAATACCATTTAAAGCCCACTTGTCTAGGTAGTTGCAATGTAAATGATTGATTATCTAGGTTTTAGTGCAGTCTTGCGATCAGGAGCACAATGTTTTTCAAAGAAACGGTTACAATGATTACCATGATGGTGATCCGTAGGTGGAGAGTGGTGGGGAATATTTTTAGTTACGTTCTCATTTCTTGGCTTGGGGAGTTTTCTCTATATAAGCCTACGAGCGTTTTGTAAAAGGGGGTTCACCATCTAAAAAAGGAAGACTTAGAAAAGATCAATTAAAAGGAAAATATTATTCTACAAACCTTAGCATTCTATGTTTTTCTAATTGATTAATAGAAAGCCAAACATATTATATTGTGCCAAATTTGCCTTCATTGTATGTTTTATTTATGCTTATGCTAACTTTAGTGCTACATGTCATTTATGAATGGATGTTAATGAATGATCATTATGAGTTTTAGCTTTTTATGGTTTCTAGCATAAGGTTGCAGATTATCGAATCATGTCTTGAACTCTTTCAACTTCTACACTAATTTATGGTTAGCCATCATATTATGCTTGTTGGTGAGAAATATTTGCAAGGGATTAAATATTTTAGTAGAATAATCAAGGCACATCATACTCTAATGAGCCTCAATGGGTGATTCTCACATAATGATTTGAATACTATGCTATATGCCTACTAGGCCTTAAGAATTTCATTCTCTTTTCAACAATGAAGAGTTTGCGACACTCTGTTCTTGTTTCTTAGGAGTTTTCTGCTTCTGGTTATTTGAATGGGATTTGAAATTTTGTAAATGCTTTGGCGTATCACCTTAGATTAGATTTGATTATGCTATATTTCTTCTTCCCCTTTTCCTCCCCCAACCAAGAATGAAAATCCGGATTCTAAAACCGCAAAGGTAGTCTAGTTGGAGTGCAATTAATCCCCCATCCACTGAACTTCCTGTAAGGCTATTTCCTGAAGCATAGGTTTTAAGGATGAAAAGTTATTTTTTTGGCACACCCAGTAGGACCATTTTAATTGCTAACCACAAGTAAGTGTATGAGCCAGAGGCTAGTTACAAGGTCACAAACAACTCAAGATCTTAAATTATTTCTATCTCCCTTAGTAACAGTAGCCCGTGGTAGAGCTACTTGACATATTATGCAACAAGCTCAACCACAACTTCTTATGGCTGCTCAGGAACCCAAAATATTTATAGCCTAGAATAGTAGTAGCCCACTCATTCCTCCCATTCCTACTATGTTATGGAATTTGATTCCTGCAAATGATCTAAAAGTGCTCCCTAAGTTTATTGGCAAAGATTTCAAAACATCGACGAAGCATCTTCAAGATGTTGTTGACGTATGCATTGTTCATAATATCATAGTGCAAAAAATGGAACTCATGTTCTTTGTAGCCTCCTTCAAAGGTAAGGCTCAAGATTGGTACATATCTTTATCTCCTAACTCTATTGGTACTTGGTATCAGCTCAGAGATCAGTTTTTTGAGCATTTTTTGGAAAAGGGAGATCACTCATCTTTGTTGTAGCAGTTGATAACAATAAAAAAAGCACCACAAGAGGCTGTTACATATTTTAATACCAGGTTTCACAAAACTTGGAAAATAATCCCAGTAACTTCTCGGCCACTCGTAGATATGGCGGTTATTTTCTATTTGAAGGCTTTCAACTCTAACATAGTAGTCATGATCTAGTCACTCAAGGGTAACACTCTAACAAATGCATATGATTTGGAAATGAGAGCTGAAAACAACTTAATTGATGTTTGGAAAATCCTACCTAGATTGCCTATACAAATGGTCCCAAAAATATCAACTCAATCCAAAGAATAAGCCAATGCTATCATGTATGTTACACCTCTTCCTTCTATGTATGCGTATCCTAATGTGTAGGCAAGCACCTTTGATTCCTCTTCATTAGTTGCAGAGGTAAATGACATGAAGAACCTATTGTAGACCTTCTCCAATGAGATTATTAATATAAAGCGTCAAATAGAAATGCCTCTGAGACCCCATTTTTAGGGATATCAAGGAGGGGGGTCGCCTTTTCAACACAATCAATGTCAGGGAGGTGCTAGAGTAAACAACCAACTACAATCTTTGAACCAAATTATTTTGGTTCCCACTTTGCTACAAACCATATCATCTAATCTTAACAGATACTTGGCTGTCGACCAAAATAATTTGGCAGATGACACAAACACCTAGTGTTTCCCTTGTAATGATACATGCCTCTAATTTTTTTAGATGTAATCTACAATAGAAGGTGGTAGAGAAAAGAATCCAAGAAATCTCACTAGATGCAAGGGTATACACTTGCCAATCTCCCAGAGTAGAGAGTGCTATGTTTATTGCTCAGATGCAAGGTATGTCTCTCGAGCAAGAAGCCAAAATTTCCATGGATCATGTGATCTTCTCCTGGATGGATAATGAGCATGTAGCATTTTCTAATGACGCTTTAATGTCAAAGAATCCATAAGTCCAATCAAACTATAACACTTGCTCTAAGTACAGGTTCATCGAAGAGCCCATAACTCAAGTGTAGTAACCTAAGGTAGTTGTGGAAAAGATTGATCATTCACCCACAATGATTCAACCCTTTCAAAATACAAAAGAGGCATTCTCCTATAATCCAAAGATACTGCCACTCAGATCACTTAACATGGTAAACAAATTAAAGAAGGCCCCACCAACGTGTCTCTATGGGACATTATAGCTATCCTGGAACAAAATTGTTTGTTGCAGGAGGCCTTAGAAGGGCGTGAAAGACCAATGCAAGCTGGGGTAACTCTGAAACACATTCAGGAAAAAGTAAAGGACCAAATGTCACAGTGCAAGGAAAACAAGCTGTGACATTCATGAATACCAGAGAAGAGGTTGCCAAGGAAGAGGTAGGAAAACTAAAACCCATTCCCTTATTTTTTACTCTAATTGTAGGGGATAAGCTATTGCATAATTCAATGATTGATTCTGATGCTAGTACCACTGTCATGCCCAAGAAAATTGTTGATGTTTTGAAACTAGAATATGAACCCATTGGAAAGGGAGTTATGCAGTTAGATGGGAATAAGGTCCAAACCGTGGGACTAATTAAAAGGCTTCCTTTGACCTTATATTCTTTTCTTATCATCATTGTTCCTCAGGAAGTGTTCGTAATAGTTATTCCCTTGTTCTTGAGTTATGTTTTTCGTGGGATTTCATAACTAAGATCATAGGATATTTTCCTTAGATTGGCCACACGTCATCTTAAGGACAAATAATGGAGCTAAAATGAAAGTGTTTTCGAAACCTTTACACCTCAAGCACATAGTAAATGAAGCCTTGATCAATTTTGAGGCAACCCAAACTTCCTTCACCCAAAACAAGATGTACTACATAGAGATTTTGGAGGATGAAGTAACCATAAATAGAAGTGCTGAGGAAGAGGTCCTTTTGAATTAATTCATGGAGAGTGATCCTTTTGGAAAATTTCATGCTACTAGTTTGGGGACTTATGCAATATATGATGAGAATCAAGTCATTCCCTAAGTGGCTAAGGTTCAAGATGATCCTAAAGCTTGCCACAGTCATGAGTTCAATGTTTGGACCTTGCATTTTGATGGTATGAGATGTAAAGGTAGTTCAAAAGCCAGTGTTTGCCTAACTTCCTTGATCGGAGAATGAAATCTTAGAGCTTTCCATTTACAATTCTCTTGTATAATTAACGAAGCTGAGTATGAAGGCTTGGTCTAAGGATTGAGCCTTGTGGAGTGAATGTGAATCAAACAACTAATTTTTTTTAGAGATTCGGATATGGTGATCAAGCAAGTGCGAGGCACCTCAGTTGCAATAAATATGCGCATGTGTCCTTATCGACATAGAGTCTAGGAATTGATTGAAGGATTTTATTTCAAGATCGAAATGGCCCCTCAAAAGTAGAATTTTGAAGCAGACCAATTGGAAACAATCGACTCTTAGTTTGATTTGGTGACGGACCTGCTAATCAATAAACATTCAGTCTAGGTCATTTTTAGATCGACTATTTTGGATAATTATTAAAGTTGGAAAGTTTTTGAGAGTGATGCTCAGATCGCCATGTTCATCCATCAATATGAAAAAATTGTAGAGCAATTACAACCTAAAGTTGAGGAGGTCTATGAAGATCAGAACATTTAGTTGAAGAGCAATAAGTTTCCAAAAGGGCTAATCACCTTGGAGAACCTATTTAATTGTGATGATGAAAGGAATGATAAAAGAAGGCTTGTTGGAAAAAAAGGAGATTAATTAGACCTTGATGTTAGAAATGGTAGAAAATTGAAGGTTGACAAGGATGTTCTTTAGAAGGATAAAGATAGATTGATATCTTTCTATGAAAAATAATGATGGAGTAGTGGCATGGACCTATGATGATCTCAAGGGATATGACCACAACATCATTCAAAATACTATTGAGCTAGTTGAAGGAGCTAAATCTATTCACCATAAGTAGAGGATGGTCAACCTGAAAGTAGAGTCACTCATGGCTTAGAAGCTGAAAAACTCATAAGTTCTCAGATCATATACCCAATTAATCATTCTACCTGGGTATCAAACTTGGTCCATGTTCAAAAAAAAGAATGGAGATATCTGGCTATGTGTAGACTTCCAGGATTTAAATAGGGAATCCTTACAAGATCATTATTCATTACCCTCTATGGAGAAAATCCTTCAAGAAGTCACAAAATCTAAGATTTTTTCATTTCTTGATGGTTTTTTGGGTTATAATCAAGTCTGGTTTAAATAAGAAGACCAACACAAAACAACGTTCACCATGAAGTGGGGAAAATTTTCATATGCAAAGATACCATTCGACCTCTCAAATTTTGGAGCTACCTTCTAGCACATGATGGATATTGCTTTCAAAGATTTGATAAATTTGATTATACTTATCTATGTGGATGACCTCACAATATTTTCAAAATGAAAGGAAGATCATTTTGATCATCTGGAAAAGGATTTCTAGAAGTGTCAAGAATTTGGGGTCTCCTTGAACCCTAAAAAATGTGTACTTAGAGTCCCGCAGGGTAAGCTGCTAGGGTATGTTGTGTCCAAACAAGGGATTTCCATTGATCCAAAGAGAGTGAAAGCTATCAAAGAATTGCCCCTACTAGTAAATAAGAAGGGACTACAATCATTTTGTGGGAAGATAAACTTCGTTAGCAGATTCATATCAGACTTTTCTAGATTAGTTAGACCCATCACTCTCATACTGAGGAAGCATCAAGCCTTCAAATGGACTCCAAAAGGAAGAACAACATTTGAAAATATCAAAGAATCCATCTCCTTGGCTTCGATGCTGGTGAATCTAGATTTTTCCAAATATTTCATTATGTATGTGTATGGAGGTGAGCACAACATAGCAGTAGTTCTAATGCAAAAGGATGAAAAAGGGAAGGGAGAACATCCCATCACCTTCCACTCAAGGATCATAAAGGGATATGAGGCCAAATATAACTATGTTGAAAAGTAGGCTTTTTCCATCATCAAAGGTCTTAAGAAGTTTTGACACTTGATCAAAAGCAATAAAATAATGATGTGTACCACATTCAAGTCTGTGGGAATACATAATGGAAGGAGAAATTGCTGAAAAAAAGAGAAAACCGAATTACAAAGATCCTAGAGTATGATGTAGAGGTTTGACCTACTAAGGTGGTCTATGAGAAAGGAATTTGTGAATATTTAGCCAAGGAAAATGAAGCTTTGATAGAAGATAAATATTTTAAAATACCCCCAGTGCAAGAAGATGCTTCAGATCAGGAGGTCTTCATCAATTAGTTCGAACATGCAAATTCATGGGTCGAAGACATAACTAATTTCATGCAATCAGGAAGGTATCCAACTAATCTCCCATTGCATAAAAGGATATTTTATAAATTGCAGGGTGTAGGTTATGTTCTGATTGAGGGAGTGTTCTTCAAGAGAAACTTTGATGGTGTAATTCTTCAATATATGGACAAAGCTCAAGAAAATAGAATCTTGAATGAGTTTCATAGTGGGCCCACATGCAACCACTTCTTTGTGAAGACAAATGTAATAAAAATCATGTGCATTGGGTACTACTGGCCAACCCTATTCTCTGATTACCATAATTTTTTGAGGAGATCCCAACAATGTTAGTTCTTTATCAATAAGCGGAAGAATTCTACAATGCCGTTGAGTCTAATTATAATATATTAACCCTTTTCTTAGTGGGGTTTAGACTTTATTGGGATGATAAATCCAACATCTAGCGCTGGTCACAAATGGATCCTTACCACAATAGATTATTTCACTAGGTGGTCTGAAGTTGTTCTATTGAAAGGATCCACAAAGAATGAGATTTTGAATTTCCTTGAGGAGCTAGTTTCAAGATTTGGTCCTCCCAAGCCCATAATCTCTAACAATGCACGAGATTTTGTAGGATCTAAAATGTCTGAGTTTGTATTAAAGCATGGGACCTTCTCGAAGATTTCATCAAACTACTACCCGCAAGGAAACGGACTTACGAAATCCATAAACAAAACCCTGATCAGGTTGATTAAGCAGATTGGCATGGATCATCGAAGAGAATGACACAAACATTTACATAAAACTTTATGGGTCGATCAGATCACTCCCAAGTAGGTTTTGAAAAATTCCCCATACAAGCTAGTCTATGGCAAGGAAGTTTTATTGCCAATCTCTATAGAAATTCTAGCTTTACAATAGTTGAAATCTTTGGAGGTCGAAGAAAATGGAGCTATGGAAGTTGGGCTGGCAGAGTTGTTTAGCATTCAAGAGTCCCAAGAGAAGGCATACAATGCTATAAAAAATCACCTGTAGGTGGTTGAAAATTGGTTTGATAAGAAGGCATCCAACCCCAGATTCAATTAAGGTGACTTAATCTTGAAATATGACGAATGCGGTACTAAGTTGGGGCAACATAAAAAAATAGATTCTTTTTGAAAGGGACCTTTCTGCATTGCTAGTTGCAAAGAAAGCAATGCTTTTGAGTTGGTAGATTTAGAGGGAAATACCCTTGAGATTCTGGTAAACAAAATCTATTTGAAATATTTCAATTAATGCTTGGCCTCCATGCCCTCTTGTAAATAAGTAGTTAGGTTTTCTTGTTGTTCATGTGGTGTAAGTTTCTTTCAATAAGTGTGTGTGCGCAAGCAATTCAACTTTCTCGCCTAGTGTCTACCACTGTGGCATCTTCATCTAAGTGCAATCATCAAAAGAAGTGACCCTTGTTGGCTACCCCTTGGCCGAATTTAATGTTAACACTTGCAAATTTCCCATCCTACACTATTTTCTAGCATCAAGTTTCCAAAAGGTGGCACGATGAGCTGTTTGTACACCTTAAAGTTTGGCATTTCCCAAAAAAGAAGGCAGTTAATTCGCATGAGTGAGCTCTCCGATAAAAATTGAAATAATAATTGTATCATTCATTTGCATTTATCCTATGTTCAAAAAGAAGCAAATTAGAGCGTAAAGTGAGAAATAGTAAGTACAAATAATTTTTCTAAGTGCAAATTTCAGTGAAGTTGGGAGTTTATAGTGCAGAAGGAGTGAAATTAAGCACATGACAATTTTCAAAGAAATTTGAACCAATGACCACTAAAGGGACATCCTCTGGTGTTGGTTTTGAAGAATCATCAGCTCCATCTTTCTTTTCCAACATTTTTGGAAACAAATCATACTCCTTGGCCCAATACCGCCTAAGCTAGTGTTTACAAACACCCAATTTCTAAAGTAGACAAATCATAGGGACCCAACTCTGGTGTTGGATTTTTTTGATGATATCCATGATCCAGAACTATATTCAAACCCCAAGGGCCTTTGCAAAGGTAATTTTTCAAGGATGCAAACGAAAGTAAAGGAGAGAGATCTTGAATATCTAGGTGTCTAACTATGGAACTGCGGTCTCCCGCAATACATAGTACCTTTAGTGCATCCATGCCCTAAACTTGTGGATTCTTGTGTGTTAAATTTTGATCCTCATGCTGGGATCATTCAAGGAAAATATTTGAAGGTTATCATCAGTGTGGAAGCTATCAGGGATATACTATGTATCCCATTCGACTCAACGGTGGTAGAAAAGTTTGCTAAGAAAAAGATAGAATTTTATTGGGAGACTGGGAACAACCAACTCAATTTTTGTAACTATGAGATGAAAAGGGACAAGTAGATGATAAAGTTGCTTAATTTCCCCATAGGTCTTAAACAATTTCATCAAGACTTGCAAGATGTCTTCTCAATGATCGCATTCGTTTATGGCTGGGATCGAGACAATAATGTGGAAGCATTTCAAATGGGTTTGGACTTCAAACTCAGAAAGCAGAAGAAAAATTTTCGGTATGATTTCATGGACATTATTGCAGGAAACATAAACAATCAGTTTCAATATTATGATAAAGCTTACAAATTTGGGTACTCTTCTTTTTTGGCACACATGATTTTGCATAATTTTTTTGAGTTTTTTTGAAGATATATGCTGCTGGACATCATTGATGCGTCAGACAAAAGGAATCTAGTTACTCTATGGATTCATGTGCTTTTCGCTACGCATGACTACTATACATTTTTTGACTTATTTTTAACCCCAAACCTTCAAGATTTGAACCAACAAGAAGCCCCTGCTAGACTTACAGAGGAGGATGTTTCATGGATGAGGGATAGTCGACCTCTATGTGACTATTTCTACGGAGTAAATTTCAATTTTGTGCGAATACACAGGTTTATAGAGGAGCCTTTTAGGCTACCTACTTGTGTAAAAAATAGAACTCTCACCATTTAAATGCCTCAAAAATTGTACATCATTGATAATGCATTCTGGGTGGGAGGGAGAAAAATAACGATTTACAAACCCCCAATCACACGAGGTGAGGTTACATTGCAAAAAAGGTATGCAAATGTCGAATTGGAAACCAAATTGACTAAGTTGGGCCTTGGTGTTATATGTGATTACTGAATTATGATCCAAATGACTACTTACCTAGCATGGGGATCTCTCTAACCCATACCCCAACACCATATTGGGATCAAAGGTGGAATCCAAAGGTAGTTACTTTAGATTTGTGTGTTGATTTATCATTTGTGCCATCTGGTGGTAGAACCCATGGATTTATTTTTATATTGTTATGGAGGATGTAAATACAACCATCAAGATCCATAAAACTATGAGAATGAAGTTAACACAATTGGGTTGGAGTGAAGAAAAAAAAGAAAAGAAAAGATCACCGATTTTTTGAGATATCACCAAGAGGTGCATGATTTGAATTCCAATTATGATACCATCCCTTCTGATAATAGGTTTTATGATATATAGGATTGAGAAAATGGAGAGTCATCTAAGAAGGAGGAAACCATCTCACCATGGCAACAAAGAGGGAAGGAGAAGAAAATAGAAGAAAGACCATTGGCAGGACCATCACCACAAAAAGCATTATCAATAGGTGTATTAGTTAGGAAACTATGAACCCAAACCCTCAAAAGGAAGCCCCAAGATTCTCAACAAGCTCAAGGTTGATCGATTTCCAAAGTTGAGGGGTCCATTTCACCCATTGCACCCCGCGAGAAGAAGTAGAGAGGGTGAAGGTTGAATCTGTGCAATGTCCAGGAAGAAGAAGACAAAGCGACTATTATCACACAATCACCAATAGTCTCCACAATGCAGGTATCTCTCCCCCCATTCTCTCTTCTTATTAGTCTTTAGTTCCTCCTATTTTTCTTTCACTTCCTCCTCCATCTCAGTTTGCGGTCGTTGCTATGGTCGTTGTTGTGCAAGCAATACCTTGTGCACCCTCCTCTATGACTGATACTATTGTTTCCACCCTTTTGCAATATCCTTTTCCTAACCCTACAAATACTTCCATCTTCACGCTTGCTACCACAATTGCTTCATCAACTGCGTAGGCTAATCCATCATCTGTGTATTTCTCTTCACCCCTATCTTTCACTATGCCAGTGGTTCCTTTATCTGTCGTTGCACCATTAGTCTCTTTAAGCACCTCACACACTACATAATCATTGCAAGGAATTCTTCCTTTCTCTCCTGTAACCCTAAGCTTTCCAATGAATTTTACATTGAGAGAATGAACAAGGACCTCCCTTGTTCCTATCCCTTAAGTCTACTTGTTTGTGTCCCATTTGCTAGATAATACATTTAGTCTCCTTTGGAGTATCAGGCCCAAATAGATCAAAAAATGAAAGCTCGGGAGGATATGATACAAAAGAGGAATATGAAAGAAGGTCTAGCTTCGACTGCCCAAAAAATGGAATAAAATTTTGGTGAAAAATAATAGAATTTGATGATTACAACAATAAATCCTCTACTCTCCAAGATCGAGGGCCAGATGCAATCCAGAGACTATGATATCCAGGTAGTAGGCCAACACCTCGACAACACCCATCCACGCGATAAGTTAGGGCTTATGGAGGGAACAAAAAGGGTAGTAATGACTAATTACCCAAAACATGACTAACACGTGAAGAAAAAAGAAGAAGAATTAAAAAGTGTTAAAGCCACAATGGACAAGATGAAGGATAAGGTCAAAGGAAATGATTAGTTATTGCCTACATGAGGAAGGAGCTACTGAACAAAAATTCGATGACCCTCCAAGTAGAGAAATTAGAGAAGGATAGGCTCCAATTTGAGCTAAACAATGTGTTGGCTAAAATTGATGTAGAGAAAAAAGAGAAGGAAGACCTAAACTCTAAGTTGTAGGCCAAATATCAAGAACTAGTGGAAGCACATAAATACCTCTCTAATGCTATAAGTCAGAAGGAATGACTACATCAGAACATGCAAAAGGAGAGGGACAAATTACAAAAGGAGTTGGTTGATGCCCAATATTTGGGTATTAGTGAAAAGAGTGCAAAGGAGTTAGCAAAGAAGAAATTGCATGAGAAAATGGAGTTGGCTAAAATCCAATAGAAGCTCTCCAATGCTTCTGGGATGCAAGTACAAATTCAACAAGAGTTGTAGTAGAAAGAGGCTCAATTCCAAATAGATCTCCATGAAGCTCAAGTTTTGATAGATTCAGAGAAGCATGCCAAAGAGACCACATAGTTCGCCCTAAAGGCACAAGATGAGGAGTTGGTGCAATTGTGCCTAGAGAATTCAAATTATTTAGACATGATTAATAAATTGTAGTAAGAAATAAAAATATAAGGATTCACAGATTCAATAGTTGTAAAATACAACCGCAAATCCAACACAACACACCAATTTTCTCCCTCTATTGCAACAATTGTATGTATCCTATTTGGAGAAAATAAAATATGTGGTAACATCTTTGTGGCTGGCCCTAAATTTTATGGTGGACACACAAGAATTGAGTACAAGGGTCAGCCCTATTGTCAAAAAACTTTCACAATCTATTGCTCCCAAGGTAGTGGAATCAGAGATTTCAATAGAGAAATTGTAAATGGCAGCAAATGATGCCTTAATAGATAGGGGATTAGGGATAGAACAATAGCTATAAAGAAAGCCAATGAAATCATTAATTAAAATATGGTAGCCCAAAGGGGTAAGGTGTTCCACCGTGCCCTAGAGCTCAAGGTAAAATAAATGAGAGGGCATTTTGAGAAGTTAGTCTAGTTGGGACTTCCATTCCCTTTTTTGCCGGATGGAATAATTTTGATTGAGGATCAAATCAGGATTTTTTTGGAGAGAAAACAACAAGATCATTCAATCTTCTAGGCCTTGAGTTCATTGCTGAGTGCCTCAGAAATTGAGAAGATTTTGCATCCCCTAGTGCAACTTAATTATCACATGGAATCCACACTGACAATATTGAGTGATATCTCTTTCAAAGAGATGATTGATTTGGATTAGGAATTTGAAGATTTGCAAGCACAAGTGCAACCCTCAGAGGTGGATTGGGCACCTCTAAAACTCGCACTCCCTAAGCTATGAGGCCATGCATTTTTCTTTTTTGTCTTTCATTTTTGATGTAGAACCAGAGCTTTTGGGTTCATGCCTCTATAGGTAGATGCCCTCATAGAAGTCACCAAGATTGTAGATTAATCCTCTATAGCTCGAGATTGAGCTCTTTCATTGCAATTTATTCATATTTTTGGGATGCTCCACAACCTTTTCTTTCTGTTTTAGCTTGTTTCTAAGTGGTTTATGGAATTTAAAAATTCTTTGCATATCGGATCTCAGAGGTTGCCACATGTCAACATGGCATGGTTTCTAGCAAGACCGCAAACTATTATTCTTGCAAAATTACATGAAGGTACCATGTGGTGGCCTTGTGTGATCTTTAATAAATATTTTTTTTCTTCAAAGCAATTATAGATAAAGGTGCCACGTGTTGACACTGCAAAGATTCTTGAAGGTTAGTAAGGGGAAAGCCTTAAGAAATCCCACCTGCATGCCATGTTTCCTGGGCATATATTTCTTAAAGGGAAAAGTGAAAGGAAGCTTGGTTACCGTTAGAAGGTGCCACTTGTTAATTAGGTGAAAGACTTGACATTTTTTAGCCCAAAAAGGTTTTAAAAGTGTGCTATTTGTTATCTTAATAGTGAAGGGACATTAGAAGGCACCACATGTCGAAGATAGAGGATGAAAATGCTAATGCTACTTAAAGCCCACTCGTCCAAATAGTTGCAATAAAAATTATTGATTATCCAGGTGTCAACACATTTGTGCGATCAGGAGCACAATGTTTGTTAGAGAAACAGTTGCAACGATCACCATGACGGTGATCCCTGAGTGGCAAGTGGTGGGGAATATTTTCAGTTACGTTCTCATTTCTCGTCCTAAGGATCTTGCTCTATATAAGCCTAGAAGCGTTTTGTAAAAGGGGGTTCACCATCTAAAAAAAGAAGACTTATAAAAGACTAGTTAAAAGGAAAATCTTTTAGGGTTCACCATCTAAAAAAAGAAGACTTAGAAAAGATTAGTTAAAAGGAAAATCTTATTTTGCAGACCTTAACATTCTATGTTTTTTTAATTGATTAATAGAAATTCGAACATATCAAATTATGCCTAGTTTTCCTTTACTATATTTTTTATTTCTATTTATGCTAGCTTTTATACTCCATGTCATTTATGAATGGATGTTAATGAATGATCATTATGAGTTTTATCTTTTATGGTTTCTTGCATAAGGTTGTGGATTATGGAATCATGTCTTGCACTCTTTCAATTTCTACAATAATTTATGGTTAGCCATAATATTATGCTTGTTGGTGAGCAATATTTGTAAGGGATTAAATATTTTAGTAGAATAATCAAGGTGTATCATACTCTAATGATCCTTAATGGGTGTTTCTCATAGAATTATTTGAATGCTATGCTATGTTCCTACTAGGCCTTAAACATTTTTTTTCTCTTTTCAAAAATGAAGAGTTTACAACACTCTATGCTCATTTTTTAGGTTTTTTGTGCTTCTGGTTATTTGAATGGGATTTGAAATATTGTAAAAGCTTTGGCGTATTTCCTTAGATGAGATTTGATTATGTTCTATTTATTCTTCCCCTTTTCCTCCCCCAAACAAGAACGAAGATCCAACTTCTAAAACCCCAGAGGTAGTCTAGTGGAGCACAAATGGTACATTGGAAACTCTAAAATGATTGGCATCCTAGCCTCAACTCCATATACTTACTCAAATAGATTGGGTCCAATAGAATTTTTGAAAGTGACCCTTGTTGGATGTTGTGGTTGTGCTGCTGATATGTGGTTGTCATTGATGTCAACACTATTAGCATTAATGTCTTTAAGACTGTATATGTCAAGGATATTGAGAAAATTGTAATAAAATATGTTGCAGGTTGTCTATGAAGTAGTGAAGATCAATATGATGGAAAGTTTAGTATGTTGATGGTGAGAAGTTGTAGATTAAAGGGTTTGTTTTTAGGTGTATCTAGTTATCCACCAAAATTTTCAGAGGTTCGTATGAATATTTGAGCAAGTTATGAGTTTCTGTGTTCCGACAGTTATTTTGTTACTATAGCTGGTGTTCCTAGAAGAAGATAATGTGATTTTGGTAATATGAGTTGTTGTGAATGCTCTTGTGGTGCTTGTGGATGTTTCTAGGTCGTGCTCTATCTATGTTGCACGTCCACATTGATTGTTGTCCTCGTGATCATTGATTTTCTCTTGCGTGTTCATATTTTTCATGTTCATGACTGAAAGGGTGATTGTAGCATGTTGCGGATCTTCGAGGAATAATTTTTGAAGGTGTTTTGTGTTTGAGGATATTAATTTGGGTCTTTACTATGTTTTAACCAACCTTGGTAGATTCACAATAATAATATTTATTGTTTTTGGCCCACAATTTGTATTCGTCTTATTATTTTGTTGAAGCCGACATGAAGCGATGTAATTCCTTGTTGCGGATATATATAAGTGATTGTTTCTTCATTTGAATGTGAGCGAACAAGTACGTGTGTGCGAATAATGTTCTAAATCTCTTGAAGGTAGAGCAGAGTGTGAAGAAGAATGAAGAAGAAGGAAGAAGAGTGAAGAAGAGTGAAGAAGTGCTCATTCACTTAATCGAAATTGTAATCAGGCATTAGTAGATGCTACTTTCTTAGTTCAAAATCCAAATGGTTTAATCCGAATATTTCTGTAAGACAACGAGTCTTCCTTTGTATTTGAGTAGTGATCTCTAGGCAGTGTGCCTGAATGCATGTGAATTCCCTATTTATTCTTCTTATACTTTTAACATGGTATAAACTTGTGGACTGACCTCCACTGTGGTTTTTCCCCTAACAGGGTTTCCACTTAAAAATCTTGGTGTTATGTGTGTTTCTGATGTGTTGTTGATTTATGATTTCATGGTTATTAATCAGAGATGAGAATAGGGGTTAATAAATTTAATAAGTTTGAAATTATGTGACAACTGATTCACCCCCCCCCTCTCAGTTGTATGCCCTTGTGTTGCCAACAATTGGTATCTAGCAGGTTCCTTGGAAGAAGTTTAACAACTTGAGGTGATCTGGGATGGTGACATATAAGAAGGATAGTCCGAGATTTGATGGAACAAATTATTCTCTGTGGAAGACTCAAATGGAGTGTCATCTGAGATGCATTGGTGAATCCTACTACAACATTACAAGTAATAGGTATGTTATTCTCAAAATGGTCCTACTACTACTACTGAGATTAGGGATGTTGAATACAATATCAAGGCTAAGGAAGTTTTGTTGAGTTCTTTGACTGATTCTGAGAAGATGAATGTTATGGATTTGAAGACTGCTTATGAGATCTAGAAAAAGTTGGAAACTTTGTATGAAGTGATGCTAATGTGAAGATTGATAAGCTACAAATTTTGAAAGGGAAATATGAAATGTTGAGAATGGGCGATGATGATAATATTACTACTTTCATGCAAAGAGTGAATGAACTTGTGTGTGGTAGAAGATGTGCTGGTGGACAATTGGATGAATTAGAGATTGTTGCTAAAGTACTTAGATCCTTTCTTGATGCATACAAAGTCAAAGCTACAACTATTGATGAGCTCCAGACTATGACAAATATAACTAGAGATATGTTGATTGGTAAAATTATTGCTTTTGATTTGAGTGAATTCGGTGATGCCCTTCCTAAGAAAGAATCTACATTCAAATCTACTACCTCCGGAAGAGATAAGTAGAGATATGATCCAGGTGAAAGTTCTTCTAGAAAGGTATTCAAGTATGAGGAAGAAATGAGATAGATTGAAGAAGAGAGAGAATTGGATGAGCTTGAAGCACTTATTGTCTAAAGAGAAGCCAAAGGACAAGGTAAGTATAAAGGAAAGTTACCTATTAAATGTTTTTCTTGCAATAAGATAGGTCACTTTGCATCAAGGTGTCCGGAAAGAGTTCCTAAGTCAAGACCGGACAAGCCTAAATTTCAAACGAAGTGTTATTATATTGCTGATGAAGGTGCGAAAAATGATGAATTTGATAAAGGGAATTCAAGTGAGGATGAATGGGTATTTATTGATACCAAGGAAAATAATCATGTGTCCATTGAATTTGCTAGTTGTACAAATTTGGAGAAAGCCTAAGCTTCTCGCGTTGAAGAGAAGGATGAATGGGTAAATGATAGTGGATGCTCTCATCACATGATAGGTGATAAAAGAAAATTTGTGAGCCTGGAAAAGTATGATGGTGGTGTTGTAAGATTTTTTGATAACAATGGAGGTATAATCTGTGGCAGAGGATGTATTTCTCTTGATGGTAAGCATAATACTGAAGAATCCTATACATTGAAGGTTTGAAGCATAATATTTTAAGTGTCAAATAGATGGTTGATAAGGGATACACTCTTCAATTCAAGGATGAAAATTGTAGAATATTGGAAAGTTTCGGAAATGTGATTGCTTCAGGTACAAAAATTAAAGGTAACATCTTTCACCTGAATGCTACTAGTAAAAGTTGTCTAATTGCTCAAGTTGATTAAAGTTGGTTGTGGCATAGGAGAATGTGTCATGTAAACTTTGACAATATTATCAAGATAAGATCTATTCAGGTAGTGAGAGATCTTCCTAAGTTGGTAAAACCTTCTAATGCTATATGCAAGGAATGTCAATTAGGAAAGCAAACTAGAATTTCATTTTGGAGCAAACAAAATTGTTTAAATAAATTGTTGGAGCTTGTGCATACTGACTTGTGTGGTCCTTCTAGAGTCAAAATTTTACAAGGTTACATGTATCTCATGTTTCTTATTGATAATTATTCTAGGATGATGTGGGTTACTTTCTTAAGGGAGGAATTTGAAGCTCTAGAGAAGTTCAAGATATTTAAGGCTATGGCTGAGATAGAGACAGGTTTGAATATAAGTGTCTGAGATCAGATAGAGGTGGAGAATTCACTTCCCATGAGTTTAATTCTTTTTGTGAAGTGCATGGGATAAAGAGACAATTATCTGCACCGTGGACCCCTCAACAAAATGGAGTTGTGGAAAGGAAGAACATGATAATTCAATATGTTGCTAGGACTATGCTATTGGAAGGAAAGGTTCTTCATATCTATTGGAGAGAAGCTGTGAGCACTACTGTTTATATCCTCAAGTGGGTACAATTCAAAGGTGATACCGGTAAGACCCCTTTTGAGCTATGGTCTGGTCATAAGCCTACTGTTAGATATTTCAAAATCTTTGGGAGTAAATGCTATATTAGAAGAGATGAAGATATAGGAAATTTTGATTCTAGGAGTGATTCTAGGATTGATGAAGGAATCTTTCTTGGTTATTCTACTAAGAGTAAGACCTACCAGTGCTACAATAAGAGATTGAGGAAAATAGTTGAAAGCACAAATGTTAAGGTTGATGAAGACATTGTTGGACCATCTAGAACCTGTGGATATGATTCTGATGATCAGAATGACAGTACAAACAAAGGTCAGACTTCAACTCAACTTTAGAACATTCCGGTGAATCAAGAAGATCATGAGGAAGGAGAAACTAGTGAAAGCACATAAGAGAGATCACAAGAGCTTGAAGTTCAAGAACATCCTAAGAATCCAAGGTATGTGAGATTAAATCATTCAGAAAATTAGATTATAGGTGATAAGAACAAAGGTGTCCAAACTAGGAGAAGAATTGCAAAAGAGTACTATTTGATTTCAAAGACTGAGCCTAATAGTGTCAATGGAGCATGCAAAGATGAATATTGGATTGAAGCAATGAAAGAAGAACTATAACAAATTGAGAAGAATAATACACAAATTCTTGTTCCTAGACCTAAGGACAAAAATGTAATTGGAACTAAATGTGTCTTTCAGAATAAACTGAATGAGAAAGGTGAAGTTATAAAAAACAAAGAAATATTGGTGTGTAAAAGATATTCTTAGATGGAGGGAATTGACTTTGAAGAAAAAATTTCTTCTATTGCTAGAATTGAAGTTGTGAGACCGTTTCTTGCTTATGCTGCTTACAAAAACTACAAGTTTTATTAGATGGATGTCAAGTTAGTATTTCTAAATGGTGATTTGGAAGAAGAGGTGTATGTTGAGCAACCTGAGGATTTCAATTGACTGATTAAGGAGATATGGTTTGTCAGTTGAAGAAAGCATTGTATGGACTCAAGCAAGCCCCTAGAGCTTGCTATGCCAGATTGGACAAGTATTTGCTGAAGCTTGAATTTAACAAAGGTACTTCTAATATTAATCTATATTTCAAAATTGATGATGATAAAGATTTGATTGTGGAAGTCTTTGTTGATGATATTATTTTTGGAGGAGATGATGGTTTGTGCATGAAGTTTGCTGATGAGATGCATAGTGAGTTTGAGATGTCAATGATTGGAGAGATGAAATTCTTTTTGGGATTGCAAATTACTCAGTTAGATAAGGGATCTTTATATCTTAGTCCAAGTATGTGAAAGAATTTTTAAAGAAGTTTGGTATGGAATATTTAAAGCCAGTCGGTACACCCATGGTGATAGGATGTAAGTTGAAAATAAATGATGATTCTCTGAAGGAAAATCAGACTAGATACAGATCAATGATTGGTGGATTGCTTTATTTGACTCAAACTAGACCTGATATCATGAATGTTGTATGTATTTTTGCAATATTTCAAGTCAATCCTAAGGAATCTCATGTGACTATTGTGAAGAGAATTTTTAGATACTTGAAGGGAACATTTGATTTTGGCCCGTGGTATCCTAAAGATGATGATCTTACTTCAAGTGCCTTTACCAATGTTGATTGGGTAGGAGATGTGAATGACAATAAAAGTACAAGTGGTTGTGCATTTTTCTTGCGAAAGAAGCTGATTTCATGGTTAAGTAAAAAGTAGAATGCCATTTCTTTGTCTACTGCAGAGGCATAATACATTGATACTGCTAACAATTATACTCAAGTATTGTGGATGAAGCAGATGTTGAAAGATATCAGAGTTATGTATGATGAGCCTATTGCTATATTCTGTGATAATTCAAGTCCAATTAACATTTCTAAGAATCGGGTGTTGCATTCAAAGACCAGGCATATATCTATCAAGTTTCACTTTTTGAGAGAGAAGGTGAGTGAAAAGGAAGTCAGATTGGAGTATGTGCCTACTAAGGAACAAATTGAAGACATCTTTACCAAGCCATTGCCTAAGGGTACTTTTGAGTATCTAAAAGGAAAGTTAGGGGTGATCACCCCTCCTAATCAGACTAAGATGCATTGTCTTGCATTAGTCTGTGCATTTCACATTCATATCTTGATTCAAATTGATGTTGTGGTGGATTCTACTCAGGGGGAGTAGTCAGATGATTCAAATATGTGGTTCAAAGCTTGTGTGTACCTTTGTCATTGATGTCAAAGGGGGAGAAGAGCAATGTGAAAAACTAGGAATTATTTGAGGATAAGAAGTCATGAGAAAAGAATCAGAACCTATGAGGGAGTAAGTGCTGAAGTTAGTTGCGTCGATGGTGTTTTTCACATCGTGTGTTGCCATTAATGCTAAAGGGGGATATTGTTGGATGTTGTGTTTGTGTTTATGATATGTGGTTTTCATTGATGTCAACATTATTAGCATTAATGTCTTTAAGATTGTATATGTCGAGGATATTGAGAAAATTATAGTAAAATATGTTGTAGGTTGTCTATGAAGCAGTGAAGATCAGTATGATAAAAAGTTTAGTATGTTGATGGTGAGAAGTTGCGGATTAAAGGGTTTGTTTCCAGGAGTATCTAGTTTATCCACCAAAAGTTTCAGAGGTTTAGATGAATATTTGAGCAAGTTATGAGTTTCAGTGTTCCGACAATTATTCTGTTACTATAGTTGGTGTTCCTAGAAGAAGATAATGTGATTCTGGTAATCTGAGTTATTGTGAATGGTCCTATGGTGGTTTTTAATGTTTTTAGATCGTGCTCTATCTATGTTGCACATCCAAATTGATCGTCATGCTTGTGATCGGTGATTTTCTCTTGCGTGTTCATGTTTTTCATGTTGATGGCCGACATGGTGATTGTAGCGTGTTGTGGATCTTTGAGGAATAACTTTTGAAGGTGTTTTGTGTTCACGAATATTATTTTGGGTCTTTAATATGTTGTGGCCGACCTTGGTAGATTCACATTAATAACCTTTATTGTTTTGGGCCGACAATTTGTATTCGTCTTATTATTTTGTTGAAGCCAACATGAAGCGATGTAATTCCTTGTTGCAGATATATATAAGTGATTTTTTTCTTTATTTGAATGTGAGTGAACAAGTGTGTGTGCATGAATAATGTTCTAAATCTCTCAAAGGCAAAGCAGAGTGTGAAGAAGAATGAAGAAGAGTGAAGAAGTGTTCATGTGCTTAACTAGAACTATAATCAGGCATTAGTAGATGCTACTTTCTCAGTTCAAAATCCAGATGGTTGTAATCTGAATGTTTTTGTAAGATAGTGAGTTTTCCTTTATATTTGATCAGTGAGCTCTAGGAAGTGTGCATGAATGCATGTGCATTCCCCATTTATTCTTCTTATACTTTTAACAGGGTATAAACTTGTGGACTGACCTCCACCATGGTTTTTCCCCTAATAGGGTTTCCACGTAAAAATATTGGTGTTATGTGTGTTTCTAATGTGTTGCTGATTTATGATTTCATGGTTATTAATCAGATATGAGAATAGCGGTTAATAAATTTAATAAGTTTGAAATTTTATGAAAACTGATTCACCCCTCCTGTCAGTTGTCTGCCCTTGTGTTGCCAAGACCCTATCATCCCAAAGAGCATACTTGAGCTTGTCATCCCATTTCTTCTTTTTTGATCAAGTTTCCTCTTTATGACCTTCATCAAGCTCTTATTACTTGAATCAACTTGTCCATTTATTTTTGGGTGGTATGGGGAAGAATGCACCAATTTTATATTGAACATAAAGAACATATTAAACATTTCTTGTGATCTAAATTATATGGTATTATCAATTAATATCTAGGTTGGAACTCCAAACCTAGTTATTATGTTTTTTATCAAGAAATATACTACCACCTTGTATGTTTCAATACAATTTGGAATTGACTCAACCCTCTCGGTGAAGTAGTCAGTGGCTAAAAGGATCCACTTATATCCATTGCTAAAATTTTCCTATATTTCTCCCATGAAATCTATTCCCCATTTTTGAAAAGGGGCCTCAAGTAAAAGAGGCAATAGGGGAAGTATACCAACAAACTTTAGTTTTCCTAAGAATATTTGGCAAGCATCACACTTTTTGAACACTTGTTTGACATCCTTAAATAATGTGGGCCACTGAAATCCAAACCTAGGGATGTTATGTGCTATGGTCTTAGCTTTGAAGTGTCTATCACACATACCATGATGAAACTTGATAATTATTTTGTTAGCCTACTCATCATCCAAAAAATTGAGTAAAACTCCCTCAAGGTTTCTCCACATCAACTTGCCTTGAATCAACACATATTTGTGAGATTGGAGCTTGAGGGTTCTTCTTCGATTCTCATCAATTGACGGTGGAAAATTCATGTTCACTAGGTAGAAGATCACGTCCTTGTACTGGTGAATTTTACTTAACCTACACAGTAGGGAAACATCCTCTAAATTCACATCATTCACCTCTGCTACTTCCAAGTTGGAATTTTCCATCAACTTGGCCAAGCCTTGGCCTTTAATAATTTTTGTGATTTGAATTTCCATATGATACTCTTGGATTTTATTAATCCAATGATATATTTAATTGAAGCTTCCTTCTACATGAAAATATATTTGAAAAGTAGGTGTGGCACACATGCTATATAACCTTAGTACCCATGAGATAAGATCTTATTTCTTTAATAGCCTTAACCAAAGCATAAGTGTGCTTTTTTGTCATAGAATATATTAACTAAACTTCTTGTAATGATTTACTAAAGAAGGCTATATGTTTCTCATATCCCTCATTATTCTTTTGCAACAACACAACAAGTATGGTGTAAAATGATGTAAAATAAAATAGATAGAGAGGTTTGGAATAATTTGGACTTACTAGAATAGGTGCCTCTAATACGACTTTATTAATCTCCTTGAAAGATTCAATTGGATCACCACTTCATTCAATTGTGTTCTTTTTTGAGAAATTTTGATATGGCCTTAGTATTCTAAACAAATTTAGGAACAAACCTCCTAAATAAATTGATTTTCCAAAAAAAGGACCAAATTCCTTTCACATATTTAGGTTGAGGAATGATTCTAATAGCCTTAACTATTTCAGGGTCTATCCTCACACCATCCTTTGACACAATATGCTCTAAAATCTTACCTTCCTCAACAAAAAATTGACACTTTTTGGAATTCAAAAAAATCTTCTGCTCCAAACAACTTTTAATAATTAATTCTAGGTATTTTCAATGCTCACCTATTTTCTTTGAAAAATTCATTTAGGTCATCTTGGTAAACTACCATGATCTAGTCAATAAGACCAAAAAACGTTATGTCCATTACTCTTTGAAATTTGACTCTGCATTCTTTAAACCAAATGGCATCCTCATGTGAACATATGTGACCTATGGAGTAGTGAATTCCATTTTGTGTTATTCTAATTCTTTCACAACCACTTGATTGTATCTTGAAAATAAATTCTTCATGTACATTAGTTTCGATCTTGTTACTTGCTACAATATATGCTCCAAGCTTGGAAGAGGGTAATTATCTTTGAGATATTTTAGGTTGAGATTCATAAAATCAATACATAGCCTTATTTCTCTATTCCTTTTTTCACATAGGGACAAGATTAGTCACCCATTCAGAATACCTAGTTTCCTTGATGATTCTTTCTTCCTTTAATTTCATTACATTTGAGTCCAACCAATGTAGGATTGATAGGGCTTTGTTTTTTCTTGAATGGTTTGGAATTAGGCTTGAGTGGGATAGTATGTTGGAACATCTCTCCCCTATATGTTTGTAAATACTCATATGACCATGCAAAGAACCTCTTAAATTTATGCAACAAGGAAACCATCATTTTTTCATGAGGTTTAAGACTCTTACCAATGCAAACCATTTTAGGGTTTTTAGTTTCCTCCAAATTCCCTCCCTCAAAATCATCCTCATTAAAAAAAATCTCCAAGATAACTAACCCTTTAAGAATAGTATTAGTTTTCAGTTGTACTACTTCATTCCCAAACATGGTTTCTTTTCCATTTTATATTTCCACCATTGGTTTACATTCATTTAACTAGTTGCCAAAATTATCAATATAAGACATAAAATTGTATATGTGTTGATTGCCATCAAATACTTTCCAATTGCATATATTGTCTATTATGGTGGTCCTTGTTAACACCTCAACACTCTATAGAAAGAGATGAATATAATTCAACTCATACCTAGATGCAACAATAGTAATAACATCAACATCAACAATTTCAATTCTATCTAGCCATTCAATACCAATGGAATCAAATAGTTCCATGTTGTCCCAAAACATCATCTCTATACAACTTCAAATTATTTTAGTTGGCTACAGGTATTCCTTTTATCTGTTGCACTACCAATTCTAAATCTCCACAAATTTTTATAAATATAACTCTATGTTTATGAGATACCTTTAACCATAGGAATAGGGATTCATATTCAATGATATTATTTGTACATGGGAAGGTCGAGCTAAATGAATTCTTACATTTTTCACTATTTGGAGATGCAAGAACAACACCAACACCATTAACTTCTTTGGAGCAGACACCATCAAATAATACATTCCAAAGACCATCAATCAACTCCTTTTCAACACTTGAAGGAGTGATAAAACCAAATTCATTCCCCATATCATCATAATTACCTATCATGTGATCAATACTTGTGTCAAATAGGTTTACCTAATTAGGTGACTTGTATCTATCTTCATGTTGTCAAGGAATATCTATTCCCAATGCAACTTGAAATTTTCACCATGTAGTGGAATAAAGGGATATAGGATAAATCCATCTATGTTCTCTCACCAATAGATGCAACCTAATATATTGACAAAAACATTCCCCATTTAGGAGGACAAACCACTATAATAATATCCATTGTGAAAACCTTATTCAAGTAGATAGCTAGTTGGATTTCTACATTTATTACTAACCCAATGATATTCACTTCTCTAAAGTCCATATCAACAAAATTCCATACAAATTTGACACTTTTAGACCAAGTTCATTCATCACTTGAAGTGACATGACATTGCTACATGCACCCAAGTTGAGCATACAATTATGGAGCAACCAACCATTGATGATTAGAGTGGTATAAAAAGGATCAACACTTATCTCACTATACACCATAGAGGCACCAAGGTAAACCTCCACCATATCCACTTTCTTTGTCTTATCTTCTTAATTGGGGGTGTTAGCTAGTTGCTCTGGCACAATAGAAAAAATAAAATATAGAGCCCTTGCTCAATGCTCAAGAATTCTAAGAACCTTAGATAAGGGTAAATAAATCCTTACCTAGCTCAAAATTCTCCCATCAATCAGACTGTGTATTGGAAAAGGCACCAAAGGTTTCATGATTATCTCATTTGCATCTATAATGTAAAACCCTAACTAAGTTGAAGGAGTGAATACATTACCTTTTTCTTCCTTTCTAGTTTGAATAGTTGTGGACACATGGTTGGTTGATATCTTCTTATATTTCCTACTTTCTTTCACATCAACAATCCTTTCCCATTGGATGATAATGCCACCCATTGACACATATTGATTTTGAATCTTGGGCACATACTTCTTCTTAGCTTGTTGTTGCTCAGGGATTTTTCTTTTATCAAAAAAATTCTTAGTTTGGAACTTTTGTTCTTCCAATCCACCATCCTTCTCTTTTTCAACACCAAGCCATGAAGTCTTCACACTTGATTTGTTAGCTTGTTTCCCCCATGCTAGGATAGTTTTTTTCCTCTGTTGATGAACTCTTGGGACCTTCATAAGTGAAACATTAGTGAGGGATTTGATATCATCATTTGTTTTGTTCTCTTGTATCTCTGCTACATGAGAGTCTTCAAATGCTTAAAATCATGAGTAGGAAGTTGATACTGCTACCAAGCAAAATTATCTTTATTTTGGAAGATTTGGTCACTTGAACTAAGACTATCATGATGTATTGTAACCTCTTCTTAACCATATACCAATTCATCAAATTGATCAATGTTTTCCTCATAATATTTTGTACCATCATTCTCATTTAGGAATTCATCCTCTCTACTCAAAGAAAATGCAACAACATAGTTCAAAGGATCATGGTGCAGGAAGAAAGATTCACACCATAACTTATCTTTTTGATAATTCACATACTCCCTCTTTAGGGGATTAGGTGTGTCCTCATCTTGAAATAAATTTACATTCTTTTAAGCATTCACTTATTATCTTGTTGTGGCCTCTTGGATTAATTATTATAGTAGGGCATATTATACAATTGTTGCCCCTCATTAAAATTTGTGGATGCACCATGAGGCAGTAATCACTTGTTATTCTATGAAAGCTTATAGAAAAAATACTTCATGACTACCATGAGTTATCCAACTTATCCTCATTGGAGATGGGTTTACTCAATGAAGTTCCACTCAATTGTGACAACTTCACATTAAATTCTTTACTAGATGCCCTCATATTGCTCTCAATATTTATGGCTATTGCATATGCTTCTCTAAGAATTTGAGGATCCCTATTTCTTAAGAAATATCTCATCTTAGAATCAAAAGCACCACAATATAGTACAAGACACATATTAATTAGGCTTGAGATTTTGGGGTACATTTCTCATGGTGAGGATGAACCTAATGTTGAAGTTTGTCATAGTCTCATCGATGCTCTTCTTGATGGTGGTGAGATAATGGATATAAAATTTAGGATCAATTCTATCCCTATACTACATCCTAAATGTAGTAATAAAATCTTCCCAAGAATAAATTCTACTATCAAGGAGATTCTTGAACCATTCTCTTGAACTCTCCTATAATGAATGCATAAATGAATTCATCATCACATCTTCATTTTCAATATCATATACATTGATGATATAAAGTATCTCCAATTTTCTTCCCCTGTCACTACATTGTTTCCCTGAAAATTTTGAATTTTTCCTTTGATGTCACTTGGGATGGGATTGGGATAATTTGGGATCTTAAATAAGTCCAATTTCCTATACCTTTTAGTTCCTAAAGGCTTCATGACTAGAGAAAATCTATGAGATGTCTTTGGGGGTTATTTCCTGTATTCTATCCTATATTTTATTTTTGTTATGATGATTTTCTTGTCTATTGTGCATATGTTGGCTATACACATTATGTATAATTTTTTGATTTCTTGCATGTTTTTGGGTAGTTTGAGAATGAGTATGAGTTAATTGATTAATCTCATCTTGAATTTTTTTCCTTCTCCTTATAACTCAATCAATAAATTCCAATTACTCCAAAACTCTCTCTCTTTCATTTTATTCATTTAGTATTTTTTTATTAGCATCATGAAAGGTTTGATCAAAATAGGACCTTTGAGAACCAATAAGTGAAGGTTGCTACTGATTAAATTTTTGGGCACCTTGATCTAAGTATGGCATGCCAAATATTCTAATATATGTGTCTTCAAGTGTACCCACACCTACTTAACCCATTGCATCAATGTTCCTTCTCATGTCATACTCATCAAATTTGATATTTCTCCCTTTGACCAACTTGTCTATAGAATCATTGGAATTATATTGATACCGATCTCTCAAGTCAACAAAGGCATTGCCTCTTCCTGAGGTACTTAATTTCTCTTGGTTTTTTTGTCATTATGGACTTCATCCATCCTTTTTTTCCACTTAGCACGTTAATTATTTACATTAACTACATTGCCTCCTTGTGCAAGCTAATCTAAACATTACCTTATTCTATCCATGGAAAATAGGTTTTTAATAAAACTAGGTTCTCATAGTATAGTCACCACTGCCAAAGGAAACAAGATTTTCTTGAAGTTATACAACAACTGCAAAACACTTTTTGAAGTTTGACTTCTATAAATGATGTTAAACAATTTAACAACTACTATTTGTCCCCAACAAAATTCCCAATCTCTTAAGTCTCAAAATCATTGCTCTATTTTATAGAGCCAAACCCACTTATAAGGCTAGGAATATCAAAAAATAAGTGAAATTAATTCATCTACATACTATGTAGGATTTTGAGCTAAATCTAAGAATAGGTTTTCTCTCCTTCAGTTTGAGCTCAAATTAGACTTAGGAGGATATTCCTAAAGGTGAGAGCATATAAAAAACACATGGAACTAGTAGTTAAACCCAAACTATTGAATGTACCCAAAAATTGTCACTAGGTTGAGAGAAACTAACCACTAAAAGGCCTCTATATAGTTGATATAGCACCTTAGAAGTGGATTCAAGGTGGGGGCGAGTTGCATGATTCACATAAAAAGATATGTATTATTTCTTGTATGTTATCAAGCCATGAACTATATAGTGAAACTAAAACTAAAAATGTGTAATAATTTGTTTAATTTTTGTGACTAAAATAGGTACAATGAGACCAATGTCCATCCTAGGGAAATAGATTCATAGATGTCAAGGAGAAATGAAAAATAATAGTAAAAAACTATAAATGATCTATGCATTAAAATACATCCATATATATTATTGTTAGTTTGATCTACGTATCCATCAATGAACTATTCAAACTTATTTGTAAGAATAAAAAGAGATGTTACAAGTCTTGCAACAAGTTTAGAACTTTGACATATTCCTCTAATGGTCCTTACATTTATAAAAAAAAATTTGTTGAAGACAAAAAATTTAAATAATAAATTTTATAAGTTTGTCCACACATCAATGGAGACATAGAATTGGACAATGATATTGTCAGCTTCTGTAAGGCCCCACCCCGCATGTGATCAACACAACCCTAATTTGCTACATACTCCACCTAAATCGATAGCTAGATTTATTACAAGTGATAAATAAGGTGGTTTTGTGTGGCAACAATATTATATATATCATTTCTTTATTTTATGTTTTATTGCCATTACCATAAAGGTGTTATGCAGTCGTAAATTGGGGAAATATGAATTGAAAGTATAAATGGGAAGCGAAGGAGGGTTTTAACCCCATTGGGGTAGAAGCAAGGTATATACGAAGGAAAAAAAATATGAAATTTGGTGAAAAGTAATTTTTCTTAATAATATATAATCCAAGCATTGATTAAATAAGATTATTATTAACATTGAATTAGTCATTTTATGATATCATAATTATTGGTGAGTTTTATGGTGGAGTAAATTATAAACAAAAATATGTGAAGTGTTAATTAAATAAGAACACTATTATGGAATTTAAAAGGGTTAATTTAAATAATACCAATATCATTAAGTTATAATAGTTGATCAAAACATCATATTCTTATTGATAAGATTTAATAGCCAAATAATCGATGACATCACTAGTGTGTATTTAGTTGAGCAATAATAATATTTTTATTGGAATTGGTATCTCATTTTGGTCCAATCACAATTTTAGTTAATTGAAATTATAAAGGAATCGATTTATTTTGAATCAGTTGGGATTTTTAGTTGGTTGTGAATGTGACTCCTTTTGAGAATTTTAAATATCTAAATCTGAGTCCAGTTTTTTTAAGTGGTCAGTAATTCCTCAACACCCACTATCATAGGTAATGAGAAACATTAAATGATGGTAGTTGAATAAAGTAATTTACTTAATGCAGTCTGAGGAAGAATTATGATCGAGATTTTAGTTTTGGCAGGTAGGGTAAAAAAAATAGCCTGGATGGCTTGTCTTTTCGGGTAAATTTTGGTGGCAGGTTTGGGCATTACATTTTGGTATCAAAGCCAAGTTGTAGCACTGGGATCTCTGGCTAGTATGGTTGCCCATGTGATGTTAGTTGTGTGAATTTCTCCCCCTTGTGCTTATATTTTTGTTGTGATTGATTGTTGAATAGACCTTATGAGGTTATGAGTTGCTTTCATCATTCCTTGACAATTATGGTTGCGAAGGAGTGAATTCAAAAGGGAATAACTGGGTTGTTAACATGGATCAAGAATTATGTACCCTTATGTGAATAATGTTTTTGAAAATGAAGGAGTTTAAATAGCTAAGTTTAGAGATGTCCTACTATTTAAAGTTAAGTGCACCTGTGTACTCTCCCTAGGAATTGTAAATGTTTAGGATGATAAAGTTTTAAACAGATTAAACATGTCAATTGGATGTTCCATTCATGTTGGGAAGCATGTTTTGGTGAACTATTTTTGTGAAAACCAAGTCAACTTTCAAAGAAGTGTAAATGGAAACAAAGTGAATGGCTAGAAAACGTTAGCTCAATTAATGGATATTGTCGTTATAATATTCACCCTCGTTCTATCCTATAACCATGAACCTTATGGAGGTGAAGGGATAAGTTCTAAGGCATGGCTATTATGTAGACAATACAACTTTACTAAAGTAAATTTTACTTAACTTCATAATGCAATTGAATAATTTAGTATAAAATACTATAATTGTTATATCTAAATCTATGTGCCTTGGGGTGATTTGAAAATGTAATCCTTTTCTTGTGTGTGGGGAAACTAAGTGTTTTCCAAACAGTGCATGTTGCCTTAAAATCAATTGAATGCGTGTTTTGTGTAAAGTTATTTTGAAGATAGGAAAGAAATATGTTTGATTAGGTAAAAGACGTTAGTCCCGAAATCCCATTCCTAGCTTAGGATGTATGCATGAACTTGTGTATGAAATCAATTAGCATTGAGTAAAAGTTTAGAGATAAATTAGAATAGTGAAACCATGTGCATGGTAAATAAATAACAATGATGGTAAGGAAAATAATGAATTAGTAAATCTTACCTTGTTTAATTTCAAATATAAGCTCTTCTTTAATTGCATGGTATGCCTGAAAAGTAAAATGTCAGGTGCATTGTAGTAGCACTACATTGGGGAAATTTAGGTTCCCAATTGCATTAGAATTGATAGAAAATCATATAAATGATAACCCATTATATCCTATTTAGAGATGAAAATACTAACTCCATAGCTAAGTAAATTTTTAGTGAAAAGAATGTTGTCCATGTAGAGCTAACAAATTGGACTGTGCTTTCCTCATCATGTGTGAGTATTGGGTAGCCTTGTTTGAGAAGATGTTTTATAATGGTTGTGTATGTCAATGATAGAATATAATATTTTGTAGTTTAAATTGTGTGTAAGAAAATGACTTGTTCCCTAAAAAATAATAATAATAAAAGTTGGAAATAAAGTTATTTTTTTAATTCTTTATGGATGTGAATACCCCATAATGGCTCTTTTGTTGTGTACTAAGACAATTTTTGTGGATAGACCAAGTCATAAAATTAAGTGTATGTTGTACATCCTTAACTCATATGGAATGAAACGATAAGATTCTTGATAGTTAGTGTGGTTTGTCATGTGGAAACCAGTATATTTGTGTTGTGCTCCAAGTATGAGATACAAGGTATTTGACTTGGAATAAGGGTGGTGGACATTTAGTACGGTCCCTTATGTGTACCCTTAGCGATTATTTTGTGTATTTGATTTGTTGTGAAGTGGAGTAAGCATGAAATATGATGTATTTATTAAGTGAAATGTGATGTATTCACTTGTGTTAGTCTTAATTGTATGTTAAATGTGCACCCCTAGTGTTTGGTTCCCCCCTTATGGGAGTATGATGCCAGCTAGTGTAAATAGGGGTTGAGAGGCACATGTTCTCCCATCGGGAAATTACGAGCTCAGGGCGTTGTCCCTAATCCTGACAAAGGATCTATGTCGAGTCATTGTAATCCTCCCATGGACATTGATCGTGGCCTACTCTCCCACATATGAGGGCCACACTTGTTGGTTCATAGTGAAAAAAACCCATTCCTTGATGTTTATAACCCATGGGTAAAGGATGGAATTGCATGGACCACCCGTGATTCATATTTATGTGGTCACAGACCACCAGTTACTTATATTCATGTGGTCAGGGATGACCAATGATGCATATTTATGTGGTCAGGGACCACTAGTTAATTGTATTCATGTGGTCAAGGACCACCAACTATTCATATTTATGTGGTCAGGGACCACTAGTTTTTGCATGTTATTATATTTATGTGGTTAGAGAACCACTATTCCCCTCCTCCCCTTAGGTGGCTTATCAAGTCACATGGTGCTCGTGATGTGCAAATTTTATTGTTGAAATATGAATTATTGGTAACTTTTGATTGATGTTGTATCTTACTATGTGCCAACAATGCAAGATTTTATAGTTATTTTATTAGGCTATTTAGCCATTTGACGGTTGTTATAGTCCGATATTCCTCAAGGACTTGTTTAAATTTTGTTTTGAATTAAGTTTGAAATGTTGCAATGTAGCTACAATTGATCTTTATTTTGCTCTTTTCTTGAAAATTATAGTTCCTCTTTGGGATTTTGTTTTCTTTATTGGAGTCTTGGTTTATGATCCTATGTTACTTAGTTTGAGGCTTTCTCCTTGTTTGCAAATTGTTGGCATATGTGGTGTAATGTGAAATCTATAAACTGCCATATCCCGGGGGTTCCCTGGCAGGTCATATAGGGGAGTAGATGCGTTGGGGAATTATTTTTGAAAGGGGTTGTAAATGGGACCGATATGGGACGGTCAAGGATCCATTCTTCCCCTCATTCTATGATTTTTCTTATCTGTATGGAGGAGTCCTTAGAGAAGGGCCTTGAGATCATCTTCCTGATTTGTTATGGTGTCCAGAAATATCCATCCTTGTAAACCCCATTGTGTGAGCCTTATGTTGTAAATTATGTGAGTATGAGGACAAGCGCACCCATTGGGAAGAGCATCCTTTTTGTAAGGACAAGCACACTCAATTAGGAAGAGCATCCTTGCTATTGTTTTGCGTACATGTGAAAATTGTAAGTAAATGTGATGTGGAATATCAGTGAAGTGTGTGAGTATAATAGTAACAAATGATGCAAGTTAATATTCCTTGAGACATGGTATGAATGCCATGATTGAGATTTGGTATGAGGACCATAATTATAAGGTAAACTATTCTCTTAAGAACATATTTGGACAAAATGTGAAGCTAATAATTCTGAGACATGATTGGACATTGAAACAAAACTATTTTCTAACATCATGAGTGATGTATGTGGTGCAAAGAGATTTTGTGGTGTATTAGAGGATTTTAAATTGTTTGATATATTATTGTGTAAATTAATCAAAGTTGATTACATGGTTAGTAATTTAGAGCTACCTAGATGGCTCTTAGAATTTGTTAAACTAAGTGTACCAGATAAATGTGCTATTGTGAGAAATTTTGTTCTACGTATTTGAATGCTTAATTCATGAAAGAGATTTTCTCTAATGTGTACTTATAGTTGAATGCTTTGATTATTTCATCACGAAAGTAAAATAATCAGTATCTATAATAAATTAATGTGTGTTGCTATATTGAGATTATGTTTTTAGGCCTTAACGACTTCCAGGAGGAAGTCTAAGCTAAGGGGAGGGGGATGTAAGGCCCCACCCCGCATGTGATTAACACAACCCTAATTTGCTACATACTCCACCTAAATCGATAGCTAGATTTATTACAAGCGATAAATAAGGTGGTTTTGTGTGGCAACAATATTATATATATCATTTCTTTATTTTATGTTTTATTGCCATTACCATAAAGGTGTTATGCAGTCATAAATTGGGGAAATATGAATTGAAAGTATTAATGGGAAGCGAAGGAGGGTGTTAACCCCGTTGGGGTAAAAGAAAGGTATATACGAAGGAAAAAAAAATGAAATTTGGTGAAAAGTAATTTTTCTTAATAATATATAATCCAAGCATTGATTAAATAAGATTATTATTAACATTGAATTAGTCATTTTATGATATCATAATTATTGGTGAGTTTTATGGTGGAGTAAATTATAAACAAAAAGATGTGAAGTGTTAATTAAATAAGAACACTATTATGGAATTTAAAAGGGTTAATTTAAATAATACCAATATCATTAAGTTATAATAGTTGATCAAAACATCATATTCTTATTGATAAGATTTAATAGCCAAATAATCGATGACATCACTAGCGTGTATTTAGTTGAGCAATAATAATATTTTTATTGGCATTGGTATCTCATTTTGGTCCAATCACAATTTTAGTTAATTGAAATTATAAAGGAATCGATTTATTCTGAATGAGTTGGGATTTTTAGTTGGTTGTGAATGTGACTCCTTTTGAGAATTTTAAATATCTAAATCTGAGTCCAGTTTTTTTAAGTGGTCAGTAATTCCTCAACACCCACTGTCATAGGTAATGAGAAACATTAAATGATGGTAGCTGAATAAAGTACTTACTTAATGTAGTCTAAGGAAGAATTATGATCAAGATTTTAGTTTTGGCAGGCAAGGTAAAAATAGCCTGGATGGCTTGTCTTTTCGGGTAAATTTTGGTGGCAGGTTTGGGCATTACAACTTCCTACAATGATTTTAATAACTAAGCCCTTACAACCATGATTCAAAGATTGGAAATCTAACTTGAATAGCTATCTTAAACATCATGAAGGTACATTTAAATTGTCAACCTAGGGATCTGAACTTGAAATGGGTCAACACAGTATGTGCACTAGGAACTTCAAAGTAGTCATCTTCATTCTACAACTAAGAAAGACTTATTGTTGAAAGAAAATTGCATGAAAGGAAACAAAGCGAATAATGAACATCACTCAATCAAATCTAAAATTATTATGCATAACAAAAAGGAAAAACCGAGCATCCAACACGAAACTACTATGCCCGCTTTAGTTGCAGGAACAATCACAATGAAATTCTAGTGGCTGCAGGAACAGTCAATGCCAGAATCTTAACTAAGTACTAAACATAAACTAACACTAATCTAACTAAACTAAAGGAATGGATTACTCACCAAGTGGGACCCCTTGGATGAGTATCCTCTAAACTAATGCAAACTCAGATACTCAACTCAAAATCTTATTTCATTCATCAAAAAATGCAATTACAAAAGTATGGCTGATTATTAGTTTGTACAAGAACTTGGCGATCGAATCACTAACTCACTAGCTCGAGGAAGGAGGATTCAAGCCTTATTTAATCCAAATAAACAGGGCCATCAACTCCCACTAACTGAGAGGATGCCATTTAGGGAAAACGAGAAGAAAGTGGAAAGAGCGCTTATGCATGCAGGAGAATCCATTTGGACATGCATGCCCAAACGTGGACTCGACCACTGTAGTAATGCTCATAATGCTCAATGCCATTAAATATTGGTACAAGGAGGTTACATATGCCTGACATGAGAATCTTCCACCGTCGTCCTCAGTTGACCTTCGTATGACTCCTCAACCTGACCGGCTGGCGACTGCATTTCTTAACTTAGCATTTCAATCATGTCTGCAGAATGATGTCAGTACACATAATACTTGCATAGTCATAACCACCTTAAAGAAAATTCATCAATCATATGCAAGATAAATATAGATGGTCCACATAATAGATAAATATCATCAAAACCAGTAGAAATGAAATTAGTCCCAATGTCTTATGACTAAGAGAAACTATATAAAAGTGTCAGCATATAATATCAAAGTTCGTGGTAACTTTAGCAAATAAAAAGAGATTTTATCCCCCTAACTAGGCTAAAATCTAGATTCATCACTCCCCCCAACCTAATGTTTTGTTGGTCCTCCAGCAAGGGAAGAGTTATGCTTCTGCTTGGTTAAGGCCTTGAATTCTATGACTGATAGCTATCCAATGTCGGTGTCTATCGTGGGTGAATCATGATTCTAGTAAAATCCTCCCAACTTATCAAGTCTCCATCTCTATTGTTCCTCTGCAATGTCATACTTGTAGAATCTGAAATTAGGCATAGGCCATAGGAGGTTAGGCGGCTAAAAAGTCAGGGGAAGCCATTCGTGCCCCTTGGTTCTCCCAAGATGGACGTATCTTTTATTTCTCTTCAGTGTAGCAGCATAGTTGTGGAAAAAATGTGGCTCAACCTGTTTTAGCTCATCAATCAATAGGTTCCATCTCTGGGATAGAAATCCCCTTATAGTATCTTCTTTTGCTGTAATTTTTACTTCATACTCATTGTAAACAGCCTCAATCCAAGGCATAATTTTGTTACCATAGCTTGGTCTAAAGAGAAATCTATTCCAATCCGAATAAATGTCTTTGGGGTTCTTTGATTCAACTCTGATGGCTAGGGGAATACTAGATTCCTTCTTCTTGTAAGCATTGCATTGTTCACCCCAACTGATTTGATTTTGTACCTAGGAAATAAATGCTCTCAATTGTATGTCTCCAACATAAGGCAATGGGTTCTAGTCTTGGTCTTTTGGGACGACAAAGTTGTGTAAATAAAATTCACATAACAAATTTTTCATTTCAGGGGAAGCAATTTTGTAGGCATTGAGAAATTTGGCAGGGGTTCAAACTTGAGACAATTCTTGACATTCTAAAGGAAAGTTATTTCTCCTTCAAGTGCAAAGCATAAACCCTTGGAGGGGTTCTGCATGTCAGGAATTGTGGCACCAGAGTTGCAATGCCACTTACCCTTTCATTCAGGAAGATAATTTCTGCATTCTTTTCTTCGATCATCTCATCCCTCACTTGGATTTCCTTTTTCAACCATTTCTTCTCCTCTTTCCATTCCTGCTCTCTTCTTTGTATTTCTTTCCATAAATTCAAAATAGCTATATGTACTAAAAAATTAGGAGGGTTATGGATTCCTACCAGGGTTTTCGTAAATGGTTGCTTCCCATAGAGAACTATCTGCATAGATTTGGGATGTCCCACAGATTCAGGCTGTGGAGGTATGATTCTCTTTCCTCGTTCTGTTGTAGGGCCTTTTGTTCTTCTACTGGTGGGGGCTGCAGGAACTCCTGATCTATTTCTTGAATTTTATGCAGGAACTCCCACTCTTGGCCTTGCTACAGGAACACTTGACTTTCTTCATGTTCTTGAGTCTCAACTTCTTCTGCAATGGCAACAAGATCCGCCAGGGTCATTTTTGCTGCCTTTTCGAACACATCTTCTTGTACATTCTCCTACTCCATTGGAGCATCTATTTTTTCACACGATGTCCCACCAATCTCAGGATTGACCAAATTTGATTTCTTGAGAGGGATTTTTCATTTTTCTTTGGCTATAGGATGAACAGTGCTAGCCTTCCTTTTCCTAGGGCTTGGCGCCTCTTTTTGCGCAGGTTGTGTTTTTCTTTTCCTTGATTTTGCCTCCCTCTTTTGTGCTCTTGTTTTTACTATAGTTTTCAGTGGAACATCATCATCGTCAGAATATGATGAAGAATTTTCTTTTTCATTCTCATTATTAGAGAAACTGACATTTATAGTATTTTCTTCAATGGGGGAATCCACACCAACACCATACGTCGAAGCACCAGGGGTTCCTTCAATCGTGCTCAATTTTATGCTAGACCTTCGTGGTTGACATGAAACCCTAGGCTGAGATGGCTCAGGCCTATACTTCTCAGTGTTCACAAAATCATCCCAAGCCATTCTAGGGGTTGTATCAAGCAAAGATCTTATAACCAACAATTTAATTAGACAATGGTGGGATACAGAGTTTTCCCTACCTTTTTGAGTTTTCGCTACCATAATGGAGAGAAGGTTGTACAAGACATTGGGCACGTTCATCTTCCTCCCATGCCTTAGATGACTCAACAATTTGAAGTGCACTGAATGCAGGTTTGACAATTGACCTTCGTAGGTGATATATTTGATGATGTGTATGGCTGCTTGCTTCCATGGCTCAGGTAGAGAGAGTCTCTTAGCACCCTGTTTGTTAATTGTGAGTGGAGGGTCACCATGTATTGTGAATATATCCCTAGCTGTCCTGGCATCCTTAGAAACAGGGTAAGGTTCACCGTTAGCTGGAGACCCTCAAACTTCTACAATTCATTCTTCAGTCACTACGACATCCAGTCCTTTTACTCTGGCCTTTCCGTCTAAAAATGTCTAAGCAAACTCCAATGCAATACCCTTGTCAAAACCATCCAACTTCAAAAAATAATCTAACCATCCACAATTCTGAAATTTTGTTAAGCATGTTGTGTCTTGTAACAAAGAATCATGAGCTGAGGGCTCATTCTGAATGAGTTTGTCTCCCATTATCTAAACTCAACTTGTCACTCTGCAAAATTAGCTCTGTAACTCTAAAATTCTTTCCTGCTTGCTTGCTGGGTGAATTGTCCACTAAATTTCCTTTACTCTTATTTTAGCAATTACCATTTGCATTTCGAAATTATGATAGAGTTAATAATGGAAAGAAATAGTAATAAAAGGGAATCATAATGAGGGGAAATGGCAGTGGCAATTTAGTGTCACATCACACATGCGAGCCGTCTTTCATTTTAAATTTTGAATTAGCTCAGCAAGATTTGCTGACATAGACAATCATGTATCGGCATGTGGCAATATGTTTGCATCTTTCTTATCCCTCCCCCCAACCTAAATTTGGACATGTGTCCACACATGCCAGATGGCAATAGTGATTTGATGGGGGATTAAAGAAAATTATGTGAACGCCCATATTATCGTACAATGATTAAATGAAACGCTCTAAAGGATAATTAAGAATACAATTAATGTGCACGTACCTGAGTGTGTACAAACATGATTGTAAAGAATTCATTGCAATGATCGAGGAGAAAGTACTACTTGCGTTGTTGAGCAATAATTGAGTAATTAATGACAATGATGTAGAATGGTGCGAGGTGAAATGAAGTGATGGAAGAGAGAAAAGGTGGTACGGATGGGTGAAGAAATGGATTTCTACAAAAGTATAAATATTTATTATGACACATACGTACCTCATTTAATCGGAAAGAGGGACACTAGGTCCACTACCTTCGGCTGCAGGAACTCTTTGGATGCAAGAGTTGTGCTCAGGTGGTGTATGTTGGATAAACTGCTGCAAGAACTCTTCTTTTGAAGCTGGCCTGTGATATAGTCTGAGACGGTGCCCATTCACCAGTAATTTGAATTTCACAAGGTCATTGGTCATGAGTTTTACAGCTCCTTTGGAAAATACCTTTGCAACTTCATATGGCCCTAGCCACCTTTTTTGCAATTTACCTGCATTATCCTTGTACCGTGAATCATAAAGTAATGCCTAGTCACCTGGCTAAATTTTTTTTTCTCTGATAAATATGTCATGCCATTTGACTCTTTAACTTTGCACAATTTCAGTATGGTGCAATGTAGATTTCCTCATCTTGTCCAATTCATTCAGTTGCATGATCCGTTCTTTCTATGCCTTGGAAATGACTATCCCCAACTCTATAGCAGTTTTGAGAGTCTTGTGCTCAAATTCGATAGGCATCATGGTTGTTTTCCCATATAGTAGCTCAAATGGGGTGAAGCTTGTAGTTGTCTTCTAGGTGGTCCTCTAAGCCCAAACTGCTTCTAATAATCTATTTTCCCAATCCTTTATGTGAATATGCATTTTTTTGGTGAGGATGGCCTCAATATCTTTGTTTTTCACCTCAACTTGTCCATTTGCTTGAGGGTGATAAGGATTAGATTTCCTATACCTGATGTTATATTCATTAACTAATGTTGTAACAAGGGCTGATGTAAATTGAGTGCCTTGATTAGTTACTATTTCTCTTGGTACTCCATCCCTTGTGAAAATTTCTTCATAAATAAATTATGCAACTTTGTTGTCTCTTGCATGCTTCATGGCTTTGAATTCTACCCACTTTGTTACATAATTAGTGCACACTAGAATATAGGACTTACCATTGGATGGAGGATCAATGGGTCCCACTTGTCAAATGGAGTGACTACCACTTGTGGCAGAGTGACATCTCATCTGACTTTGTTGGCTTTCCCATTCTTTGGCATCTATCACATCTCCTTGTATACCTTCCTGCATCTTTGTGTAATGTAGGCCAATAGTATCCTGTGTTCAGGATTTTCATTGTTGTCCTTTTAGCTACAAAGTGGCCTCCACAGGGTTCATCATGGCATGCATGCAAAATGTCATAGGTCTGATCTTCCCTCACACACCATCTCATAACATGATTTGGTCCAGTGTAAATTAGGCATCCAACTATCCATGAAAAAGAGTGATTTTTCAATCAACACTCTTCTCTCTTTTGGGGAGAAGTGAGGAGGAACTCTCCTTGTCACAAGGTAATTGGCTATGTTAGCATACTAGGACGTCTGCACACTAATGGAGAATAGATGCTCATCATAAAAGGATTCATCTATGGCCTGACTATCTTTTGATGTGGTCAACCTTGAAAGAAAATCTACAACCACGTTTGCCTTCCCTAGTTTGTCTACAATAGTTATGTCAAATTATTACATTAATAACAACCATCTGGCTAATCTTCCTGAGATTAGGGGTTTTTTCATGACTTGTATCTAATGGCTGCATGATTAGTGTGTACAAAAATCTGATAACCTGTTATATAGTGCCTGAGTTTGTTTAAGTCATAAATTAATGCCACCATTTCTTTCTCTGTGACTATGTAATTGAATTCAGCTCCCTACAAGTTTTTATTGATAAAATAAATGGCATTATCAATAGCTTCTTTTTTTTGTCCTAGGACTGCTCCTATTGCATAATCTGAGGCATTAGTATGGATGTGGAAAGGAATTTCCCAATTTGGTCCCTTAAGTACAGGAGCATGAGTTAGAGCTGTCTTTAAATCATAAAATGTTTTATCACAACTTTCTGTCAATTGGAACTCAACATCTTTAGTCAGAAGACTATATAGTGGGGCTACTATTTTGCTAAAATCCTTAATGAAATGTCTATAGTAGCCTGCATGACCTAAGAAACTCCTAACTTCCTTTTGTTTTGTAGGTATAGGTAGATTTTTTATTACCTCAATTTTTGCAGGATCAACTTGAATTCCAAGGTGGGAAATGTAGTGGCCAAGAACTACACCTTCCCACATCATCATGAATCACTTTTCACTATTTAATGGAAAATTTTGGTCTTCACAACTCTATATAACTTTCTTCAAATTATCCAATGCTTCATCAAAGGTGGCACCATAGGTAGTAAAATCGTCCATATAGATCTCCATGCAGTCAAGGGAGATATCTGAGAATATGCTGATGAATGCTCTCTGAAAAGTGGCAGGTGCATTACATAACCCAAAGGGAAGTAAAAAATAGGCATATGTCCCCCAAGGACATGTAAATGTAGTCTTCTCTTAGTCTTCTAGTGCAATTTGAATATGGTTATATCCACTTAATCCATCAAGAAAAGAGAAGTATTGTTTTCCTGCAAGAGAGTCTAGGACTTTATCTACAAAAGGCAGGGGAAAATAATCCTTCTTAGTGGCAACATTGAGTTCCCTATAGTAAACAAAAACTCGCCATTTCCCTCTCTTTTTGGGAACAATCACCAATGGAGACACCTATTGGCTATCTGAAATAGGGTAGATAAATCTTGCGTCTAGTAGCTTTTGTAGTTCTATTTTGAAAATTTCTCTCAAGGAAGGGTTGATTCTCCATTGTGGATGCCTGACAGGTGTACACTCATCTTTGATATATATTCTATGAGTGCAAAGTTTTGGATCTAATCCCTTCATGTCATGATAATCCCAATCAAATGTTTTTTGATGGGCTTGCAACAATTGTGTCAATGTCAACTGTTGTCCCTCATTTAATTTACTATTGATGTTTAGATATCGTCCTTCAGACACCTGTAATTTTGTGACTAGTTCTATCATAGTCGCTTCATTAATACAAGGTATCTTAAGTTCAGGAGGCAACATTATGTGAAACGTACCTGTTGCTGCAAGAATTTTGTCCGTCGAAAGAGTGGCTGCAGGAAGTATGTCTGCATAGACAGTGGCTACAGGAAGAGTGGCTGCACAAAGTTTGTCTGTGGGAAGAGTTGTTGTAGGAAGATCATGCGGAATTTATAGAAGTGTTTGTTTGATGTTTGTGAAACCAGACACATGAGTGGGTGATGCTTTCTCTATCTAACAATGGTTCTGAATAATACTAGATAGCACTTCATCTTCATCTTGAAGTTGCAGGAAAGGACTTCTTCCGAGCATCATGAGCTGGGCCACATAGTTGACTTCTTCAGCTTCCTCACCAATATGTGTCCATACTTAATTTTCTTCATTATGGGATGGCTAAGCTGGGGGATACTGAACAATATTTTTAGTGTTCGTGCCATCCGAAATGGTCATGTCACCTGACCGACATCCAATATAAGCATCTGCAGTTGCTAACCATGGCCAACCAAGGATAAGTGGATATCCTCTCAGTATGGCTTTAGGGGAAAGAACCATGAAGTCGACTGTATACTCCAAGGAGTCTAGGATCACCACAAGGTCTTCTACTATGCCATCAGGCTTAACAGTGAAACTATCAGCAAGCTACATGGCTGTAGGAGTGGACCTCATGTTTGAAATATTCAGTTGATGCAGGATGTTTTTAGTCATCACATTGATTGCTGCACCTAAGTCAATCAAAGAACTCTTTATGTTCATCCCATTTATGACAACTTCAACTACAGGGCTACCTGGATAACTGTACTTGGGAATAGTTACTTTTCCAAGTATGATGTCAGTAAGCTGCCCTACTACATGGACTGTAGTGGGGTCCTTCTTTTTCCTTCCCGATTTCTTGAGGCATGCTTCCTTGATTGATTTTTCATAGACATGGATGTCTTTTATGGTCTGGAACAGGGGTATCTGGACACATATATGCTTTAGCTGATCTAGGATATCAAAACTAGTTTCCTCCTTGTCTTCTTTTTGCTTGGAAACTTCTAATCTCTGAGGGAACGATGGTTCTTGTGCTATCTATTTTGTTGGAGCTGGTTCAGGAGTTTTAGTTGCACAAAGATGAATAGGATCAGTCAAATATTCTTATTGCTCTTCCACATGGAGCTTAGTGATAATGGGGGTGGAAGGAGCTGAAAAAGTTGTTCCTGAACGTAGACGTATGTCACCTAAACTCACAACATATGCAGGAAATTGATTTGGATCAACATAATATACAGGCTGCTGCTATGGTTTATTATTTGGGTTGGGTGTGGGTTGGGTTGGTAACTAGGCACGTTTAGGTACATTTGCACTTGGATTAGCAGGAGGGGGCATTATAGCAGGATGTTGGGTTTGAGAAGATGGTTGCATATAGTTGGTGGTTTGGTTTGGCCATTGTTGGCCACCTCTCTATTGAGATGTTTGCTGCCAGTTTCCTGGAGGTTGTTGCCAAGGTCCCTAAAACTATTGCAAATTCCCTTGAGGTTGTTGCCATTGAGGTGAGGCATTTTGATAATTGGACCAAGCATTGGGTGGGTTATTCCAAGACTAGGGTGGGTATCCTCCATAGTTGGATGGACAAGGTGGTTTCCACTGGTTACTAGATGAATAAGAATTAAAATATGGTCTAGCAAAAGATAATGGATTTTGTGGCATACTTTGTCTTGAATCCCATGGTCTTTTCTGTGCAACAAAGTACACTTGGTCTTCCTCAGTTTGGATTGGTTTGAACTCAGGTGGGATATGTTTACTGTCAATGTTAGCTATCACCTTACATCTGTAGTCTCTCTTCTTTTGTCTACAATGAGGGAAATATTCTATCAGTATTTCCTCTGCCTCCTCATGTTTCTTCTTAGCCTGAAGTGTATCCAACTGAGTAGCTAGATTGTTGATTATATCTTGCTTGAAATTTGCCAACAAATTAGTAATCTCCATCCTTGAGACTCCACTGTTGGATGACTTACCCATAGAGGATTGGTAGGCTCTTCCTTTCTTTGAAGCTTCCCTAGAATAGTTCTGACATATCTTCTTGATATCATCCCAAGGGACTTGATTGATATCTCCTCCTGCCATCAGGTCCAAGGCATCAATGCAACTTTCATTAATTCCTCGTAGGAAAATCAAATTTTGTGAGTCTTCATTAAGTGTATGATGTGGAGATTTTTGTAGACAAAACATAAACCTTGAAATGAAGTCTTCCAGGCTCTCATCTTGCTTTTTCTGCTTTATGAAAATGTCACCTCCTCTCATGTCAGTATCCCTACAATATTCCTTGTATTTCTCAAGAAATTTTGTCTTCATATCTTCCCAAGTCCGCACAGTGTTTCTGCCGAGGCTCATAAACCATATTAATGCAACTTCTTTCAAAGTAGTAGGAAATAGATTATGTCTATGGGCATCAGTGGTATAGTCATAGCTTATGTAGAGTATATCAAACTCAAACAAGAAGGTATCAGGATCTTCTGTAACAATCTCATAGAATTTAGGAAGGACTGAAGTAGGGATATTTTTGAGGTTATCTACTTCATTCTGTTTAGCAATGGGAAAAGGGAAAGTTGGTTGGTTCTTCCTACTAGGTCTATCTCCATTTGCATCAGCCATGCCTACTTGATGAAATTCCAGAATAAAGGGTTCTTCAATAGTATTTTGATCTTCAAGGGAAACTTCAGAACTGGTCAAGTCAGGGAATATATCAACAAAGGGCTATGGCTCCTCTTCTTCTTCGTCTCTAGCCATATTTGGAAGCTCTACTAGCTGGAATGGCTCAAGATTATTAGGAAGGAATCTCCCATAAGAATTTCTTCTTCTTCTATGCATGCAATATCAAATCAATATCAACCAACTCACACAAAGAATGGGTGGGGAAAAATAGTGGATCATAACTTCTGACACTAAGAGAAAATTCCAGAAATACTACAGTAGAAAAACTATCAATGACTCCAAAGGATTCCCTAGTTTGACACCATCCCCGACAATGGGGCCAAAAATGTTGGCCTCCTGCAATGATTTTAATAACTAAGCCCTTACAACCATGATTCAAATATTCGACATCTAACCTGAATAGCTATCTTAACCATCATGAAGGTACATTTAAATTTTCAACCCATGGATGTGAACTTGAAATGGGTCAGCACAGTATGTGCACTAGGAACTTCAAAGTAGTCATCTTCGTTCTACAACTAAGAAAGACTTAATGCTGAAAGAAAACTGCATGAAAGGAAACAAAGAAAATACTGAACATCACTCAATCAAATCTAAATTGATTATGCATAACAGGAAGGAAAAACTGAGCATCCAATAGGAAACTAATCTACCCGCTTTGGCTACAGGAACAGTCACAAAATTGAATTCTAGTGGCTGCAGGAACAGTCAATGCCAAACTCTTAACTAAGTACTGAATAGAAACTAACACTAATCTAACTAAACTAAAGGAATGGATTACTCACCAAGTGGTCCCCCTTGGATGAGTATCCTCTAAACTAATGCAAACTCAAATAATCAACTCAGAATCTTATTTCATTCATCAGAAAAATGCAATTACAAAAGTATGGCCGATTATCAGCTTGTACAAGAACTTGGCGATCGGCTCACTAACTCACTAGCTCGAGGAAGGAGGATTTGAGCCTTATTTAAGCCAACTAAATAGGGCCATCAATTCCCACTAATTGAGAGGATGCCATTTAGGGAAAATGAGAAGAAAGTGGAAAGAGCGGTTACGCATGCAGGGGAATCCATTCGAACATGCAGGCCCAAACGTGGAATTGACAACTACAGTAACACCCGCAATGCTCAATGCCATTAAAGATTGGTACAAGGCAGTTACATGCGGCTTACATAGGAATCTTCCATTGTCATCCTCAGTTGACCTTCACACGACTCCTCAACCTAACCAGCTGGCGGCTGCATTTCTTATCATTTCAATCATGTATGTAGAATTATGTCAGTACATATAATAATTGCATAATCATAACCACCTTAAAGAACATTCATCAATCACATGCAAGATAAATATAGATGGTCCACATAATAGGTAAATATCATTAAAACCAACAGAAATGAAATTAGTCCCAAATGTCGTATGACTAAAAGAAACTATATAAAAGTGTCAACATATAATATCAAAGTCTATGGTAACTTTATAAAATAACAACAGATTCTATCCCCCTAACTAGGCCAAAATCTAGACTCATCAGATATAATAAACTTTTGTTATCATTTTGAGACATCTTTGCCTCCTTGTAACCACTTTGGAAATGATTTTCTATATAAGTGTGCCCTCTTGGATTATTTCACTACTATCTATGAATCCCAATACTATCCAATGATAGAAAAGAAGGCTAAACCCTAGTAAAAACACTTTTCCAAGCCAAAACCCCAAGTTGCAACATTGTAACAGAAGTGGAATCCATGGTAGAGGATGGATTACACCCAAAATGGATGCTGCAAATTGAACAATGGGTTCAACAATTATTTTTTGTCATTTGGTGACCATTCTATAGTGATGGTGGTAATTGAAAAAAAAAAAGTGCTTTGAAACCTTGGCACCTAAACACATTCATGACATTAAAAATTAAAATTACGTTTGGTGAAGAGTGCATTGATGGTTTCCAATTAGGTTGAAGAAGCATGTGAAAAATCATTGTATAGATTTATTTTATTTTTTCAACATTTAGATATCTTCAAGATTTTGAAATGGAGTTGTGTAGGCCTTTAGAGTACATATGAATATTTTTGAAAAATTCATTTCCATTAAGATATGTATCAATATCTCTGAAACACTTGCAAGATCCACTAGGCACTAAAAATCCCATGAAACCATCTATCACTAGAGGTTTTTCACCTTAGTTATTCATTGCTTCTTGCGGAGACTCAACCCATACCTGGATATGCAGAACCTCAACAAATACTTGGAAATACTCGAACATCCCAAAAACTCCCACAACATCCCTAAAGCATGGAAACCTTCACCACTTATTTGTATCTATCCTTCTTGATCCATTAAGGATTTCATGGGTACTGGGAACCATTGGTTCCTAGTTCCTAAGAAATATTTGAACACTTATTTTTCTAGCTAGGAGACTTATATTTCATAAGAATATATTGAGGATGGGGTTCAAGTCAAAAAAGGGAAACATAGATGTGAGTCCCAATAGGGTTTAAGCATGTTGTTCATGATTTAGTAATACAAAGGGACAAATATCAAGCAACTAAAACCGCTAAATCATCAGAGAATCATGCCATGCATGGCTGTACCTTACTAATGTGTAGGAAATATTAAATATAATCATCTTAAGGGATTATAATGTTGTTGTTATCTATAGGTGCATGTGCAAGGTATTGTATCATATATAAGAGGTCTTATACATCTTGTTAATCTTGACCTAGTGACACATATAGGGGTAAATTGCACATCTAGGTATAGATGTTGATTATTATAGTCTTTTTATATTCTAATTGGTTTAAAAACTATTAAGGATACCTCTAAAAATACCCACTCACATTTAGTTCAGCCAAAAATGTAGGAGAGTTTATCCACTCTCATTAGTTGGGATTTAACCATCCCCAATCTCTTGAGGGACCCTTATTTTATCTTCTTGATGATAAATCCTTAGACTTGAAGGTGAGATATGTTCAAGGATTTTGGACCTAATAAATGCACCTCTTCTAGAGATAAGGTATAAATTTGATTCTAGAATCATCTTGAAGAGTTTGCATCTTTAAGTAATTTTTGGCCAATGAATATATCATATTGTAAGTTGATTTTTTTGATTTGCATTAAAATAAAGTAAGAAAATAAGGCTCTTGTTTGGTATTATGTGTTTTCTAACTGCTATAAGAAAAGTTGAATCTCTTCCAAATGAAGAGTGGTGACTCTATTTGAGTCTAGCCTAGAAATAGTAATCAAACCTAAAGACTTAAGGATGGAGAGAAAAAAGTAACAAGAACACCAATAGGGACATGAAGAAGCCTCAAATTGTATAAGAAGACAAAATTCCACTTGAAAACCTAAGGTCACCGATAAGTCTCACATTCAAAATTGTCAAAATATGGGACTAGTTGGTACCCTAGGTAAGATGGTACATTTTTAGATTTCAAAAATGAGTACCAATATAATTCTAACGATTTTAATAACATGGTGAGAAAAAATAGAACAAATGGACCTAAATATGAAATAAGAAGTAATGGATCACTTATTGGTAGAAGAAATAGAGGTAAACCTTATAATGCACAACTTCATATTTATAATGTTAGAGATGAAAGTATAGAAGAACACATTTCTCACCTACGCAGTACTTACCTTAGTAGGTCACATGGGAATGAAATTGGACATGATAAAGAATTCCATGATGTTAATGAACTAGTACATTTAGAAGATGATCCAAGGAACAAGGCTATAGATCAAGGCTTATAAGTGAATAATTATGTTAGACATCTAGAACAACAACTCAGAGTAATAAGATAATCACAATATTCTCACAAAACTCAATAAGGGAATATAAATAGAGATCATTGCCATCATGTTATATATCCATTACAACATCACCAACATGATCAACAATATAAAAATTACATGAGACCTCTATTTAGAAGACATGCTCAAAGATTTTATCTAGTTAGGCAACCCGTTGGGATTAATAGGTACAAGTAATTGGATTTATTTGGTATCCCTAGTTACTCAAATCCAATTCAAAATGAGATAAGAGGAAATATACAAAGATTATATTGGAAGTAAAAGAAAGACTATTGGAATCTTGTCATTGTTGATCTTGTTTGGAAACATGAGCATGAGGTGCATATACTGTATGATGCAATGTTTTAATTAATGTCAACGTTGTTATGATCATTCTATCATGGATTGGAACCATTCTTGAAGACATTTGGATAGAACAAGTTGATTCGAAAAATATGGTTATACAAGAATTTGGCTAAGTATTTCTTCTGACAATATTTTGGTTAAGTGCGCCAATTTTTGGGTCCACACTCCACCGCAAGCTGATATATCACTATGCAAATATTACTGTAGGTTTGAGATCATCAATTGCATCTACATTCAAGATTTGGTGATATTTTGTGAAGTATTTTGAAAGATATGAGTGACAAAGTTTGGCTCTATATATTTCATTCATTCCTTATAAAGTGTATCAGTATGGGAGATTATGCATTTCTTCGTGGATAATTATTTGATTTTGCAATGACGAGGATAAGCTATTAGTTGTTGGATAAGTGGAAATTCAAAGGAAGATCGAGTTTTGAAGTTGCACATATGGAAAATTGTATGTACATATGAAGGTTTTGTGTTTAGGTTTTATTTTAGGTCGACCTAACATGTTTTGTGGAGGATAAGAAAGTAACTTTATCTTATGTGGGATCTATATTAGGTTCCATCTCAACCTAATTTAAGGTGAATTGAATTTTGAATTATGGCATGAGATGTGGATATAATGTTTTGAGGATGACATGTTTAATTTTGTGTGTTATTTCTAACTAGGCCGACCTAATTGAAGTTACACTTGACATGGATATCTATATGAGATCAACTTCGGGGTTTGGGATAAGGATGAGGTTGATGAAGTAGAGGGTGTGAAAGTAGATTGTATGTGAGTAATGAGAGACATACAACATGTATGGTATTCTACCTACACGTGTGTGATGCAAATGTAATTAGAGTTGAGTAGATTGTGAGCAGAGAAGAGTATTAGTTCAAATCTGTTTGAAGATTATTGTGTGCTTCATTGGAATTGTAATCTAGCATATGATAGATGTTATTGTATTAGTTCAAATAGGCTATGTAGCCACACATTCTTTCTATATTTCTTACTTTTTATGGGCAATGAGTTCACTTGGACAGTGAGTCCACCTGGAAGTGAGCCTTTTTGTAATATCTTATATCCGTATATAATATATTGTGAGCTAACCCTCACTGTGGTTTTTCCAATTTTGGGTTTTCCACGTAGAAATACTAGTGTTCATGTGTCATGTGATTTATGGATGTCTTCATGTTTTCATTCATCATTGCAGTTATATTTATTTTGATAATTGGATGGCTTATGTTCAATTGGTTTAAATGAATACCGATTCACCCCCCTCTCAGTATTTTGGGTGTTCAACAATTGGTATCAGAGCTTGGATCCCTGGAAGGAGCTTGACCACTTTGGGAAGATCTTGGAGTTTAAACACATGGTTGATAGAAAGTATCATATCCCTCCAAAAGAGGTTCTTTGTACTGAATACATAGAAGAAAACTGTATGATTGACAAAGAACTCAAAGTTTCTCTTGAAGATCTTAACAGAGTTGAAGATGAAAATAGAGATCTGAAGAAGAATCTTAAAGAGGCAAATGAATGTATCCGAAAAATGAGAGAGTAGATCAATAAATTCAAAGAAAGGCATAAGGAAATTAATGAACAATTGAAACAAGAAAATGAGAACATCATCGGATTGAAAGTGCAAGTGGAAGAAAAGAAAAAGATTGAGGAATGCCTAAATGCAATAGTGGAAAGAAAATCTAATGAATGCATGAGGCTTGAACAAGAAGTGGTAAATCTGAGATTAGATTTGGAGACAGCAAGAGGCTATGAGGAAAAAATTAAGACAAGTTCCACAATGCTTAATGATTTGATTGCAGGATAGAAAGCATCTAAAGAAGAAGGTGGTTTGGGACTTGAAAAAAGATAAATCTCAAAAGAAAATTAGAATGCAAAGAAAACTGAAGATAAGAAGAAAAATGGCATGCTCCAAAATCAAGGAAACAATGCTAGAAAACCTCCTATCAGACAACCAAATGATCAAAGGTACTCATCTTTCAATGGTATTTTTATTTTTACGATAAATTTGGACACAATGCAAAGGAGTGTAGAAGTTGAATGAATCAAAATGTTTCATCCTTTACTGGTTAATGCTTCACATGAAAGAAAATTGGACATAGAGAAAGTGAATGTAGAATTCAAATGATGAATGCATATAACAATGGTAGAATGATTCAATATTTCAAAGGTTACTACTATACATGCTATGGATTTGGACACAAGGCTAAACAATGTAGATCTAGAATGAATCAAAGGAATATCATATACAATAATTGTAGAAGGCATAGAAATATTGATAAATTTTGCAAAAGTAAAAACACAAGGAAGAATGAACCAGTTAAGAAGATTGATCTGAATGAAGTAAAGAAAGAAATCGAGAAAGAAAGAAGAGATTGAGGATAAGGTATAATCTGTACCACTCTCTGATGTAGATGTTTCCTCTAGTAACTAAGCCTAGAGCTATGGCTTAGGGGGAGAATTAATGAATATCTTATGTCTTATGATAGAAAAGAGGTGCTTGAGATATAGCATGAAGATATGTGATGAAGAAATAAGTTCTTAATCCGAGGAAGAAAATTGTGGAAGAAAATATTCTAATGCGGCAATTTGTGGAGCTTGGAAAGTTGACTGTGCATACAAGGTTTAAGGGTTATCATCTTTTTGTTTGAAGCATTAATTGCTGAAATGGGTCAAATCAGAGAGTTAAAATCATGATTGATAAGACATTCGTTTTAGTGAATGTATTCGAAGAAGAGTAGAGGAGAAAGAAGTGAGTTTGAAGGGTCCAAAGCATCTCCAAGTTGCAGAATTCCTAAACCCTACTTCATTGAGCAAGAGAAAAAGGTATTTAACAATATCTGCACATTCCAATTTTCTAGAATTATTAGTACAAGGAAATTTGATTGCAATGGTGACACCCGATTCTCAAAGACCACAACCCAAATTTAAGAGATATTCTGCCAAAATTTTAGAAGTAGATCCCCTAGGTGAATTTTTACATATACCTCTTGGGGTTGTGCCTATTGAAGATATTAGGGATTATATTCATGGGAATATGGAAGAGAAACCTTATAGAAATTTTTTCAATCTATGGGTAGATGAATTAGTCAGAGAAGATTACACCTTGAAACCAAAATACAATATCTTGATTGAGAAGAAATTAGATATGTGGCATTGGTTTCCAGAATTTAGTAATGAAGATAAGTGTATTAGAATGACATTGAGAAGAATATATGATTAGTTCATGTGGGTTGATGGTCCCCACATGATTACCAAAGAAGTGATTAGAGAAATCATTGGTTTATGGTCCACTGAAATGACTCCAATCTGGAAATCCACCAAGAACAAAGACATAATGTTGCAAATGGATACTGCAATAAACCCTATCAAAAATCCAACAATTCAATATACAAAAATGGTTGTTGGACATATGATTTATGGAGATAATTTAGTCTCTACCACCACAATTCATGTGGCAATGGACATGATTGAGAATAATGGTGAATATGACCTTTGTGAGTTGCCCCGACAACAACTAATGGAGAACATGAAAGAAATTAAGAAGAAAAAGCATGTATTTAGGTATGGCATATTGATAATATGTTTGGTTTTCTAATTTATGAAGGAAGTTCTGATAGTTGGAAAGGTTAATTGGTCAAATGAAAATCTCGTTGCTCATCAAATATGAGACCACATGAGAAATCTTGGAGATATGGATGCTTAGGGTGATTCCTTTACAACATTCTCTGCAATTTTTCAATGGAGAATAAATATGAGATAGAGAGTTTTGTGAGATGTGGTAATAAAATACATGAATAACATTACCTTCTTTGTTTCTACTGATTATTGCATGATGAAAGTAGTTGAACCCAGAACTGTTTGGGTCCCAGAGTTTGGTTATGAAGTGACAAAAGAAGTAGCTATTGGTTGTGCTAAAGTATTGCTAAATAGTCCTAAGGATCCTACCAAATCAAGATTTGGAAAATTTTGAGAGAAGACAATGGAAGTTTCTCAAAAATTCACGAAATAATAGATAAAGAAACAAATTGATGAAGATGTAGAATCATATACCAAAGAGTTTGGCATTTCAAAAGAATCTGCTAGGGCAGCTATAGAAAGAGCTAGAGTTGACATGAGTATAGAAGAGGCCTCTAGTAGCTTCGGGAGATTAGTTATTGCATCTCTATTTGCAGATGGTAAGAAGAGGAGATCCAAAGGTAGTCCTTCGGTAAGGGAGAAATCCCCTCTAGTAGTCCATACCATAAGGGCAGACGAAAAGAAAACCACAAGGAGAGTTAAGCAAAAAGTCATGAGGAAAAAGGAAGTTGGTATCATTGTGACCTCTAAAGAAGATGTAGATGATGCTCAACATGAGCATGAGATAAGTGAAGCTATAAAAACAACACAAGAGATAATGGATAACTTCAAAGAATATACCTTTGGACTAAGAGAACAAGTTGAAGCATAATTTGAATAATGGATTGTAAAAAAGAAGTTATTGGACATCACAGAAAAGTGTGCATTTACACAACAGAGTGGAAGAGATTTTGAAGGATGTTCATGCCTAAGAAGAGGAAGAAAGGAATATATTTTTGTATTGCATGAAGTTTCTTGATGTTACACAAAACATAAAGGATTGTATGAATACAATTGAGACATAAATAAGTTGTGCATCAAACACTTATGACCCAGTACAAGATAGAGATGATTAGACATGGACTGCTTTAGTGACCTTACATGAAGAATACTTTACTCTGTATAGCTAAAAGGAAGAAACAATTAGAAAAATTGAGAAGCTAAGGGACTTGGTGAAAATGAAGCATATACCTATCTCAAGTGCCCTTTCCAGTTCAGATAGGATTTCAAAGATAAATCTTAACACATGTACTTCAAAAGAAGGAAAGGAGATCTATATGAAGCTTGAGTTACAACATAGAATACTTGCAACAACAAAGGAACTATGGGAAGAAGGAAGATCCACTTGGAAATTCATCCCATAGAAGCTTCAAGGGTCAACATCTTTAGGTTGACAATTTTCACTCTTATGTATTTTTCAAAATTTCAGATTCTTTTTGCACATATGCGAAAGGTATAGAAGTTTTTAGTTAACTCCCTAAGGGGGATTCAACACACTCTTCCTATCACTTTTTCTCACTATATATATCCAAGGGGGAGTATACAAATTTTTTCTTAATACAGGTACACCCTTTGCCATTGATTTCAAAGGGGGAGAGATACTTGGAAAATATTTTTGGAGAGATACTTGAGATGAAAAAAATTTGAGAGTTGGGGAGAGATACTTGAAAAAACTTGGAGAAATGTTGAGAAATACTTTTGGGAGAAGTGTGTGTAAGGGGGAGAGACAATTTTTGGAAAATGTATTTTTTGATATGCATGTTGCCATCAATGATAAAGGGGGAGATTGTTGGAAGTAAGGGAAAGACTATTGGAAGCTTGTAACTATTGATGTTATTTGGAAACATGAGCATGAGGTGCATATACTATATGATCCAGTGTTTTTCATTGATGTCAACAAATTTATGATCATTCTAGCATGGATTGGAAGCATTCTTGAAGACATTTGGACATAACAAGTTGATCCGAAAAATATGGTTATACAAGAATTTGGCTAAGTATTTTTTTTGATAGTATTGTGGTTCAATGCATCACTATTTGGGTCCGCACTCCACCACAAATTGATATATCACTATGCAATTCTTACTATAGGTTTCAGATCATCAATTGCATCTACATTCAAGATTTAGTGAAATTTTGTGAAGTATTCTGAAAGATATGAATGATAGAGTTCAACTATGTATATTTCAGTCATTCCTTGTATATTGTATCACTGTGGGAGATTCCACATTTCTTTGCAGATAATTATTTTGTTATGCGATGATGAGGATAAGCTATTAGTTTTCGGATGGGTGGGAATTCAAAGGAAGATCAAGTTTTGTAGTCACACGTATGGTTAATTGTATGTACATACGAAGGTATTGTGTTTAGGTATTATTTTGGGCCGAACTAACACATTTAGTGGAGGATAAGCAAGTAAATTTATCTTATGTGGGATCTATATTAGGTCCATCCTAACCCATCTTAAGGTGAATTGTATTTTGAATTATGGCACGAGATGTGGATATAATTTTTTGAGGATGACATGTTTAATTTTGTGTGTTACTTCTAATTAGGCCGACGTAATTGAATTTACACTTGACATGGATATATATATATATATATATATGAGATCAACTTCAAAGTTTGGGATAAGGGTGAGGTTGATGAAGTAGAGGGTGTGAAAGTAGATTGTATGTGAGTAATGATAGACATATGACATGTATGGTATTCTACCTACATGTGTGTGATGTGAATGTAATTAGAGTTGAGTAGATTGTGAGTAGAGTAGAGTATTGTTTCAAATATGTGTGAAGATTATTGTGTGCTTTATTCGAACTGTAATCCAATGTATGATAGATGTTATTGTATCAATTAAAATAGGCTATGTAGCCACCCCTTCTTTCTATCTTTCTTATTTTTTGTGGGCAGTGAGTTCACTTGGACAATGAGTCCACCTGGTAGTGAGACTTTTTGTAATATGTTGTATTAAGATATAATATATTGTGAGCTAACCCTCACCATGGTTTTTCCAATTTTGGGTTTTCCATGTAAAAATATTGGTGTTCATGCGTCATGTGATTTTGTGGATATCATGTTTTCATTCATCATTGAAGTTGTATTTATTTTGATAATTAGATGGCTTATGTCTGATTGGTTTAAAGGAATACTGATTCAGCCCCCTCTCAGTATTCTAGGTGTTCAACAGATTCCAAGGTAAGAGGAAATAAGCATCTTAAACACTTCATTAATGTTGCATATGAGTATGATATTGCAGATGAGGATGTGATGAATTTTATTATGTAACCTTAGAGGAAAGTATAAAAGAGTGGCATAGAAGCTTCCTAGATAGTAATATTGACACATGAGAAGAGTTCATGTGAGTATCATATTGTAGTATGGGGATAGGATTAATCCCAAGTTTTTCACCATGAATTTATAATCATTAAGAAATGAGTAGATGAGACACTGGTTATTTTTAATAGAAAATGTATTATGACAATGAGAAAGGTACCACCAAAATTAAAGCCTAATGATTCCATGTGTCCTATTCTATACTATGGTGCATTTGATGCTAATATTGGATACTACCTTTGGGACAAAACCCATACAATCTCATGGAAGAATATTCTATTGGTATCAATATTAGAGACAATATAATGGAAATTATAAATCATATCAAGAGGATAGATGTCAAGATATCTCAACCTAATAGAAAATTTCTAAGAAAGCCACTTGTTGTTGATGAAAAAATGGATAAAATTATGGGGGTAGTAAAGGACCTATCATACAAAGTAGCAAGGAATGAGAAATAGATACCATCTCCAATTAATGTAGCTCATTTAAATGAGGGTTAATGTTTTCGTAATAGGCCCTATAATTAGGATAAGTCCAAAATACCACACCAACATGATAGAGAAAATACTCTTGGTTAGAAGGATTTCAAACAATAGCGCAAGGTGAATCTAGACCCTCTTAAGAGAGATAGTGTCAATTTATAGGACACACCTTTGTAGTGTAAAATCTTCTACCTTCCTTGTGATCCAACCAATTGCGTAGCTTCCTTAATTGATAACAAAGATGGGGAAATTCCTTATGATAAAGAGGATATTAAATATTATGTTGAGTAAATTGATCAATTAGATGAATTTGGATATGAACTCATGGATGAATATGATGAATATTATAATCATGAAAGTGTTGATCAATTATTCCATATATGACACTATGAATTTACAATTCATAATTTTGAGAACATATGAGAAATAATGAGGTAGAAATACAAGGGAAAAACACTATAAAACAAGGATAAAAGGTTCCTTATTAGAGATACAATAATAAATTATCATAATGGATACCAAATGATAAATAGAAAAGTAACTCCAAGAGGTAAAGCCAATGCTACAATGCCAAAAATAAATGAGACAAATCTAGAAAAGGAGAAGCATGCTACAATAGATGAAGTCAAGAATGGCGGTCCCCAGCAAGGGATAGTGAGAGAGAAGAATGATCCAATTCAAAAACCAATAAAGAGGGAATATATCCCAAGGGATAGTCAAGGTGCAAAACATCTAAGCATGAAATATTATTCAAAATAAAAAATATAATGTTTCAAGAGTGAAACACAATCTATCTCAACCATCAAGAAGTAGATTTGAAGATAAAGGAAGGTAAAAAGAGACAAAAGGTAAATATCTAGTACATTGTGGCTTTTTAGTGTATTATATACCTAATGCTAGTGATATGAAAATTCCACATGGCATACCCTTACCCAATAATAAATCTATAGATATGGCACAAATTATGATCCAAGTTAGAATATCAGTGCTAATAAGGGAACTACTTAGAATCCTAGAGCACAAGCATAAAGTGTTGTCTTATTTTTTACTATAAAATAAGTTGATTATCTTGTTTCTACTCTATTGACTTGAGTTTTTTTTTACACTTAAGTTCCCCAAAATCAAAACTCAAGTGTTATTTCACTTTTAAAATTCAGAATTTGTGTTGTCGATAAAACTCCAAGTTTCAAAACCTATTTCGATCACCAAAGAGGTTGTCACAACATTTTCAATGCCTAAAGAGTTTGTCACAACCTCATCGATTCTTGAAGATTCTATTCTAATTGCGTCAAGAGACAATGCAATTTTTAAAGCCTTTATTTGGCTTTCGAGTTATTTTTGTTGGGTTTGTGTTGATGTTTAAGTTGTTTTCCACCTTAGTCACTTCCATTTTGGGTTTCAATGAGGTTATTATAACTTCATTGGAAAGCCTACTAAGTTCTCAAAACCAAGTTCAAGTCCAAGCATTGTGAAATTTTCATACAAACAGAATAGTGGCGCACCTTTCAAAAAATATATTAAAGGTTTGAAAACCAATATCAAAAGTCGATAAGGTTTTCACAACTTTGTAAAATATCGATGAAAATTTTAAAGGTTGCTTTGTGTTTAAAATATCACTTGTGTCAATGCTTGGAGGGGGTTTCAAAACCAATGCCAAAGCCCAATGATTTTCTCAAAACCATTTAAATACCTGATGAGAAAACAAGGACATGTGTAAGAAAGAGATGAGAGATCACACATGCTAATATTTAAGACACCATTAATGCTTCTTTGTGGTATAAAAAATAAAATAAAAATATTAATTAGGATTTAAATCCAAAAGCAAGTATTTTCACAAGAAATATTTGAAGAATCAATGAGAGCAAAGGGAAAAGAATTATAATGCATAATTTTGAAGTAGTCTAAGAAGGATTTCAAATAATTCTACAGAAGAAAAGTTGGAGGCAAAAAAGGGTACACAATTTCCTAATCCAATGAATTGTGGAGGAAAATTCTATATTCAATAATATTTTTTTTTTCAAAAAGTGGCATAGCCACACTTTTATTGATGAAAAAAGAGAAGTACATAATTAAAGATGGCAGATACAAAACAAAAACTGCCAATGGAGAAATCTGTAATATCATATATCACAGATAGATACATAATTTAGAGAGAGGACCTGTCAACCATATGAGAATTATCACCCCAACATAGGTTTTACATTTTACCCGTAAACAATAGAAGATAACAATATGATCACGAGGAGTACATATGTTTATTTAAAAAAACAATCCCAACTGGAAATTAAAGTAGCAGAGTATCTCTAAGACATATAATTTCCTATTGGAAATTAAAATTCCACTAGACATAATCTGCTATGCATTTAGAGAATTTCTTAGCATCTTTTGTGAAATTATTTTAGCTAGAATGAAATACAAATACCTGGGTTGTGAGAACCTCTCTAGCATGGAAATCTCATTACCAGAGATTATGTGCAGACTTGGATGTCTTGATGATATATGAGTGTTTCAAATAAAAGAATAGCCATTTCCAAAACACTATAGTGAAGAAATGGTTGATAGTCCTAAAAAATGGAAAATCCCAAGTGCCAAAACACTATAGTGAAGCAATGGTTGATGGTCCCAAAAAAATGGAAAATCCCAATTGCCAAAAATATTGCATAGGTGTCAATTTTCCAACAATTTTTTTGATATCATCATACTCCTGCATAGTCTTATCGGTAATGAAGATGCACACAATTTTGAGGTTTATATGTATTCCTTTATGGTTTTTTATCATGCATGAGAAATAGTTCATTGATTGGGCTAATATTAGATTAGTGATTATATGCATTGAAAAATGACCCATTTCCACCTCAATAAGCATTTTATGTGTCATCATACTTTTTTATGCTATTGCAAGTATGAGGGTCTAGTTGAGGTTACAACCATAAGGATATTTTGATGAGGATACCCCAATTTATGTGTACTATTCCCAACTTCAATTGGAGCATAGATATAAGCATTGTAGAAGGGTGAATGATGCATTTGTAATGTTACTGGTTTAGGGGATCCAAGGAGACAATAAGAATATCCCCATAGGCTATTGAATTAATTAATACATATGAAAGTTTCTTTATTCATTTTTAGAGATTCACTTATATGAGGATTGGTGGATATGATTGTTCCCATGCAAATTGCCAAAATATGTCAGCAATAGATTCATGTTGATAGAAATTTATAGATAAATTGATGAATTGAATAAAAGATGTAGGGAAAGGAAAAAGGAAAGTATTTATTTTCCTATTGGCTTGTAATTTTATCAATACAAATCTACTTTAGATGCTTTAAATGTTGAAAGGGACGTGGTGAAGTATAAGATCAAATTCTTTGAGTTTCATTTCCCTTTCAATAGCAAGGATTTTGTTAAGAATAACTTATAGTTAGGACCCAAATTTCATCATGTACTTGAGCTAGAAGATTACTAGGATGATTGTGATAATGAATTTGAAGAGAGAAGAAGAGACTGGATGAGCTTTTCATTGAGATAGGTCAGAGTGTTCAACTTAAATTGGAATATCCAAGGCCTAGATGATTTTGAGTCTAATTTAGTGGATCAAATAAATTTTGATCACATACAAATGATGCATATTCTTCTTGTCAATTGTAATAATAAAGAAGCTGCAAACATCGAGGCAAGAATAATAGTTGCATTGAAAAGAACAAAGAAGTGGATTCTAAAGAGGACATATGGGAAATCATACTCTAAAGCAGCAGGGGTGACAAAAATTGCAGAATAAGGAGAGACAAGTTAGATACATTCTTCTCCTTATCAAAAACCTTTCCAACATAAAATCTACAAAGTATGAGAGTTAGGGGTGATGATGAAGAGCCACCTAAGAAGAATTAGGAGAATACTTACATGGATTCCATTAAAAAGAAAAAAAGGAAATATAAAGAGCAAGAACTTTAAAATATTTGAGAAGAGGTTAGAGATGAAGAAACAATCCAGCTATCTTCATCATCCTCTGATGATAGTGATTCTTCCCAACATTCTCCCCAACTGCCTCATGAATTTGTAAATCCATCTCCTTCTCCACTTCATATGTATTTTGTTTCCAACCCACCCCTCAATAGACCACTTAAATTCTCCCCTAGTATGGTGATAAATCCTCCTAACACTTCCTCTACTATTCCTATTATGTGGTTACAACAAACATTGTAAAAGAAGAGGACAGTTGAAGAGTTGAGAACCCCATAAAGGATGTAGTTTCTAACTTGTTGCAATGAAATCCTTAGCCTAAAAATCTAAAGACTAGTTCAAGGCTATTGTCAAATATTGTGTCTGCGAATATTTGTGTGGAAATATATTGCTCCTTTTCTCAAAAGGATGCCATCGAAGTAAATAAAAAGGACTTTAACATCACCAGAGTCAACTTAGGTCCCCCTTCTCGAGATGGAGATATTCATCTTTCAAGTATCGAGTGCAAGGCTAGTAGAAGGGACCATAAAGGATAAAAAATATAAGGATGAGCTCAAGCAACATGTACTAGCTTTCACCACTTGTCTTAAATATATTGTAGACACTTCAACTAGGTTGTTAGGTCAAATTGGATATGTTAGGGTTCAGGCAGATCTGAGCAATAAACATTAACAATTATATGTGTAGTGTTCTTTGATCAGCTAGATAACTAGGAATATGAATTCCTCAACTTTGGGATGGGACATCACAACAAGCAGCTATAATCTGTTTAAAGAACCTCATTTACTTATCAACCCGAGGACATAGACTTGAAATGGGATAGCAAAATATATGCACTAACCACCCTTCCAGACATGCATGATCTTCTAAAATGCTAGAACTCTAAATTCTGGAATTTACTTTACTGAATAACTTGCTTGGAAACAGAATTGAAAGGTAAAACTACTCTGTTCTAGTGGCTGCAAGAATAGTCAACAACACTGTATTTCTATTGCTGCAGGAACAGACACATTTAACTTCTATAAAAGCAAGTACAGTTATCCTAATCCTACAAAATGAAAGTACAAGCAATTTCCTAAGTGGGCCCCCTTAGGTCATGCCAAAATAAACAACAGATTAGGTGAAAATCTTCATAAACTTTTATTGATCTAAAGTGAAAAAGTACATAGCACAATCTTTCTTTACTGTATTTCTGATCTGAAAAATGTATTACAATAGCAAGTTCTTCTAGCCCATTCTCTGAAGGAGAATGGGCTATTTATTGAAAACTAATCCTAACTACTAACCAACCTTCTCTTATAAATCGGGAGGTATTTATTACATCCAACTAACTTAAGTAAAGAGGTGAATGACAATGCAAGGACTAAGTCAAATTGGTTTGGCAGTCTTAAAGTGCCATCACCCTGGATTTGTGCAACAGCATAACGCTTGGCCTGGATTTCTGGAACATTCTCTCTGCTTGGCGGATGAGTGAAAACTGACTCCCCATCTTTCGCTGTTGAACCAGTCTTTATAGATTTGGCCTTCTACTCTTCAAGTGGAATTCGAATTCCTTCCTCCAATCATGGTACCTGCAAAATAACTCGCCATCTTTCCTGGAGAAGAAGGTTAGCTCAACACGTTCATCTTTAAGACAATTCATTACTTCATTCATTCATTCATTAAGTATTAACTAAGACAAACATCATTTCGGACATGGGTGTAGGAAGTTTGGTAGTGGAGGCTATAGGAAGGTTTTATGATCACAAAAAGTCATAAAGTATTTATTAGAGTAATAAAACATTAAAGATAATAATCATGGGACTTTTTATCATAATATAGTCATCATATTTGAGTTATAAAAAGGTCTATGTTCTATCCCATAATCAGACTGAATGTTTGATTTAGCATAATAAAAACAGAAAAGTATTTATAAAAATATGATCAAAATGTGCCAAAGTATTGGCTCATCACTCCCCTCAACCAACTGCTTGCTGGACCCTTCAGCAAGTCTAGCATTCCTTCTTTTGGAAAACTCCCTCAGATTTGCACTCAGCTGATGTCCACATTCACCAGTCTGAAAACTCCAGAAGTGAGCCCTCATTGCCTCCAATTTTTGCCATCTGTTATCCTTTGAACTCCGGTTGTAAGTGTTGTTGTCGCCCTGTATAGCCAATAATGGCCATAGGAGAATAGGCGGTTGCATAACCAAGGGAAACCAATCCTCCTTCCTTGTTCTGGCATTTCTCATGTACCTCTCTGCTCTTCAGGTTGCAGCATACAAAGTATTGGGGGAATGTGGCTCTACTTTCTTTGACTGAAATGAAAGGTGCTCCCATCTATTATGAATATGCAGAGTTGCAGCATTAAAATCACTATTTATGATATGAGAATATTGAGAAAATACCTCTTGCCTTAGAGGCTCAATCAATGGTCTGGCTCTCTCATCTCGCCATAATTTTTTCTAGTCAAAATAAATACCCATGCCATTTCGAGATTCATTTCTCACATACAGTGGCATATTCTTTTCATCATGCATATGACTGTCAAATTGTTCCCCTTTGCTGATTTCATTGGTGATCCAGGAAATCAAGGCGCTAATATGAATATCACCGACATAACATAAAGGATTCCATTCCTTGTCCTGGGAGACAACCAAATTGTGTAGATAAAACTTGCACAGGAGGTTCCTGATATGCAAAGGTGAGTCCCTGTATGCTTCATAAAATTCCTTAGCAGTATTCAAAGAAGGATTCTTTCCTTTCCAGACTCTAATTAGCTGGAAGTTCAAATATAGCTCTTGGAGATACATTGCGTAGACGGGTGAGGGTGCTCGACATTGCATTAGCTATGGAACGAGCTCTACTACCTGGTTGAGAGTGTCAATTAGATTGGCGATTTCTAGATTCTTGTTCTGGATTACTCTTTGTAGTCTCTCAATTTCCAGTGCAGAAGAATTCTATTGTTGTTGAAGTTCCTAAAAACATGTCATTCATGCGGAAAAGTTTGTGATATGGAATGACGGTCTATGATTATAGCACATTGTAGGTGTTTCCTGCACTTCTTCAAGTACATACTTCTCTTCTTGTTCTTTTTCTTCTTCAATTACTTCTACATTATGTGATTCTTCAGGGTCATCCTGTCCCAAATCACCATCCTATTGCTGACCTTCCTGTAGCTGCTCTTCTTCGATCGGAAACACAACTGGTTCTTCCTTCTTATCACATTCCATACCTTCCTATAGCTGTTCTGCAATGGCAACTAACTCACTCAAACCATCCCCTTCAGGTGTACTCATAATTTCTTCAATATCAGGTTCTTCTTTCCCTAGTTCAGGACTGGAAGGATTTGAAGGTGGTGCGGTAGGAGTAGTATTAGGTGATTGGCGGGCTACCTGGTTTTGGAGCCTAGAGCTCCTTCTTATGGAGGTAGGAACTGACTTATGCTTTTTGGAAGATTTTTCTGCAGGAACAGAGAAGTTCTCCTTCCGCTTTCTTTTCACTGGTTCAGGGGTTACTACAACAGGTGACTTTCCTTTCCTATTTTTGGAAGAAGACTCAGGGGTTTTAATAGGGCCTTGGGCTGGCTATGTGGAATTTCTTTCAGAAATAGGAACATCATCCTATGAATTGAATGATGTCTCAGGAGAGGACATAGCAACAGAGGCTTGGCCTTTTGACTGGGAGGTTCGTTGTTTAAAGGTAAGGGGCTCACCCTTAGGTCCTACATTTTGAATTTCAGGGTTGAACTAGACAGTGAATTCCTCCCATGTCATCCCTGATGTATCTTGAACAAACTTATCAACAAGCAATTTTATGAGGCAATGATGGGATACAGAATTAACCCTACCTTTCCTATATTCAACGACACTATTGGATAACAAGTTATAAAGGAAGTTGGGAACATTCATCAATAAGCCATGATGTAAATGAGACAACAACTTAAAGTGATGAGAATGTAGGACTGAGAATCTACCTTCACAGGTTATGTATTTCATTATGTACCTCGCTCGTGGCACCCAGTCCTGAGGCAGACTCATTCTTTGTGTACCTTGCTTGTCCACTCATAGAGGAGGATCATTAGGTCGAGTGAACTCAGCCCTGATGCTTCTTGCATCTCTTCCTCTGGGATATAGTTCTCCAACCTGTGGTAACCTCGTAACCTCAACAATTCTGTCAATTGATGCATTGACTATTATGCCCTTAAATTTTGCTTCCCCATTCTGAAATGGTCTTGTAAATTCCTCTGCAATGTTTTCATTGAAAGTCCCGAGCTTCAAGAAGTAATTGAGCCACCTATATTGTCTGAATAATGGTTCATGCAGCATATCCTGTAGCAGGGTGCTATGGTCTGTCGGCTCGTGCCGAATCGGCTGACCTCCCATTTCTTTGATTCACTGTAATTTAAATGTGTTGAAGGATTGCTCTTCTGGCTTTTACAACAAAACTTCCTGCAATCTAACTAATGAATCCTTCTACAATTCTTCAGCACTCTGCCCCTCCCCTCAACCAAGACTTTTGAACTACTCTTTAAAATTTACAGAAAAAAATAGGGAAACAATGTGTTTATGCAATGTTGTTGAAGGCGAGAGCAATTATGAATTGAGCGGAATATATTTAGGTCATTATTGCAGGAAGGAAAGGCTATATGATTATTAATTACAGGTTCAAATATTGGGGGTTCTTGACAACTGATAGAATGAGGCTTATGGTGGCGGTAATAAGGACGTGGCAGAAATTTGAGTTATGGAAAAATGAGCTCATGCGTGCGGATTAGTCGAAGGAATTGCAACCATATAGGAAACTCGTTTGTGCTAATTAATACGAAATTAAATGCAATAAATAAAGCAATTTAAGTGATCTTAAAGTGAAGTGGAGTGTACCTAGAGAGAATCGCCGCAATTATCTGATGTGACCTCCTTCTTCATTGCAATATGTGACATGAAGAATGTGGATGATATGGAAAATGACAGGTGGATGATGTGGAAGAGAGAGGGTGAGTACGGATTGTGGATGACGTGATGAAATGGAATGGAATGGGATGGAATGGGGATCTTAAAAGATAACCCCTTTATTATGATTTGTTATGCACTGTTATGCATGGCCTGGGAATTTGAGCCTAGGCTCAATTTCTTTGGCTGCAGGATTACTCTTTTCTTGCTCAAATTCGAATTGTCTCATAAATGTTTCCTTGTCAATGGGCTTAGAATAGAGCTTGAGGCGATGCCCATTGACTAATAGCTTGAATCGAACCTCATCAATGGTTCTTAATTGAACAACACCGTTGGTGAATACCTCCTCTATCTCATATGGACCCAACCATTTGGTTTGTAGTTTGCCTGGACTGTCCTTATATCGTGAGTCATAAAGCAGAGCCCAATCTCCTGCCATGAACTTCTTTTCCGCGGTGTATTTATTATGCCACCTTATTCGTTGATTTTGTATCATCTCTGTGTATTGTAGGGCATTCTTTCAGAGCTCATCCAATGCATTGAGCTGCATGACTCTATCCTTTTATGCAGTTGTTAAATCCATGTCCATCTCTAATGTTGTTCTTAGAGTCTTATGTTCAAATTCTATTGGCATCATAGCTGTTTTACCATACATCATTTCAAAAGGTGTATATCCTATAGCAGTCTTCCAGGTAGTAAGATAGGCCCATATAGCTTCTGGTAGCCTTGCAGCCCAGTCCTTCCTATTCAAATCTATAGTTTTAGTCAAAATGGCCTCTATGTCCCTATTAGTGACCTCAACCTGGCCATTAGCCTGGGATGATAAGGGGTTGATTTCTTACGCCTGATGTTATATTCATTGACTAAGGCTGTAATCAAAGTAGAGGTAAACTGTGTCCCCTGATTTGTTACTATTTCCCTAAGGACACCAAATCTGGTAAAAATTTTCTCATAGAGGAATTCTGCTACTTTATTATCCCTAGCATGTTTCATAGGTTTAGCTTCTACCCATTTGGTCACATAATCTGTACATACAAGGATATAGGACTTACCATTTGAAGGTGGATCAATTGGTCCTACAAAATCCAATCCCCATTTGTCGAAGAGTGTAACAACAACTTGTGGAAATAGAGGCATCTCATTAGATCTAGTTGGTCTTCCCATCTTTTGGCATTTGTCACATCTCCTGGTATATTTGGCTGCATCTCTATGCAAAGTTGGCCAATAATAGCCAATATTTAAAATTTTCATTGTTGTTCTTTTGGCAGCAAAATGTCCACCACACGGCTCATCATGGCTTGCATGCAATATATCATAAGTGTCTTCCTCTTGTACACATCTTCTCATAACTTGATCTGGCCCGGTATAAAACATGCAATTTGCAATCCAAGAAAAATTAAAACTTTTCTCTACCAACAATCTCTTTTCCTTAGGGGAGAATTGAGGAGGAGTTCTTCCTGTAGCCAGATAATTTGCTATATCGGCATACCATGGGTGAATAACCTTGATTGCGAATAGGTGCTCATCAGGAAATGATTCTTCAATGAGTGTAGAGTCATCTTGCCTTTGAATTCTAGAAAGGAAATCAGCAACCACATTCACCTTACCTGGCTTGTCCACAATTGTAATGTCAAATTCCTGCATCAGCAACAACCACTTTGCCAGTCTTCCGGCTATTGAGCTTTTGTTCATAAGATATTTGATTGTTGCATGATCAGTGTGGAAAAATATCTGATAACCTATGATGTAATGCCTGAATTTATTGAGGGCATAGTTGATTGCCAACATTTCTTTTTCTGTAACAATGTAATTTAATTCAGCCCCTTGCAGATTTTTGCTTATGTAGTAGAGTGCATGTTCTGTTGAACCACCCTTCTGTCCTAACACAGCTCCAATGACATAATCCGATGCATCAGTATGAATATGAAATGGAAGTGACCAATCGGGTCCTTTCAAAACAAGTGCCTGTGTAAGGGCAACTTTTAAATCAAGGAATGTTTTTTCACACTCCTCTGTCCAAGACAAATTTGCATCTTTCTTTAGCAGACTGTATAAAGGGCCTGTTGTTTGGCTAAAGTCCTTGATGAATCTTCTGTAGTATCCAGCATGGCCTAGAAAGCTCCTTACTTTTTTTTGCTTGGTAGGAAAAGGTAGATTAGAGATTACCTCAATCTTAGTAGGATCAACCTGTATTCCTGCAGCAGAAATATAGTGACCAAGCACTATTCCCTCTTGCATCATCATGAAGCACTTTTGATTATTCAGTGATAGGTTGTGATCTTCACATCTATATAGTACTTTCTTCAAGTTTGTTTGAGCTTCCTCAAATGTTGCACCATAAGCAATAAAGTCATCCATATATATTTCCATGCAATCATATGAGATGTCTGAGAAGATGCTTATGACTGCCCTCTGGAAAGTTGCAGGTGCATTACAGAGACCAAAAGGCAAGACTGAGTAGGCAAAAGTTTCCCAAGGGCATGTAAAAGTAGTATTTTCTTGATCCTCAGGAGCAATCTTGATTTGATTGTACCCGCTGAAGCCATCTAAGAATGAGAAGTACTTTTTCCCAGCTAAATTATCTAGAACTTGATCAATGAATGGAAGAAGAAAGTAATCTTTCTTTGTTGCCAAATTGAGTTCTCTGTAGTCTACACATACCCTCCATTTTCCTCCTTTATTAGGAACAATAACCAATGGGGAAACCCACTGACTATCTAAGATTGGGTAGATAAAACCAGCATTCAATATTTTTTGCAACTCCTCTTTAACAATTTCTCTCAAAGCTGGATTTATTCTTCTTTGAGGCTGCCTGACAGGTCTAAACTCACTGTTAATGTATATGCGATGTGTACAGAGTTTGGGGTCTAAACCCTTCATGTCACCATATTCCCAAGCAAAAGTTGACTTATGACTGGTAAGCATTTTAACCATAGATTCTTGTTGCTCACTAGTGAGGTTTTTATTGATGCTCAAAGTTTTTCCTGCTGCTACCTTAATTTGGGAGGTTAAATCAACCATAGATACTTCAGGTAGAAATGGCATTTCTACCTCGTGGGGTAGAAAGGTGTGTAAGCAGTCAATTGCTGTAGGATAATGAGCTGATGTAGGCGAAGGAAGAATGGTCTGCAAGGAACATGGATTTTTTTCACAATCAAAATATTCGGTACCATAGTTATTCAGCAGGATATTGGATAGTATACCTTCTTCTTGTTGTTGTGCAATGAAAGGCTCTCTGGTAATCATCATTAATTTGGCCATGGAGTTCACTTCCTCTTCTTCTCCCAAATCTGGCCAAACAGCTTCTCTAGACTCAAGCTGGGGCTGGGCTGGAGAATAGAGGGTAAGCTTCTTTGTGTTATACCCATCAGATATTGTCATGTTACCTGATCTACAACCAATGTAAGCATTAGCAGTAGCCAACCAAGGACTTCCTAGTATGAAAGGATATCCCCCCAATGATGCCTTTGGAGATAAGACCATAAAGTCAGCAGGGTACTCCTAGGAATCCAAGGTGACTACAAGGTCTTCAACTACCCCATCAGGTTTGACAGTTGAGCTATCAGCAAGCTGCAAGATTGTAGGTGTAGGTCTTAGGTCTGAAATACTTAGTTTCAGTACAAGGTCTTTTGTCATGACATTGATAGCAACTCCAAGATCTATCAAAGCATTCTTAATTTGAACCCCATTAATATTAATTTCAAAAACAGGGCTGCCAAGGTTTGAATATTTTGGGATGGTAAGCTTCCCTAACATTAAGTCAGAGAGTTGGCCTATGACATGGACAATTTGAAGGTCTTTCTTTTTCCTACCCAGCTTCTTTAGACATGCTTCTTTAATGGCCTTGTTGTAAATAGGTACTTCCTTAATTGCTTGAAACAAAGGAATTTTGACACATATGTGCTTTAGTTGGTCAAGGATGTCAAAAATAGGTTCTTCTTGTTTTTTCACATTTTCACCTTCCAACCTTTGTGGGAAAGGAGGTGGTGATGTATTAGGTAACTTAGGTAATGATGGAGTATGAATTGGCTCATATGGTTGGGCAAGGTCATTTTTATCCTCATCTTGGTCAGCTCCCTCAGATGGCAATTCTAAGATTATGGGAGGAGATGGTGTGGGCAACACAGTTCCTGAACGTAAATTGATATTATTCAGGTTAAGAGCATAGGCAGGCTGATGATTAGGATCAGCAAAATAGACTTGTTGTTGCTGTTGCTGCAGCTGCTGGTTATTTAGATTGGGTGCTGCTTGAACAGGTAATTGGGTTGGCTTTGGATTCAGACCTTGATTAGCTGCAAGAGGTGGCATAATGGACTGCTGCTGGGGTTGTTGCAGGAAATCAGTGGGTGGATTTGACCATTGTTGGCCTCCTCTCCATTGGTTAGACTGCTGCCAATTTCCTTGTGGAGGCTGCCACTAATTTTGTTGTGGTGGTTGCCAATTCCCTTGTGGGGATTGCTAATGGTTTTGCTGGGCATTTGGCCAAGGATTATTCCATTGAGGTTGAGAATATGGGCCATAACTTGGAGGGTATTGGTTTTGCCATTGATTATTATATGAACCAAAATTTTGCAAGGGGTCCTGAAGCATTCCTTGTCTTGGGGCCCATGGCCTGCGCTGAGCAACAAAGAACACTTCCTCCTCTCCTTCAATGGTTTTGAATTCAGTAGGGAGATGTTGCACCTCCAAATTGGCCACTGCTTTGCATCTGTAGTCTTTCTTTCTTTGTCGGCAGTGGGGGCAATATTCAACTAACATTACCTCAGCTTCCTCCTTCTTTCTCCTAGCTTGCATAGTATCCAGTTGAGTAGCTACATCATTGATGATGTCCTGCTTGAAGTCAGACAAAAGATTGGTAATCTCCCCTTTAGATACTCCAGAGCCACTCCATTTTATAGAAGAGGGTTTAAACCCCCTTCCCTTCTTCACAGCTACTCTGGAATAATTAAGACATATTTTCTTGATGTCATCCCAATCGCTTTGGGTGACATCACCTCCTGCCATGAGGTCAAGGGCCTCCATGCAGGTATCATTAACTCCTCTTAAGAAGAGAAGTTTTTGAGATTCCTCATTCAGCTCATGATGAGTATTCTTCTGCACACTAAACAAGAATCTTGACACATAATCTTCCAAGGTTTCATCCTCCTTTTGTGACATTTTGAAGATGTCATCTCCTCTCATATCATTTCCTCTACAATACTCTTTATATTTACTCAAGAACAGAGTCTTCATTTCATCCCAAGTGTTAGCTACATTTCCTCCCAATCCCATGAACCATCTCAAGGCGCCTCTTTTAGAGTAGAGGGAAACAATTTCAGCTTGTGTGCTGAGGTTGTATAATCATAGCTTTTGCAAAGGATGTCGAATTCAAACAAGAAGGTATGAGGGTCCTCAGTAATAAGTCCATAGAACTTGGGCAATAATGATGCAGGGATGTTCTTGAGGTTATTATTGTCATGTAGGTCAAGGATTGGGAATGGAAAAATAGGATTTGCCATTCTTGGTTGTATCCTTGGATTAGCTCCTGGTTGATGAACTACAAGAGCAAGTGGATTAATTGATTCTGTCTCTTTGGATAAGTTAAAGCTTTGTTCAGAGGAAGAAGATGAGGTAACTAAGTCTTGACCAGCATCCAGATATGGGTCATCTTGGAATAGGTTCGGTTCAATCTCTTCAATATCTATGCTCCCAGGAAGGAATCTTCCAAATTGGTCTCTTCTTCTATGCATACAACAAAAGTAAACTAACTATGGGGATGTTGGAATGCAAAATTCTAAACTAAAAATACTAAGAATGACATCTTAACTCTTTAATAGCATGCCTGTAACAGGTCCTTAGTTTGACACTATCCCCATAAACGACGCCAAAAATGTAGTGTTCTTTAATCAGCTAGATAACTAGGAATATGAATTCCTCAACTTAGGGATTGGACATCACAACAAGTAGTTATAATCTATTTAAAGAACCTCATTTACTTATCAACCCGAGGACGTGACTTGAAATGGGATAGCAAAATATATGCACTAACCACCCTTCCAGACATGCATGATCTTCTAAAATGCTAGAACTCTAAATTCTGGAATTTACTTTACTGAATAACTTGCTTGGAAACAGAACTAAAAGGTAAAACTAATCTGTTTCTAGTGGCTGCAGGAACAGTCAACAACACTGTATTTCTGTTGCTGCAAGAACAGACACATTTAACTTCTATAAAAGCAAGTACAGTTATCCTAATCCTATAAAATGAAAGTACAAGCAATTTTCTAAGTGGGCCCCCTTAGGTCATGCCAAAATAAACAACATATTAGGTGAAAAGCTTCATAAACGTTTATTGATCTAAAGTGAACAAGTACATAGAGCAATCTTTCTTTATTGTATTTCTGATCTGAAAAATGTATTACAATAGCAAGTTCTTCCAGCCCATTCTCTGAAGGAGAATGGGCTATTTATTGAAAACTAATCCTAACTACTAACCAACCTTCCCTTATAAATCGGGAGGTATTTAGTACATCCAACTAATTTAAGTAAAGAGGCGAATGACAATGCAAGGACTAAGTCAAATTGGTTTGGCAGTCTTAAAGCACCATCACCCTGGATTTGTGCAACAGCGGAACGCCTGGCTTGGATTTCTGGAACATTCTCCCTGCTTGGCGGATGAGTGAAAACCGACTCCCCATCTTTCGCCGTTGAACCAGTCTTTATAGATTTGGCCTTCTACTCTTCAAGTGGAATTCGAATTCCTTCCTCCAATTGTGGCACTTGCAAAATAACTCGCCATCTTTCCTGGAGAAGAAGGTTAGCTCAACACGTTCATCTTTAAGACAATTCATTACTTCATTCATTCATTCATTAAGTATTAACTAAGGCAAACATTGTTTCGGACATGGCTACAGGAAGTTTGGTAGTGGAGGCTGCAGGAAGGTTTTATGATCACAAAAAGTCATAAAGTATTTATCAGACTAATAAAACATTAAAGATAATAATCATGGGAATTTTTATCATAATATAGTCATCATATTTGAGTTATAAAAAGGTCTATGTTCTATCCCATAATCAGACTGAATGTTTGATTTAGCATAATAAAAACAAAAAAGTATTTATAAAAATATGATCAAAATGCGCCAAAGTATTGGCTCATCAATATGCAGATTAAATAACCCAAAATAACAATGAAGAATAACACAAAAGAGATCAACACAAAATTTTAACATGGTTCACCCAATATGGGATACATCTATAGAAATTCAACCATCCAATGATTTTATTATCCAGTGCAAAATAGATTACAATCTCATGAATCAAACCTCACAACTTACATCCCAACCGCTTATAACAAGCTTTTTGGAAGCTTCTAGAATTAGGGTTTTACAAAGTCATTTTTCATTTGTCGGTTAACAAAAATTAACTACCGACCCATTGATGTGCAAACCAGGGAAACAAAAACGTTTTGGGGGTTGTACCCCTGAACCCTTTCTATTGGGGGTTGCCACCCCCAAACCAGTGCTATTGAGGGATGCCACCCCCTAACCCCTATCATCGAGGGTTGCCATCCCCAAACCCCCACTTGGGGCCTAACTCAGCCCTGAAACCCAACAAGGATATGTTACAAGTGTATAGTATTTTCATGATTAGTTGCCACATACCAACAATCTCCCACTTGTAGACTGATTAGGCTCCACACCAAACAATATCCCACTTAGAGACTAATCTTGGATGACAGCATTGTACTTGCATCTCCCATTGGATTACACATCTGGCTAGCTTCTTATGTCCACCATTATTAGCTGGGAAGACCAATGAAAATTGATGAGGAAATAAATTTCTCCCATGTAAATACCTTTGTGAACATATCTGTAGGATTCTCACTTGTGTGAATTTTCTCCAGCTTCAATTGTCCATCCTCCAAAACTGACCAGATGAAGTGGTATCTGAGTTGTATGTGCTTATTTTTTCAATGCAGAGCTTAATTCTTAGCAAGATGAATGGCACTCTGGCTATCAGTGTACAAAGGGCTATCTTCTTGTCATTGTCCCAATTCCTACAAAAAACGTTGTAACCAAATCATCTCCTTGCTAGATTTAGTAGTAGAAACATACTCAACTTCAGTGGTTGAAAGCGCAACAACCTTTTGTAGCCTGGAAATACAATTGACTGTAGTACCTCCTACAGTAAATACGTACTCTGTAGTACTCCTCCTGCTATCAATATTACCCACCATATCAGATTCAACATATCCTTTTAGAGCAGAATTTGTTCCTCCAAAACATAGTTTCTTTGAAGTAGTACCTCTAAAATATTAGAGAATCCATTTGACTGCATTCCAATGCTCCATTCTAGGATTTTGCATATACCTTCTCACAACTCCCACTACATGTGCAATATTTTTCCTTGTGCATACCATTGCATACATCAAGCTACCAACTACTGATGCATATGGTATCTTAGACATTTTGTCTTCCTCCTCTTGTGTCTTTGGACACATCTACTTAGTCAACTTAAAATGAATAGGCAAAGGTGTACTGACTGCTTTTGCATTCTGCATGTTAAACCTTTTCAACACCTTCTCTACATACTCACTTTGAGATAAAAATAATTTTTGGTTTGTCTTGTCCCATGTGATCCCATACCAAGGATTTGTTTTGTTGCACCCAAATCCTTCATAGCAAATAAATTTTCTAAATTCTGCTTAAGTTCATTAATATGCTACATATTAGACTTGTCAACAAGCATGCCATCAACATAAAGTAACAGGATAATATAGTTGCCATTAACCGATTTCTTAAAATAAACACAATAATCAGAATAACATCTTTTGTAACCTTGTTCAACCATAAAACTATCAAATTTTAAATACCATTTTTGAGGTGCTTACTTCAAGCCATACAAAATCTTCTTTAACCTGCACACAAATTCCTCTTTACCCTTGACCTCATATCCCTGTGGTTGCAACATGTATATTTCATCTTCCAAATCCCCATGGAGAAATGTTGTTTTCACATCTAGCTGTTCAATATGCAAGTCTTCCACAACCACAAGACTTAAAATAGTTCTAATAGAAGTCATCTTTACAACAGGAGAAAATATTTTATCAAAATCTATACCATTTTTCTATGCAAAACCTTTTACCACGAGTCTGGCCTTATATCTTTTCTTGCCTCCATCTTCTTCTTTCAACTTGTAAACCCATTTATTTGGCAATGCTCTTTTACCTGTAGGAAATTGGACTAAGTCCCAAGTCTAATTCTACAACAAGGAATCCATTTCCTCTTGCATGCTTAGCTCCCACTGCTTTTTGGTATCTACTTGCATTGCTTCTTTATAACCTTCAGGTTCACCATAATTAGTTAATAATATAGAATATAATGATGGATAAAATATTTTTGGAGGTCTAGTTATCCTTGTAGAATGTCTAACACTTGCACGAGTCTATGGGATAACTTGTTGTTGCTAAGCATCAAGTACCAATGGAATTTTATTTTCTGGAATCTCGTCCAGCACCACATATTCCTTTTTGGCATGTTCATGCTTCTTTTCCTGTAGTTGATCCTTATACACGACCTTCTCATTGAATATAACATCTGTGCTCCTAATGATTTTATGATTTCATAATCTGATAACCGATAACCAAATTCATCCACTCCATATCCAATGAAGGTACATTTTTTAGATTATCCCCAATTTTGGTTCTATTTTCAATATCAACAAAAGCTTCACAACCAAAGGTTTTCATAAATGAATAGTTTACCTTTTTAACTATCCATGACTCCTCTAGAATGCCACCATCCAAATGATTTGAAGGTCCCCTATTTATTAAATAAACAATAGTATGTACAACATCTTCCCAAATGTGTAAGGCTAGTCCAACATGCAATTGCATGCTCCTTGCACACTCCATAATGGTCCTATTCATCCTCTTAGACACACCATTTTCTTGTGGGGTTCCAAGAACAATTTTCTGCCTATAGATTCCATTGTATGAACAATAATTTTCAAATTCCCTGCTGCAATACTTTCCTTCATTATCAGATCTAAGACACTTCGACTTTTTTCCTGTCTCATTCTCAACTAAAGCTTTCCACTTTTTAAAGTTTCAAATACTTGTGATTTTTGTTTTAGGAAATACACCCATGTTTTCCTAGTTGCATCATTAATAAAAGTAACATAATAACAAGAGCCACCAAGAGAAGATACCTGAGCCAGTCCTCATACATCTGAATGCACAAGCTCTAATTTCTCATTCTTCTTCTCTTTCCCAACTTTGAGAAATCAGACTCTTTTCTATTTTCCATAAACATAATTTTTGCATATTTCTAAGTCAATCTACTTCAGACCCGGTATCAACTTTCTAGAGTGAAGGATCTTCATCCCTTTCTCACTCATGTGTCCAAGTCTATGGTGACACAATTCTATTTTTGTCCCTATAACAAGTACTATAACTATCTCAATAGCAATTTTTCTATACCAACTAAGGTAGAGTAAGTATTACGAGTACATAAATACAATGTGTCTACCTTTTCACCTTTAGCTACTAGTAATGCACCTTTAGTGACCTTCCAGAATTTTTTGAAAAGGTAACCATGTAGCCTTCACTACCCAGTTGTCTTGCATAAATTAAATTCCTTCTCAAATTTGGAACATGCCTTACCTCTTGTAGTAACCATTCATTTCCATTATGTAACTTTATTTTTATCTTTCCTCTTCCAACACTCTGACAGGGTTCATCATCACCCAAATATACCTGTCCAAAATCATCTTGAACATAATCTACAAAATATTTCCTATGGGGTGTGGCTTGAAATGAAGCCCCTAAATCTATTACCCAGGAATCATTAGCATTATTTAAACACGGAATTAAAACATCCTACAATTTATTACTTGCAACGTTAGCTTCCTTACTATCATCATGTTGCCCATCTCCTTGTTTTCCCTTTCGAGACCAACAATCCTTCTTCAAGTGTCTTGGCTTTCCACAGTTCCAACAATCTATTTTCCTTTGGATTTAGATCTTCCTTTCTTCGAACTCCCTTGTGACTTCCCACGATTTGTTGGTATTTTTCCTCTCTCCTTTGTTCTTCCACAACACAACCTTTAATTTTACCATGAAATATAAGCTATGATGTTTGAAGAAGAAGAACATGGGAGAGAAATTGTTGAAAGAGATGAAAGAATAACACAAGGGAGAAATAATGTGGTTGACCTTATGATTGATGTTAGAGTCAAGAGGCGTTTTTTGGAAATATTTGAGAGAAGGATGTTTCCTTGAGAATAGGTAGTCTGTGCAAAAGGTTTGATTCAAAATGTAATCATTTTATTCTAATGAAGATTCATGGTCCTCTAACGAATATTTGGACTAGTTTTACAACCAAATTTTAATTAGTTAGACATTGAATAAGAGGATATTATAAATTATTTAAGAACTTTGGCTTGGAGATACAAAAGTTCAAACAAACAATATCATCATGTTAATGAAGAACTAGATTTTGAAGAAGACTTAGGCATTGCAATTAGGCAAGATACTAGGAGGTTGGTAAATAATCATAGATTTTATTTTTGTTAAACATATACCTAGAAGAAATTTACAACTTGATTGACCACAAGTTGTACCACATAATATACAACTTACAATAAATAATTTGCAAGATGATAACCAATAGTCTTCTAAGACTACTCAATCTCCTCTTCTCTTTAGTCCTATAGTGGATACAAATGACATGTGGGCCATTTTATTTGATGGTGCATGTTCCAAATATGGTTAAGGGGCTAGAGTTGTTCTTGCTTCACATAATGGTGTAACTTTTAAATATGCATTTAAATTAACATTCAAGTGAACTAATAACATTGCAAAGTATGAAGCTCGAATTCTATGCTTGAATGTTTCTCATAAACATGGAATCAAATGTATAAGGATTATTGGATATTCAAAATTGTTTGCATTGCAAGTGAAAAATATATATGCGACAAAAGTTGAGAAATTAAAAATGGCAATAAATATTTTTGGGACACTATTAAATTATTTTATACAATTGGTTTAAAGTGGATTGATTGCTTAGAAAATGTTGTTGTTGCTGACTTAGCCATCGAGGCATCTAATTTTGACCTAAAATTGGTTTCTTCCTAGTATCAATTCAAGGTTGAGGTCCTCACTATACCTCATATTCCTTATAACATTCACAACTGGTAGGTATTTAATGATAATTAGCCAATTTATAAGTTTCTAAACTATATTGATGAATTTAAAAAGAAAATAATTGATTGGGAACCCATGGTTGAGCTTGAAGATGGTAGAGAGATGCTATTAGGAAATAAAGTAGTGTAATTGAAGACTAATTTTTTTTCCAAAGTAGTGGTGAAATTAGAAAGAGTGTTTGATAGTGTTAATCACTATAAGAGTAGAAGTCAACCAATAGATGAAAGTTTCATAGAAGGTGTAAATATGGGTACTAAAGATGAACCTAAAATGGTTTACAGTGGAAAGAAATTGAAGCCAACTAAGAAATGAAAATTGATAACACTACTAAAAGCATTCAAAAGATGTTTTGCATAGATGCATGATGAGTTGGAAGCTCATATAGAATATATTTCCATCATAAAATTCCTCTTCAAGTAGATGCAAAACCTTTCCACCAAGAGCAAATCCCAACCAATCTCACTCTTACCCCCAAAATACATAAAAAATTAATAAAATTAAAATGGGAAATCATCAAACCAATTCGACATTTAAAATGGATATCCAATCTTGTTCTAGTTAGAAAGAAGAATGGAGAGATAATACTATGCATAAATTTTCAAAGATTGAATGTAAATTATCTCAAAGATAAGTATTCTCTTCCTAGCATGGATCACCTATTGTAGAAGGTGACTAGATATAAACTAATGTCCATGATGGATAAATTATTAGGGTATAACCAACTAGTGGTCAAGGTGTTAGAGCGACACAAAATAATATTTATAACTATTTGGGGAAATTATATATGCGAGAATTCTATTTAGGATCTAAAATATTGGGTCAACCTTCTAGAGTGCTATGGACATTGCATTCACTAGCCTCATAGATGAAATCATGGTGTTGTACCAAGATGGGCTAACAATCTACTCCAAGGATAAAAAAATATCACTATAAAAACTTAGAGCAAATATTCAAAAGGTACCTTAAATATGGGATTTATTTAAATCCCAAGGTTTGTATATTTGGTGTAAAATAAGGTAAAATTTTGGAACACATTATGTCCAAATATAGAATAATGAAAGATTTAGAAATGGGAAAAACAATTGACCTTATTCCTAGGCCCAATATAGTCAAGGGAGTGCGATCCTTTTTCAGAGAAATCAACTTCTTAAGAAGGTTCATACCTAGCTTTGATGAGAAGACTAAATAAATCTCCAAGATAATAAAAAATGATCAACCAATCATGTGAGTGACAAAATTTCTAAGGAATTTGTGAATTTCAAGGAAGATATCAAGGAGGTGTTGGTTTTGGTAACTTTAGATTATTCTAAACCATTCTATCTCTTCTCATTTTCCACCTATCATACTATTACTACTATGATACTCTAGAAGAATAAGGATGGATATGGTTAGCCTATTGTATTATTTGGTAAGTATTTACAAGAGGTAAAACTAAAATATTCAATAATGGAGAAAAACGCTCATGTCCTAGACAAAACAATCAAGGAATACAAACCATATTTAATATGAGAAAAATAAAGTACATATGTGCCTCACATAGCCATTAAAGATATAATTACTTAGAAAGAAGCCTCAAGAAAAAGGTGTAATGGATTGATAAGATTCACAAATATTTTATTAATTTTTTAGGTTCATATGACAAAGCTAGTTAGAGGCCAAGGTTTGGCTAAAATCATGATGAATAAAAATCTAGAAGTAGTTGAAGTTAATAAAATTGATACTAACTATGCATCTACTTGTTTCCAATTAGAGGATTATCCTTGGTATAAGGGCATTATCTACTACCTATAAAAATGAAATGTTCTTCTAGGATAAATGAGCACTAGAAAAAAACTCTCAAGTTGTAGTCCCAAAATATGTGTTGATCCATGATAACCTAATGTAGAGAGATCTAAATTGACTAATACTAAAATGCCTTAGCCAAGAACAAACTAGCAAGGCGATATATGAATGTTATTAGGGAATTTGTGGAGAAAATTTCAAGGTCAAGAACACTACACACAAGATCTATAGGGAAATATTCTAGTGGCCTACTTTATTCAAGGATGTGTCTGGAGTGAGAAAATGTGATGCCTAGCAAAGGTTTTTAGGAAAATTAAATTTTTTAGGTGCTCTTCCTCTTATTTTATGACTATAGATGCCCCATTCTATCATTGGAGAATTAATTTCATAGGGGAAATATAGGAAAACTCTAATAATATATAGGCGGATTCTTGTAGTTGTATATTACTTCACCAAGTGGGTTGATCCAATTTTGACTCATAAAGCTACATCAAAAGTCGTGATGGATTTCCTATTAATAATGTCATTAACCATAATTGATGTTCCTATAAAAAAATTATAAATAATATCATGTGTTTTAGATCACATGATATTTCATTTTTTTGCATTGAATATGGAATTGATCTAATTTATTCATCTCCCTATCATCCCCAAGGAAATGGACAAGTTGAGTCCAACAATAAAAGTCTCCTAAAGATAATCAAGAGAACATTGGCTATGAATAAGAAAATATGGGATGACAAGTTAAAGTATGCATTTTGGAATAATAAAATGACTTATAAGGTTTCTATTGGCAATAGTCCATTTGAACTTGTCTATGGAATATATGCCAACAAATTCCAATTAGTTTGAGAATACTTGTGTATCAACTATTGTAAAATATTGATGAAATAAAAAATGTTGTAATTTCTCAAAAGGTAATGAAATTAATAGAGATAGACGAGAGTAGAAGAGCTACACGTGAATAATCTTGTCAAAAAAGAAAGTAATAAAATATTATTTTGACAAGAAGGCACTTCAAAGACACTACCAAGTTGGAGATTTAGTTCTCATGTGGAATACTAGATCTGAGGACAAACATGGAAGGTTTGATCCTTTATGGCTTGGGCCATATGAAGTTGCTAAGGAGTATGGTAACAATGTGTACCATTTCAAAATTTTATAGAAGATTTATTATTTGTAATGTAGTCTCTTTCCTATTATAGATGAGTGTTTATAAGTTTGAAGAAGGATTATTAAGTAAATGTTCTTGTTGAATATCATACCTATATTGTTATTTCTTGTTTGATATTTTTTATGGTTGAATATGATTGTGTAACCCAACTAAGGCATTAGTCTTGAAAATATTGATTCTCCATATACATCAAAATTGACAAAATTATTTACCAATAGCTATAGGAAGTAGAGGAGGATTTATTCATGTTCATAATTTAGTAATACAAACTAGTGATAAATATCAAGCAAAAAAAAATGCTAAATCATTAGTGAATCATGTCATGCATGTTTATACCTTGTCAATGTGTAGGAAAATCTTAAATGAAATCATCTTAAGGGATTATAATATCGTTGTTATCAAAAGGTGCATGTGCAAAGTATTGTATCATGCATATAAGAGGTCTTATGTAGCTAGTTAATCTTGATCTAGTGACAAATATAAGGGTTAGGTGTACATCTAGTTATAGTTGATTATTGTAGTCATGTTATATTTTAATTCATTTAAAAACCTATTAAGGACACCTCTAGGAATACCCTATTGAGTTTAGTTGAGCCCAAAGTGTATGAAAATATACCCACTCTTGTTAGTTGGCCTTTAACCATCTTCAATTTTTTGATGAACCCCTATTTTTCCTTCTTGACAATAAATCCCTAGTCTTGAAGTTGAGATATGTTCTAGGATTATGAACTTGTTGTTTTGGGACCTCATATTGTCCTAGTCTTCTCCTCCTCAATGCTAAATATTTAGTGTTTTTAGTGTTGTTTTTCCTTGTCCTTGTGTTCTTGGTTTCTTGTTTGTGTTTTTCCTAGTGTGTTGGACCTTTATTTAGCCCAAATTTTCTAGAAATTAGTGCTTTGTGCAAACATCTATGCAACCTACTAGTGTTTTGCATTAATTCATTTTTGTGACTATTTTTAGGCATTTCAAAGTATGTCATTCTCTAGTATTCAATAGTTAACTATCCTAAAGAGATTCAAAATATCTACCCGCCTCTTTTTTCTCCACTTTGACTCAATTCAAACCATTCTCAGGGGTTCTATCACTTTCTAAGAAATCTTCTTACACTCTAGCTCGCTATTCCAACTTATTGTAAAAATTCTTGACGCTATCTTTATTGATGTGAATAATATTCTTATGCTTACGAGATTCATAGAAATGTGGTAGTAGCATCTACATCCCAACATTGTCCCTCTTGGATTTCTTAAGTGTTTGAGGTGATATTATCATACTTTATTGCTTTAATTTCTTTTTTTCTCATTATTTGTACTATTAAATCCTATTAGTGCTTATATCTTTGACATTGTGGGATCATACTCTCTGTTTTTTTTGGTACTACAAGGATATCCCCGCGACCCAACCTAGCGACCCCACCCACACACAACAACTTTGGGGTTTATTTAGGGGTGACCTGAGGCGAGAATAATCCCCTGTGGGGGGAATCCATAGCCTATGAGCAATTCCCCCTCTTAAACCCGAGAGTAGGAGTTGAACCTGAAACCTATGGGGAGCAAACCCACAGCCCAAGCCAACTCCGCTACCCATGCGAGTTGGGATCATACTCTCTCTTATTTGCATTGATATTTCTAGTCTGTTATATAGCATAGTTATTTTATTGGCATTGTATCTTGCATTTTCAACATTATTATTAAAATTAGGTTGCTATGGGGGTAGAAATACCAAAGTAGGGATTTGACTTGAAGGAAAATTCCTAATCAATCTATAAAAATGTTATTTTTCTTTCTTAAACTACATGTTTCATTGAGGAGGAATACTTCTACCTTTCTATAGATTCAATGATATCTTTCCTTCCCTATTTTATTTATCATTTTGTTAATTCCTTTGCAAATAATAGATTGAATTTCTTGTTATTTCATTCTCCTAATAATTATAATCTATTGCTACTTTTTTGGTTTTATTTTTATGGATTCAGGCACATTTTTTGAAGCATATTTGTATTTTGGGCTTTTCATTCATATGAGGTTACACAACGTCAAATAGACATCTATGCTAAGCCCTCTCATCCAATCTAGCAAGTTCTAGATTCTAATCATGGGTTCCTTTCTGATATTCCTTTTCAATTTTATATTATGCTTATAATGTGTTAGTCATTTTCAATTAGCAACAATTCATTTCTTTAAGTGTTTTAGCTTAATTAAATAAACAACATTTGTTTGTAGTTAGAACACTTCTAGGTTAATTAGACAATCTATTCTAAAATAGTAATAAATTATTTTTTAAAACTTAAACAAAGTTAATTAACTTGAATGTAGAGTTATTGAGATCGCTCGTAAGGAAAGCTAGCCTTTCTTTTGTAGAGTCAAATTTGGATCTATACAAGTATAATTTTTGAATAAATATTAAAATAGTGTATCTTTTTTATCTATCTACTTACATCTAAGTGATATTTATACTAAACCATATTTTAAAAAAAAAAGTTAAATAAATGATTTTTATTTTTTTAACTTTGAAAAATAAAATGACTTTTCAATAAAAGATAAAGTAAATAATATCTAAAATAAAATAGTTTTTAAATAAAACTAAATTAATTAAAATAATAATTGAGGTGAATATTAAAATGATATTCATATAAATATTGTAAAATATTAATGTAAATTAATCAAAAGAATGAATACTATTATACAAATTTTAACTTATATTAATTCATAACAATTACAAACTAGCATACACATATTAATTAATAATATATATAAAAAAACGCCTATTGACTTGAGGAAAAATGCTTACATCTTCATTAACATTAATTTCAAAAATAATAAATATGATTTCATTATTAATAAAGATAATTCTATAAAAATAAATATTAAATGTTAAAAAAATATGAATTTCATTTTTTTATAATTAATATTTTTTCTTTACTTAACATTGTTCATCTTAAAAAAAAAAACCGAAATGGGCAGAAGCATGAGAGGAGCGGGCTTGGGAGTGCACACAAGATCAGATTTGAAATTTGAAGGTGGAAGTGAGGATGAAGATGCAAATGACGATGGCGATGGGGTTCTGGCATTCCCTGGAGAGAGCACTCTTTCCCCTTCCGGCTCAAGCTCTACCGATGGCATTGGGTCTGGTTTTGAGTTGAGGTTGTTGCAGTTGAAGTTGCAGACGTAGAGGACAGTTTGAAGTTTGTTGTCAAAGCTGCTTGTTTTGAAGATGCAAAGGTGGACGGTTTTGAGGATGTTGTCGATGCAGCAAATGTTGGTGTGGGTTTTGACCTTGGAGGCTTGGTGGAGGGGTTTGATGAGGAGGATTTTCATGCTCCTGCGGACTGGGGACTTGCTCCCTGTGTCGGATCTACCTCTGTTCTTTCTGAGGATGGGATTGATAATGAGTGGGTTATTGACTCGGATGAAGAGGAAGATGATCTCCTTCTTGATATTCTGTTGGAGGCTCGTAGGAAGTATCAGCAGCGTGTGAATGTAGGCATGAAAGAGGAGGATGGTGCCCCTTTTTCTGGTCTGCTTAAAGGCTTTCTTAATCACCCGATTCCTTCCCAACAGGATTGCAATATGCAGGGTGTTGGGTTTGGATTGGATGCGAATATGGATGTGTCTTTGGCTTCCAGATCTGATGGTTTGAACATTGTTCAAACACCTGTGAAGGATCTTAGCTCCGGGGTTGGTTTGGTTCCCTCCCCTTTATCCTCTGGCCCCTCTGGTGAGTTGAAAGCTACAATTTCACTTGTGGATTTGGTTGCTATTAAGGGACCCCTCCCTACATGTGAGGGGGTTGCTGCTACTCTTGTCATTCAAATTCCTGGTGTTTTGGTTGATAAGTGTAGTGTTGTTGTTGGCAATGCTCTTATTGGGAGTTTCTTAGGCCCTCGTCCTAATATTGACGTTGTTTGTAGTTGGGCTCTGGTTAAATGGAAGGCTTTTGGTTTGTTGCAGGTAACTGCTTCACCTAAAGGTTTTTTTCTTTTTTCCTTCCAACTCCTTCAACAGAGTTTGGATGTCTTACATGGAGGGCCTTGGTTCTTTGGTAATTTTGTCCTCCTTCTGAAAAGTTGGACTGTGGGTTTTGTGGCTTCCAAGGATTGTTTTGATTGGGCCCCTATTTGGTTTAGACTCCTAGCACTTCCTTTGGAATTCTGGAACGAGGTGGTCTTTCGTGGTATTGGTAAGAGTTTTGGTTTTTCTTAGGCATGGATAGGATCACAAAAGACATGGAACGTTTAGTTTATAATGCTAGATTTTGTGTTTTGGTTGAAACTGGAAAGCTTCTACCAAATAAAATTACGATTCTTTCCAAGATGGGTGTGTGGGAGCAAAGTATTCTCTTTGATTCTTCCTCTTTGGTGTGCTCTCATTGCCTTAGAGTTGGTCATTTTTCTCGCTCTTGCCAGGACTTCAATCCTGTGAAGACTTGTTCTGTTGGGAAGGCTACGTCTACTGCTTTTCCTACTGAAAAGGTTGGTTTGGTGAACCCTGAGGCTAAGGATTTGGAAGTGGAAGATCTTGTTGATGTCCTAAGAGGATGCCCTCTCAAGGATAATTTTCTTCCTGTTAGTATGAATGAGTCCGTTTCATCCAAGTTTATTGGTTTGACCTATCTAGATCAAGCTCCCCTTATGAGCTCTTTGTATGGACACAATTTCAAACCTCCTTGATTGGTTTGCCCCCCCTTTGGTGGTTTGGAGCAGGTGGACATTTTATGTTGTGCTGCGTGGATCTGATGTTTTTCTGGTTGTGCTGTCAATGCTGGTTTTCTGGTGACCTGGTGTTGTTTGTGTTCCTCTTATGTTTCAGTGGTGTTTTGTTAGTATTGTTTCTTAGTTTCATTGGCTAAGTTTTAGACTTAGGTGTTTGGTGTGTCTTTTTCTACTCTGTAAAAGGTTCTTGGTCCTTTCAAAATCTTGCTTACCTTATCAAAAACATTGTTCATCTTAAATTTTAAATATAAAATATTTTTTAAAACTTTTTTATCTTATACACTTTTTTCAAAAATATAAAATGTATGAACTCTATTTATTTTTTTATAGTTTTCAATGTATTATATTATTTTACTTTAGATTTACAAATATTTTATTAAAGAGTGGAAAACACTTCATATTACATAACAATTTTTTAAAAAAATTACTATTTTTACTATTCTATGTTTTATTTCATTTTATTTTTTATAAAAGTATAATAAATATTATATATTTATGTATAATTTATTATTTTATTGATGCAATAATAAAACCTACTTCTAAAAATAGTTCTTTCAATAAAATATACTCACATACTCATTGCTTTCACTGTTTAAAGCTTTAGCCTAATGAAATGAAATAATATATCACATTATATAAGAAACTCAATGTAAATATGTCAAAATTGATATATCTCTATATTTTTAAATAAATGTATTTAAAACATCTATACCAAATTTATTTATCTAATTATTATTCTTTATAAAAATCTCTTTTAATCTAATAATATAAGCTCAAACCCATCCTTTAAACATTTGTAACTCCCAAATTAGCCAAGGTTTAAAATTAATCATTAGGACACTCTCTCAAACATTTGATCATTCTTTTATGTTGAAATCTTTTGAAAAAAAGAATTAATCATTCATAATTTTCATGCTTGATTTTTTGTTTTTCAATTAAGATATTACAAGGGTGAATATGTTTCAATAAAATGAAAATAATTTTGATAGCTTAAAAGCTTAAATATTTATATAAAAATATAGTATAAAAAATGTTAAAACACTTTCATAATTGTATATTTATTAGTTTGACTCATTTTTTAATAGTTCAAATCTGTTTAATTGTTTGATTCAAATTTTGTTGGCACTGCTCTCGCTCTTTATGTATTTCACTATTTCTGGACTCAGCCCTGGATGTGAATTATTCATTTATTTTTTAATAACAAATAGATATGACTTAAAAATATAGCCTTCAAAAAATTAAAAAGACAACAATGCTAAAAGAGGCTTTCAAATAGAACATTTACAAAGGAAAAGCCAAGGTATTAAGAGAACGACTTTCAAGGTTAGAGAAGACTTTTTATTTTAAGAGATTTGAAATATTTTATAATGTTATTTGATTTTTTTAAATTAAGGGTTATGTATTTAAGAAGGTTTAAATGAATTTTTGAGTCATTTAATTTTCTGATATTACTATTTGGATTTAGTTGTGTGGTTTTACAAGTCAAATTCATTGACCCGTGTTTCATGAGTAGTGGTTCACAAGAACACATCTCTCATGATAATGAATGGTCCACTTAACACTCAGTGCATCTAGGTGATGCTCACAAAGGTGAAGCACTCCTTTCCGATAGGTCACCCATCCCAATACTACTCCAGCTCCAACGTGTTTAACCACAAAGTTTTCCCCAAGGTTAAGCCTATTTAACTTGCAACCCCATTTGCAAAACCTTCAGCAAGTGTTGTGCCTTATGAACCAAGAACGACTTTCAAGATTAGAATATAATTGTTGTTTCTTTTTAACTTGCAATCCCAGTGGTGAATTTTCCCACAGTGAATTGTTGGCGGTGAATTTTCCTCGGTGGATTCCTGACAGTGAATTTGCTGTATGTCACTCAAAAGATATGTTCCTATAAATCACTACTATAAGATATATGTCAATTAACTTAACTCAAAAAATTGTACAACTAAATTCTCATAAAATACCACATAATTTAACACTACTAAAAATTGTTGGAATATATGCTTCAACACTTTAATGAAGTGTAAATAGTATATGTGTCATCAAATATTGTTGAGGTGTCCAATTTATTATCTGTTAACATCAGTTGATTGTCAAACAATTCTAATGAGCTGTTTATAAATATGTAATACCTACTTATGAATGAAATCAATCGATGAATGAATTTATTTGCAATTCCATTTTCTATATTTCTGTTACTGTTATGAAAAATATCATCTAATAATGTGATGTTTTTATTATTAACCTTCAAAATATATTTAACAGTTTATACATACGTACCAAAAGTATGTTCAATATAATTTTTATTGTTATATTTTAAAACTACAGAGACCAGGCAGTAAAACTTATGCAAATATTTTACAGTTAAAAACTCAAAAGACCTTGATTGTAAAGTTAAGAGTCAAACTTCCCGAGCTTTGATATATTCATATCATTGCATAAAAATATAATAAAAACTATTACATAAAAATGAATAGTAATTAAAAAAATGGTAAACTGAGACAGAAGTTTCCAAACCAGGAGCTGATTTCAAATATTTTGTGGGCAATTATTCTCAAATATTCTCTTCTTAATTTAAAAAAAAAAATTAATCTTACATTTCTGCACACAAAATAAAAGATATATTTTTAAAAATCAATGCAATTTTGACAATTTATATAAAACAAAGTTGTTGAAGAAAGGAGAGTTTTGTCTACTTCAAGAAAAGAAAAAAGTGCTTTCCATGGAGAGAAAACAAAGGTATTGAGGATTGCCTTTCTGTGGGTAGGACAAACTCTGAATGAAACATGATTTCTTTAAATGAGAGGCTTATGGAGGTAAGTCACTGGGGAGAGGAATGTTTTAGGGGCAGTTTGGAGGGTTCTGCAAATTGTCCTTTATGGATGGTTCAGTCTTTTTTTTCAGAGGATTCTTTATTTAAAGGCCACATAAACTGGTTAAGAAGAAAATCTATTCCAACAATTTATTGGGTAGGATTAATTTTAGAGTTTTTTTTTGAGTTTTATAGGTTTAAGTTGTATATTTAAAGTTTTTTAAAGTGGTTTAAGTTTCATCTAGTAAGCTGTTTTTGAATTTATAGTTTTTGCGTTGGGTTTACAATTTTTTGCACTTTTAATTCAAATAGCTTTTTATGATTATTTAAGAAGCCTAAATACTTTTTTTTAATCTTTGTAAGAAAATTTGAATCCTCTTTTTGATGATGAATCACTGCGTGTGGTTCAAAACGTTGTTTCAAAACAGCATACACAGTTAAATCCAGAAGTAGTTACTACTAAATTTGAATCCTTTCAAAAACTCACAAAATAAATTTTTTATAAAATAAAAATCCATTACAGCAATTAACTAACTAATCTAATATTTTTTAGAAAAAAACTAAATAATTGATTAGAAAAATAAATTGAAATGAATATTCAAGAATTTTTTTAAAAAATATTTTTATATATATAAATTACTACAATCAATTCTCTAAATATACATATAGATAGATAAACTATCAGATCCAATTCCAGATCTGGGCAAAGAAAACTAAACCAACAAAATAATTTATAAATAAAACCCATTCTCTGTAAGTAATTACAGTCCAGCAGCAGCAGCACAAAACCAACTAATCTTACATTTCTGTACAAAATACAGAAGAAATCATAGATCTACATAATTGTGCTGATGATTACACAGACCTAATAAAAATAATGAATTTTCTAGACCCTTAAAACCCTGAAAACCCTAAAAAATGAAAGAAAAATTACCAGCCATGGAGCCCAAACAATTTCAATCTACAAAATGCCTTGCTCTGGTCCGATGAAGCCAATGCATAACAACAGTCCTTTGGGCATGTCTGGGAAAGGGAGTTGCATTCACTATTCCCAGAATAACACCAACTAACTGGTAGAAGAATTCCTTCATCAAACAGATGGCTGATGAAACAGAAATCATAGTTGCTAACTAAAGACAAAATGAAAGATAGGTCAATAATAGACTGTATTTGGACCTCCAATAACCTAGTTCTGAGAAAGCTTCTGGGCATATGACTTTACAGATGTATGTGTAATTGGCTGAAAGATATGCATGAATTGAAGGTTATCTATTTCGTACGATGTAGAATCATCGAAACAACTTGAGGGGCACTTTACAGCTGCGTCTTGTTAATGTCGAAATAGAGAGTCTAACCAAACAGTCAAAAACTACTCATTGGCGGGCTAACTCAGAGTCCAGAAGAAGCCCACATTTATTTTTTTGGTTGTTGGGTGTTTTTGGGTTTAGGTGGGGCGGAACGGGACCGGACAAGCTAATTTTGACAGTCTACCTTCCCCTCAGATCAATCTTTTGCCTTTCAATTTATAGTTTGAGAATTTTGGGTTTAATTTTGGGGAAATTTCGTGGTTAAGCGTGCTTGAGCTAGAGTAATACTGAGATGGGTGACCTCCCGGGAAGGCCCATTGCTTCAACTCTGTGAGCATCACCTAAATGCAATGAGTGCTAAGTGGACCATTCATTATCATGAGAGATGGGTTCTTGTGAACCACTACTCATGAAACATGGGCCAATGAGTTTGACTCATAAAACTACACGGTTGAATCCTAATAGCAATATCACAATTTATACATCACCAAAAAAATTAATGTTTACTAATTAATGTTGCAAAAAATTATTTATATCGGTCAATGGTTGCACATTCCTTTTATATTCTATGTTGATTAAACACATATTTATGCAATTAATTGCTATGTTCTTATATTTAGAGCAATTCAATTGTATTTCTTTATCATCACTGAATGTTAAGGAAATATCATTTGCATTTGAGGAGCACAAAATTTGACCCCTAATTTTCCAAATTTTAAATTCAAAGGTCAGTTGAGTGTTTTCCCTCGGAAAAGGTCGGTTGAGTGTTGCCCATTGCTTCTTGCCCTAAGCAGACTAAACACATGTTTGCGAGATTAATTATTGTGTACTTGTATTTAAAGCATTCATTTACATTCATTTATCATTATTGAACATCAAGGAAATATCATTCCCATTTAAGAAGGAGCATGCTAGGAACATTTCTATTGGGACACTAAAAAGAATGCATAATCATCCTAGGAGCATTTGCATGACTAAAGCTTCTTGTTTTTTGGGCATTGACCTAGAAGAACTTATCCTTTAATGGTCTAGCTAGTCCCCATAGAAGAGCATAAAATAGTTTATTAGTGAAATAAGAAGCAAGAGCACATAGTCAACCAAGTCATTTATATGGGTAGGGATAAGATATAACCATAGAAAATACATAAATCCATAGTCTTGGTCCTCTACTAAATGCACAACGTGTTCTAGATCTAAGGTAGAATATTGACAAAGACATCATTTCCAAGTCTGAGACGCCTTGATTTCAACATCTATGTCAAAATCATGCATCATCTTCATACCTAGAGCTAAGTTTCCTATTTCTCACATTTAATTTCTTTAATTTCTTTAATTTCTTATTGATAGATAGTGTGCTTTCTATTTTGTGCTTTTATTTATCATCATAGAGGTTATTGTGGCAAATGAATATATGTACACCAAGGTATGACAAACCAAAGTGACTTTGGCATCATTTGCATGGACATTGACACTACAAACAAGAAGGATTGTCCTCATTCATACTAGACATAATAGAACCTTGTCAGAATATGTGAGGGAGAAAATCTTCTAGCATGATATACGTAGTGCAAAAGGGTATTAAATGACCTTATATGCAAAGGAAGTTTGTCGATACTAGAAGCCATTTCGACACACACAAAGAACGTACATGCCCTAGTAATGCATACAAGCATTCCACAAACATGACATACGAAAACAATGAATTTTCCCTATTCTTGCTCATCTAATCATTTTAAGATATCCTTGAGGAACATTAGAAAAAGATAATATGATAAATCGAGCAATAAAAAGACTCGCTAACCAAACAGATCAACAACCACTAGAATTTTTTGCCAAGAGATGTGTGCTCAAGATGGATAATGCTTATTGTAGGAAGGATGCATCTATTAAGGCATGCTAAGTTGGATAAGATGTTTAAAGCTGATTTGGCAATAAATCAATAGGATTTAGATAGTTCAACATGAGTTTATTTATTCATGCTTGTTTCATGAACACTTAATGTCTAGGGACTGCAGAGTTTGTTCTTGTTTGGATGTTTTTCCTAGGTAATGGAAAATTGTTATGGATATGGTAGATGATGTTGTGATTTGAATTTTTGGAAATTTTCAATGTTTTTAGATTTGTTGGGATTATTTGATGTTGAATTTTTGAAATATTTGATGTTTTTTGGATTTTTTTGGATGGTGATGATAATGAGGGGGATGAATGATGAAGATATATGAATGTGTAGGGATATCAAAGACTTTTTGAGATCCTTTCGCTAGACAAGCTAAATTTGATTGATCTGATTGATTGATTGACGATAGTGATAATGTTGTTGAGATAGGAACACAAGGATAATATTATTAAGATAAGGACAACACGATGATAGGGAAGGATACATATCGATGATGACTGATTGGATAAGATGAATCAAGATTTGTAGCTAGACTAAGAATGAAATTTATCAGATAGTTTGATAACACATTGGAGTGTAGGCGAGATGCAATTGATGGGGATTTATTTGGATTGATATTGATGGAGGAGATTTATAGAAAAATTTATTCATGAGATGTTAGAAAATTATTGAAACTTTTTTTGTGTTTTTTTGCAAGATATTTGTATTTTTAGGATTTTTGGAAAGTGTCCAAATCACAAAGTGAGCTAGAAGACAAATATCAATATTTGTTCCAAAGCATGATGTAATTACCTACCCTAGTGTCTAACAATGTATGAGACACTATGATTGGATGAATGAACTAGTGATCGATGGAAATGGATATTGAAGGATATGAATTAGGAAAATAGTTCTAGGATAAGGGATTTCTCGTCTAAGGACTATCTCATAATATGATAACATGTTTTACCTAGGTTAAATGTTTGGATAGTTCTATGTAGGTGATGGTATGACATGGGATAGTACATATGATAAAAAAAAATGACCATGTCAAGATTTTTCCAAAAGCATGTTTCAAAGTATACACCCCTAGTCTTTATCAAGATTGAGATGGATGAAAGTGAAATGGATTGGATGGATAGTTGAATTAGGATATATTGGCATGATGTATGAGATAAGATGCTTCCAACTAGAATGGTAAACATAGATAATCGATTTTCCACATGATGCCCACGAATGGGTTTTCATCATAGTACTTGTCCAAAGAGTCATAAGAATGGATTTCACCATTGGACAAATTATTTTTCTTTACTTTTTTATTTTTTATTTTTTGAAAGATCATCAACTATGTTGGACCACTTGGTGGTGTTGATGTAGATGTTTTTGTCTTGATGTGCCAATAATTTCCTTCCTTAAGGAGTTGCTTTTCCAATATAAGGGCACTTGTATATAGACCATGGATGTTATTGTGATCCTTGTTGATACCAAAGTTGGCTTTATCTAAATATGCACATCATGATAGAGTGCCAGAATCCTTATGATAATGTGTTGCTACCAAGACACAGTGAATACGGGATTTGGGATTTTTGGATTTTTAGGTAGGATATTAGATTTTGGTGGGGGATGTGAGATGTGGATGAATAACTTGGTAGTTTGGAAGGGATTTTTTTTTCAAACTTGGGATGGTGGATGATGGAGTGTGGATGTGATATTTCGAGTAGGTTTGGGATCAACAATTTCATATACTTTATGTGTTAGTATGGAAGTTTGCTTTGAAGTAGGTGGACAATTTTGATAGATGGAAGGCCTTTTTTGAAGTGGTTCCATTTCATTATCTTTTGGATTTGGATTGGATGCTTTGCATGATCCAATTTTCCTTGGGAACCATTTCAACTATATGTGTCCACTTTTATTTTTTGGATTTAGTAGCTTCAATGGCTTGACTTTGATCTTTTTCTTTGTAAAGATTTTTCTTTTGTTGGTCCCAATTAGTGGATTGAAGGATTTGGTAATGATGGTCTATGATGTGAATTGGAGGAGTGTTGGCAACAACTTTATTGTAAGGACTATTTGTGACCCCTATTTTGATGTTTGCACTAGATGAAGTTGCCTCAATATCATAGAGGTATCACTAACATCACTATATTTCTTGATTAATGAATAACCAAGACCTTGATATTTAGGATTGTCAAAAAACTGTATTGGTTCCAGAATACCCTATTCATGTATAATCCTTTTCCTTTAAATTGCATGATTTGAAAAATCTTATTTGTAATAGGATATGTGTTGTTTTGATAACAAGATGCCAACTCTTATTTGTGTTGTTGAGAATCATAAATGATGATTATCTTCTCATCAGTAAGAAGGCTTGCTTTAACAAATGTGATCTAAGTCTATAAGATACTAGTACTTTCTCTATCTTTATGCCTGTTTCTTCAACATTGTGTGAGATACCTTTATGGATTCCTATGAATTTTAGTTATAACTTTATTCTTTTTAAATATGTCTAGAGAGAAATACTCTTGTTTTGGATGAACAAGGGAGAGATCATATGTGTGTCCAATGGAAGCAAGTGCCTCATCTACATGAGTGGAGGTTATTGGAATATGGATGGGTTAACGTTGGTTTTTGGATCATGAATGGAATGTAAATGAATGAAATAACGATAAGATATTGACCAATGATAGGATGAGATTACAGGATTTGAATAACTCGATCTTGATTCATTTCAAGGCTTTCTTCTTTATGTTTTGGATTAAGTTCTTAACATGGATTTGTTTTGAATAATGTGGTAGGAATAAGGGACTCTCGGGTAGTCTTCGTATGTTGGCACTGTGGTAATGAAATTTTGATAGGAATAATTGGAGTGAGTATGATGGGTGATGGGATGGATGATGGTGCCTGGTCTAAGATTTCATGATTATAGATTGGATTTGTATCAAAAAATGGATTATCTAATCGTGGATAGCCCTTGGGGAAAATCCTAGAAGGTGTTATTATTGGATGATTCAACTGATCGGGGTGATGTTGCAAAAGTTCTAGGGATGAAAGAATAGGAGGAGAGATGGACGCTTCTTGTGGGAACACTTCTTCAAGGTGACCTATTATGAAGTCAAATGAGGTGTATATGTTATGGCCATTGCTAGACATAAGTGAATGCTTTGATCCTGCTTGAGAAAATTATGTTGATACATGTCTAATTTCTAATCACATGAGCTACAAATATTATTGATGTGATTATTTGGAGATGAATTGTTAGAATTATCTTTAATACTGATGTGACCTTGATCAATAAAATCCTAGATGAGATTCTTTAGCTTGAAACAATTTGAATTTGTATGTCCTTTCTCCCTATGGTACTAAGATAAATTAGTGTCCTTCCACCATGTGGGCTTGACTTGGGGTTTGTATTGCCTAATTTCTAGGAGTGTGACTAGATTTGATTGGACTAGTTTGTGGAGTGTGGATTTGATGGGCTCCCCCAAAGGAGTGTATTTTTGCCATGGGATGTTATTTTTCCTAAGTGGTTCTCTTTGTGTGTTTGGCGCTTGTATGCATAAGGTGGGTTGAGCATATTGAGACATCTTGGTATCAACCACACCATCCTTAACCACATTTTTATTTGTGGTCCAATAACAATATTTTTCATTTGAAGAATTTGAATAGTCTTTGCTATCTTTGAAAATATTGGCAAGTCCTTTGGCAATAAGGGCTTTCTCAATAGTAATCCCCTTCTCAATAACCTCATCAAAAGAATTTGAGCATAACACTTTTAGATAGAACCCTATTTCAACATCCATGTTTTGGATAAATACTTGAACTAGATTTTTCTAAGGGATGTGGCATAAACATTTACTAGATAGGTTTCACCATCTTTGTAAGAAGGAGGTGAAGGTTTCTCCAACATTTTGTTTCGTAGTGCATAAGTTATTCATTGAAATTTCATGCTCTATATTGTAGGATAAATGTGATAAATTTCCCTGCTAGTTCATTAAAGACCCTAATACTAGTTGGGAGTTGAGAAAACCACTCCATGGCCTGCCCTCCTAAGCTTCTTGGGAAGAGGTGCATGAGATAAGTATCATTATGCATAACCTCTAAGGAAGCTACATAGAATTCTCTAATATGATCACAAGGGTCTCCCTTTCTCTTATACTTATCAAATTTGGGCATCTCAAAGTTTTGTGGAAAGGGTGGCATGGGTATAGTAATATCAAATGGATAGGGAAATTTTAGTTGATCTCATTTGAATACTCAAGATTTTTTGTTGTAGATCGTGGATCTGTTGAGCTAAGTCATTTGATTATGCTGGGGTGGATGTGTTCATTGGATTATGGATGGAGATATGATGTGCAGATGATTGACCTTTGAGGAAGTTTGGTTGATAGTTACTCTAAGGTACATACATATTGTGTTGTGGTGAATGGCGAATGTGTTTGGTGTCATGATTTTTTGTGTCATGGAGTTGTGATATTGGTTGTATAAGTGGATTGTTTTGGATTGGGTTTTGACTAGGTGAAGTATATGTGTGAGGTGATAAGTTAGGTGTTGTGAATATGTTGGATGCATGTAATTGTTGTTGCAGTGATGGTATATTTTGATTTTTTGGTATGGAATGTGGCTATGTGATGAAATATTTTGATTTGGAAGTGGATTAGATGGAGGTTTCTATGACATGAATGTTGTGTATGAAGGTGTAGCATGTGTTGGGGCTATGATGTTGAGTTATGATTAGGAGGGATGGTGTTATAATCTTGAGGGTTTTATATTATGGTCCTTGAAATATGTATGATGTGTATGGAGGTTCTTGTATATTCATCATGATATTGGTATTATTATGTGGATGCTTATTTTGGCAATAAGGGACTAATGATTTGTAATGTATATAGAGGAAATTAAGTATTTACTTGGGGTATCAATACGTGAGTTGAGTTAGTTGGTATTTTGGATCAATGTGAAATGATAGTTGAAACTTTTTGAGGTATGGTATTAGATGATTGTATGGTAAGATTGGTTGATTGTGGATTAGGAATGTTGTTAGTTGTTTGCACGATGTAATTTTCTTGTGGTGGTGAAATATTATTAGATTTTTGAATGGGTTGTGATTGTGGAATAACATTTGAATTTACTCCTCCCAAATTTTGTGATAGATTGGTGTTTTGAATGAGTGTCATGTCAAAAGTGGGTGGTAACTGAGCACCTTATTGTGCCAAAGATAGAAAGTATTGATCTCAATTCATTGTTATAATAGTATCCACGAGTTTCACGATATTGGCATCTTGTAGTGCTTCTTCCAAATCTTTAGGTGTTATATCTTTAACATTATCAAATACGATATTGAGATTTGATAGATGTAGTGGTGTTTGAAAGATTCTTGGCATAACCACTTGTGATGATTCCCACTTTGTTTCTTGTGGAGGATTAAGATTTATGGGGTTCATATCATAATGTTCTTATTGCTATATCTTCTTTTTGGTATGAGATTGTGTTTCCGTTAGCATATCACAAAGTTATGACACTTTTAATATTTTGATGAGTTTTTGATGTGTGAAATGCTAAAATCAAGAAAGGTTCAAAATGTTTCTAGGTCTTAGGTGACGATTTGATTTGATATGTCAAAATTGGAACTAGACTAATGAGTTCATGGGTGTGAAACATATTAACCTATGGTAATGTATAACATGAATATGATAACTTGGATTCTTTACTTAAGAAGGAAAAACTCTAAGAAATTAAACCAAATTATGGGTAAATGGATGTAAGATCTAGATAAGGTTTGGATCAATTTTGATAGATGAATGGTGATTGGTTATAAATGAATGACTATGTTTTTGGTTTAGGTCTGAACCTAATTTTAAGTTTTTAATTAGATATGGTGAATGTGAGATAAGGTGATGGATTGAATGATTAAATGGTTTGAAAACAAGTCTCTAGTTTTGTTGTTATTTAATTAGACTTATAGTCTACTAAAATTTGCACAATTTTGTTCTAAAAGATTGCAAGTTTTTTATGAAAAAGTAAATGGACACAGTCAAAGGAATTTGTGTTAATATACCGAACAATTATGTAGTTGGGCTGAGAAAATACACCATACAGAGGATCAATTGCACAATTCTAGTCAACTTTCAATATTCAAGGCTTCAATTTTGATTTTTTACATAGGAAAATGTGTAGAAACAAAGATCAGTTGTGTAGGAACAAGGGGAAATTACATAATTATATACAAAAATTATGTACTTCTATGAAGAAATCATGCCACTTTGTGTAGCAATTGTGCCACTATATGTAGAAATAAATGTGCAATTTTAGGCAAAAACGGGGTTTTTGGACTCTACTTTGAAATAAATGTGTAGAATGATGATAAATTATGATGAAGGGTAATCAATTGCAAGTTTTGATGTCTCAAGTGTATTATTCTGTCTGATTTTGGAAATTTCTAGGATACTTAGTGTTTTGTGATGAGTTTTTAGAATTTTGGCGAGAACAAGAAAAATCACACAAGGATACACAATAGCAATTTTGATAGATCTAAGGTAATAGGTTGATTGTTGTTACTAGTCTGATACAATTAAGACACTCCAAATATAATGACAACCTAGCTATTTAGATAAGGTGTTTCCTACTAGTAGAAGCCCAATCACTAAAATACTATAGGAGATCACGGATACATGGATCCACTCTCAAAGAGGGATAGCTAGGTCTCCAATGGTACAAGGGCTCACATTCCTCCTTCCCTTGTAGTTTTTTACACCTCTAAAAGTATTTTATCTCACCCTCAGATGGTATGTGCTAGGTAACTTTGTGCATGATACCATACACTGCACCCCACTAGCGGTAACAATTGATGGTCTTACACGCTTCTAAATAACAAGGTTCGTAGTGGGATTATGAATAGTGTTCTCATCCAAGGATGTGTGATACTGGAGGGGTCTCCTCTACTCTCTTCACTTATACACATCTCGGCAAACCGAGGGTCACAAGGTTTGGCTTATAGGATGTTGACCACACCTTAGGGTACAAATTTCATTCTCCCCCTTTTATACTATTTCAGTAAATGCGGTTGAGGTAGTCCTTGGGTTGATGAAATCCCCAAGCAAGCCTCCTATTAAAAATTAAAAAAGGGAAGGAATAATGTTGTTATTTCTGATCCCAAAGCGCACTCAAGATGCAAGGGAAGAGCATATGTAGATAACTTCTTTGAGTAAATTAATCCTAAATTATTTCAAATCCCCAATTTTGCACTAGGTGTGAGGGGAGAGAAAACGTACTCTAGGATTCACTAGACATGGAAAACAATTCATTTACCTTAAGAAATTGAAATATTATCTAATTTATAAAAACTCAGACACGAGACCCTACAAAAAATATGTCAGAGTTTAGGTGGTTGGTCTTCTATCCAATGAATGCCACAAGTTGCTCAAAAAAAGATAAGTAACCCTAAAATTGTACATACAATTGTTCCAAAGTAAGTGAAAATGATTAGAAACAAATTATATACCTTGAGAAATTGTGCCCACCTTTTTAATAGATGCCCACAACTAGCAAAAGATGTGCCCAAACTATCCACAGATGCACCACTCTACATAGAAACAACAAAAACGAAAAAAGAGGTATAATTGTAACCCTAAAGATCTAATTTTCAGTTCAAGTATGGTTACTTGTAGAAAATAGAGTCAAAAATCAACAAAAATCCAAAGATTGGTAAATTGAAAACACCAAAGATGAAGTTTTGATCCTTGAAAACCTAATGATCTCCCTATCAAGAAAGTGTGTCATTCTAAGAAGTAACTACACCAATCCCAGGAGAAATTGTGCCACTTACTATCATAGATGTCCCTACCTACTAACGAGATGTTCCCAATCTCTACAGTTACACCAATCCATTAGCAAATGTGCCAATCTACTTGAAAACACAAAATTTGAAAAAATGATGATAAAACCCTAATTCAAGAATGAAGTGGATAGGGATGATAGATGGATTTACTGGAAGCCCATGCCTGCATTCATGAGTCATCATTCTAGGGCTTGTTTGAGTTGATAGAGCCTTTATGGCTAGTTGTGTTGCTCTGTGATGGGGGAAATTTGGATCATTTGTAATCTGATCAGGTTTATTTTCTTTAACCCTAGTTGGAGTTAGGGTTAGGGTTAGTTATTGTTCATATCAGTTATGCCAAAACTATAAAGGCAACACTTGTATATTTTTTAAGGAATTCTTCCTATGGCTCCTCTGGGATTTTTCTTTTTTAGACCTGCAACTCTTGTATTCTGCCATTGTAAAGGTTACTTCAAGCTTTATGTCAATAAAATTCAACTATTATCACCATTACCTCTTGCATGTTTGAGTAAAATTCATTTACTTCATATCTGAGTGGGTTTTTTAGTTGTTTCTTTGACATATTATGTTGTTCTGAAGTAGGAGGAACAAACTCTAAATTAGAAATGTTGTTTTAGTAGGCCATCGTATGTTGTCGAAGTGAAATACAAGAGCCAAATGATTACAGTGGCAAGCAATGCAAAGGAAATGAGTTCATCGCTTCTCACGGAAATGGAACCAATGAGCAACAAGGTTTCAACGAATAAATGGCATTATTCTGAAGTAGGAAGGAACAAACTCTAAATTAGGAATGTTGTTTTAGTAGGCCATCGTGTGTCATGGAAGTGAAATACAAGAGCCAAATGATTACAGTGGAAAGAAATACAAAGGAAATGAGTTCATCGCTTCTCACAGAAATGGAACCAATGAGCACAAAGGTTTCAACGAATAAATGGCATTATTCTGAAGTAGGAAGGAACAAACTCTAAATTTGGTGCATCACCTTCTTTCACATTTCATGTCTATTTCTACCCTTTTCCCCTATGATATGTTAGAGTAGGTTAGCATTAGGAATTTCATGTGCTGGTTTGGGCCAACATATTTGCACTTAATTTGGAAGAGGAAGTCAGCATTCTCCAGAGATTCAACCTCATTCGTACAAGGTCCCACAACCTCGAGGTTGTTTCCATTGTGTCATTAGAACACTAAACTATTATTCAGTAGGGTGCAGCTTTATGTGACAACAATATCTTTGACCCTTGATCCCCTATATTCCAAAAAAAAAAAATTATCTTCCCAACTTCCTAGCATGTGTCATAATGTCAACACTGGCCTATTTTTGGTGTCATAAATTTTAAAAGTGGAATCATTCCCACCTATAATCTTTTTTCAAATTTGAAGTTATAGGTTCACTTTGTAGCTAACCAATTATTGTTTTGATGGATATAAATGAGTGAGCATGTTCTCTCTATTGGAAGAATAAAGACGAAACCGTCTGGTGTGTTTTCATTGATGCCAACATTGTTTGGTGGCAGTTTTGTCTAATCTAGTAAATAGTGTTTGTGTTACCCTGATCCGGTAATTTGGTCCAAAATTTCTCATGTTAGAAGTTCAGCCTATGTGGTTTTAGTATGTTATTTAGGACTATTAAATGCATCTATGAACAAGTTTTCAAAAAATTGGTTGAATGGGTTGAAAGATATAAATGTCAGAAGTTCGGCATATAGTTTTTTGCTTCTAACTGTGCATAGTGGTATGAGTTATTTGGTTTGCATTCCTTTAGTACTTTGATCCAGTTGTTACAACTTTGGGAGATGGCTTATACATGTCATCTCTACATGTATTCCAAATGGTGCACGCTCGTATGTTCTTATGGATGATTGGTGTTGGTTTTCTTGGCCTATTTTTGTGACCAAGTCTTCTTCTAGCCAACCTTATACTTGGATAAGTGGAATAAAGATTAATATGTTTTGCAAATGTTAAGGAGATATTTCTTAGGTCCGTGCTGACCAAAATCACGCCTTGCACATTTTGTTTGTTTCAAGGTTTGGGCCAACAAGCTATTTTTTAATTAAGTATGTATACATCTAATAGGTCAACCTAATTGATGTATGTGGATGTAATAGCATATATATATATATATATGAAGAAAAAAAATGTATTGTAGATGAGAGATGTGATGAGTGGAGATGTGTGATAGGATGTTATTATGTGAGCCTATATATATGGGTTCTATATCAAGGTAGAATTGTAGTGTATGTTATGAAATTGCAAACCAGTGCAGGTTTTTGTATTTTAGAGCTTATTTGGAACTGAACTCGGCACATGAAAGGTGTATTCCATCAATTCACCTCCTAGCAATGAGCCACATTCTATTTTTGTAAAAATTTCAGGTTGTGATCCCTTCAAGGAAAGTGAGTCCTAGTTGTAAGACACTGTAATATCTTATAACCGGTTATAATATAATATGAGCTAATCCTCACCGTTGTTTTTCCCATTTTGGGTTTTACACGTAAAAATATTGGTGTTCATGTGTCATGTAATGTTATGTTCTTTTTCATGTCTACATTCTTAATTGCAGTTAGATATGCTTTAATGATTGGATGGTTTATAGTTGAATGGTTTAATAGAATACTGATTCACCCCCCTCTCAGTATTCTAAGTGTTCAATAATTGGTATCAAAGATTGGTTCCTTTAGAAAAGGCTAACAACTTGAGGAAGATCTTGGAGTTTGAACATATGGCTGAAAAAAGGTGTCATATTCCTCTGGAAGAGATCACTGCATTTGAATACACTGAAGATGACTGCATAATTGACAAAGAAGAACTTAATGTTTCTCTTGAAGATCTTGACAGAGTTGAAAATAAGAAAGAAAATATGAAGGAGAATCTAAAAGAAGCAAATGAATGCATCAAAAATTAAGAGAGAAAATCAAGAAGTTCAAGGAAAGGCATAGAGAAGTCAGTGATCAGTTGAAGAAAGCAAATGAGGATATTACCAGACTAAAATTGTAAGTGGAAGAAAAGAGGAGAATTGAGGACTACCTGAAAGTTGAAATTCTTGAAGCAAGTCTGATGAATGCATCAAGCTTGAACAAGAAGTGTTAACCCTAAGATCATATCTGGAGAAAGCGAGAGCTCATGAGGACAAATTCAAAACAAGTTTTACAAGGCTGGATGAACTAATTGCAGGACAAAAACCCTCTAAGGATAAAAGTGGTTTGGGACTAGAAAAGGACAAAGCTCAAAGGAAAATCAGACTCCTACCAAGATTGACAACCAAAGGAAGACTCAAGGAAATGGTAGACATATTAAGAATCAAAGAAGCAATATCAGAAGGACTCCTATCAGACAACCTAATGCTCAAAGGTACTCATCTTTCAATGGAATTTGTTTCTCATGTAATAAATTTGGTCATAGGGCAACAAAGTGTAGAAGTAGAATGAATTAGAATGTTGGATTCTTGTCTAGACAATGTTTTGCATGCAATAAATTTGGACATAGATCTATTGAGTGTAGAATTCAAATGATTATGAATAGATTCAATTCAAGTAGAAAGGTTCAATATATTTATGGTTACTGCTACACATGTAATACATTTGGCATAAGGCTAACTAGTGCAGATCAAGGATGAATTCAAATTATTTTGGTCAAAAAAATGTTGTGTGTTATACCTACAATAAACTAGGACATATTTCAAGATTCTACATAAGAAAAAATGGGAAGAAATATAATTCGATACAAAGGAATAAATCTATGAAAAAAAGTTGATACTACTGAATTAAAGAAGAAAATGGAGAAGATCTGGAAGAAGAAAGAAGAATCTGAGAATGAGGATGAACCTAACACATCTGTACCTCCATTTGGTATAGATAATTCTTTCAAAAACTAAATCCAATAATGGGTTTAGGGGGAGCGATTATAGAGAAAACTAACAAACCCCCTGTGTATGAGGTGTCAGATAGTGACACGAAGATATGTGATGTAAAATGAAATTCTGAAGATGTTGAAAAATATTCTAGCAGAAAATATGTGAATTTGAATACTTTCAAAGCATTTTAGGGTTTACAGGGTATTCATGAAGTGTTTATCAAGTTTTTGGAGATCAAATGCAATAAATGTGAAATTAGGGCAGATCGGTAAGGTATAAAGTGAGAATATAAGTCGTATTGAATCACTTTTACACATTTGAAGAAATCAGAGCAAGTTGAAGGAGACTTAAAGTCAATTCAAAGCATTTGGTATCAAACCCTAGTTTTTGATGAAGCATGAAAAAGGTATTTACAGCTATCGATACTTTGTGGGTTTACATTAGAAGTAATTTCCATAAGCATTTGTAGAAGAATTGAGGGATAAATGGCCACACCAACCGTATTTGAGACTTCGAAGAGACCTAGACCAAAATTCAAAGGTTTTCATGGAAGGTTTTCGACATTGATCCTGTCGGTGCATTTTCACAAATTCCAAACAATGTCTTGCCCATCGAGGATACTAGAACCTACATTCAGGGGAAATTGGAATAATTTGATCATTAAGTACTCAAGAATCAATGACTAAAGGATTTGATTGGAGATAATTTCTTAGTAAAGCCAAAGTATGAAAACCTAGTTCGAAAGAAGCTAGATGTGTGGAATTGGTTCCCTGACTTTAGTAGTGAAATGGATGCTACGTATGTGAGAATAGCCCTAAGTAGATTGCATGATAAGTTTTTATGGAAAAATGTGCCTGGATTAATTACCAAAGAGGTGATCAAAGTTGTGACTAGACTCTGTGATATCGGACCCGTACCGGTACTAAAGTCTGTGAAAAATGATGTGGTTATGAAGTTAACCAGTGCCACATATGATGGGAGAGCATTGAATACAAAACCTATTACTAATCATGTTGTGAAGTATGCGTCAATTCTGATAGGTCACAATATTTACTTCACCAATAGAGGAAATTTGGTGTCTACAACTGTAATTTATGTTGCACATGACATGGTGGTTAATGGTAAAGACTATGATTTATGTGAGTTTCTCTGACAACTTATGGAGAACATGAACCAGACCAAGTCAAAGAAATATCCATTCAAGTTTGGAACATTGATAGTCTATTTTCTATTTTAATTTTTAAGAGAGCTACCCAAGAAGAAAAACATTATATGGGATACTAGCAAATCGATAGCACATCAAATCTTGGATTATTTGAGCAACATTGGAGATTTCAAGGCACAATGTGATTCTTTGATTGAATTTTTTATAGTTTTCCAGAATAACATGCATGGAAGAGAGATAATTCCAAAACATTTAGTGAGAAAACATGCAAATGATGTAACTTTTATGGTATCCACTGATGAGTGCATTTTAGAGGTAGTAGAACCTAGAACTCTATGGATAGAACCTCGAGGATATGAAATTGATGAAAAAATGGATGAGGGTCTCATTGAAATATTGTTAAACATCCACAAAGATCCCTCTCTTCCCTGACATGGTACATATGAAGAAAAGTCAACTAAGGTGTTTTTGGAAACTTCAGCACCTTAAAGAGCAAAAAGGGTAAATAAAAATGTTGAGGAATATTTTACACTGCATACACTTTCAAAGGATTATGTTGATAGGTTAAGGGAAGTTTCAACAAAGAAGAGGGCTAAAGCAGTTGAAGTGCCCTCTGGACTTAGAAGATCAAGAAGATCACCTTCCACTACTACCTTTGCATTTCCAATAGCATTCAGTGTTGCTACAACAGTGAAAGAAAAGAAGGCAGAACACAGTATTCCTCCAGCAGTTAATGTATATGCTTCCACCGGACCTAGCACCAGAGAATATAAGAGGAAAAATGTATCCCCTATTTCACCCTTTGCCACCTCCGAAAAAAGGATTAAAAAAAGGGCAAGTAGGAAAAGGAACATTAGTGATGATGTGAAAGAGGAAATTAATCTTGGCTTGGAAGAAGTGCAGTTGAAAAGAAAGAAAAGAAGAAGTATCTCCACCAGCAATGAAGGTACCTCACAAGAGGCTAGAACTGAAATCAAGAAGGCCAAATGCAATGTTGTGGATGCATCTGATGAAGAGGAGACAAAGGAAGAAAATAATTCTCTTACAGTTCATGTGCATGAGAAGAAGGGTAAAGAAGGCACTTCAAATCCTGAGGAAGAACCCATGTCACCTCCGATAAGAGACCACTATGTTGGAAAAAAAATTCATTGATGTTAAAAAATATTAATATGTGTCAGTGATGACAAGGGAGTATTGCAGATAATTGGAAGTGAAAACAAATGCCAGATTTGATCTAGGTTTCTTGAGAGCCTTTCAGAAAGGTATTTTGTAGGTCTTGATGTCTGTCATGTCCCCAAAAATCATAGAACCAAAATACAAAGTATTGGGATATTTAATCAATATAAAAAATATAAATATAAAGAAATGCAATTTAAAAGTCGTTATAATTATAATTATCACCGATAATATTATAATTATAATAGTCAAATATAAAATATAAAAATTAATAATATAAAATTATTATAATTATAACAATATAACTCTATGAATATTAAATGTATACATCAAAATAAGAAAACATTGATATAAAACACAAAACATAAAATAATATTATCATAGCTATCACATTATAAATACTAGACATTACTATTATGATCCATAATAATAATAAATACATTCTAACAAGAAACAATTAATATAAATATACTCCTAGGAACAACCAACTCTTCTTTACCAAAGAAACTTAAATAAATTAATCAAATCACACATGTTAGAGATAACTAGAAGTGTTGTGATTTATTGCCTATAATTATGATTTAAAAAGTAGCAATTAGTAATACAACAAACATAGTAGAGGATGGTTTATAAAAAGGAATGGTTGAAAGGAGGCATCCCTTTGGCAAGGGATTTTATGAAGTGATGTCTTCCTTCATAAAGGTATAAGTAAAATAAGAAATAGGAGGAAGGCATCAAATCATAGAATGGGGAAAAATAAATAGATCTAGAATATTTGTTTGAGTAAAAGGAGATATAAAATTAGAAATCTGAATAGAAAATGAAGACAAAAATAAAATGGATATTTCTGAGCAGCAAGTATATTAATATATTATTAGAGAAATAAATATAAATATAAATATATATATGCATATATATTTAAAACATATATATATATTCATAACAAGTGATTATTGGAAGATTTAAATTAATTAGAAATAATTATATAATATAAGATATTTATGAAATAGATATCTATTATATACAATAATGATGCTTACAACAATTATTGAGCCTTATAAGTAATTACAATCTTAATATAAACATGAATAGGTTAATATTTATATATGTTTTAATCCTATGATCAAATGTAAGATTGAAGGAAGGTGATTAAGGAATAAAGTGCCATGGGAAGACACAGCCGATCAAGTGATGTACTCACTTAGCAATAATATTTTACATATTTTGAATATAAGAAATGGATATTGCTAATCTGATTATTGGTGTAATGCTTTCTTTAGTATTATCATGATGTTAATGATGTTGATATTGACTTAAAGAATCAGTAATAAATGCAAATGTTGCTAAAAGATTGTCTTCTCTGTATTTGTAAGCTTACTAGGGTGGAAGGGCTTGAGACAGGTGGTGCCTAAAACCCCCACTTAACAATCCACTACATCCATGGAGGGGTGGGGGTCCCACTTAACAATCTGTTGCGGCCATGGAGGGGTGGTAGGCCTAGGCCACTTATGAGCTCCGTTGGCTTCCCCCATTAGGTCATGTGTCTTCTGAGGTGATGACGTGGGTAGAAGGTACAAGTGTTCCCACTAAGCATGCCACTATGGGGATGGAACGGTCTTAGTTGGACGTTTAGCTCAGAGCCAAGGGGTGGGTTATCCTAATAGGATGCTTGTGCCCTTGGGCTTAGATGGATAGCTTTAGGCGGATCTACCCATGCCACTCCTCATCTGACTTCATTATTTCTTTTGTGATTATGTTTGTATTTTTGGATATCTAGATATTAATTCTAACAGATATGTTGCTAATATGTTGAATACGAGATTCAAATCTAGGGTTATTGAATTAGGAGAACATTCATTTGGATAGAAGAGACCCTAAACCTAATCAACAAGCAAATTCTAGGACAAGTTAGGCAAGGGACATTATAGTGGTATTAGAGAATTTGTCTTGCCATCCTATGCATGGTTGAGCTACTTGCTTATCTACTTAAGCCACATGCCTACTTGCTTGAGCTAGTTGCTTGTGTACTTGAGCTACATGCTTGTCTACTTGATTTGGTTGCCTACTTGACTGAGCTATTTACTTGCATGCTTGAGCTACCTGCTTGCCTACTTGAGCTAGTTGCCTACTTGCTTGAGCTACTTGTGTGTGTGCTTGAGCTACCTACTTGTCTACTTGAGCTACTTGCCTACTTGCTTGAGTTGGTTGCTTGTGTTCTTGAGTTGGTTGCCTACTTGTTTGAGTTGGTTGCTTGCGTGCTTGAGCTACTTGATTTCCTATTGATCTAGTTGCCTACTTGTTTGAGCTAGTTGCTTGTGTGCTTGAGTTGGTTGTCTAATCACTTGAGCTACTTTCTTGTGTGCTTGAGCTACCTGCTTGTCTACTTGAGCTAGTTGCTTGTGTGCTTGAACTACTTACTTGTCTACTTGAGTCGGTTGCTTGTATGCTTGAGCTACTTTCCGGTGTGCTTGAGCTACCCGCTTGCTTAAGCTACTTGTTTTCCTGGTTTAGCTACTTGCTTGCTTGGTTGAGCTACTTGTTTACCTAATTGAGCTACTTGAGTGTTTGCTTTAATTTTTGATTCATGTGTTTTTAAGTTGTACCGAGTCACAAACTCTAACTCGTTGCTTTTGGGAGTTATGGAGAAAGGGTAGAACTTAAGAATATTAGTCAATACATTGTCCTCATAACCAGAGTAACCATCAGTTGGATCAGAACTTCCAACTCTTATCAAAATCCAATATCATCACCACAAGGAGCAACACCTTAAAAACACACATCTTAGATTATGATTGCTTGAGGGCAAGCAATCTTGGGCGGGGAGGACTGTCATGTCCCCAAAAATCATAACACCAAAATATGAAGTATTGAGAAACTTAATCAATATAAAAAATATAAATATGAAGAAATAGAATCTAAAAATCGTTATAATTATAATTATAATAGTCAAATATAAAATATAAAAATTAACAATATAAAATTATTATAATTATAACAATATAACTCTATGAATATTAAATGTATACATCAAAATAAGAAAACATTGATATAAAACACAAAACATAAAATAATATTATCATAGCTGTCACATTATAAATACTAGACATTACTATTATGATCCATAATAATAATAAATGCATTCTAACAAGAAACAATTAATATAAATATACTCCTAGCAGCAACCGACTCTTCTTTACCAAAGAAACTTAAATAAATTAATCAAATCACACATGTTAGAGATAACTAGAAGTGTTGCGATTTACTTCCTATAATTATGATTTGAAAAGCAGTGATTAGTAATAAAACAAACATAGTAGAGTATGGTTTATAAAAAGGCACGGGTGAAAGGAGGCATCCCTTTGACAAGGGATTTTGTGAAGTGATGTCTTCATTCATGAAGGTATAAGTAAAATAAGAAATAGGAGGAAGGCATCGAATCATAGAATGAGGAAAAATAAATAGATCTAGAATATTTGTTTGAGTAAAAGGAGATATAAAAGTAGAAATTTGAATAGAAAATGAAGACAAAAATAAAATGGATATTTCTGAGTAGCAAGTATATTAATATATTATTAGAGAAATAAATATAAATATATATATATATATACATATATATTTAAAACATATATATATATATATATATATTCATAACAAGTGATTATTGGAAGATTTAAATTAATTAGAAATAATTATATAATATAAGATATTTATGAAATAGATATCTATTATATACAATAATGATGCTTCAAACAATTATTGAGCCTTATAAGTAATTACGATCTTAATATAAACATGAATAGGTTAATATTTATATATGTTTTTATCCTATGATCAAATGTAAGATTGAAGGAAGGAAATTAAGGAATAAAGAGTCATGGGAAGAAACAACCGATCAGGTGATGTACTCACTTAGCAGTAATATTTAGCATATTTTGAATATAAGAAATAGATATTGCTAATCTAATTATTGGTGTAATGCTTTCTTTAGTATTATCATGATGATAATGATGTTGATACTGACTTAAAGAATCAGTAATAAATGCAAATGTATTTGATTGCTAAAATATTATCTTCTATGTGTTTGTAAGCCTACTAGGGTGGAAGGGCCTGAGATAGGTGGTGCCTAAAAACCCCACTTAACAATCCATTGTGGCCATGGAGGGGTGGGGGTACCACTTAACAATCCGTTGCAGCCATGGAGGGGTGGTAGGCCTAGGCCACTTATTAGCTCCGCTGGCTTCCCCCAGTAGGTCATGTCTCTTTTGAGGTGATGACATGGGTAGAAGGTACACCTGTTCCCACTAAGCACGCCACTCTGAGGATGGAATGGTCTTAGTTGGATGTTCAACTCAGAGCCAAGGGGTGGGTTATCCTAATAGGATGCTTGTGCCCTTGGGCTTAGATGGATAGCTTTAGGCGGATCTACCCATGCCACTCCTCATCTGACTTCATTATTGCTTTTGTGATTATGTTTATATTTTTGGATATCTAGATATTAATGCTAACAGATATGTTGCTAATATGTTAAATACAGGATTCAAATCTAGGGTTATTGAATTAGGAGAACATTCATTTGGATAGAAGAGACCCTAAACCTAATCAACAAGAAAATTCTAGGACAAGTCAGGAAAGGGACATTACAATGTCAATGGAGATGTCAGCTTTCATTTGTTCATGCTCTCAGTCTATGGTTTATTAGTTAAATCATGTGTGAATGAGTTTATAGTCACAACGTTCAAATATTTTCTATTTTGTTGGTGACTTGGTATTGCAGGTAGCAGGTCACTTAAGTGATAACTTAAGTCATTTTTTCCATGTTGGTGGCTAGCCCCATCGCCTAGGTTGGCGGTGTCTTGAAGGTGTGATGAGATATCTTTCGATCGACGATTGTGGTTGATTATGTGTGATCTAACAGTGCTTGCTTACCCCGCTAATATGTTAATGGGGCCCTATAAAATCCCATGGGATCAGTGGGGAGCAGTGGAGATTAATCGATGGGTGGATATTGACCGTTGATGCATGGTGGGACCTACAAAGGCAACAGTTGCAGCTAGTGGAAAGTGATGTCACAATGGATAGATGGCAGAAGCTCGTGCACCCCACTAGAATTATGGTGGGGCCTATTGCGGGATCAGCGAGCAATGGGGTAGATTATCCCTTGTTGATCTGACAGTGCCTGTAGTGAATCCGATGGGACCCAATACGCTGACAAATTGTGATGGAGATGAATTGGTGGTGAAGAATGATTGCTCGATATTCTAATTTGTATCGTTGTTGCAAATTAGGTGGTGATGACATGGATGAAAAATGGCAGTAGTCCGCTAACCCCACTAGGTTTGTGTGGGCCCATTTTCAAGCTTGCAGGATGAGTGAATTTTGGAAGCGTGTCTTGGTGGACCTTGCGTATGATGAACGGTATATGAATGTGATCAATGGTGATCGAACAGTGCTAAGTGAAAGGTGATGATGAAGGAGGATGACGTGCATTGACCATCATAAAGTGAATGACAGGATAACATGTGGCAAACGTTTAGAGGTTGATTTTGCATCGCTGTTGCAAATCAACAATTGATGGATAAATGATTATATATGCGATCAACGATGAAGATTTTAAACAACCATTTATTGGATGGCTATGTTTTAAAGCTATGATAGTGAACGAAAAGTGTAAGATCTTGGCGTGAGAGAGAAGATCTATGGCCAGTATTCAAACTTGAAGATCTACAACGGTTCAACCATGTGAACAAAAGTTTTAATCTGGTAACTAACATAGGAAGGAAATCAAATCACTTAGTAGCCCCAACGAACATTTATGAGAAGTGATATGATCTATAGGTCGGTATCACTAAGATTCATGTCAATCAAGATCAAATATAATTGATTGGATAGGAAAATGTATTGAATGCATAATAAGATCTTAGGGTTTGACAGAGAGAATGAAGGAAGATTCTCTATATCGAATTAAATGTTGTGTGCCTCGATACAGAGGGATGGTGATATCTAATAAACCCTATCAGATGCCTTAATGATTAGCGAAATGATGGCATGTAGCCCAAGGAATAGGTAGCTTGATGGTGAAGTGTGCATGCAAAGAAAACCCTAATAGAAGATTTGAGATGATCTGATCATGTGTGAGAATCTTGAGGCATTGAATGCAGGTCAATGAGAAAAGATAATTTTGGAAATTGTCTAAGTATTGTTGTAGCTATGGGTGATGTATTGAATCTAGAAGTGAGGAGAAGGGTGAAGAGTCTATAAGTGCACAGAGTGCCTAAAATAGTGATGTGCAACTGAGAATATAGTAGAGAAGAGAGTGCAGAGCAGAGAGAGATTTAATGTACTGAATGGATGCATCATAGGTTTTGTAGAACCAATCTTATGCATACTTGAATTTGTATATCTTCAGAGGTTGCAACCTCATTGTACTGAGTTGTAGCTCAGCAGGGTGTAGCAGCATCCTTGAAGTTGTAGCTTCTAAACAGGGAGTTGAAGCTTCCTTAGAGTTGTAGGTCTTAAAATTGTAACTAAACTTCATTGCTTGCTAGGCTGGATTAGGACAGTATATCCTAGCAGTATTTCTCACTGTGGTTTTTCCCATCTTGGGTTTTCCACGTACATATGGTGTTATGTTTTGATCTCTTTTGTGCTAGTGGGTATTATATTTATTCATGCTTTGAAATGCACATTTGAGTTTTTAAGTTTAAGTTTGTAATGATCTCTCTGGATTAAATTTTTAGTATCTACTAATTCACCCCCCTCTTGAGCAGTAGATCATTGTGTTCTAACAATTGGCATCAGAGCCCTAGGTTCCCTATGAGAATTTTAATCAACTCAAGTAGATATTGGATAGGTGAACATAATGGCATTTCAGGAAGGTTCAAACAAGCCACCTAGGTTTGATGGTACAAGCTTTGCTAAGTGGAGCTCATTAATGGAACGATACTTAGTTTCTCTTGGAATTGAAGTTTGGGCATCTATCGAGATCCAATATACTATTCCTATTGATCCTATAGGAAAGAAGAATTATGAGGACAATAAGAAAGCTTGGTTTATCATTATGAAAAATTTATTTGATTATGTGCATAGCAAAGTTGTGCATTGTAAAACTACCTATGATGTCTAGGAAAATTGAAGAAGATCTATGAAAGTGACACCAAAGTTATGTTAACAACACCAATGTATGTTGGCCTCATGGCTTGGAAAAATTAGAGGACTTCCATTCCCACCTCAATAGCCTTGTGCCTTGTATTTCCTTCACCAAAGAGATCGAAGTGGACAACCATCTTCATTTTCTTCATATTCTTCTTCTCAAAAATCTCAATGGTTCCCTCAAGCGTCGGGTGTATCGCAAGGCCACCCACACCGATCTCTATCTCCACTCATCTTCTCATCACCACCCTTGCCAAAAAGTGGTGTCCTTCAAACTCTTTCCTTGAGGGCCTTTAGAATCTATGATGAGGATAACTTAAACTTTGAGTTGGACCATCTTTGTCACGTGTTCACTCTAAATGGGTACTCTAATAAGAAAATTTTCTAGGCCTTTAACCAAGCCAAAGCTTGTTTCCTCTCCACCTCTAAACCCATCCACTCCTCTGGTCTCCCTGTCGCCTCTCTCCCCTTCGTTGATAGCTTATCCCAAAAAATCTCCAAGATCCTTCGCAAAAAAGGTCTCCAATGTTCTTTCAAACCCCTCTCCACTATGAGGAATCAAATCCCCTCTCTCAAAGATCCCAAGGACATCCTTCTCCACTCTAATGTCTACAAGGTTATGTGCTCTTATGGTGCACCTTATATTGGTGAAACTGGTTGCTCGTTCAGCATTAGAATCAAAGAGCACATACCAGACATTAGACATGAGCGGGTCCTCAAATATGCTTTAGCCGACCACTCTTCTTCCACCAAACACCATATTTGTATTGAAAGCACCCAAATCCTGCACAAAGAAGATAATTGTTTTCAAAAGGAAGCTCAAAGAAGCCATTGAAATCAACAACCACCCCTTGAACCTTAATTGGGATGAAGGGTGGAGGTTGAGTCGGGCTTGGCATCCCTTGTTAGCCAATCTTCAAACCCTTTGTCTCCCCTCCTCTCCTTGATCCCCCTATTTTCCCTTGTTCGGTGGGTGTCACTGCCTCCCTTCCCATGCTTTAATCTCCTTGTCTCGTTCTTTTCCTCTCCCCTGGTTTGTGTTGGCCTCCTCACCCCTTTTTTCTTCCTCCTTTGTTTCCCCTTTGTTGCCCTTTCTTCTTTCTTGGTTCCTTTTGGTTTTGTCTTCCTTTATTGGTTTTGGCCCTCTTTCCTTCAGGTGTAGGTATCTTTCGGTGTGGTTCTTTTGGTTTAAAGTGGTTTTAGGCCTCGGATTGGTTCTCGTCTTTTTTTTTCCCTTCTCCTTCTTACTTCTCCCTTTACGTTTCTTTCCTTTTATATTCTTGTATAGGGATTTTTCCTTCCTTTCCGTATAGGTTTTTGTATATGTATATGTATAACCTACATATACATATACATATACACATACACATACATATATACTCATATTATTGTTTTTTTATTTATTTTCAATTTATATTTATGCTTACATATTTTATATTTTCTTTGCTTTTTACTTATTTTCTTTTTAGTGTTTTGTTTTGATTTTTGTGTTTTTTGTTTTCGTTTTTGTGTTGGCTTAGTTGTTTCTCGTTGTTTTTTTTCCTTTTTTATTTGTTTCGTAATTTTATCTTCTTTCTTTGGTTTTTTTGTTTTTGTGCTTTAAATTGATTTTATTCTTTCATTTCTTAGTTTTTGAATTCATTTATATGAATATGTAGATGTATATGTAAATGTATAATGTACATACACATATACATATACTAATACATCTGCCTTTATATTTATATATTTGTTTCATAATTTTATCTTCATTCTTTGATTTTTTGTTTTTGTGCTTTAAATTTATTTGTTTCTTTCATTTCTTAGTTTTTGAATTCATTTATGTATATTTATATGTATATGTATATGTATATGTAAATGTATAATGTGCATACACATATACATATACGTATACATATACTCATATACCTACCTTTATATTTATTTAATTGCTTTTTTACTTATTTTCAATACATATATGCATACATTTCTTATATACTTATTCTTTGCTTCATTATTTTATTTTTGGTGTTTTGTTTTGATTTTTGTGTTTTTTAGTTTTCATTTGTGTGTTGGCTTGTTGTTTCTCATTGTTTTTGGTTAATTTTTCTCTTTCTTTTGTTTCATTATTTTATTTTTATTCTTTGTTGGTTATTGTGCTTTATATAATTTTATTATTTCATTTCGTAATTTTTGAATTCAATTATATATATAATATACATATATATAATTGTATGCAAATCTTCATTTTTTTTGGTTTATAATTAATTGTTTCTTGGCCTTTTGCATTCATATATACTTTTGTATTCATACATAATTGTATTCAATTACTTATGAATATAAATATATATGAGTGCAAATTTAGTTTTTTGCTTGGTATTTTATGTTGTTTTATGTCATTTTTTGGTTGTTTTTTGCTTCATTGTTGTAATTGTTTTGGTTTGGTGTCTTGGTTTATTTGGTTGGTATTTTTGTTTTTTTATTTTTATTTGGTTATTGTTTTGTTTGGTGGTTTTGCATTTTGGAGTTGGTGGTTTTGTATTTTGTTTATTTTGGTAATTGTTTTGGTTTGGTGATTTGTGTTTTCTTTTGGTTGTATTCTTTGTTCTAATTATTATTTTTTATTTGTAGTCCAACATATATATATATGTTGATTGCAAATTTTCTTTTGGCGTCATTGTAATTTTTGGTGCTTTGTTTAATTGCTTCCCTTAATTTTTGGTATTCATTTTCAATGGTTTTGTAATTTTTTTGTAGCTGGGTTGTATTCATATTGGGTTGTTTTTGGTTATTGGGTTTGTGTTGTGTTTTTTCTTGTATTTGGCTTTGTTTGGTTTTTGCTATTGTAATTGTTGTTCTTTTTGGTTTTTAATTATTTATTTATTTAATTTTTTCTCTTTTGTCTTGTCCCTCTTGGTCTTTGTGCCCCCCTCTCTCTCCTCACCTTGCTTTTGTTATTTTTAAATAGCTCTTGGTCTACATATTTTCATTCTCTCCTTTAGCTCTACTCTCATCCTGATGATGGATCATGGAGTGTGATCTGAAATGTTGATACAAAAATTCTCACACAAGCAAAGCTAGAAATCATTGCAAAGAAAGTTACAAGTGTTGAGAGAAAAATTTGAAGGCTTGAAGATGACTAAAGAAGAGAAGATTGCAGACTATCTTTAGAGAGTTGATGATGTGGTAAATGGAATTAAAGGATATGGTGTAGATTTGAAAGAAGAAGATGTTGTGTTGAAAGTTCTCAGGTCTATGGTAGCCAAATATAATTCTAAAATTTATGCTATTGAAGAAGGAAGAGAAATTTATAAACTCACTCTTGATGAGGTGCATGGCATAATTAATGTATATGAGATGAGAATGCCTGATGTTGAATCATCTAGGAGAGAAGTTGCATTTAAGGTTGTCAAGAAAGAAAAAGATGAAGCTGATAAGAAAGACAAAGCTATTGTCATCATATCTGATTATGAAGAAATTGATGAGGAAGAAGCAAACTTCATAAGAAGACTAAGGAGAGGATCCAAAAAATATAAAGGTAAGATCCCTTTCAATTGTTTTAATTGTGGTGGAATAGGTCATTTTTCTTCAAAGTTTCCATATGATAAAGAGGATATTTCAAGCAAGAAGAAGATAACAAAAAGAAGAAAATGGTTTATCCAAAAAAGGAAGAATTTTGGAAAGAAGAAGAAGAGTTTGTACATCAATGAAGAAAGTGAAGTGTTTGATGCTAGTAATTGTTTAGAATAGGATCAAGTCCATGCCCTTGTAATGAGAGAAGATAGAAGAGAATTTATATTCATGGCTAAAGAAACTAAGGATCAAGAAGATGCACAAATTGAGGACTCGTATGAAGGAGAAAAGGAGGCGTTGTTGATCTTGAAGGAGAATTAATTAGTGATCTTGAAGATCTTGATGAATGAAGAGATAAATTTGGTGATCTTAAGAGAGAAAACAAGAAACTAAAAAAGAATGCTTAAAAGGAGAATGATAAGAAAACTCAAGAACTTGAGGAATCAAATAAGTTGGTGGTAAATCTGAAACTACGGGTAGAAGAGCTCAAAAGAGTTAAAGATGTTATGAAGTATAAACTACAAGTTGAGGTGGATATGTGCACGAAGCTTGAGGCAGAAATAGTTTCCTTAAGAAAAGAATTGGAGAAGGCCAATGAGAAGATCAGAAATGGACTGAAGTTGAAAGGTGGTACATATATTCTGAATGAATTGATAAGTACACAAAATCCTGCAAATAAAGAGAAATATGGTTTAGGTTTGTAAAAAGGAAAGAGTTCATTTGTGGATGCCTCTACAAAACTTTATGAAATATTTAGAGCAGGAGAAAAATCAGACAAAGAGAAAGCCCCTAAAGATGAACATAAATCTAATGAAGAAAATAAATCGGTTGAAGTCAAGGAGGACAACCAGATAGTTCTTGATCAACAAAAGAAGATGCAGAACATAAAAAGAGCAAACAATGACGGATTCACAAGAGTAAACTATCCAAGGAGGCATAGACAAATAATATCTCCTCATCCAATTGAAGGAAACTCCGTGACCAAGTACTCATCATATTTCAATGGGTATTGCTATACTTGTAACAATTTTGGTCACAGGGCTAGAGAATGTAGAGTCATTCCAAGGAAGAACATAAAGTTTGTAAGCAAAAATCTATTTGCTCCCTTGGTTGATATGAATGTAATTTTTTACAATTGCAACAACTTTGGTCATATAGCTAGAAACTATAGAGAAATATTTACAAGACCAAATGTGAAATATGAGAAGAAGAAATCCTCGACTGCTAAAGAAGAAAAAGGAAATAAGACTTTTTAGACAGAAGAAAAGAAGTTAAGAAGAAGCCTAAGAAGGTATGGAAGGAGAAAGAGTAGAATTCTTGTGCCACTCAGTTTATGATTTCCCAAATGGCATTACATGCAAAGGAACAAGATCTGTGGGTCATTGATAGTGGTTGCTCCAGACATATGACTGGTGATAAAACCAAATTCATTGAACTTGAAATGAGAAAAGGGGGATCGTTAAGCTTAGGTGATAATACTATTGTCAAGATTCGTGGTAAAGTAATTTTGAGCATAGATGGGAGGAAAAAAACTAAAGATGTGCTCTATGTTGAAGGTCTGAGACATAATCTACTTAGTGTTAGCCAGATGTGTGATAATGGATACAAAGTTGTATTTAATTCTGAAGGCTGCAAGATAAGGAAGAATGGTGAAAAAATTGTTCAATGAGAAAGGACAAACAGTAATCTCTATAATCTATGTGAGTTAAAAGGCCAAACATGTTTAATCAACCAAGAAGATGAGAGTTGGTTGTGGCATAAAATACTGGGGCACGTCAACTTTGACAACTTGGTTAAAATAAGCTCAAAAGGTCTAGTCAGAAATATGCCTAAGATTGTAAAGTCTGAAAATATAATCTGCAAAGGATGCCAACAAGGAAAGCAAACAAAGTTCAAGTTTCCTACAAAGGATTATTCTACTACGAAACCCTTGGAGATAATTCTTACTGATCTATGTGGTCCAATGAGGATAAGGGTGTTTCAAGGAGAAATATATTTCATGTTGTTGATTGATGATTATACCAGAATAGCATATGTCACATTTTTTAAGAAGGCTGAGGTGTTTGAGGCATTTAAAGGTTATAAGAAGCTGGTAGAAAATAAGACTAAGAGAAGAATCAAATGTCTCAAGTCAAATAGAGGTGGAGAATTTATGTCAAGTGAGTTCATGGAATATTGTGAATATCATGGAATCAAACGCCAGTATTTAGCTCCAAGAACACCACAGAAAAATGGTGTGGTAGAGAGAAGAAGTAGGATTATGAAGGAGATGGCTAGAGCCATGTTGAATGAGGAAAACTTGGTAGATACATTTTGGAAAGAAGCAGTACAAATTGTTGTATACATTCATAATATAGCACTTATAAGATTTAACAGTGGTAGAATGCCATATGAATTGTGGTTTGGTAGGCCTACATCAGTCAAGCATTTCAAAGTATTTGGAAGTAAATGCTATATCAAAAGAGAAGATGAAGATTTAGGAAGTTTTAAGTCAAGATGTGATGAAGGGATATTTTTAGGGTATTCTAGCCAAAGAAAATCTTACAAGTGTTATAATAAGAGATTGCATAGAATTTTAGAGAGTGTACATGTCAGGGTTGATGAAAGTGCAAATCAAGGTAAGCCTAGCAGAAACAATCTTGAAATTGAGTCAAATAAGGATGATATAGGTGCAATAGAAGAACAAGAAGAATAGAATGAAGAAGTGGTTGAATGAGCACCTATAAAATATGTGCAAAAATATCTTCCTACAAATCAAATAATTGGTGATAAGAATGAAGGTGTGTAGACTAGAAGAAGGCTTGCAACGAACAAGGAACAATTGAACTTTTCCCTCTTATCTCAAATTGAACCACAAAGCTTTGATGAAGCCAGTAAAGATGAAAGTTGGATAAAAGCAATGGAGGAGGAACTTAATCATATTGAAAAGAACAAAACATGGGAATTGGTTCCTAGACCATCAAGAAAGAATGCAATTGGCACTAAATGGGTGTTCATTAATAAGCTAAATGAAGATGGAGTTGTGGTCAGAAATAAAGAAAGATTAGTGTGCAACGGATATGCACAAGTAGAAGGGATTGATTTTGAAGAAACATTTTCCCCTGTTGCAAGGTTAGAAGCAATAATAATGTTTCTTGCATTCTCAATCTACAAAGGATTTAAGGTGTATCAAATGGATGCCAAATCTGAATTCTTGAATGGAAACCTAGAAGAGGAAGTATATATTGAACAACCAAAAGGTTTTCAGCTATCGTAGAATGATGATTATGTTTGTAGATTGAGAAAAGCATTGTATGGTTTAAAGCAAGCCCCAAGAGCATGGTATTCAAGGTTGGATTAGTATCTACAAACATGATTCAAGAAAGGTTGTGTTGACAACAATCTGTACCTCAAATCTAAAGGTAAGTTTATGATCATTGTTGTAGTATATGTAGATGATATTATATTTGGGGGTAGCAGTGATAAAATGTGCAAAATATTTTCCACAAACATGCAAGATGAGTTTGAAATGTCCATGTTAGGAGAACTCAATTTTTTTCTTGGTTTTCAAATTACACAAACTGGTAAAGGTATATTTATATCACAAACCAAGTATGCTAAAGAAATTCTTTAAAAAAATTGCATGGAGGATTGTAGACCAGTGAGTAATCCCATGATTATTGGTTGCAAGTTAAGTAAGTCAGATGAGTCACCTGATGCAAATTAGACTCTATACAGATCAATGATTGGAATTTTTCTATATTTAACTACATCTAGGCCAGATATAATGCAAGCAGTTTGTATGGTAGCTAGGTTTCAAGCGGCACCAAAAGAATCACATGTCAATGAAGTAAAGATAATCTTTAGATGCATCAAAAGTACTGTTGACTATGGTTTATGGTATCCCAAAGGAAAATATTTCACTTTAATAGCATACACAGATGTTGATTGGGTAGGAAGTGTGGATGACATAAAAAGTACTAGTGGAGGCGCCTTATTTTTGGGAAATCGATTAGTTTCTTGGATGAGTAAAAAGCAAGATTTTTTCACTCTTTCTATAGTAGAAGCATAATATGTTGTAGCAACTGCATATTGTACTGAAGTCTTATGGATGAAGCAGACATTAAAGGACATCAAAATAGAGTACAGTGAGCCTATCTCAATCCTTTGTGACAATTCAAGTGCCATAAACATATCAAAGAATCCAGTGATGCATTCTAGAACCAAGCATTTATCAATCAAGTATCACTTCATCAAAGAGAAGGTTGTAGATAGGGAAGTCAGCATGGAGTATGTTCCAACAAAGGAACAAGTGGCTGACATATTTACAAAGCCTCTTCCTATAGAGCAGTTTGAATACTTGAGGTAGAAGTTGGGAGTAGTTTCTCCCGCATCATATCACTAAACATTAGTGATAGGTCATACATCTAGGGGGAGCTTCAACGACTATTTATTCAACCTTGGTTTAGGATCGTGTGATCAAGTCAGGGGGAGAACTCTTTCAAAAGGAGAAAATCCTTTTCCATTGATGTCAAAGGGGGAGAAATTTGTGTATGGGAGCATGAAGAGAAGAGATTTGTGTCTTAGGGGGAGTTTTTGAGTTGTTGTGTTACAGTGTGAGTTCTCAATTGGTGTAGAGCTTCAGTGGTACCTGGATGAGCAGTTAGAGTGTTGCCATCAATGACAAAGGGGGAGATTGTTGTAAAATGTTGTCATTGATGTCAAAAAGAATTAATATGTGTCACTGATGACAAGGGAGTATTGCAGATAATTGGAAGTGAAAACAAATACTAGATTTGATCTAGGTTTCTTGAGATCCTTTCAGAAAGTTAATTTGCAGTTCTTGATGTCAATGGAGATGTCAGCTTTCATTTTTCATGCTCTTGGTCTAGGGTTTATTAGTTAAACCCTTTAAGTGTACAGGATTTTATAGTCACAACGTTCAAATACTTTATATTTCATTGGTGACTTGGTATTGCAGGTAGTAGGTCACTTAAGTGATAACTTAAGTCATTTGTTCCATGTTGGTGGCAAGCCCCATCACCTAGGTTGGTGGTGTCCTGAAGGTGTGATGAGATATATTTCGATTGAAAGTTGTGGTTGATTTTGCAGGATCTAACGGTGCTCGTTTACCCCGTTGAGATGTTAGTGGGGCCCGCTCAAAGCCCACGACGGGGAGCAGTGGAGATTAATCCACGATGGGTGGATATTGACCGCCGATGTATGGTGGGACCTACAAAGGCACCAGTTACAACTAGTGGAAAGTGATGTCACGGTGGATAGATTGCAGAAGCTCGTGCACCCTGCTAGAATTATGGTGGGGCTCAATCAAGACTCACGGGGTCAACGAGGAATGGTGTAGATTATCCCTTGTTGATCTGATAGTGCCTGTAGTGTATTTGGTGGGACTCGATACGCTGACATATTGTGATGGATATGAATAGGTGGCAAATAATTATTACTCAATATGCTAATTTGCATCATTGTTGTGAATTAGGTGGCAATTACGTGGACGCCAAATGGCAGAAGCGTGTTAACCTCGCTAGGTTTGTGTGGGCCTGTTTTCAAGCTCGTGGGATGAGTGGATTTTAGACGTGTGTCTCGGTGGACCCTGTGTATGGTGGATGGTATATGAATGTGATCAACGATGAAGATTGATCAATGGTGATCGAACAGTGCTAAGAGAAAAGTGATGATGAAGGAGGATGACATGCATTGACCATCATAAAGTGAATGATAGGATGACATGTGGCAAATGTTTAGAGGTTGATTTTGCATTGCTATTGCAAATCCATGATTGGTGGCTAAACGATTATATATGGGATCAACGATGAAGATTTAAAATAATCATTTATCGGATGGTTGTGTTTTAAAGCTACGACAGTAAATGAAAAGTGTAGGATCTTGGTGTGAGAGAGAAGGTCTATGACCAGTATCCAAACTTGAAGATCTACAACAGCTTAATAGTGTGAACAAGGGTTTTAATTTGGTAACCAACATAGCAACAAAATAAAATCGCTCAATAGCCCCAACGAAAATTTATGAGAAGTGATCTGATCTACAGGTCGGTGGCACAAAGAGTCGTGTCGATCAAGATCAAATTTGATCGATTGGATAGAAAAATGCATTGAATACATAATAAGATCTTAGGGTTTCACAAAGAGAATGAAGGAAAATTCGTTGTATCGAATTAAATGTTATGTGGATCGATACAAAGGGATGGTGATATCTAATAAACCCTATCAGATACCTTAATGATTAATGGAATGATGGTGTGTAGCTCGATGAACAAGTAGCTTGTTGGTGAAGTGTGCAAGTGAAGAAAACCCTAACAGAAGATTTGAGATGATCTAATCATGTGTGAGAATCTCGAGGCATTGAATGGAGGTTGATGAGAAAAGATAATTTTGGAAATTGTCTAAGTATTGTTGTAGTTGTGGGTGATGTGTTGAATCTAGAAGTGAGGAGATGGGTGAAGAGTCTGCAAGTGCATAGAGTGCCTAAAAGAGTGATGTACATCTGAGAATGCAATAGAGAAGAGGGTGCAAAAGAGAGAGATATTTAATGTATTGAATGGATGCATCATAGGTTTTGTAGAACCAATCTTATGCATACTTAAATTTTTATATCTTCAGAGGTTACAACCTCGTTGTATTGAGTTGTAGCTCAACAGGGTGTAGCAGCATCCTTGAAGTTGTAGCTTCTAAACAGGGAGTTGAAGCTTCCTTAGAGTTGTAGCTCAACAGGGTGTAGCAGCATCCTTGAAGTTGTAGCCTCTAAACAGGGAGTTGAAGCTTCCTTAGAGTTTTAGCTCTTAAAATTGTAACTGAACTTCATTGCTTGTGAGGCTAGATTAGGACAGTAGATCCTAGCAACATTTCTCACCATGGTTTTTCCCATCTTGGGTTTTCCACGTACATATGGTGTTATGTGTTGATCTATTTTGTGCTAGTGAGTATTATATTTATTCATGCTTTGAAATGCACATTTGAGTTTTTAAGTTTAATTCTATAATGATCTCTTTGGATTAAATTTTTAGCATCTACTAATTCACCCCCCTCTCAATAGATCATTGTGTTCTAACACACTCACCTATGAAGTTGGAGCCTCTAGTAAATAACATGATATAATCTAATGATTTTCTAGCTACTACTAAATTATATGATGAGGTTAATGAAGAAGATAAGGAAACAATTGTAAATGCTTTTCTTCAATATATGGTTATTTTTTATAAGAGTATGGAAGACATAAGAAAGAAGGTGGCTAACAATGTATGGGAAGCCATAGTACAAATAAGGCATGAAGCAATAAATGTTGATGACAAGATCAAGTTTGATTCCTTTAAAACATATGGATCCTCCTTGTCTAAGGATGATGTAGCTACCTTGTTAGAATAATTTTCTAAGAGGTCCAAGGTTAAACAATGTTCCACCATTCTAATGACAAATGAAAAATACAATGCAAAAAAGTTGAAGCAAGAGACTTTTGCCACAATGAAATCCATGGCAGATAAAATCGGGATGAATAATGTTTCTTCATATCATACAGCTCAAGTACAAGATCCAGCTAAAGACAAAGGTCTTGACACTACTACCAATTTACCTATTCATGAAGAAGTGAAAGATCATTCTATTGAAAATTTATCACAATTGAATAAGGTTGATGATATAAATGCTTCTCCGAAGACATTTGCTCCTCCAAAAGACATAGAGAATACAACCAGAGAGGATACTGAAAATCAATATAACAATGATATTGGTGAAAATCCACAAGAACACTATGAGAATACCAAAAATAATGGAGAAGAAGATAAAAATGAAAGAGAAGAAAGAAAAGTTGAAAAGAGTAATGATGGAAAAGATGATGAGGATAAGGAGGAAGAAAATAAAGACAAACCATCAGAATGTCCCTCTGGAGAGGAAGAAGAGGAGAAGAAAGAAGAAAGTAAGGAAGAAACATAGGTTGGAAGAAGTGAAGAAGAATCTCTAAAGACCATAGAGCCATCAAAGACATCTGAAGAATCATCCAGAAGTACTCTTAAGGGTCTTCTATCAAGGAAAATAAGGATTCGGCATGTGATTCCACCTCAGCTACTTAAGCTCCCATTACATCAAGGATGTATGGATCTGAGTAAGATCTCACCGGTTCAAAGGATTGAGCTTAGTGGTACTTTTCTTGACTCTGGTAAAAAGGAAATCATTGAAAACCATCAAAAAGGGACTGAACTTATAAACGATGCCATCAAGGCTTGTAGGATACAACTCTCGGTGCCACAGTTGATGACTCCTTAACTCCCATTGAGAACTTAAATTTTTTGGTTGACTCACTCAAAGAATACACCTCTAACCTAAAGGAGCAGACTGAAAAAGAGGTTGAGTCAAGGCTTCTAGAGAAAATTTTACTAGTACTACAAGACAAATGTGCAACCACACACAGTAAGGTGTTGCAATGTGTAAAAGAGTTAAAGGAATGTGAAGAGGAATCTCAAATATTGTTTCTGTATAGCATGTGTTGGTTAGATGCCACTCGACACATTAAAGACATAATGTACTCAATAGAGTCACAACTTGCAAATACCTCCAGAGCCTAAAAAATTGTAGATGACAGAGATTATGCTTCTTGGACCTCCATTTCAGACCTGCAGAACAAATTCTTCACACTACAAAGGCAAAAAGAGGATGCAATAAGGCGGTTTGGAAAACTTCGAGATCTAGTGAAGTCCAAACACATTCGAGTATCAAGTGCCTTGACAGATGTAGAGAAACTTGAAAAGATAAATCTTAATCCATCCACTCTGAAAGAAGGAGAAGAGAGCTTAGTAGAGCTAGAATCATTGCATAAAGCTCTTGTCAAAGAAAATGGGATTTAGGACGATAAAAAAATTTCTTGGGAAGTCATTCTCAAGGAATTAGAAGGTGCCCCCAATTCTGGTTAAAAAATTCTTTACTTTTTCTCAATTGGCATTTTAGATTTTTTTATGCAAGTTCATCACTAGCACACCCTTTTTCCTTGATGTCAAAAGGGGAGAATTTTTGGTGTTTAAAATATTTTGGTATGGGAGAAATGTTGGAGAAATTTTGGAACCCTAAGGGACGAGAAGTTTTGAAGACTTGAAATTTTGGAGAAGGAGAAGTTGTGATGTATATTTGAAAGGGGGAGTTCACATAATTTGTGTAAACATAATTTTGAAGATTCATTTTTGGAACATGTTTCCATCAATGAAAAATGGGGAGATTTTTGGAAGAATGAATAAGAAACCCTTCGGTGTGACAGTTTTATCTAATCAAGTAAACAGTGTTTGTGTTACCCTGATCCGATAATTTGGTCCAAAATTGCTCATGTTAGAAGATCGGCCTATGCAGTTTTAGTATGTTATTCAGGACTATTAAATGCATCTATGAACAAATTTTCAACAGTTTTTTTTTAATGGACTGAAAGATATAAATGTCATAAGTTCGGCATACAGTTTTTTGCTTCTAACTATGCATAGTGGTATGAGTTATTTGGTCCACATTCGTCTGGTACTTTGATCCAGTTGCTACAAATTTGGGAGATGGATTACAAGTGTCAACTCTACATGTATTCCAAATGGCACACACTCGTATGTTCTTATGGATGATTGATGTTGGCCTATTTTTGTGATCAAGTCTTCTTTTGGCCGACCTTATACTTGGATAAGTGGAATGAAGATTAATATATTTTGTGGATGTTAAAGAGATCTTTCTTAGGTTAGTGTCGACCTAAATCATGCCTTGCATGTTTTGTTTGTTTCAAGGTTTGGGCTGACAATCTATTTTTGAATTATGTATACATCTAATCAAGCCAACCTAATTGATGTATGTTGATGTAATAACATATATATATATATGAAACATTTTTGTATTGTAGATGAGAGATGTGATGAGTGGAGATTTTTGATAGTATGTTATTATGTGAGCCTGTATGTATGAGTTTTGTATCAAGACAGAATTGTAGTGTATGTTGTGAAACTATAAACCAATGCAGGTTTTTATATTTCAAAGCTTAATTGGAACTAAACTAAACACATGAAAGGTGTATTCCATCAGTTCACCTCCTGGCAGTGAGCCACACCCTATTTTATAAACATTCTAAGTTGTGAGCCCTTCAAGGAAAGCGAGTCCTAGTTGTAAGCTATTATAATCAATTATAATATATTGTGAGCTAATCCTCATCGTGGTTTTTATCATTTTGGGTTTTCCACGTAAAAATCCTGGTGTTCATGTTTCATGTAGTGTTATGTTCTTTTTCATGTCTACATTCTTAATTGCAGTTAGATATGCTTTAATAGACTATTGATTCACCCCCTTCTTAGTATTCTAAGTGTTGAACACTCTCTAGCATCATCATCTACACTTTACACAAATCTTTTCCCAAAAATTGTTTTGAGCACTTATGTTTGAGTGAGGAGATCATAGGAAAAAAAACCTATTAATTTTGAAGGGTGGTTCATATAAAGTTTGCATTTGAGCTTCATTGGATGCAGATTCTAGTCATAATGTATTGGTCCAATTTTCTATTATTTTTGGTATGAATATGAGCGATTATTTTTGTTGTAATTTTTGATATTGCAGAATCATTTGAATGTAATACAATCATTGTTGTAATAAGAAAGAGATCAAAAAATTACATGTTAGTATTTTCATTATAATAAGAAGATTGGGAGTTATTTATGCCATTTTCTATTTGGAAATGTGATGATTTTGTTTTTTATTATATAAGCAGGAAAGGGCCCTGATCCCATAGTAACAAAAGGATTTGAAACAATAATAAATGAGATAGGTTGGGAAACAACACTAGCCACACCCAAAAAATAGCAACTAGACTAACTACTAAAAAGCAGCCATATGGAGCTCGGAGGCCAAACTACCAATATTGCATCCACGTGATCATTATAGTTATAATCATAAATATAAGCATACCGCATACTATCGCAAAACATGGCACGTAGGCCAGATAAAATATTAACCATAGTCCAGCAAGTTCTAAACCAAATCATAGCAAGAAAAAAGTAACACTTTGAAACTATCATCTAGATGAACCAAATTTTTAAGGAAAACATAACACGAGATCAAAAATAGAGCAAAAACAATGTCATTATTTGGCATTATCTATCGAATCCTAGTGTTCACTAATATGAGAGAAGAACTCCCTCCAATCCAGGCTAGCTTCATTGGTAATAGAAGCCGCCCCAAGGGTGGGAAAGACAACCCAAGCCCAAACCACCAAAACATTAATATTTTTATAAAATCTGAGCCCATAAACACTCCTTGAAACAGCCAACGAGCACCAAACCTGTTGCTCAAGAAACCAAATTTTTGAGCCATAACTTTGCCTCTCCAATAACCAATTTTCCTCTCCACCTCTATAGGAGAAATTACTAAGAGTACCCAGTCTAGTGTAACAAAGACTCCCCAGAAACCTGAACTCCACCTCAATAGGAAGGGTCTTCGCCTCATTTGGAGCAGCAAGGGAGAAGACCTACAAAAGAAGCATGAGCAACCACCAAACCCTCAAAACCCATCTCCACCTCTATAGGATAGGTCTCCACCTCAAAAGGAGAGGACTCCACCTCAAAAGGAGATGACTCCACCTCAATAGGAGACACCATCTGAAGAGTTGGGAGGAAAGAACACACTCTGATAGAGAGAATGCTTAGCAACTCAGAGCGACAAAAGCAACATAGCCTTCAACAAGAACTTTGAAATTTGTCCCACCAAAGAGATTCTTGAAACTAGGGAGTCCACAACACCCTTGAGGACCATCTGTAATCTTTCCACAAAAGGAACTAGCAATCCTTCAAAGAGGACCTCAAAGGCAACCTTGTACCACATGTTCAACATATCCACAATAGCTTCAATAATAGCTCCAATTGAAACCAACACAACCACCTCCTTAAACAAAACCCAAACCTCTTGAGGTAGAAACATAGAGAAACGAACATAAACATTGCATAAATTATAACCATCGAGCAAACCTTGCTTGAAGGCACCAAAGCAAGAAACTATCATCTTCAAAATATGGCATTTCCCCCACCACCATGAAAATAACTTGCATAAAAAACCTACTGTCATCACATAAATAGTAAAAGAAAACCACCCTAAAACTTCGGCAAAGGAAATACACCTCCAATAGAGTCTATACACTAGAGGCATTAAGGAAAACCAAAGAAATAGAAATCAATCCACTGAAATATGCTTTCTGAAGACCAAAGTAAGACAACCATAACCTTGAAACCCATAGAAGCAATAATGTGCAACTCCAAGACATAATTACTAGAGAACAAAACACCCAACTCAAACAATGAAGTGTGGAGCATTAATATCCCATAAACCCCAACGAGACCAGAGTCCATAAACAGAACAAAAACATCCATGAGCATGAGCAAGAAAAGGATAATGTAGAGAAACCAGAAATGTAGCATACCAACCCTTCGATAAAGTAAAAATTTACAAATTTACACCAAATGAGTAAATAAACTAAGTAACAAGTCATTTCAATAAAAAAATTCTTTCTTTTATTGAAAATATACTATCAAGATGTCATAGCATATTACAATAAAGATTCCACTTCATTACAATAATCTTCACAAGTATAAGTAACAAGAATACATACACTTACATACATAGCTCCAATGAACTTTAGAACTAATAGTTGTAAGACGGTCCAAGAATTTATCCTTTCAAATCTTGGTTCTTATGTTTCCTGTTGTGGAGGAGAAGCATCACTTAGGCGCTTTTCCGCCAACCACAGACTCTTAATGTGGTACCTCGTACATCTATCATTTGATAGATGGCCCTTCCCTTCAATGAAGAGATTGGTAGAGTAACTGATAATGACAACCAACTGAGCATAGTGATGTGTCCTACATAACTAGTTCCTTTATTAACCTAACATTCTCAAACTAGTATGTAATATGGGATCACGGTGAGCTGACAGTGTAGTCTCAAGTGTCACACAACTAAGTGGAATTTCGTACATTGCACTACTTTGGCCAAAGTGTTCATTCACTATGTTCTACTGAGGGTCATTTGTCACATACACTACTCAAGGCCAATTTGACTTAAGGATATCTTTAGCTACGCATAGGTATTGTCCTTCAATGGATAAATCTGTTATCCTAGGCTAACCTACAACATACTAATCTACTAGTAGTGAATCTAGTTATCAAGTACACGAGCCCGCTCCCATGCTTATCCTAGGAGTAACACAAGCTTTCAGAGTTAATTAAATATCTTAGTTGGGTGTACCTCAAGTGATTCTTGCATTCAATCAAGCCTAGTATATAATAACTAAGATACACACCCAACTCCTACTATGGAGTAAATATAAACGTGTTGCATCCCATGCTCAAACATATCTATTATATTTAAATACCTATGTTGTACCACATGTAACATAATTAAATACCTATGTCAAGCAATCTCTTCGACATATCTAGTATAATTAACTACTTGTGTCGAGAAATTTCTCCTGTCATGGAGTACTTAAAAACACATTATAAAAGCAGCCTAAAGGTTTCAATTCCCTTTTCCAAAAGCAATATTAAATATTTCTACTGCTTAAACAAAAAAGACATTTCATGCAGCATAGGAAACACATCAATTACAATTAAATAATAGGAAGAAGAAAGCCCCATGCATGTTATCGCTTTTCCCAAATAATGATGGCAGTGCAGCCTTCTCCAACCGTAGTTCAACTTAATTCATCTTCCCACACAACTCCCTTTCTCACTCTAGTTGGTAGCACACTACTCTCAAATTTAAGACAACTCTTCCTCACAAAACCTAACTCTTTTCTCACTTACAAATCAGATGAGAATGTCTAGTAAACTTAGAACAATTATAGACATATTCTCTTGGTATGATATGCCTCTCTCAATGGAAATATTGATCACACAAGAATACATAAATGTGAATGATTATGAATGGTTGCAAATAATGGTTACTCAAGAATGGTAATCACAAGAAAAATGATAATGAGAGTGATAAATGAATGAATACATTCCAAATGAGTTGGTGGGGCTATTTATAGAGTAGCCATACTCCACAAATCCTATAGTTTTGGCATGTAAATTGACACCACTTCCTTGCAGCATGATTTAGCTTGAAGGTGGCGATAGATTAAGCTTGTACTCAGCAAAAGGCATAATGAATTGACTTCCCAATTTCTAGCATTCAAAATACCAATTCAAATTGCACATGGAAATTCATAATTTTCTGCCAAATCAACATCTACAGGAAAGTGAAAACAGAGGTGGTGCCAAACTCCTCAAGCTGGCACAATTTCCAGGTAAGAAGAATATGTCAATGAAGAATTACCAACACATAACTTGAATTGACTATTTTTTGGGTTGAGTCGACTGAATATAATAACTACGTTGGATTTATTCCAAGCTTCATAATTTCACAAATCAACTAAGTCAATGCCAGAAAAACTAAGACGTATTTTTGTGTCACACTCGTACATATTTCATAACTGGTAATGCGTGATTATTTCACAAAGCCGTGTATAATCCAAATTCGAGTTCCATCATAATAAACAATATCGGCATATTTAAGCCAAGGATTAAATACCTTAAAGGAAGTCTTCATTAATTTGACTCCTTTATTAAATCTGAAATAAGTTGATCTCCAATGTATAAAACAATATGTAATATATATAATTATTATATATATATAATATACATATATATATTTTTTAAATACCCTCGTATAAATATATATATGCATAACTAAAAATATATATATAATATTTTAATATATTTTTACATATAAGTATATATATATATATTAAATAAATATATATATCGTAAGTCGGTCAGCATACATCTGATATATATAAGGATGAAGGCAAAAAAATTATAATAAACACAATATACAAGATGTGTGCATATATGTGTGTGTGTGTGTACATGTATATACCTCTATGTACATGTATGTGTAGGTATACCACATCAATGCATCTGTATGAGCATATCCATTTGCCAATGTGTGCTTGTATCGATATGCGTATACATATGGATACATGTATATACTATACATATATATATGTGTTCACATCCAATTCACTTACATCTATTTATGTTACCATCATATTGATAGGTGTGTACGTGTGGTATATCTTATACATATGCATATACGTGTTGTTAGACCCCATTGACATGCATGTGCATACATATAAACATACTTCCACCTACATCCCACTTATCCATATGATTGTAATAACACAAGAAAGGTCTCAAAAACAAAATAGATAAACATCACTCATAAATGCATGCAAAAGTAAACAAGACTCCTAATGCAGCATACAAGCTATGGATGACTTACCTATAACCGACTCAAACTGACTCAGTTCACTCAATCTAAAGTGGTGTGTGTATGCTCAATTAGTTTAATTTTACTGGTTACCCGACCAAGATCTTCTCCCGAGTGATACTTCCCCTTCCCCTGGAGAATGAACATTTACCTACAACCACTAACACATGCACTTGGCAGTCAATTGTTCACAACAATAAGAAGCATATATATAAACATCTTCAAAGTTAGAATAACAATAATTCAATAACTGACTATTCACATATATGCAATATTTCACCATGGATAACATCAACTGAGATAGCATTAAATGAAACATCAAATGAGATAACATTCATATTGATAACAAGGTACAAGCATCTCCATATTTCACATAACATTCATATTTACCCTATCTAATAATAGTAAATAGTAACTTCATAATTGGGATGTAACAAAAAAGATGGGACAGATGCACGCATCCTAAACAAAGCAACGAAGAAGGAACTTGAAAGGGTAGAATACCTCAAAGGCCCATGAGGGCACCAAAGAGAACACATGAAAAAATTTCTAACAACCGCCCACTCTCCAGCAATCAGATTAGTAGAAAGAGATAGTGAAAACAACCAATTACTGAGCCATGGAGTCCACCATAGACATCAAATCAACAACCACAAACAAAATATCAATCAAAACATTGCTACCCACAAATGAAATGATGTACAGATCATTGTCTTTGGAGGAGAAGAGAAATATGCTCAACACTTTTAAGGACATACCAAACACAAAAACCTGCTAGCCACAACCAAACCATCGACCTCAAGGAGAATTTATAGATCAACAAAGCTTGTGGAACTAATAAGCTCCATAGATAAAATGTGATGGCACACAAAAAAGACACCCTCGCCAAGGACAAGCAAAGACATGAGACCCACCAAAGCCAAGACCCTAACCGAACACCAATCAAGCGTCCAAGAGAGGCCTCAAGAAAATGCAAGACTCCAAGGAGCATCTAGGAATAGGAAAGAAGAAACAAGTCTTCCACAATCACAAAATCATCCCCCAACCAATACAAGCAGTGTAACCAATCAGGGGTGAAAAATACCAACAGGGAAACACTCAGCACAACAGCAAAAAAACCACACCAACAGAACAAAGCAGAAGTGAAAAGAACCTCTCCCAATTACCCAACAAGTAGAAATGCAGTTGCATACCATCGAACAACCAGGATAACTTATCATCATCCTCTGGATCGTCACCGCCATCGCCCTCTCCTTCAGGAATTTTCAAAAACCCTCCTCAGCTCCTTTTCCCGCTCAGAGACATTTTTATGTGATGATTTTGTTGATGTGTAAACAATAAATAAATTTGAGCTGTCTAAGATCTAATTTTAATACTAAGATTTGATTATATTGTTATCCAAATAATAAGTATTAGTATGGGTTTATGGATCAAATTTTCCTAAGCATTTGGCTCGAGACATTATATAGAATGCATCAACACTAACAAGTAAGAACATGAACAATGTCTAAAACACAAATAGGGTCCCCTTCTTAGAAATAATGTGAACTTTCTAGACTTTCAACTATTGCTCAATGACCAAACATTAACAATAAAGGGCATTTAAGGCCTTTTAAATACCAATTAGGTTTAGTTTCCAAATACAACATGTACTTTATAGAATTTTATTAATAGTACTCACTTTTGAACAAATTGTCTTGGAACTAATAAGTAAGAAGCCATGAATGACCTTTAACATTAAAAAGGACTCATTAAAAAGACATAACAAGAATTTTATAGTCTTTTAACACCAATACTGATGTAGGTCAAAAAAATTTAACACTAACAAATAAAACATGACTTTAAAGAGACTGAACATTAATGCCCCTATAATAAAAAAATCCCTTTAACACTAACAAAATTAAGACACCAACATTTTGTACATAAATAAGTTCTAATCCTCAAACATAATTTGCACGTTTTAGACCTTCAACATTAATCTTTACATAAGATAAAAACACCCCAATTCTAATCAAGATTAAATATTATAAAAGTAACTAATAATTTTAAAAAAAATCAAATACAAACCTTTATTGTTAGAATACTCCTACTTTTCCACTCAATTGCATCCATATAATCTATTTTATATATATTATAGTACATAATAATGTTCAAAATTGGCACTTTATGAAGGAAAAATATATATTATTCAATGTCCCCTCTTCAAAAGAAAGGATTTTTTTTTTAAAAGATAGAACGTTCCTTATCCACTTAAAGTGATATAGGGGAAACATACCACTAGTCGCCAGGGCTAACTTTATGCATCTGTAGAGAGTGAAGAATACGTCAAATTTCTTTGAATTTTTTTTGGGCTTCTTCGTAAGCGATTTATTAGCTTAAAAAGAAATTTTGGCTTGTGGGTAGTTAAAACGTGTTTTTCATGAACCCATAAAGCGAAGGGTGATCAAAAAAGGTGTTTTTAAACCTTTTTCTACTACATCATTACCACTTTTCCACTACATGTTCATTAAAAAACCAAAACGAAAAAAAAATAGCCTATTTCTAATTATCAATACATCTATTTCAACTTGTGTTTGTATGTGGGCCCACTCATTTTTACACGTGGGTCCGCTAGGAGGTGGGCGCTTATTATTTACCCAACCATATTAACATGTTCACCACATGCCACATATGAGTGTACATAACCACACGTATGGTTTCGTTAACCACAGGTTGTCGGGCATATTTTAGCCCTAAAGTAATTATCTCTCATGGTTTTCTTCCTCATTTTCACCTCACACATCCTTCTCCCACCATCGTCACGACCTCCTGCGAGCTTTCTCACTTCCGTTGGCTCCCATTTGCTCCCAGGTAACAATCTCGATGTCTTTTCCCCTACAATATTATTTATTCAATAATGGTTTTTTGTTGGCGTCGACAGTGATTGTGCATTTTGGTGTGTTTTACAATCATTTCTCTATATGGCATTGAGGGTTTGACTGTAATCATTTTTCATTACATACAATGTGAATGAAATAGAATCCCTCATGAATTATTATGTGTATGGCATCGAGGGTTTGACTGCTATGATTATTTTTTACGGTATACTATGAAATAATTACATAGAGTGTGTATTAAACAAAGCATTGTCAGATTTTTTAACAGTATAATCATGAAATTTAATGGGTATATAGTTTTTGCCCCAATTTATTGAGGGGTTTTAGGATACGGGTTAATCTATTGTATCTGACTTATTTGGGTAGACGTTTTCTTTTTTTAGTAATTACAATTTGCACACGACAATATATTATTATGAAATCATTACATACAATGTCGATTAAATAGAACATTATCGGATTCTCTTTGAATCCTACATTATAATCATGAAATTTAATGGGTATACAGTTTTTGTCCCAATTTATTGAGTAGTTTTAGGATTACACATCATGCAAACTCTCCTAGTTTTAGGAAACCTTTACCCATTCCTTCCCCTTATATTTTGCACGCAATGATATGGATTAATTTGTTTTCTTCCACTTATTTGGGTAGAGGTTTTTTTTTTCAGTAATTACAATTTGTAGACAATGATATATTCTTATCAGATTATATATATATATATATAATATATATACACATACATATATATAGTCATGTCGTGTAGGGTTTCATCACATGAAGCTTTGCAAACCATATTTTCTGTCATCTTTTTACGAATCTGGAAACAAGCATTTATCTACCAAGCAATCAATTACAATTGTCATTTTTACCTGTCTTTTTTTACTTGATTGGGCATAGCATGACTGCTTGACCTGATTAGGACCTCTCTTCTAAAATGCAATGCAAAACATGCTCACCATTTAGTTATCAGTTGTTTTTACATTAACATGGGTCTCTATCAATGTCTTTCATTTGTGTACCAAAGACATGAGCTTTTTTGTGGTGAAATCCATACCCTGCACAATCAAACAATAGAAACTTCAAACACCCATGCATAAAGCATAAAATTTCAAAAACATTAAGAGTGACTGAACATATAATGCTTAACTATAAATTTGTAAGAACATTCCTACCCTGAACATCTTGGCATGAAGCTCAATCTTTCTGTAAGCTTGATCCTCATCATTCTAAAGATTAGCTATAGAAATCTCGAACACACGATGCTTCAAACCATCAGAAGCAATTTGCATGACAATTGCAATACGAAAAAATAATCATCACCGGAGAACTGGTACAAAATACTAACCTTGGAAAACATTGAGAGCCACCAAAACAATATGCAATACAAAGATACTCATATATTTAGAGAAATGTTTATATATATATAGATATACGTATATATATATATGTATAATCTTATATAGATATATATCTATATTAGATTATACGTACACACACACACATATATATATATATGTATATATATATATATCAGATTATATATCTATAAACTTATATAGATTATATATATCAAATTATATATGTATTGATTATATATGTATAATTTTATATAGATTATATATATGTATATATAAGTATATATATTTATATATGTATAATCTTACATAGATATATATCTATATCAGATTATATATGTGTATGTATCAGATTAAATATATAAACAAAATATAGAAATATATGTATATCAGATTATATATATTTCTAATTTATATAACCCTTACACTTCCATACCATCAAATATTTTCACCTTGCTCTATGATTGTGCTTGCATTAGGCTATTGTCCAAGTCATTGGCATGTTTGACTATCTTTCTTGAGAACTCATAGATCTTAAAATATGTCCTTTATATTGCACTGCCATGTATGGTGCCTTGATATGCAATATGGACTATCTTTTTGCTTGATACTGCCATTTTTTATTGTGAATTTTCCTTTAAAGGGGTATTCCTCTTATGCACTATCAAACAACATATGCAAGATATCCTTATTTATACATTGGCCTATGTGACATTTTTTGTCCTATTTCATTGTCCCCATCGACTTCTCACACATAGTTTGTTGTCTCTATGAATCATCAAGGCATTATTTTAGTCCTTCACACATTATGTCAAAAGCTCATCAATGCCTTGCTACTTATCCTTTTTGTGCTACTTATCATTTTAATAATTATTTTCTATTTAGAAATATGTATATGTACATGCATATATAAACATACACATATATACATAACTTACATCACGGACCATGCACTATTTGATTTAAACAAGTAAAACCCAAGATTATATGAATTTGTTTGTAGATATACATACACAACTTGAATGTAAGGGTGAAGTCTTAAACCTTCTGTGATCATGCTTGTTTATGTTTCATATTTTCAAACTCATAGTTATGCTTCAATAACAAGTTATGTATATATATATGCATATACATATTTATATATTTAATCTAATATAGATATCTATGTATATAAGATTAAATAGATATATATCTATATATACAAGATTAGATATATATGAATATATATAATCTTATAATTATAGATATATATCTATATAAGATTATATATAAATGTATATGTATATATATATAATCTTATATATATAGATATATATCTATTTAATCTTATATACATAATGGATTATATATATATATATATAATTCATATAATCTTATATAGATATATATGTAAATCAGATTATATATATTTGCAATATATATGACCCTATATATATTATGCAAGATGAAGGATGTGCGAGGAGAAAATGAGGAAGAAAATCGTGAGAGATAACTACTTTAGGGCTAAAAGTTGCCCGACAGCTCGTGATTAACTTAACCTATACGTGTGGTTAACTACTCGTCTATGTGGCATGTGGTGAACATATTATTGTGGTCGAGTAAATAAATTGCGTCCACCTCCTAGTGGACACACGTGTAAATATGAGCGGGCCCACATACAAACACAAGTTGAAATAGATGTATTGATAATTTAAAATAGGTTATTTTTCATTCAAGGCACCATTTAAATTAGACATAAATGGCAACTGCAATATGAAATGACCGATTGTTTCCCAGGAAAATTCAAATTTGAAAATCAATCACCACAATTCAATACATTCAATTTACACATTCGAATGATTTTATAAGATGAAATTTCCAATGTCATTTTCATTACGAATTCTCTTATGCTTTCACTGAATATCCTCTGCAAAATTCAAGTCGGTACACCCACAATAACTAAATTCTTGTTCTCATTTATCAATTTAGACTGTTTTATAATTATGGACTCAGTGTTTACATTATTTTAAGGCATACAAATTATTTTGTTTTTAGTCATCTATTCAAATTAGCATTATCCATTATTTAATCATATAATGGTTACATTTTTATCACCTGCATACATCATACATCAAAAATAATAAAAACAGCATTATCCCTAGTAAATATTTTGAAATGCATACATCAAATATAATATCACATTATGCAAAGTCTCTTGGTTTTAAGAAACCTCTACCCATCCTTTCCGCTTACATTTCGCACACAATGATATCGGTTAATCTGTTTTCTTCCACTTATTTGGGTTGAGGTTTTATTTATTTCAATAGTTACAATTGGAAAACAATGATATATTATCATCAGATTACACATATGTATATACATATACATACACATATACATATGCATGTATGAATGTATATGTATATGTATATACATATATGTGTATATTTATATACATATATATGTATATTTATTGATAGTCATGGCATGAAGCTATTTGAGGGTGTGTCTTCTAGCACACATTAAATATACTTTAGAGAAGATTTGATAAGCATGTAGAAATATTTCCTAGAATACGCTTGTTCTTGAATCTTTCTACATGCTTGTTCTCAAATCTTTTCTAAAGTATATTTAATGTGTCCTACAATACGTACCCTCAAATAGCTTCATGCCACGACTGTCAATATGTATATGTACATGTATATGTATATACATGTATATGTGTCATTTCTATTGCACTGTCATGTAGGGTGCCATGATATACAATATAGATTGTATCTTTCAACTTCATCCTAAGGATCAAAACATTGTGGATTATAATGCTCCAATCAAAACTCTTATTGTTGTGCATTCAATATTGTAAGGATGATTTGATGTGGGAATGTTACTACCCCCGTTTATTACAATTATTTTACAAGAAAGCGATAGCGTCGAGAGGTGAACCAAGTATGTAGATTATCAACATATCAACGAAGTTGTGTTTGTTAACACACTAAACTATATAGGGACATTTTTCTCTGAATTCTTTATGATATGTTTAGTATTTATGTTATATTGTGTTCATAAATATTATGTTATAACAAATTCTTATTTGATTGGATGAATATATGTAAGTACATTGGACTCTTAATGGAAAGCATGTGAGGACTTCTATGCAATAAATAGAAGACATCAAGCATTAATCATAGGTAAAGTCTTTGACTTTACTTTGGTAATGACATTGTAATATTGAAAAATATGTGTTTTTATATATATGATTGAAAAATAGATAAATTGAGTAATACTATACATTAATTATGAGATTAATTAGTATTAGATTAATTATATATATGTATGTATATACATATATATAGGCATATATGTACATACATATATATCTTTATGCATATATGTATGTACTTATATAGCTATATAGATGTGTGTATGTATATATATAATTGATTTGCAGTATTATTAAATTTTGATACTGATATATATAATGTATAGAATCCATACCTAAAAAAACAATTTGATTAGAGGTAAACAAGTTTTGAAGGGGCCTCGAAACCCTTTACAAAAAATAATAGTTGAAGCAAAAGATAACTAAACAGTGTAGACAACACCCAAAACACAACAAACCATCAGCACGATAGCAGTCAAAAAGGAAGGACAAAAAATAGCAGGACTACATATTTTTGAGGATATCAACAGCTTCCATGTCGCCCTCCATAGTCTTTTGATAATCATCCTTGACCTCAGACATATCTTTAGCAGGGACCCCAGCTTGCAACTTGGTTTTATTGCACATTCTAGCACCGGGCCCAACCACATTTACCTAACTAATCAAAACAGTCTATGACCCAACAACCTTGTCACCAGAAACCTCCCCCTCCACATGCCTATCACCAGCACGAGCATCCTCACCAAGAGAAATCTCCATATGCTTCTTAGCCATACCAATAGGAGATGGCATGCCCATGGACTCAAACTTCCCAGTAGATTTAGTTCCATCCCCTAACTTCTCCAATTTAACATTAATCCTTTCCATTTGGTCTTCGAGGGTCAGAATATGTTGTTCAAACATCTACTTCATCTTTAGCATTTCCTCAGCCACAATCTTCAAGGAGTCAAATATCTCATCAGTTTGATTCTAAACTGAAGACTCACCCACTTTACTCACCACACCCCTCACCCTAACATTAGTCAAATTGAGCTCATGAAACACCCATTTAAATAGTTTAAACAGAGAAATGGACCCTTCCTTAGCCATCCCCAAAACATCAGACAAATCTTCACAGTCAAAGTTAAAAACATCCTTACCCACAACATCATCCTCTTGGGAGGAGCTAGCCCTATCCTGGCTAACACAATCCTCCTTACCTTTTCCACTAGCTACTAGCATTTGAATCTTGTGAATGGAGTTAGCAATATCCTCAGCAACAGACCTCCTTCTCTTCTACATCTCTAAGTTCACACCCGAAGAATCTAGAGCACCCTGCCCACCATCCAACTTCATGTAAGAAGCAGCTTGTAGCTCCATCGCCTAGATAGCAGACCTAAAATCCAATTTCTTATTGTTGCCTTCCTTTGAATCCTTCTTTCTCTTGGTCCCCAAAATAGGGGATGGTGAAGGCACATTTTCCATAATTTCAATCCTATCCTTCAAAATAGTAGAGGGAGCGACAGGATTAGTTTTACTCGGCTTACCAACAGGCTCTTCATCACTACAGGTCTCATAACCCTTCTGGTTATGGACCGATTCCCCTTTACCAGACTTACCCACATCAGGAGGTTGTGAAAACACATCCATGGAGGCCTGAGAATCCGAGACGTAATCCTCATCATCCTCTGTATCAGACTCTTCCTCCAGGACATCCTTCTTCTTTTTCCCTTTAAAACTCCCTGGCTCCTCTTCCAAAACAATTTCATATTCCACATCCAGCTTTTGTTGCTTCCCCTTGGGAGTGATAGCAAGCAGCTTAGAGACCTCAAAAGCTTTAGCATAATCCAAGATTAACATAATGATTCCAACATGCAACACCAGATTCTTAGGGTTCATTTTGTGATCCTTCAAGCCATACTCCAAAGAAGACAAGAGGTAAAAAGGAAAGGAAATATTCTTCTTATGGTGAAAATGATTCAAAAGGACAAAATGATAAGCATTAACTATAGAAAACCGACCTTCAAGAGTAATGAACCACATTAATTCCTCTGCAACATCCCCCCAAAGTGCTTTGATCGAGCTATGCTGGTACCCACCACTCTTGGTCGGCCTAAGATCCCGTTCTTCATTTCCTTTGAAGAAAATCTGCATGGCCGCCTTCGATTCTTTCTTATCTTTGTAGACCTTTTTTCCTTCCATAGAGAGATCGGTAATCTTAGCAATGAACTCCTCATTCACATCAAATTTAGTGCCTCCTAGTTTCAAAACCCTACTATTCCAACCTTTAACAAATAATATCATGGTCTACGGGTTATTTCGATGCAGCCTATCCAAATAAGGAGTAATCCCCCTTTCTCCAAAATACACCACACCTCTCCTTTTTTCTTAACAGCATCATAGGAGAAAGGCTCTGCTCTATTTATGTCACCTCCCATGGCCCCTAAATTTGCAAAACTTAGAAGCTTGAGAACTTTGCAAGCGATAAGAAGAAACCTCAAGAAGGAGAGCCAAAAAATGCCCACAATCTGTGTGGCAACAGCATTATGGTGAAGAGAAACAATCATCCTAGGACATCGCCCCATATGGATAGCACACAAGGTACCATCAACCCGATCAAAATCGAGCTCACCATCACTCCACATAATTAGTTGTCACATGAAAATAGTCATACGAGCCCAGAACATTAAGAGGCCTCCATCCATATTAACAATTTTGAAAATCATGATTTAAACAAGCAATAGCCCCAATGGGGAGGGAGTCATCCACATCCCACTCCCCAGAACCACTAATGCCCAGGTTAGCAAAAACATTAGTTAATTCATTCCTTTCCCTAAGAATATGAGAGATATAGCATTCATCAAAGGAGTTTAGGATTTCAATGGCATCCCTAATAATGGATTCAACACTCCATGAAGCGGAAAAATATTTCTTAAGATTATTAATAATATTAAGAGAGTCGCCCTCAAGCCATACCTTCTTATAACCTTTATATTGAGCCATCCTCAAGCCATGATAGGCTGCAGTCGCTTCTGCGAGGTAGTTTTTTTGGGTTCCCAAAGGGAGATCCACTGTGGAAACAAACCTACCATTAGAATTTCTTATCACTCCCCTACAACTAGTAGGTCCCAGGTTACCTTTAGCAGTGCCATCAAAATTAACTTTCACCCATCCATCTAGGGGAGCCTTCCAAACAACATCCTCTCTAGAGGATTTTCCTTTAGTAATAGGAAAGGATATATCACATGGTAGCTTCCAATTTTGCACAATACAAATATCCTCCGGTCTAAGCATAATCCTTGGGCCATTCTAAAAGGAAACCCCAAAGACAAAATTCGCTTTGATAGCAGCACAGATTTTGAAAGCCACAGAGATAGCAAGAAGAGCCAAGCTCTTGAAGATCCTGTTATTATGTTCTAGCCAAATTCCCCAAGCAATATGGGGAAGAGAAAGAGACTAGAGAAAATGAAGAGCAGGATTGGAAGAAGGTCCCAGCCATTGAGACCACACTTCCCCAATAGAAGAAAGAAACACCCAACTGAGATTCCAAAGAGAGATAACATGGGCCCACACATCTCTAACAAATTTTTATCCAATCAAATAGGTTAAGGAATTTTCGGCATCTTCTTCACAAAGAAATCACCTGTTAGGCATCACAAAACCTCTCTTGACTAGATTATCAGTAGTTAAGACCTTGTTTTGGAAGAAAATCCAGAAAAAAATATTAACCTTGGGAATCAATTTAGAGGACCATAGGGAAGAACAAAAAGGAGCAAGACCAATTAAAGAATCTTGAAGATGAAAGGTTGAGAAGACAGAAAAAATACCATTGGAAAAGGGCCTCCACACAAAATTATTATTCGAAGCATAAGAAGGAATATGAACCGAGGACAAAGCATTAAAGAGAACCTCCAGCCCCGGTTCAACCCCATGCAACCTTTTCCAATGAGCTCCAATCATATAATCAGCAAAAAATATATCGAACAATCACACACAAATATCCATGAAAGGAAGGGCCCACGACTCATCTGTGAGAGTTATGTTTCCAAACCAACAGTCTTCCCAGAAGAAAAAAAAATTGCCATTTTCCAACTGCCAAAAGAGACCTTTTGAAACAATCTTCTGAGCCTTAACTATACAATTCCAAAGAGCAGAACCAGATGGAGGGGAATAGTCAGAGGACAGAAAATCCCTTATACGATCAACTCCATGGAGATATTTACTCAGATAAATTTTAGCCCATTCACTCTTAGCCAAAATAAGGTTCCACATTTGTTTATCAAGAAGGGATAGATTAAATTCTTTGATTTTACGAATTCCAAGACCTCCCACCTTTTTGGGCCTACAGAAATCATCCTAGGTAACCAAATGAATTCACTTTTTATCCTCAACCCCATACCAAAGGAAGTTTTTATGAATTCCCTCCAGCTTATCCACAATTTTCCTTGGCATATAAAATAGGTTTAGGGCATAAACAAGAAGATTCTAAAAAGTATACATGATAAGCTGCACTTTTCTAGCTTGACTTAGCAGTGCACCCTTCCATCCAGCCAGTTTGGAATTAAATTTATCAATCAATCCCCGCCAAAAGGATTCAAGGGCCACATTAGAGCACAAGGAAAGACCCAGATACATCACAGGAAGCTCACCAATTTGGAACTACAAGATTCCAGCAATTTTAATCTGCCTATGGTTAGGAGTGTTGAAGAAAAAATAACACTCTTGGGTAAGCTAACCTTCTGCCCCGAAGAAGCTTCATATTTTTTCAAGATAATTTTAATAGCTTTGGCTTCCTTAATAGATGACTCCCCACGCATGAGAGAATCATCAACAAACTGTTGATGGGAACAAACATGATTACTAGAGGATGCGGACAATCCAGACATCAGAACAAAGTTAATAAATCTCTGAATGACGCAACCCAAAGATTCCACCATGATAATAAAAATAAAAGGAGATATAGGATCTCCCTATTGCAACCCCCTCGAGCAATCAAATATAGAAGGGGATCCATTGACAAGAACAGAGAACCTCGGGGTAGAAATAAGCTGAAGAACAAGAACCACCATTTTCTCCCCAAAACCAAAAGCTTTCAGAATCCTTGCCAAAAAATTCCTATCAACTCTATCATAGGACTTAAGAAAATCAAGCTTCAGAATGAAAACATCCCACTTATTAATAGTTAGAGAGTGAATATTCTCATGAACCTGAACAAATAGTTAGAATTATGTGTTTTTTAATTTTGCAATCAAAATTTTTTTATTTTTTTATTGACAAACACCAAAACATAGTGTAATTAGTGATACCATAGAAAATACAAGGCTGAAACCCTCATCAAACATATAATAGATACAAATTTTAGGTTCCAATAAATAACAACAGCAGCATTAGGACATTTTATAATCATATCATAGCTATATTTTTAATCAAACTGCAATAATTGATTGGGTGGTACCACAGAAAAAACATGGCTGAAAACCTTGTATTCAACTTCTTGTCACCTTAAAAAAATGTGAGGTTCCAAACATAACAACAGTAAAATTATCACATATTATAATCATATCATAGTTATAACTTGAAGCAGATAAACAAATCTGCTATGCAAAGCAGATCATCAAAATATACTACTACATCAATCAAAAAATAAAATTCAATACGAACATCATCAGTTCTCCATATTGCTAGGAAAAGGAGGTGGAGTGAGATATCTGTCAATAGTTGAGTCTGGTCTACTTGTAGGAGGTGATACTTGGTTAATAGAGGTTTGAAGGAAAGTTGTTATTTGAGTAAGCAATGCCTGGCTTGCATTTGCAGTCAGTCCCAATTGTTGGGAGGCACTCCCAACTTGCATATTGTTGATAGTTGTAAAGGTTGGTGACAATATGTTCATCATATCAAGCAAGATAGGGTGTTGGGGGGTATAGGATTCCCCACTATAGACATACATTTTTTCCTCTCTACTTGTTTAGCTTTCTTTTCAACTGCCTTTTGCAGTCATTCAGCCTTTTCCTACTCCTGTCTAATTTATTTCTCCCACATTCTTCTCATCTTCTATCATTTTCCTTGCTTTCTTCTCAACCCTCATTGCCTCCCTTTCAATTGCTTCTACTTCACATTCTGCCTTTCTCTACATCATCTTCTCCTTCTTATGTTGTTGCAAATCCTCATGTCTTTTCTTTTGTGCCTCTTGTTTGTTGTACATTTCAATGAAGACGTCAGATATTAGTACTTGGAACTGCCTACTAAGGCAAAGCACTCCCGAACAACCTCCCCGTGATGTTCCTTGCACCCTCTTCACTAGAGGTCTCAAGAATCTGTTGTTTGGTCTTATCATTTTTTTTCCATCATGTGGGGTGCATGGCACAAACTCAATGTCTTCCTCACTAATTGCATTGTCATCTTCACTTTGAGCATCAATACACTCTTCCCAGTTCCTTGCAGTAGTGAAGTAATGGATTACTTCAGCTAGATCAACGTGTGGTGGGGATGGCATAGAAAGGTTGACTTCTTTCTTAGTTGAATTTAATTGCACTCCAAGGATTCTGGTCGCTTCATTCATCCATTCTAGTTGGCTTACTTGAGTTGGAAACTCAGGCCTGCTAATGTAATTTCTCTAACTTCATTGCATGCTGCAAGAACTGGTTGGATTTGTGTTGGAAAACTATGGTTGTGTTTTGTAGTTTCAACACCCTCATTGCATTCCACTACAATATCAGTTGCCACATTCCTTGCATCATATTCTCACATAAATCTATCTATTTGATCCTCATTGTAACCAAGTAGATGCAAGCAGGCCTCTGCTGCAATAAACTGTTGATCATCTTCCATCGTGATTGCATCATCTTTTGTTCCAGGAGTTTCTACATCCTCTTCAACAACATATCCCTCACTTGGCCCCATATCCCTGTCAAGGGTTGACCAATTAAGTGGCCAAATTCATGTTCTATTGAACCCACTAACAATGTTGCTTGGTTTCAAGGCTCTTTTGAAAGCTTGGCTTACAAGAGTTTCCAACTCTTCACATCTAATATCAATATGTGGGTTGTTTGCTTTCCATATAGTTCTTTTCTCTCTAAAATAAGCCTTGAATGGAGCAAAAATGCTAACATCCAATGGTTGCAGCTTGTGACTGGTATGAGCAGGCAGCGTTAGTAGGTCCATTCCTAATTTTCTTGCTTCTTATATGGTCTTGAAAGCCATGTGGCTTCCATGACCATCAAAAAGGAGAAGGGCCTTGTTTGTCGGTGAAACCCCACCGGGGATATTACCTACAAAATGGTCTAACCATTTGAAAAATATTTCCTTTGTCATCCAAGCATGTTCTTGGACTTCCATCAATGCCCCTATCTCGCAATTTATGATATAGTTTTGCATGTGCCTCTTTGATTTAAACAAGTAGAACCTAGGAATACTTAACCTAGATGCACTTACACAAGCCAGCACTATGATCCAGTCTCTAATTTTTGATACCAAATGTGGTACACATTTTGCATCCAATTTGGCAATAACTCTCATGCCACAGTTCCTACCAGCCTGAATACCAGTCTCATCACAGTTCCAAATTCGGCTTGATCCATAGTGATTAAGGTTGATCATATTCTCGAGGTTGACGTAGAATGCTTGCACGACAGAAGGATGAACCATAATAGCTTTGTCACTATCCACTCCTTCAACTATTCTTATTCTCAAATCTAGGTGCCTTCTTTGAAATCCTGCCCACCATGACCTCCCAGGGCCCCATTTGTGAATGGAATGGGCCTTCCAATTATTTGGGAAATTGTAGCTTGTAGTTGATTTACCTATAGTCTATGGCCCAATTTTGTCATGTCCTTGCACCATTGGACAACTTTAGTCTCCTCCTCCTTAGATAAAATGGCACATGGACCCCTCCTCTTTGTGGTGGTAACTCCTAATAGCCATGCCCTCAAATTGCTAGGTGGGATACCCCACTTGATTGTTGCAGCCCTGATTGACATGTTATGTTCTTCGACACTGGAAATTGCTCCTTCCATATCAACATATGTCCACTATCTAATGGGTACAGGTGACGACAGTTCACAACAAGTTGAACATCTAGCTGAACATCCGGTTCGACTTCAAATGTGTTAGTGGTTTCATCCGCAGAGTCAAGAACATCTTCTTGGTTGGGAATTGCATGCACTTCCTCAATAGACTCTGGTTCAATAAAGTGCACCCCATGAGTGACTCTAATTGTGTGTGGTCCTCTTCCTACAACCCTTTTTGGTCTTCTAGTCAGTGCCATGATTTTCCACTTAACCTGCACAGACAATGAATATAGCATAACTTGTTACTGAAGCATAAATATGAGTCTGAAAATCAAAAAAATAAACAAGCATGATCATAGAAGGCTTTAAGATTGCACCCTTACATTCAGGTTGTGTATGTATATCTACAAACAAATTCATGTAATCTTGGGTTTTACTTGTTTAAATCAAATAGTGCATGGTCTTTTCTTTAAAATCTATATATGTGTATGTATATATGTGCATGTACATAAACAGTTGTATATCTATGTATGCATGTGTGTATGTATTTATAAGTATACATGTGTATATGTATATATGTGTTTGTGTTTGTATATATATATACACACATATATATCTATTTCATTCACACTCTATGTATTCTGAAATAAATCTAACAATGTTCTATTTCATTCACATTCTATGTAATGATTTTGTAGTATACCTTAAAGAAAATCATTACAGTGAAACCCACAATGCCATACAGAGAAACGATTGTAAAACACAGCAAATGCAGAATAACCCTCGATGCCAACTGAAACCCATTATTGAACATACAAAGTGCCAGTGGAAAGGAAAATAGATTAACACGTATTGCATCTAAGTTTGCCAAGATGAAGAAACGGAGGAGCTTTTTTTCCCAACAGAATGCAATGAAGTGTTATAAAATTCATGACAAATGCCATGAATTTTGTAACACTTCTGACTGCATACTATGCAGGGAAAAAGTGCTTTGATTCATCTACCTCAGATTTTTCACATGATTATTATGTGCACTACATGCCACATTTATGTCTACTTCAACACGGGTCACTAGGCAATTTTTAAATAATTATCTCTCGCAATTTTGAAGAGTCATGGCAATATGAAGCTGAAAGATACAATCTATATTGCATATCAAGGCACCCTACATCGCAGTGCAATACAGAGGATTACTTTTCGGATCTATGAGTCCTTAAAAAAGTTAATCAAACATGTCAGTGACTTGGACAATAGCCTACTTAAAGGACAGTCATAGAGCAAGGTAAAAGTATTTAATGGTATGGAAGTGTTAGAGTTATATAAATTGGAAATATATATAATCTGATATACATATATTTCTATATTTTGTTTATATATTTAATTTGATATATATATAAATATATAATCTGATATAGATATATATATAACCTGATATAGATATATATCTATATAAGATTATACATATATATATATATATATATATATGTAAATGTGTATGTATATGTATATGTATATGTATATGTATATGTATATATAGATATACATATATATATATAATATATATAATAAAACCCTATACCCCCCAACAACCTATCCTGCTTGATATGATGAAACCCTACACGGCGTGACTATATATTTATATATATGTGTATGTGTGTGTGTGTGTGTATAATCTGATAAGAATACATCATTGTCTCCAAATTGCAATTACTGAAAAAAGAAAACCTCTACCCAAATAAGTGGAAGAAAACATATTAACCCATATCATTGTGTACAAAATATAAGGGGAAGGAATGGGTAGAGGTTTCCTAAAACCAGGAGAGTTTGCATGATGTGTAATCCTAAAACTGCACAATAAATTGGGACAAAAATTGTATACCCATTAAATTTCATGATTATTAACAAGTGATTCAGAATATAACTGTGATAAAACATGGATAATGCTATTGTTATTATATTTGATGTATGCAGTTGGAAAGCAAGTTACTAAGGATAATGTTGATGTTACTATCTTTGATGTATGATGAATACAGGTGATAAAAATGAAACTGTGATATGATTAAATAATGGATAATGTTATTTTGAACAGCTAACTGAAAACAGAATAATTTGTATGCCTCAAAATAATGTAAACACTGAGTACATAAATATAAAACAGTATATTGAAGAATGAAACAAATTGCATAAATATAAAATAATATATTGATAAATAAAAACATGAATTTAGTTATTCTAGGTGTACCGACCTGAATAAGCTCCCTTTTAAGAGGAATATGCAGAGGTTGCCTTAGTAAGGCCTAAATTTTCAAGAGGATATTCAGTGAAAGCATAGGAGAATTCATTATGAAAATGACCCTGGAAATTCCCTCTTATAAAATCATTCAAATGTGCAAATTGAATGCATTGAATTGTGGTGGTTGATTTTCAAATTTGAATTTTCGTGGGAACAATCTATCATTTCATTTTACAATTGTCATTTATGCCTAAGTTCTGCCATGGATTTTAGGACTTCAATTTTATATCTGGTTTAATTGAAAAAATAGGTGGCTTGCATAAATTCAATCATATATATGAATTATAATATATTTTTTGGTTTATTGGGGAGTCTTACACCATTAACTGTGTGTGCAGGTACTAGAAGTAGATGGATTTAATGTGTGAATATGTGATAGGAAGTGTGGGTGAATGTGCAATTGATAGCTCATAAAGTTTATCAATGTTTTATATTATGTCACATTGTGCACCATTAACTATTCATATATACATGTAAATACAATGTATATGAACCTTTGAGCCACTTGCATAGAGTGGTAATTGTAAACATACATGTACTTTAATTAATGCAAAAATGACTTTATTTTGTGCAACTTGTCTTGTGTTGAAAACATATATGTACCAATAGATGTTTAAATTTATTTATTTTTTAGTTAACTACACATTTGATAGTGAACATATTTTGTAAATAAATATTGTCATAATTAAAACAATGTAATGACTAAAATATAAATGGTTATTGGGGGGTCAAGTGAGCATGGAATAAACAGCAATTGGATCATGGGCAATAATTGCACATTTCCCCTACTATACTTTTATTAAAAAAATATAGTGAAATATGCATTTTTTCGAATTCTCATTCTTAAAAAGTATTTTTGTTCTCTATTCTCGTAGAAGATGAATAATAATTTATAAAAGAGAATCTTGTGAAATGTGCCAACATTTTTTTAAATCATTTTTAGTTTTAAATTTACTTTGTAGGTGAAGACTATTGTAAAGAAAAAAAAATCGGTTGTGGTTTAGGTTAATATATTATATATATAATTAAATTAAATTTGATGTGTCATAGATATGGGAAAGTATTTTTGATAATTAAAATAAATAAATATGGAAAGTAAATAGAAGATAAAGGTATTTAGTTCAATGATTAAAAATATTTGTTGAAGTTTTTGGAATTTGATTAGTATATATTTTAAAACTGGTATTTTTATATATGTAACTTTTTAAAATATGTGTTTTGTCTAGGATCAAGTTTGTATGTGTAGATCTAATTCAAGATTGTAGACTCGCCCTCTCTATCTAGACTCAACCCTATATAATGTAGAATTATACATTGTATTTTGCTTGAATGATCTTCATTCGCTCTACTCTTTTTTGATATTTGAAGATTGGCACATAAATATTTTGGAAGGGCTATCAATATGTCACAAGGATATAGGTTGTCCTAGATCAACCCACAAAAATATTTTTACAAGATCAAGAACAACACTCTTTAGACTTGCATATGCTCCTAGATTACTCATACCTCTATGTCTATGTAACTCCTTGGATTATATGCTTTGTTTGGGATCAAATCTACATGTCTAGGTCTAATTTGAGATTGTAGGCTCACCCTCTCTTTCTAGACTCAACCCTACATAATGTGGAATTATGCTCTATAGTTCACTTGAATGATTTTCAAGTACTTTGTTCTTTTTAAATATCTAAAGACTAGTAGTATTTAGAAATTCCTTGGAAGAGCTATCAGTATGTGACAAGGGGACATGTTATCCTAGGTCAACCCATGAAAATGTGTGTCTTGATTGAAAATAACATGTATTATTCATCCATATCATCTTATATTTTTTTTGTAGAATCTAGACTCCTTTTATTGCACCAATTGAAGTGTTTATCTACCTAATTACAAATGATTCATGACTTAGAATACTTGGAGGAGGGTGATCCCACAATAATGGGTTACACTTTTTGGTCAAACTTGACATTGAAATCAACATTTTTCACCAGATCTTCACTTTCGTACGCCTATAGAAGCTAAACCATTAAGAATTTGAAGATGAAGAAAACTAGTGATTTGTGATATTTTGTGTTGAGAATCTATTTATATTTTTTTTAAAATTAAAAAAAAAATTGTGAATTATTTTATGTATTTTTTATTAACTTATTTTTTTTACTAAACATCATTTTCAAAATCTAATGCTTACTTTCAGCTGCATAACTTTTTTTATAGAAAGCATACAATTATATTTTTTTAAATATAGTGTTTTCACACCATTATCTAGTGGATGGATATTTTTTCATAATTTTTTGTTGCATATATATTTTTTAATTAATTTTCTAATTCAGAGTAATTATAATTTGGATATATTATACTTTCAGCTGCATAATTTTTTTTGTATTCATTTGAATTAACTTATTCTTTTTTTGTTGGAATAAGGACATCAATAGCTAGTGTGCGTGCATTTTTAAGAATTTTTTTCCTCTCTTTTCCTATTTTTCTGTATGTGTGAAATAAAGACCTTGATGTTCATTGAAAAACCTACATTCACAAGAAATAAAAAATAAATATAATAATAAAATTAAATATATTTAAAATTATACTTTTTGGGAAGCTTATAATAAGGACTACATGTTTACAAAAAAATAATTTTAAATAAATTAATTTGATCCCCTAAAAGTTAAATCAAAAGTGGTTTTTTATCAGAATTTTGATAGGTGTAGAGGAGACTCCATTATAGGTATGGTTTAAAACTAGCGGCTCTCTATCCAAGGGGGTTTGATATAAGTGGGTTTGATCAAACCTTCTTCAATAAAACCCTTAAAATGGAACATTTTTAAGGCTTAAATCATTATATTTTCTAAAAATATGTGATTTCAGCAAAAATCGGGATGTCCCAAAAAGTGTAACCCATTATTGTGGCAGCACCCAGGAGGTAGGATGAGCAAATGAAACACCTTTAAATACAAGGAAATAGAAATAAATCACATAAATTTATCTTTATTCAACCCTTAGAGGGAAAATACTTGTTGTGAGTTGACCAAAAAAATAAAAATTAAAAGGGTCAAGTCCAAGGGTCTAGGGTCGACCTTGTGACCATGGATTGGACCTAAGACTAAAAAGGGGTCAAATTGGCATAGGTAAAGGGAACATGGTAGTGTGTGTGTGTGTGTGTGATGCATCCATCCAATGAGTATCCTCAATGATAATGGTAAATCAACATAGTGTCATTCACAATACCTCCACACATCCTCGTAGGCATATGGAAGAGACACACAGGTAACTCTTGTTAATGTTTTAATTGTGTAATTCCCATTCATTTTAATTTTTATCTTAAATTCTCATTACCATATTATAGCTTACCATATAAGTGGATGGATCATAAAATTCCACTCCATCCTAACCTAGATCCCTCACATCATATGGCCACATAGTCATCTATACACAAAATACATGGCATCGAAATCAAGGTCCAAACATGGCTTGCATTGGCCCAAATGACTCCCCATCCCTTTTTCATAATGGATTTTTATTCTCACAAAATATATGCACAAATGAATGTGAAATATTATTTTGTTAAAACACTCAAGCTTTTTCTAAAAACTTCAAATTTCATATTTTAAATTCTAAATTTTCATTTTCCAAGAATACCATCTTGAAGCTAGGGGTCTCAAATAGATACCTTTTAAATCACATATTTTTAAAATAAATATGCCACAGTTCTAGTGTAAAATGAAAAATACACCAAAAATAAATAATAGATATTGTTAAATTGATTGAAACCAATTTAACAAACCACCCATAATATCTTTCCTATGAAATAAAATGTTATATATGCATACACATAAGGTGGGCATGACAAAATCATGAAGAAGAAAAAATTAAAAGCATGAAACCAAAAGAGGGATAACTCTAACACATGCTCACAACAATGGAATTTATTTGTTTGTTGTTGTCTTCACACATAAATTAGTAAACAACAAATATATCTTCTAATACCCACATCCAAGCATTTACCAAGAAAATCCCCAACCATCCAACCAATTTTCCTGGCTCCTAACATATACATCTAGAAAATAAGAAAGAGGCGAAATAGAGTGAATTCCCCCCCCCCCCCTCCCCAAAAAAAAAAGAACTCTTTTCCCATATAAGCATATTTCAGTTATTAGTCCTTTATTTCCTTTTCACATTGTAAACCACTTAAACAAGACATTTAAATGAAAATGACTTTTGAATTTTTTTTCTCTTTTCTTTTCCAAATAAAACTTTTTAAATTTACAAAGTAAGCTTTATGCAATATTTTTTTATGTTTAAAATATTAAATTCATCAAATTAACATTAGCATTTTCTCAATGCATTTTCCTAATGATCAAGTCTTCTAATTTAATAATTTTAATGAACATAGACATAGGAAACAAGTCAATATATTTGCAAAATGAGAAAATATAATTTTAATGATTTTATACCTTCATTTTATAATTACCAACATAAATTTCATTTTGTAAACACATACATATTCTAGAAAATCATTAAATTCAACTAATCACAAGATTTAAACAAACTATGAAAACATGTACACACATTTATGGGTTTCCACCCAACTCAACAATTTGAAACTAGTTGTTTTGGATTTAGGCTTACAAGGCCACACAAGACACATATCATAGATCAAACTTTATTGAGATAAAAAAATGACACTTTTACCTATCAAATGTCTCTAATTTATCACCATTGGGGAAACCTAGTCCTACACACTCAATGAAAATATCAAGTGTATATACACAATACAAGATAGTAGAAGCACAATATAAAGAAATCAGTGAGATAGTGTCCACAAGATGATATCTTAATCTGAATCTAATTAAAATAATTTAATACTATTATCATTAAAATATACAAATAGATAAGAAATAATTAAAATGTTGAACTCATTAAATATATACATAATCACATGTATCATAGTGAAAATAATGAAGTTGAAACACAACAAAGTCTAAGCATAAACAAATCCAAGCATGTGAATCCAAGTACAAATTTTATACACCTCAATGGAAATCCATAAGAACATCATCAATAAGCACAATAAAAATACCAAAATACAAAATGAGTCCAAGCATATACGTATCAACATATGTGAGTCCAAAATACAAGATCCATACACCTTGATGATAGTACAAAATAACATATTTACAAAGTATGGTACAATATCAAATCTAAAACACAAAATGAGCAACAAAGTGAGGTACAAATGCTTGAGCCTAACATTCCCCTCCCCTAAAATTAGTCTTACTCTTAAAATCCTATAAAAAGGTGAAGATAAAGAACCTACAACTACATAAAATCCTCCTTAGTAGATATTGAATCATCAAGATGGTCCCACAAGACTCTAACCCAACCTAGGTCTCTCCCTAAAGGCTCAAACTTTGATGATGTAGAATATAAATTTATACGCTCTAAATAATGTTTTTATCCTCCTTGACCTACAAAGCACCTCTATCAAGCATATGGGTCACATCCTAAACATATTGTCCCAAAATAGAAACATGGAACACATTATGGACAAGTAAAAGGTGAGGTAGCAAGGCAAGATCGTAAGCAACTAGATTGACCCTCTTAAGGATCTCAAAAGGCCTTAAAAAATATAGTTCAATCTTAGAGCCTTTCTCATAATTTATTAGGGTCTTATGTAATTTTACTCTCAATACCACACAATCACCAACCAAGAAGTTTTGACCTAATCTCTTGGTATCATATTATTTATTTTACCTATCATTGAAGCAATTAACAACTATTCCCTTATATTTAAATAATATTTTACTCCATATCATGAAGCATCTCACAGCCAAGGGTGAAAAAATCCTCGGTCTTATCCCAACTCATTGAAATTCGACAAAGATGACAATACAAAGCCTAGAATAGTGGTATGCCAATGAAGCTATGGTACCTATTATTATATCTAAACTCAACCAGGTACAAATAGACATCCCATTGGATAATGGTCTATGAAATACATACAAAGCATATCCTTGAGAACTTGATTCACTAGGTATATGTCTAACCCTCTATATTTGGGGGAAAGACCAAGCTAAAGTTGATTTGAACACCCAACACGTGTTTCAAAGTTCACAATCAGGAGATGAACATGGGATCATGATCTAAGATGATCATATGAGACACTCAATGAAGACACATGACATTATATGATGTCCCCATGGGTGATAATGTGTAACCTTAGCTTTCATTTCCACTATCACCATAATAGTATCATAATGATGAGCATATAAAGGCAAACCAATAATGAATATATAGAAATTATGTCCAATTTCCACTCAACAAAGTCATGTGGTTGAAAATGTATTGCAAGATGTTTGTGTTCTACCTTTACCCTCTAGCACTCTAGGTATAGACTAAAAAACTCAACAATATCAAGCCTCGTCCTTTCTTGTTGAAACAACTACTAAATATCATTACACAACTATATTGAATCTCTAAAACTCTATAGTTGTTGAGTTGTAGAATTTTGAACCCCACGTACAATTTTTAGTTTGCACAACTATATCACAACTTTAAAATTCCATAATTGTTGATTTGTGTATTTGGGAACCCCACATGTATTTTTTATTTTGCACAACTACACTAGAGCTCCAAAATCCCATATTTATAATGTTGTGGGGATCAAAACTAAAGATGTAGTTTTAAATTTGTGCAACTACTTTTGTAGTGTTGCAGACTTACATGTATTGGAGATAGGATTGTAGTTTGTAGGCTACAAAATTGGAAAGAGAATTTGAAGTTCTACCTAGGATACAAAGGGACTATGAGGTTATAACTAAACTAAAAAATTAGTTGGAAGCTCTTCATCTTTTCGAAGACTTGTGTTATGAGCTCTTCATGATGTTTTGTGACCCATGTTTAGGTAATTATTTCCCTTACGTCACCATGTTTGGTGTATTGGTGATTATTTTCCTTGTGTGTCATTGTGTATTATCATGATACCTTTTGCATTTAGGTGTGCAATGTGGTATATTGATGTCACATTTTTAAATAAAAAAAGATTGTCCCTTTTTTGTCTATTAATATATTGGGAAAAAGATTAGGGAATTAAACTGTTTCTTTGAGCATGATAAATGTATGGATAAGTAAAATATATCAAAACATGTGAACATATAGATGAAGTAGAAGATAATTTTATAGATATTTCTATCACATGTAGTTAGGTGGCATAATCCAATGGAACAAATAAAATTACATCATTTGTTAATATGTTAATATATAAAGGCACACTCCTCAAAATGTGCAAAAAACTAAATAGAATATAGTATGGATATGTAAATTTCACCATTATATTTTACCCTCACTTTGAGGTTCTTGTAAACCCTATAGTGAGCATGAATCTAAAATTATATGGCATTCATAAACATGCATGTAAAGTAAACATTTAGACATCAAAGGATATCATTAGGAGTTTCATATAAAGTAGTGGACCCTAAAAGGTGTCATGTTGTGTAGGTCTATATTTTATTGTATACTCTCTAAGGGATTATAAAATATATTCCATTTATGGTTTCTATGACACAAGAATAAATAAGATTAGTTGTAATGTAAATGTAAAAAAGAGAGTTCAAAATAGGTGAAAATTTTTCTTCTATATCAAAAGGTGATAATGTTTTTCCTCTCTTTGTGGTTTATGGGTGATAGGTGCACGAAGTACAAGGCATGACACACACTAAATATGTGCCTCTATAAGCACTTGTAATTGTCTATAAAACTTAGCATGAGAGTGTCAAGGATAGGCTATGCCCCCTACAACTAGTTGCACCCATAAGATATAAGGAATTAAATGAGAGGGAGAAATAGTACAAGTAAAGTAGATATAAGCATGTAATCACATAAAGTATTGATTTTGAATGTATTTTTTGTATCAAGCATGTAACTTTTTTGGATGATTAATGTGGTAAGATCATGGGATAGAGATGATATTGCCCCGAACATGGATAAATAAGTAGTGTTTTTGTAGTCATTAGTGGCTAAGAAAACCTACATAAGCACATAAGATACCAAAGCAACACATGACTTCAATTTGGAATCCAAGAGAATGATCACATTGGTATAGGAAAGGAAACAAGTCCCTAGTGATGATGAAAAATTGAAGGAATGTAGCCAATAATGTGGTAAAATAGTGTCTCAAGGCGTTCTTAGGTCACATGAGCATAAAAGTGTATAGAGGAAAGCATAACTCCTTATGCCTCCTAATGTACTAGGGTATCTTCTTAGGATGTGATTGAATCATGTAAGCCAAATAGTGTAAGATGTAAGTGTCAAATCTTGTATTAGTGTAATTGACAAATAGTGTAAGATGTAAGTGTCAAATCTTGTATTAGTGTAATTGACCCCACACATAGGCAAGATAATGTGATAAGGTGCAAATGTGTTTAATATGGGAAAAACATGATTCAATTAGTGTAAGATATGAAAGTAATAAGTATAATATATGTAGGGGAACATTATGCCCCTAATATAGATGTTACTCAATAGATATAAAAATGGAAGATCATAATCAATGTGCAATCATGTTGATATATAATCATGAAGATGAAAAGAAGCAATATGTGATGATGTTATCATCAAGACACATGTATGTAACTAGTTATCCCTACATGGGAAGTATAGCACAATTAATTTTATAAGGTAAATAGGGCATGAGAGAGATAATGATAAATAAATAACCACCCTCCCCAATGCCCATACCCCTCCCCACCCCTAGTCAACAATAATATTATTTAAGTTGCATGATATTGGTTGGGTCTTTCATTATTTTTACATTTGAAGGGGAGAGGTTCAATGAACTAGTGCCATACTAGGAAGTGATAATGAAAGAACCAATTCAATTAGGTCAATATTTTCCCCTTAATTATTTTTTGTCATTTGGGTTGTTTAGATTTAGATGAAATACCAAGTTGAACCTAGTTGAAAGTTTCATTAGGTGATTCCCTTGTTATATGTTTTCCCTAATTTCCTTTGGTATATGTGTAGGCTATCCAATATGTTTACTCAAATCTCATCAAGGTTCTTGATCTCTTGTAAATGGTGTTCAATCATCAATGATTTCATTATGGAAACACATAATGATGGAATATCAACCTCAAGAGGCAATATGACATTTTTATTATAGACTAGTGAATAAGGTGTAAACCTAGGAGGAGTGTGTATGTTGATATGGTATTCCCATAATATGGGGAAAAGTGACACATTCCAATTGGTACCATTTGTATTAGTCATCTTCATTAAGTTTTTTTTAATTCATTTATTTATCATGTTGATTATCCTATAGATAATATGGTGTAGAAAACTTTTGTTGACGTCCAATCATTATAGGAATTTATTTATCTCTTCATTTTTAAATGATGATCGATTATTTTTCAATGGTGGTAGATAGAAATTTGAACCTAGAAATAAAATTATGAAATTATAAATATCAATGGTCGTAGTAGCTTTTAATAGTAATAACTTGTTACGGGACTTTTTCCCCATAAAATAAATTTAGAGTAATATATATATTTCAAAAAGAAGCTCAATAAAGTAATCAATTAATTATCTTACGAGATGACTATTAAAAAGCAATGTAATTATTTGAAAGGGAGGTGTCAATTGGAACCACCCTTTGGATTGTTTAAAACTTGTGAATAAACAGATTATTGGGTAAGCGAGAGAACATAGAAGAAATTGTTGGAAAGATTATTGAGAGTGAGATTTTGGGTTAGTAGGTTGTGGGAATTGGAGAAGGGGGCACATAGAGTGTGTCCAACTCGGGGTACAGAGTGCACCCGAGACTGTCCTGGCCAGGGTTGTTGTGCATATTTATTACTTATACTCCGGAGCATGTTGTGTAGATGTTTGAGAAGCATCTTGTTTGGATCTGGATAAGAACCTGTTCCTTCTAGATTGCTCACATATAGAAGACACTTAATCCAAAATCCACTCCAGGCAATTGGTTGGACTATCTGTACATTTCAAAAAAGATAAGTATTTAGTAATGCATGATTAATTATCTGAGAAATAAAAATTGTTTAAATCTTTTGTACTTGCTGTGAAATAAATTGAAATTAATGATTTATTCTCTGCATAATCCAGTGTAATTGAATGCAATTATTGATTTAATGATTATATTCAATTTAATTTTAAAACTGTTGAATTTGGGAATTAGGCAGGTCACATAACCAACCCATTTTTTTAAATAATCAATAATAGTGATAATAAATTTTTCTTTAACATGCTTATTATATTTTCATAAGATAAAATCAATAAAATATTTATCGAAATATATAATTAATTGTAATATTAACTCATAATTGTAATTAAGAAAAGTGTACATTTAAGAACCTTGGAATAATCAGACATGAGAATGCAGACAAACGATGGGAAAACACAAATCCACAAACCGTAATCATCTTTCCTTAGTTTCATGCACTAGAGCATCTTCATATATTTGAAATAACAACCATTGTTGTGTTGGAGAATATCTAGAGACTTGAGCCATCCCAATCAAATACATCTAGAGCCCAATCTACATTGAAAGTTGGGCCTAGAATCATAAATAATCCAAACCTATGGGACCTGTGATTAATAAATTGGAAATTATTACAACTATGGACTTCTAGGTAGAAATCTTACATACTGATAATCCAACTCAACACCAAATATCTTTACACCTAACCACTAAAAGTGTCACAAAGTAAATATGTATTTCACAATGCCAACAAAACGTTGAGTCACACATGATAGTTGTTCAAAAGTTAAGGAAATATCTTTTGAAATACCTAAGGAAATTATTGAAGTTATTTCAAACTATAACTTGAAAAAACCTTTATCCTATTCTTTCTCAAAGGTATACCACCTGAACAATATATTTTTAAATGAAATCGTAACAAGTGGGAGATAAAGGTACATGTATCATAAAATCATTTAGGGTCATTGGAAAGGGACATTCTCATGCACCTTTGTTGATCCAAATCATGCCCATGTGACTTTGTAATATGGCTCTTAGATTATATGTAGCCAAGCATATTATGTTCAAGCTTAGGACCTCGATTTCCATCCAAAAGGAATAGCTAAATCAAAATACCCTAGGTGGATTTGATTTCCCTTCCTCACCTTATTGTGTTCCCTTTCTCATAATAAATTACCTCCCAATTAGGTAAGGTGATATATTGCAAACAATATTCTAATAAATGGGCTAGTCCATGTGCACATCCTAGATTTTGCATCAAGATGGACTTGACTCAATATCTTCTAGTCTCAATCAAGTTAGTTGTTCTTGGTTTTGAATTCTAATAATGAATTATTACCTTAAAAAACTCAATGCATGCTTCTAATATCGTAGGGAAGGATACCTCATATGTGATTGTCCTATCCATAAACCTAGAATGGCTCGATCACTTCTAGCTATCTCTCACCCTATCACTATTATTCCTGAACAATAAATTCATAAAACTACCACACCCAAGATCTCCTCCCCTAAAACCATTCACAATAACCCATCTATCTCTAATCATCCCCTCCCACACTCCATCCCCTCCTACCCTCAACAACCACCCTCCCCCTTGATCTAAATTATTCAAATAAATTATGGTTGAGTCTAGGATTGGAGCCTCTAAAAGGAAAAAAGAGGCTCTTATCATTGGAAAAATTCTCTCCCAGAGACAATCTTTCCTTCCCAATCCAATAGCCTTGTAATAACTTAGACCCAATCACAATCTCAATAATTCCTTGGCCAAGACCACTATATGGACTTAGAAACATGTTTAATCGGTCCAATGTGTTGCTAGTGGATGGGGAAACCCTCCCCAAATCATCTTAATAAAATTCCATATTTAATCTTAGAACATGTGGGCTTTAAATACCTCACTCACAAATATCAACTCAAACAATCCATCCAAAATAACCAAACTAACCAAAATGAAATTCTCATGCTTTAAGAAGTAAAATTTGGTGCCTCTTGTTTGAATTCTACCCTTGCTACCTTTTTACATGAGGCCCTTTTCCTCAATAATGATTATGATATAGGAGGTTCCATTTGGTCCTTGCTCCCTGGTTAGATAAAAGGTTATGGATACTAGATTTGATCCCAATAATCATTGTGTTTGGGATACTATTATCATTAATAATACTATTGTTGGATTTCATTCCATCTATGCTCCTAATTCTCTTTTTGAGAGAATCTTATTATTGGACCGGATTCATATACATTTCCACAATGCTCAATTGATCTTTGAGGGTGATTTTAACATGGTTGAATACCCGTCCGATTGCACTTGGAAAAACTCTTCTCACCTATCTTACTTTGAATTTGAAGCTTGGACCTTGACTTGAAATTCCCTTGGAATTCATAACCTTATTTGGGGTAAATCCAACATCCATATACCTCATTGGTTCACTTGGAACAACTATTGTGAAGGAGTTTTGAGAAAAATGAGTTGGTTGTATCATTTATATATCTCTCCTGATTGCCCAATTCAACCCCATAATGGTCGCCTTATTTATCTAGACCTCTAATACACTCTTCTCAAACACCTTCCCATATTTACAACTCATGCCCTTTCAAATCACACCCCTCTCCAAGGATCTACCTTTTAAGTTGAATATTTCTCATCTCAAATATTAGGATTCCATTGATGGTCTAATTGCTACTTGGAATGCCAAGCCAAAACCTCGACAAGATAGGTGGATTTTCTAGTGGGAGAGATCCATTGCAATATGTACACATCCTTTCTTTATGACTATGGGTGAATAGTTTTTTCTAGGCACCACAAACTTGAAAAATCCCTCAAGAGGAAACTTGAACATGAATGCAATCTCCTAGCTTAAAACCCACACATCACTTTGGTGCAATAATCAATTGCTAACACTGAGAATTCCCTTTGAAAATGGTACCCTATAAAGGAAAAGGTGCTCAAGTATGTGCCTAACTCTAGTGGATCAAATAGCGGGGAAAATGGGACAAAAAAAATCTTTCAATATATGTAACACAAACACAAAAATGAACACAGATCGCTTCTATTAAATCTACTAATGGTTCCCTACAAACTAGCTAAGATGCAATTTCACAAGTCTTCTATGAGCACTTTAAAAAAAATAGATGGATTTTTCAGTGATTACCTTCTACCCATCTTGGAGGAAAGACTGGTTGGATGCATCCCCCAAAAAATAGACACAAAATATAGTAAATTCCTTGACCATCTTCTTTCCATAGAGGCGATTGATGAATCCCTTCAATGCATGGCTATAAAAAAAATCCAAGAATTGATGGCCTATTGATTGATTTCTATAGAGTTCTCTACCCCCATATTCAAGAAGATTTTTATAATGTGTATGTTGAAGGAATTGAAATTGGATCTTTGGGTCTTGTAATTAATCAAGGCTTGATCAAACTCATTCCAAAAGAAAAATATGGTGACACCATTAATGGATGGCAACACATTACTTCTTACAAAATCATTACTAAAGCACTAGCTTGCAAAACCAAACAATCATTCAAGAGATTGTGTGAATAGAGTAGACTAGCTTCCTAAGAGGGAGATTCATCCTTAACAATTTAGTTGTTTCTTGGGAAATTTTTGAATGGACGCAAAAAACTACCTAAGATGCACTAATTATTAAAAATGATTTTGATAAATCCTATGATAGCATTCACTAGCCATTCATCCTTAAAATGTTAAAATGGCTTTGCTTTGGCCCCAAGTTCTACTAACAAATTAATATACTACTCGTGGATGTTAATTCTAGAGTTGTTAATGTAGACCTCTCCCTCTAATCCCCTTTACAAAAATTCATCCACCAATATTATCCTCTTGCTCCATCTATATATGTCCTTACAACCAATGCTCTTAGATATATTTTTCAACATGTGATCTCCAACAAACTTATTCATGGTATCTCACTACTAGGTAATATTAAATCCCTTAACTCTTTATCGATGACATCATAATTTTCATCTAAAATTTGGTTGAGGAAGTGACTCACACATTAGATATAATGGGGCTCTTTTGTACTATCTTTGGCTCTAAGTTGACTATGCATAAAATTGAATTCATTATGACTCACACTAACCGACAACCTCCTTGGATTCTTAGGGAATGACATGAAGTGTTGTATGATTCTATCACTAGATACCTACTAATTCCCTTTGGAATAGGAGTCTCTCTTAAATAAATGTGAAAATGGTTCATGATTAAAATCAAGAAAAAATTCATGGATTAGAACAACCAAATTTTATCCATGGTTGGATGAATACAAGTGGCAAACAAAATCATCTTGGCTAGCCATGTTTACATCTCTTCTTGTTGGATTCCCTCTAAAACTTGCTTCAATCAAATTACCTAGTTGATAAGGATTTTATTTTGGACCAATAGGGGTAATAAAAAATGACTTCCTACAACTTTGTAGGCCCACTGCATCTAGCCAAAAGATAGAGGGGGTTTGGGAATTATCGACCCATATACCAAAGGCATATATGTCTTACTACAAAGTGTATTTTTAGGGCCTTAGATGGATAGGCCCCTTGGAAGAATTTGGTTTGACACCACATATAATCTGCTACTATCAGGGATCTTGAGCTTTGGTCAATTGGAAACACAAGCTTCTTCTTGCATCCATTTTAAAACACATGGGTTTGTGCCTCTTAATTCCATTTAGGCAGCTTGGTAGATAACTTCCAAAATTTTTTCTTGGTATGATCAAACCTTGATTCATAGCCTAATATTTTCAACCTCCTCCATCTAGTGAAACCACTTAATCTAACAAGAAGGAAAACCACTTGGAACTATCAAAAACCTCAAGAGAAAGAACCTTTTTAAAAAAATGAATTCATTTTTTTTGTGACATGTGAGACCTTGCTAATTTTAGTTGGATGTTTTACTAGCATCTCAAATCTCAATCCAACCTATCCTCATTTGAAATCATCCTCTTCTAAAAATTCAATAGCTAGTGATCCCTAAGATTTCTTGCTTATTGTCAATCCCCTACCATGATAACTTCTTAAAGGACTAGAAATGACCCAACATGCGAAGTATCCAAAATTTTCCTCTTAAATTCATCTATAGACAATTTGTCCCATCAATCCTTTTGACACCCAACTTAATTCTAAATAGAAATGAAACTTTAGTTGGGCAAAGTAGAACAATCTAAGCTTCCAAACCTAGAAATCAAAAGTTGACACTTAGAACCAATTGACAACATGGAAAATGCTCTGCATTAAAGTGCCAATTAGTGATCACCTTTTCTTCATCTTCTAGCCCTCGATTTGTCCCTTTTATGTCATAAAGGATTCTATAAAATATGTTTTTTGGCTTCGTGCCTATTGTAATGCCCATTAGAGATTAAACTATAATAGACAACTAATTAAATAAACTTAGGAAGAAGAAACAAAAAATAGAAGTTAACTTATTCTTAATTCAAAATTTATTTAATGTATTATCTACTATAAAAATTGGTCTATAGCAACTTTACAAGGAAATTCGGCTAGATACCAAAATAATAATCCCAATCACTAATATTTTAAGAAGTGAAAAGTTAATAATAACCAAATCCCATTATTAACAATTTTAAGGGAAACACTACTAAATTCCACTAGTAATAAAAATAGCATATATATATATATATATATATATATATAAAATTTTAATAATATATATAAAATACATCGAGATGTCTTGAGGCGTTGAATTTTTTCAACTTTATTTTTTATTAAATGATGAAAAAATTAAACGCCTTGAGACATCTCGGTGTATTTTATATATAGGATATCTCTTAACATATTTTATATATATTATTAAAATAATATATATATGCTAGTAGTAGTCACGTCGTTCGTAACACATTTAATAAATTAATATATTTAGGGTTACAATTATGATTATGGTTCACAGGGTTAGGGTTTAGACTTATGATTAGGGTTATAGCTAGCGTTAGGGTTTAGTGTTAAGGTTTAGGGTTATACATTGAATAAATTAATATAATTAGGGTTATGATTAGGGTTAAAATTTACGGTTACGATTTATATCACAGTTAGGGTTAGCATCAAGGTTAAAGTTTATATCATGGTCACGGTTAGCATTAGGTTTAAAGTTTATATAAATTTTAATTGAACCCTAACCCTAATTAAACTCTAACCCTAACCCTATACCCTTATTAATTTTTCATTATTTTAATGTTTGGAGTTAGGGTTAGGGTTGGGATTAGGGTTAGGGTTAGGGTTACTACTAGAGTTAGGTTAGGGTTATACTTACAATTAGGTTTAGGGTTAAAGATAGTCTAGAGTTAGGGTTGTGGTTAGAAATAATATTTATATCATGGTTAGGGTTAGCTATTGATTGAGTTAAGGTAGGTGTTAGAAATAGTCTTTCAGGGTTAGGGTCATAGTTAAAATTAGTTTTAAGGTTTGGGTTAGGGTTAGGGTTAGAGTTACAATTAGTGTTAGAGTTAGGTTTAGGTTTAGGGATAAGGATAAGGTTTGAATTATTGTTAGGGTTACAATTAGAATTAGTGTTAGGGTTAGGTTAGAATTAGGGTCATGGTTAAGGTTGAAGTGAAGATTATGGTTAAGATTAAGGTTATGGTTAGGATTAGAGATATAATTAGAGCTAGGGTTGGAGTTAGAATTATTAGATTATAATCTATTCATAACAATAATTAAACCATAACCCTAAGCTTTATCTTAGAACCCTAACTATAACCCTAATCTGATATTAAAACCCTAACCTTAATTGAATTGAACCTTAACCATAACCCTAATTGAACCCTAACCCTAACCTTGACCCAAAACCTACCCCTGAGCTTTATCCTAGAATGCTAACCTTAATTCTAACCTTAATTAAACCCTAACCCTAATTAAACCTTAACCCTAATATTAACCATGACATTAATTTAACCCTTACCCTTACACTAATTAAACCCTAACCCTACTTGAACCTTAATTGAAATCTAATATTAAATTAATTGTAACACTAACCCTAATTAAAGACTAAACCTAATTGAACCCTCACCCTAACCCTTATTGATCCCTAACCAAAATTGAATCCTAACCCTAACCCTAATTAAATTTGAATTGAACCCTAATCCCAATTAAACCCTAATCCTGACCATAATTAATCCCTAACACTGACCCTACTTGAACCCTAATTGAACTCTGACCCTTATTGAATCATAACACTAACCCTAATTTAACTTTGACCCTTAATGAATCGTAACACTAACCCTAATTGAACCCAAATAAAAACCCTACATAAACCATAATTAAACTAAACCAAAACCCTACATGAACCCTAATTCAATCATAACCCTAACCCTTACCCTAACTCTATCCTAACATTAACTCTAACACTAACACTAATACTAACCCTAATCTTGATGTTAACCCTAACCCTAACCCTACTCGAACCCTAATTGAACTCTAACTTGAAATGAATAATAACCCTAACCTTAATCAAACCCTAACCCTAACCCTAACCCTAACCTTAATCCCAACCCTAACTTTAACCCTAACTATGATCTTAAGCTTAAAGTACACATGCTTTTCATATCTCAAATTTGACAATTGAACATATGTTATATACGTATCTTAAATTTGAAAATATGTTCTTATATACAAACCATATTAAAGATTAGCTTTCACCATTTAAATATAGGTATAAATATGTTCTTTTGTTGCATCGAAAATCAACATCCATAAAAGGAAGAAATCTTAAGGTGCCTATTTCACTTATGTGAGTTAGAAATTGATTAAAAAAAACCTTTTAACATATTTTATATATTATAGATTTTAGTGATGATATATAAACTTATTTCCCGCAATGTTAAGAGAATTAAAAAATGTCATATTAAAAGATAATCCATAGTTGTACCTAAGATTTATTAAGAAAAAATAACTCCATATCTATACTCACATTTTCACTTATGTTAGTTTAGTTCATATAAAAATTTATATTGGCATAAGATTGCAAGCCCTCTTTTGTTAATTTCCTTGATTGTTTGTTTTCCCAAGCAATCCAAGACTTGGTGATGTCTATTAGATTTCTTGTAATCTTGTGATAAATAAATATATATAATAAGTTCTAAAATATTTTGTGATTAGTTAGTTATATTAATTATTTTTTATATGACTGATCTATTTAACACACATTTAGATGATCACACAAATTAAGCATCGAAACTCTCCAATGAAATACATTTTTAAAACTTAAAATATATACAAAACATTGTTAAAAAATTCTCTTGGAGAAAATCAAAATAATCTTGATCAATATTAAATTTTACAATTGAAAATATTTGATTTCAAGACACTTGTTCCTAACCATTTCAAGACCAGAGGGTCAACTATTTGCAAAAGCTATCAAGAAATAGATAACCTAGAGGTTACAAAAAAAAAATTGTGTTGATGTAAATCACAATGAATCGAATGTAACCCTATTTATTTTTTATTACCAATACTTCCAATCATAATATAGTACAATATATTACTCTCCTTTAATCTCATTGTTCTATCATATCACTCATTAGGAATGATTTTAGTATGTTAGCTTGTATCCAACACTTTTACTAAGCCACCTTAATCACCTTAATGGAAGTCAAGTAGATGATTGCTATTTGTGGTTAGATTAAACTTATTCAAGTATTTGAATCCGGAATTACTTTGGATGTTAATGTTGAAGATTGATACACAAATTAAGATTATACATAGATTAAAGATTAATTCATGAACAAATAAAAATATATTTAGCAACAACCTTTCAAATCTGAAGTAACATACAATTACTTTAATTCAAACTAATATTGAATAATTAGAGTAAAAATACATAACCTTAATTTACAAGATTATGCATTATGAATTGATTAAAAAAAATATATTATTCAAATACTATTAAAAACTACACAATTTTTTGATTAAAACCATGAGAAATATTTAAGAATAAAGGCTAAAGTTAAACTTCTCAATTTCATAACCATAAACCTATAGACTATATAAAAGAACTCCGAAATTTTAGGTAGTTTCCTAAAAATAAACTATCTATGAAAAAACATTACTAATTATATAAACCAACAAATGAGTGAAAATTCTACATCAAACGTTGAATATAGACAACAGTAAAATTTCCAATAAGTATTTAAACCCAATTTATTTTAAAATTTCAAAATCAAATCATTCAAATTGTAAACCTGTCACAGATAGGTCACTAATATCTGCATATTCCATCATATGCCAACATGATAAAAATCTACAACTGTGTCGTCAGATATTACAACATGCACCTCCCAACCAGCTAAACCCTCATTCAAAAGTGTTGGGTTGGGCTTTTGCTTGATCAACTTTACAACACTGTAACTAAAAGTACACATAGAGAATACAGAACATGCATCAATCGGCCTTGTCTGCCTAAACAATGCAAGCATTACAGAAATATATAATAGATTTGGAGGACAAACACACAAAGGTCAATGTAGCTGAATTAAAGATAGTCAGCCCTTCAGCTCCAAACCCTATCATTAAACAGGCACACAGGCGTTAAATCCATCCAACGTGGATCACCTAAATCCCATTATTATGGGCAGAAAAATATTGATTGTGTGCACAGAAATAATGATAATAGGTCGAGGGTTGGGGTCCTAGTTCGGTTGGCTAAATCTTTCCTGTTGCAGGAGGTTGGTCATGAGGTCTAGTCTTCCCCACCCCCATGGTACCGGAGGACGTGTCACGCCAACCCTAAAAAAGTTTAAGACAAGATGAACATCTGAAAGAAGCCATAGAAGGTGAAGTAGGGCACAAACCTTGTGGACATGCCATAGCTCCCCATTACTTGTTACTTATTTTCATTTTCATACCCAGAGGCGGGAACGGGAAGTACCGAGAAATTGAATCTCAACTATATTTATTTGATTTCGTGAAATGGGTGTTGCTTTTCACTTGTTCAATACCTCCTCGTCAAATACTTTCGTGAATCTACTCAGCCAATTGATCAAAAGGGCATGAACAGAGGCTTAATTGAGCTAATAGGTAATGAGTCTCCATTAAAACTTTTCAACAAAACAATGCTTAGCTGGCTTATAGAATTTCGATGAGGGTATCGTTCGTGTTTCGAGAGAAACGAGAGCTGCTAAGAATAAGAGCAAGCAAAACGTTCTATCGCTTATGCCCAGGTGTGAGGGCTTCAAAAGACATACCTATCAAGAAAAAGTAGTACTTTCTGATTTCATTTTTTAATAAGAGGGATAAGGATTGTAATAAATGCTCAACACAACACTGAGAATGTAAGCGAACAAAGAACTTATGGACTTGTGCAGGCCATGGATCCCACAGAGCCAATGAGAGCATAACCCTATTTAGGGGCATTCATTTTAACTAATCTCTAAAACAATCCTTCTTTCTCCTTGCCCGATACTTTCTCCATATATAAGCCATATTGGCTTCCACAGATGTACTGAAATCAGAAGTCGAGAAATCCGAAAGCCTCTTGGAATATGGCGATTGTCCATAAGAAGAATTTCTTACAATTATGGGCGAGCTCATAGAATTATGGGCACCAGACGACCTGAAATTGAGCAATAAAATGCAAGTTAGTAGTTACATGGTTGGCATGATTCTGTTAAGTTTCTAAAAACACAGTGAATCTAAGCATCCATGTCAGTTCAGTACTCCGAAATAGAAACATAATAACCTGGCACTGCTCTTCTTGGGATTGTTGCCACCAAACTCATCGGCATTCTCTTGAAGTTTGATAAGTGTTGCATAAGCCCCATCCTCACCCTTTGATATAAGCTGAAACATTTCTCTCAAACAGTCAGAGGCGAAAATGAAAAATATTGAAATGGAAGCGACAATGCCCCGAGTTTAATATTGCGTACAAAGATCAGTCTCTAGAAATATCTGGCATCGGTAACTCATGCCTCTTTAACTTCCATATTCTCCATTACACTCTCGCCTACTTCCAATTCTCTCTCGTTGGTTACATTCTCCTTCTCCTCCACTTTCATTTTGACTGGCAAAATAGGAATTAACAGGAATATGAATCATTTCTTTTTCCTAAGACCATTACTTCTGCTGGCCTCTTACAGAAATGTGCTGCCATTATAAGGTTACGTCTCTCGACGTAATTATAATATCTGCCATTATAAGATTACGTCTCTCGACGTAATTATAATATCTGCCATTATAAAATTATGCCTCTCATGCAATTATCCATATTATATGCATTCGTAATATTGAAGACATAAAATATCGACAAAATATATATATATATATATGCACAACGAGTGCTCAAAACATAGAATCATTTTATCCTAACCAAGAACTATTGAAGGAAACGTGTAACCAGGGAAAAAACAGAAACACGCATATAAAGGAGGAGTGAGTTACACAGTAGTAACGACTGTGGTAACATAACCGACCACAGCCAGCTGAAGTGAAAAGCAGGAAGCAATAATACAAGGTTTTGCAAATAGGAAATACAAGAGCAAGTTTATTAACGATACATTTAAAACTCATTCTTCAGATTCACCACACAAAAAATGAACTTAACCATATCAAATGAGATTACTACAGCAGCAATTAACATTGGATACATATTATTGTTAGCTTGCAATGATTAGGAAAATTCATACTGGTAGCGACAGGGGACCCATATTGGTTTAAATTGTCCAAAACCGGTTAGGAATATAAAGAAAACCATGTATAAGTTATTCACCCTGAACCAAATAAAATCGCTCCATTGGCAAATTAACATTCAAGTGCATCTCAAAAGAATTTGCAATCTAGAAATGAAATCAACTTTATTCCATCAAACGTAACTACTATTTCTAACATGAACAAGATAACATCCACTGTTTTACATGATTTCCAATTACAATTTAAACTGAATACAACAATTTACAAACCATTGCTGTCACAGAAATGAGAACAGTATTTGTGCAACCATTCCACAGATTAACTCATGAAAGGTAATGAACAGACTCCACTAATATCTAGAATTTGCAGAGGTTCAACTGAGACTATTCTCAATCCCCAATACACAAGATGTCATTAAAATACAATAAAGGACTCTTATATCATATCTTTTTCAGCAAACCCAGAGAACTCCATATAAACCTACAAATACTGAATAGAGCAGCCCAATCCTGCTCTCCTCCCAATTATAGGACTGATGAAATCAGGTCCACCTCCGAGCGGGAAAACAAAGTCCAAATGCACAACACATATAAAAGAACAGAAAACATATACATAGATAGAGAATATGCAATAGTGATTATATGATATTTAGATGTCAGACTAACTTCCATTTGTTTGGAGTTTTGATGCAGGGTAGCACGTACCACAACCTCCGAAGGAGGGAAAGCATCATCTGAAAAGAGAGGTAGTGTTGGGATGATCTGAATATTGTCATTTGAGTTGGGACTAGATCAGAAGGATCTAAGATCCCTAGAAGAGTGTAATAGGAATCTAAAGTTGAGGTAAGTCTTATGTGTGATATTTTTGGACATGGGTTTGTCGTAAGAGGAATTAGGGTTTCTATACCAATTTTGTACTTCCTCACCGTCAAAAATTAAGCTAAGCAAGTGTATATGCACACATAGGAAGAACTTGCATACATCACTACGGGTATATGCATATGGACATAGGTGCATGACGACAAGCGAATTTACATGCTTGTGATCATGCATATGCATACATACATGCACATACGCGTACTAATGCATACAAGCCTATTCGCATGTATGAGTGACTACTCAGTTTAATTTCTTTCCTTTTCTGACGGTGAAACCGATTTTAACACCTTGAACTCATCAGTAAGGTATTACTGCCTTTTTGAGTCTGATATTTGTGCCAGATGGTCATATTAAATATATACTGCCAATATTTATACTTCTACAGGCAAAGTATAATACGATTCTTGATTGCTAATAAATTAATAAATATTGCCTAGAGGCATTTCATTAAATACTTGAATACCCACTAAAGGTCCGAAAGACTGATATTTTAAATAAATAAGTATCTAAAAGGCTTTATATTTTTAAAGAGGATACTTCATAAAAATCAAGAAAAGTTTATATCAAGCTTGTCGCCAAATGTGAAAGTGATAAAAAATTTCAATATTAAAAAAAAACACCCACATTTGAAATAATAAGGTGGAGCCACCTTGAGTTGGCAAAAAAAAAAGTGTTTATATCATTAAGGAATTTGATAATTTACTAAATCGCCACTTTTCTAGGGCATATGGTTGCAAACATGCAAAATATTTCCTCGTTAATAGCCACAAAGGTGGCACACGCGTTAAGAAGAAAAAAGGTTGGCTTTATCTGCCACATAGAATGCATCATTTGCTTTTTTTTATATAACAAAGTTCGACCTCAATATGTTGTGGGGAGTTGGAGAAAATCTAGGAGGTGGTTACCATAACTTCTTGTAACCAATCGATCTGATTTAGTTGTCTCATTCTTTCAAAAACAAAGGGGGATTATTTTTGAAAAAAGAGGAGATTCGATGGATTTTTATTTTTGAGAGAATAGCAAATGCTACAAATAGGAGAGCTATCTTGGGCCATGAATTTCTCTTTTAAGAGGAAGAAGGCGGGCGTTAGCAATAGGGTTGAAGGTTGAGTTGAAGAAACTTGAAGTTTCTTACATCCATAATTTCTCACATTCAAATTATTCAGTTTTAAAACTTTATTGCAGGCACCTTCCACTCTTTGAGTATAATTTCTATGAGAACAAGTGTTTTCTAGCATAGAGATAAACCAAGAGATTATTGTAGCATATTATTTCATTTTTCATAAAATAGATATAGATGTTCTTTGTTTGTAAACTATTTTATACATTAAGGTTATAGTGTGCTCGAAGTATCAAGATTGATAACTATGTCAATGATAGACTGAATCATTAGCTACTACTTTCTAGCGCCCAAACCAACTTTATGGTTATTTTGAGAGAATCTTCGGAAGGCTAAACCTATAGTTGCATTTTGTTTAGCCATTGTTTCACTTAGCATGAAACGATAGGAATTCAAGAAGGTTTAGTGTTGAACTTAACCAAAGCTAAAGATTTTTTTAAAAAAATTGGCAAGAATTAAATCTATAAGAAAGAACATGCAGATTTTAAGACTGTAAATGAAAGAATTTTTTAGATAGAGAAAAACATACAATTTTGCTTCAAGAAGGAAGAAATAGCAACTAATTTTGTTTGCTTATTGTTGAGTACCTAACCATGCCTTCCAATATGATGGTAAGTTTGCAATAGTGCAGTTTGAGCACAAAAATAGAAGCTTTCTACTTTTTTTTTACTTGATGTGAAAACCCTGATGATTGTTGTACTAGCTAAGCTTTTATTCCAAGTTGAACTGTTAGCCATGGGAGCCATGAAGGGTTTCATAAAAACCCTAGTTGTGTATATTGGACACACATGGCAGGTAGCCAAGTATGAGTGTGTATTATTGAAAAACATAAGATAGGTTAAGGGAAGTTTACCCTAGAATAGGTGTCCTTTGTAAGAGTAAAGGGCAGAGAGAAAATCTCTTGAATGCCCTAGGTTAGAAGAGTTTTCCAATTCAAGAAGGGTGGGTGAGTCTGTACGGAACTACAAAACTATGGCCATAGTAGGTGCAGGTTCCACTAACTGCACTTTAGTACTCACAGCAACCCGGATACCTATCTAACCAAAGTTGCCAACTTAGTAGGAAGGTATCCTTAGTAGCATGGCAAAGTTAGATAGGTAGGGTTTACCACCAGAACTCATATGGAAATTCTAGAGGGTTTCCAACATTTCCTTTCGTAAGAAGGGAAGGGCCCCTTCCAATTAGGAAGGTGTACGTGTAGGGGACCGCACTAGTCTGTGGTTGGTGGAAAAGCACTCGGATGATGATTTCCCTCTCATGCAAATGGTGAGTCGAATCTTGGAAGACGTAGTATCCAGATGAGGACTTCTAATCTCTTACTTATGTAACTCTTGTTATAATACTTGAATAGATGAATTCAGCATTTGCTCATGTTTTTTTAAGATGGTCAGTAGAATGTTATCTAAATTGTTACTTTAGAAGCTAAATGGTTAGCACCTTACTATGTTTCTTTTCAAAAAAATAAATACTCTAGATAAAATGATTCAACTTAAAAAAAATTAAGTTGTTCAATGAAATCAGGATGTTACAGGAGAAGGGGAATTCCCTTCCCTCTTGAGGCACAATGATTTTTTTTTTTAAACATTCAACTTCATATTCAGCACATAATTCTCTCATTTATAACACCATCAAAACCAAATTCTTCCATTCACAACACCTCTATAACCAACCATTCCACAAACAAATTCTTCCATCCACAACACCTCCACAATCAACCACTTCGCAACCAAATTATTCCATTCACAACATGTTCATAAACCACCATTCCATACACCATCCATTCTACAATTCCATTTAAAACACATATATACATAAATCCCCAAGAGAGGCTCTGCACCCTTCTCAACCCCAAATGAAGGAGGCTCTCAACCCTCAGGCGAGATCCGCTCCTTATACACATCCAATCCCCCATTACACAAGCAAGATTCTACACAAAATAGAAAAATAACATGAAATTTTCACAACACAAAAAAAATTTGTCAACCCTTGAATAACCACATCAAAATTTTCAAATCAAAACACAAAGCTTACCTTGGTTGTCCAAGTTAGGGTCAGCCCAATAACCAAAGCAAAGTATTCAATACCCTCTCTCTTTTAATGTCCTTCTACCACTAATACCTTTCAGCCAAAATCCAAGAAGCAACAAACTTCACACAACAATTGAATTTTACCAAAGTGAAGAAAAGCATTAAAAAGAATTGAGCCGAAAACCATACCAACTCCCTCTTAAAATAACATTCCTCCCAACTCTTCATCTTCCCTCAAAACACAAGCCAGATGAAAATATTATTCAATTAAAAGAATATTTCCCTTCACAAATAAAACAAATCAAGTCACTCCAAATAATAAACCCCTCTTAAAAAAAAGAAATTACAAAAAACAATAATTAAACATTTGGACTTTGCCTCCAATTCTTAAGGAAGTTGGAGTGCCCACCTGCAACATCTCAATAGAAGCATCGATGCACTTTTGAAATTATAATCAAAGATTAAATATAAACATTGAATGTGTCTATCATCAAATAATTATAAGATCTATCATAATAATTAAAGACATGTATTCTTGCAAAAATTAAACTTTTAACACAAAACACTTTATGATCAGTTAATTTTATTAAATGAACATATCCTATCATTTATAAGAAAATAAATGTCTAGACATGCATATCAAACATTATATCCATAATCCGAAATAATAAATATCCATGAACTAAAATCTCCACATAAACAATATCCAAAACACCAAACTACATAAATATAAAATCAAACCAAAGTCTCTAGAATAATACTAGCTATGCCTCACATTCTCCCCCTCAAGTCTCAGGCTTCCTCCTGGAAGCTATCAAAAAAAGATATGGGTATAAATATTTCAACTAGGCTATAACATCCCATGAACAGATAATCACAAAATTCTACTAATACTAATTTGCATTATATATTACAGCATATTAGATCATCATAAAACTAAAACACTGTTGTGCCAAAAAGAGTTGTAATTATGGTAAGAATAATCTACCAACGTTATAAGAAAAAGAGTTAGGTTGATTCCTTAATCTTTTATCTAGTAATGGATCTATTGCTATACTAGCATAAATAATCCACTAACATGTTCATCCTAAAAATCCATTTAAGTCTACTTTGGATTTCAAAATGGCATCCATTTGACATATTACTTATTGTCATTTGAAAATAAATTATAGTTTCAATGTATCTTCCCCTTTTCCCAACGTAGCTATGAATTATACAATGGCTACTAGGTAGATGGTTATTGCATAATATCCTAGCATAATCCCTATATTTTTTCAAGAGAGCAACTCTTCTTGGAAGTCAAATTTCTATCGACGAATTTTTTGAAAATTCATCCCAACTTTTATTAAAGACCTAGAAACATTTAAATTTATGAAATATTTAAAGATATTTTCCAAATGAAAAAAACAACATATGTATTTAACTAGAAAACATATTCTTTTAGCCCTAATCACACTAACCTTCACCTATGCATCATTTTTTCAAATTGTATGTGATCAGCTTAAAAGACAGTATGCAACTAGAAGTGTGGGATATTTGAAATGCAGTTTTGTCTTTGGAAGCATTGATGCCATACACTTCTTATGTACAATTAATCTTTTCTCAGTTAAGGAATGTTTTTATCTAATATACTCTTAAAGATGGAAGCAAGTATTTTTTCAATCAACTATGCCATTTATATTGTCATGAAGCTCATTTTTTTTGGTAATCTTGTAAATGACAAGTATCCAAAATTTTCCTCTTAAATTCATCTACAGATAATCTGTCCCATCAATCTTTTTGACACCTAACTTAATTCTAAATAGAAATGAAACCTTAGTTGGGAAAAGTAGAACAAACTAAGCTTTCAAACCTAGAAAGTTGACACTTAGTCCCAATTGACAACATGAAAAATGCTCCACATTAAAGTGCCAATTAGTGATCACCTTTTCTTCGTCTTCTTGCCCTTAGTTTGTCCCTTTTGTGTCATAAAGGAGTCTATAAAATATGCTTTTTGGATTTGTGCCCATGCTTTCAACTTGTGGTGTTCTTCTCCAATCTCTTGTCTCTTTCCCTCATGCTCGGTCTTGGAAAATTGTGCTTCTTGGGCTTTCCTCCCACCATAATATCATCACCCAAACCTTGAGACAAGTTATCATTAACTTCATCTAGTATTTTTGATGCCTTGTTTTCTCTCATTCCTTTTTCCCCTGCAATTTTAAATCCAATGGTATGCTTGAACTTATTCCTCCATATTAGCAACTTGTAGACTATTCCTCGAATAAATCTTGATCTTATTGAAGCATTACACAATTTACAAGTTCAAATTAAGAGGTTTGAAGATAGATTGCTAACAAATGACTCCATACTACCTACTCATAACACTAATTATATCAATTTTGACCCATGTGCTACAAAGGAATTTCATATTGGTGGACACAATCTTCATGCTATGGAAGATTGTAACTATGTTTGACAATCCAAATAATTTTGTGTTTCTACCTATGGATAAGGAAGTTCCTCATCATGGGAATTTAATAATGATGATGCTAGCTTTTCAAAAAAAAATCCAACAAAACTGTCACCTGATAACTATTCCAACAAATATGTGCACTATTTTTTTTGCTTCTCAAATCAATTACATGTTTTGAATTTTGTGGGTGTATTCAAGGGGAGTCGCTAACATGACAACCTCAGGAGAAGAACATGCCATCCAAGGATTAGTCTAGACAAAGAATTAGTAGAGGAATTTATGTCGCAAAATTTATAAAGGAAATCCAAGAAAGACTTAAACATCCAACAAAGCTTTATAGAAGAGATATTTTTTAATCTAGGCATGTAACTCCAATTATCTAGTTGACATGTATTCCAACTATCGATCTTAAATTGTTGGTTTGCGATAGAAATATATCCATGAAGATATAAAAACTTTTAATATATGTAATTGTTGGTTTGTGACAACAAGTTGTAATTGTTGTTGTCAATTGTCAAACATTTAATATATGATTGGTATGTCTTTTTGTTGCATCCATTTCTTATCTTAATCCTCTTTTTCAAAAACTCGTAATATTATATTGATTTTACTAAACTTTATGACCACCCATTATTCGGGCAAAGTTTACTCGACCATCATTTGATTGTATTTATTAATTAATTGAAAATAAAAAATGCATTGAATTCTTATTTTTAATAAATTAATAAATAGAGTAAAATGTGCATTCTGATGGTTGCATAGACAATGGCCATTATTCATCTAGCTACTGCTTGGAAGTGGTCCTATACCAATAAATTTACTTTAAAAATATGAAGGTTGATACCCTAGCAATTAATACATAAAAGGTAAAACCGAAATGATATAAGGTTTCACAAGGATGGATCAAGATCAATTTCAAAAGTGGGTCTCTCCATTGCAATAGTTACATGTGTTGGTCATGCTCATGATATATACGCAATAAACTGGATACTCCTCCATCCAAGTGCTTGGTATATTAATAAATTTTTCATTACATTCTTTGTTTTCTGGTCAAAATTCATAGTAGAATATCCAATATTGAAAATAATTTGAAAACCTCTTAGCGTTTTGGCTCTTGGTCCCTTAGACTGTTTGATCTTGTGGAAATCATTCATTCATTCTCTTATTTTTCTATGACGTGGTTTTGGTCGTGGTGTGGAGCAGTTGATCATGAGGGAAGGCACTACAACTTTCATTGACATCTTGGCAGCATACTATTGCCTCCCTTGGGAGTCTTTCTAAAATTTGGTTGTCACGTAAGAAATACTGACTCCTAAGCTCTTTTCTTCCTTTTTTTTCTATTTTTTAAAGTTTGACCTAAAAAAATTAGTATTTTTTGTCATGTGGACTAATCGATTGTGCAAGTGGAGTTCTAGATATGCTTGTTGCTCACAATTTTGGGCTACTTGCCAAGAATTATTTATAGAATTATAATTTAACCTACAAAATGAATTAAATATCTAGTTGGAAAAGCAAGAAAAACTTGCAAATAGAAAATAGAGAAAAAGAACATAACTAAGAATAGAATTAAAGTTCTATATTTCCTCAATAGTAAAAATTCATGAAGAATAGTTACAAGAAAAACTGCAAGAACAAAAATTGTGGTGATAAGAGACAGAGAAAAGCAAGCAAACTAACTATCAATCATCGTTTGTTGTTAACAGAGAGAAATTGATGAAAACCAAGAAAACTAACTTTCAATCATCATTCGTTGTTAACAAAGAGAAATTGACAGAAACTAACTATTGTTGCTTAGTTAGAGAGAAATAGATGCTGACATAATTTATATCATCTATGTCATCACCAAGTGATGCCCTCATTGTCATTCTTTTTCTTTGGATGTAATTTTATTTTATTTTAGGGTTTGGTATTTGTTTAAGGGTTTGGTAGTTAGCATGTTGGAGAAGAATAATGAAGGGTTTTCATGAGTAGATTTATGGATGCCGCTCAACCAAACACTTTGATTTGTAATATTTATGCACAATTTATAGAATAATAACTTCTTCTTTTTTGTGTGTAAACCTCTTGTAAAATAGAAAGTATAATTTTACAACACACCCAGAAGGGGAGAAAGCTAACTCCTAGACAAAAAGCACCTATGTGTGTAACATGATATCATACCCCCCATCCCCCGCAGTGGGAAAAATAGCCCCGATGGAAAAGGTGGTCGGACAGACAAATAGCATCGATGGAAAAAATTGACAGTCGGACGTTAACTTCGTCATGTCGTTGTTTGTCCCATCACTGAGAAAATGTGTCAATGTTGGCAGGTTTTTTAAAACCCAAAAAAATGTGGCATTCAAAACCATTATTTACAAATATCAAAAAGCCCAAATGAGGTCCCATTTTCTAAAGCGACGTTTTGGTGGAGAGCAACGGGAAGGAGTTGCAGGTGTTTGGAGCTAGCAAGTATGTATATTTTCTTGAAATATTTTCCATTTTTCCATTTTGTATAGGAACTCTGAAGAAATGAACGGCTATTCGTTGCAGGGTTATGCTTTATGTGACTTTTTGTTGAGGGAATTTTTTTTTGTTTCCTCTTGTCTACTGGTTTTGAAATTTTTCACTTGCCAAATGAAATATCTGACAACCCATTGTGGAAATATGAGTGAAATAAGTGAATAACGTTTACAGAAACCAAAAATCATGCGGATTATATTACGAGGTTGGAAAACGCAACATGGGTTCTATAATGAAATGGTATATTGTGAAAACCATGTAAAGCCAAAACATCGCAATTGTTCACATTCTTATTTTGAGCGTTGTAGGGTTTTCATTGGGGAAAGGGGTATTTATTTGAAATGCAAGGTTGTTAATGTTTTTTACGTCGAGGGTTTTTTAATTTTTGTTTCCTTTCTTCCCGTATGTTGGTTTTCGGATTTTGCCATTGCCGAATGAAATAAATGACAACCCATTGTGGAAATATGAGTGAAATTACTGAATAACATTTATGGAAAGCAAAAACCATGCGAAATATATTATGAGGTTGGAAAATGTGTGGGTTCTATAATGAAATGATATATTTTGAAAACCACATAAAACCCAGAACGTCGCCATTGTTCACATTCTTATTTTGAATGTTGCGGGGTTTTTGTTGGGGAAAGGGGTATTTATTTGAAATGCAAGGATGTTAAAAAAAAATTTGTTGAGGGTTTTTTAATTTTTTATTCCTTTCCTCTCATATGTTGGTTTTCAATTTTTTATATTGTCGAATGAAATAAATGACAACCCATGTGGAAATATGAGTGAAATTACTGAATAACATTTATAGAAAGCATAAACCATGCAGAATATATTACGAGGTTGGAAAATGCAACCTGGGGTCTGCAATGAAATGATATATGTTGAAAACCACATAAAACCCAAAACATCACCATTGTTCACATTCTTATTCGGAATGGATAAAAAGGTGAAAAATGTGGCATTCGAAATCATAATTTGTGAATAGAAAAAAGCCCAAACGAGACCCCATTTTTTTCGCCATTTTATACACTGTTGTTTTGGAAAACACATTGTCCCCTAAAACTCTAACTGTTCTAAAACCCTTTAGAAGTAACAATCCACTTGGTTACTCACCCTTGACCTAAATTTGGTATGTTTTATGATTGTCTGGAGAACCTTTTGTTATTTAGATAGTTAGAATGTAATGAAATTGGAAAACAATAGGTATTATGAAACCTGCAAGGCACAGTGTTATAGATTGTTTGAAGTGTTGGAAAACACATTGTCACATGTTAGCTTACTCCTACCTACCTTTCTTGGATGTTTGGTCTTGTATGTCGATACAATCCACTTTGGTATAGTCCAAATGTCATTTCACTTTCTTCATCTAATTGGAACAAAATGCCTCAATGGAAAAGAAGGTCAGATGAACAAATTACATCGATGGAAAGACTTGATGGTTGGACGTTAACTCTCACCTATCGTAGCATGTCCTGTTGCTAGGAAAACATGTCAGTGCTGGTGGGTTTTCAAAATCATGTTTTTGGAATCGACAAAAACCCAAAAAAATATGGCATTCGAAACCATTATTTGTAAATATCAAAATGAGTTTCCAAGAATGTAATGAAATTCGAAAATAGTAGGTATTATGAAACCTGCAAGGCACAGTGTTGTTATAGATTGTTTGTAGTGTTGGAAAACACACTATCCCATTTTAGTTAGTTTGATATGAAGAGTTTTATTTCATTATGCTCCAAGAATTTAATGAATTCCACTTTCAAATTTTTGAACAACTCTTTGCTACAGTCTAAATGTCATTTCGCTTTCTTTATCTGATTGGAACAAATAAAATGCTCGCATTTTTTATAGTGTTGGAAAACACACTGTCTCCTCTCAGTTGAGGGGAAAACCGACCTGACGGCACCATTAACTCCTACCTACCATTTCTCGGACATTTGGTACCATCTGTCGGTTTCCTCACTTTGATCCCCCGTTTGGTGAGCCCCACACTACAATGTCTCGTCATGTTATGTATGTTTCAATGTATATTTTTCATGCATTTTTGTATGTACATAGGTGCTTTTTGTCTAGGATTTAGTTGGCTCCTATGCTCCAAGAATGTAATGAATTCCACTTTCAAATTTTTGAACAACTATTTGGTACATTTCAAATGTCATTTCACTTTCTTTATCTAATTGGAACAAATAAATTGCTTGTATTATTTGTAGAGTTGGAAAACACACTATCTGCTCTTAGTTCCAAAGGGTTTTACAACACTATATGAATTGCTTCTTTCTTAACACCCTATATGGAGACAGTGTGTTTTCCAACACTATAAATAATGTGAGCATTTATTTGGTCAAATCAAATGAGGAAAGTGAAATGCCATTTTGATCTCATGTTACATACATAAGTGATTTTTGTCTACGAGTTAGCTTGAGCTCCTGATTGGAACAAATAAATTGCTCGCATTATTTGCACAGTTGGAAAACACACTATCTCCTCTCAATTGCAGAGGTTTTTACAACATTATATGGGTTGCTTATTTCTTACCACCTTATATGGAGACGGTGTGTTTTCCAACACTGCAAATAATGTGATCATTTATTTGGTCGAATCAGATGAGGAAAATGAAATGCCATTTCAATATCATGTTACATACATCGAGGTTTTTTTTGTTTATGAGTTAGCAACTCCTAATTGGAACAAATAAATTGCTCACATTATTTGCACAGTTGGAAAACACATTGTCTCCTCTCAGTTGCAGAGGGTTTTACAACACTATATGGGTTGCTTGTTTCTTAACACCTTATATGGAGATAGTGTGTTTTCCAACATTGCAAATAATGTGAGCATTATTTTATTTGGTCGAATCAAATGAGGAAATTGAAATGCCATTTTGACTGTACCAATCAGAAGAGAAAAAATAAACAAAAATAAAATGCTCACATTGTTTGCAGTGGTGGAAAACACAATGTCTCTTCTTAGTTATACCCTCATGAAAAGTGTTGGTTTTGTACGCTCCAAAAATGTAGTGAATTCCACCTTGATCTTTTAGAACAATTATTTGGTGACGTAAATATGGCATTTCCATTTTTTCATTTGATTGGAATAAATAAAATGCTTGCATTATTTGTAGTATTGGAAAACACAATCTCTCCTCTCAGTTTAAATGTAAAGGGTTCTCTAACAGTGGGTTTCTTTCTTCTTAACACGTATAGTTGTACAACATGGAATGTTACAAAACAGTATGAATGTCTTCAAAATCACACCTTCCATTGTTGTGTTTAAATTTTGCATGATTGAAAAGAAAAACTGCACAAAATAATTGCAATTTGGAAAACATGATGTTGGGTTTCAATTATTTGAATCTCCTTGTTTAAATGTAAAGGGTTTTCTCACGGTGTGTTGCTTGCTTCTTAACACGTATGGTTTTGCAACATTAAATGTTACAAAATAGTATGAATGTCTTAAAAATAACACCTTCCATTGTTGTGCTTAAATAAAATGTCTGCATTATTTGCAGCATGCTAGAAAACACATTGTCTTGATTTTTGACACCTACAGTTTTGCAACATGGAATGTTACAAAATAGTATGAATGTCTTCAAAATCACAACTTCCATTGTTGTGTTTAAATAAAATTCTCACATTATTTGCAATGTTGGAAAACACATTGTTTTCTATTAGTTGTTCCCTTTAATACTGGTATATTATATGAACCAGCCTTTAATATTGGTATAGTATGTCATTAGGGGAGAAGCTAACTCCTAGACTAAAAGTACCTATGTATATAACATGATATCGTACCTGATGGGATTTTTAAAAATTTGTCAAAATTTTGTTTGGTTTTGGGCATGTATGTTCATCTTTAGTAAATGGGGGGTCTAATGTTCAGGGTTTAGGGTTTTTTTACCAATGTTAAATTGATTTTACTAATTAAACCCTTACATTATATTTTTGTATTGACATGTTATTGGGGGTTACGAGTCTATTATGTCATCCAACTGAGCCTTGTCCTTCATACTATTACCGGCCCCTTCACCCGACCTATCGGTCTTTTCTTTCCATTCGAGTGTTATTATTATTTTGCCTAAATTCGGTGGATTTTCCCTATTTTTAGACTTGGGCCTAAAAATTTGTGCCTTTGAGGGTCATTTCCCTGTCCACCTAGTTAGTCCCCTCTTTTATGAATAACCTTTTCGCATGTGCAGGTTTCATAACCGTCAAATGGAATGATTTGCATCCTGACTGTTCCCCGCTGGCCTCGCAAGGTTTTTGATGATGTCACAATAATATTGTGAGGTATGTGAGATGCCACCATTTGTTGAGTACTGTGGGGTGGGGCATGTCCCTGTGCGCCAGCTATGACAAGTGGATTTCATTTCAATGATGGATGTTTAATGACAGGGATTAATGATGACCACCCCTCGCAGGCCTTGCACGATCGCATTAATGTTCTCAAAAATGTTGCGAGGTGTGCGAGCTAGTGACACGTAGCTTGGCTTCATGGTACAAGGTGGCTCAATGGGGCCTACTACTCAGTCATGGGTTTCTGACTGTGAGGGGCGTGATTGGTTGTTGGGTTTCCCAAATGGTGATGTGGATTCTTCAATGATCTTTGAATCGATCTGAGTCGTTCGACATGCCAGGTTTTTTCACATTGATGCTCTAAATTCAAAAATTACAATTCACCCATGTGAGGATTATTTGCACTCTACAAGTTATTTTCATTAATGGCATAGGTCTTTCAGTGGATCTCATCCTGATTTCCTTGCGTGTGAGCGGTATCCACTTGATAATGCAATGATGGGTTGTACATCATTTTCCATGAGCTCAAAATTATTCTGTGGTGGCAACGTTAGCCACTAATTGTTCACTTTCTCGTACTGCAATTTGAGCAATTAATGTTCCCTGCACTGGCTTGCTCAATAAATGCTCGCTAATTTTCTCATCAGTATCATTGCATTTTGAGTCTGTTTGTTTGCAGGTGATTGATTTTCTTGTTCAATTTGAGCTCACGAACCCAATGGATAAATAAGTAGTTCATGTTTCTCCAGTACGACGAAGCACCAAGATGGGTGCAAGGAATTTGCGGCAGAAGGAGGAACAAACTGCTCCTGGTACTTCTAGGATAGTTACTGAAAGGGTGGATGAGAGGTTTGGACATTGCACGTCACCTTTTGAGCTCTCTTCGGGCTTTGGTGGTGAAGGGTCCGAAACCGATTCAGACTACCATAGTTACCTCGTGGCCCTAACTGAGCTCATGGGAGTGGACGAGGAGTTCCTCGTAGTTTCTCCAATTATTGTGGTGCCACCATGTGATGTCGTTGGGTCCGGTATTGGTAAAATCAAGGGTAAGGTAATGGTCTTGCTTCATACTAAAGTGAGAACCAAGAGCGATCGCCTGTATCGAGGCCACGTGGTTACTCGTGGTGTGCGGAAATGATGGGGTTGTTGGGGTGGTTCTTTTTTCCTTTCAATGTTGTTTCAACGATTCAGATCTAATGTGGACATGTGCATGGGTGGCACGATATTTTTTGTTTTATTCGACTGGTTACAGGGGTGTAACCATTTTTTATTCCTATGTTTGTATTATAGTTTTTTCTAATGATGAGGATTTTTAGAAATGAATTTGAATTTCATTTGGTTAGAATGAAATTTATTTTGAAATAAACAATGGAGCCTGATGCTTGTTACTCTCATGTTCTATAAAGGAGATTTCACGACTCATTGTTGGGGTCATATTTTTTAAGTCCTAAGGCTTAGGCTGTGTATAATTAAAATCATATTGTGGTATCTAGAAGGTTCTAACTAGGACAACATTCTAGGTCAGGTATTGTATAAGATAAGCATTCTATTCTTTTGTAATGACTGATATCAACAAATTAAGATAATTACTCTCCTATGTACATGTCATGGATTGTGAATGGATTTATTAATGGTTTCTTCATTCAGCTTCAATGGTATATTTGGATGTGTAATTCATTTTCCTGCTTTAATTTAATGAGTCAATCAAATGCTTGAAAAGGAGTTACATTTCTGTGATAATGTGCTTAGGATTTTCTAAGTATTACTTTAAATACTGGAAAATCTCATAATGTAAAGCATTATAGTGATAAGTTCAATAATATAAAGGTTATGTTTTATGTGACTCTTGCCCAGTTAGATGAGGCGTTGGGTAGTTCATTCAAGATCCTTTTTAGAAGTACAATATGGTAGCTCTAAGTGTAAAGGTTCAAGATCTTAACATTAAAAAATCAAATTCTATCTCTCTTGAGATACAAATCTTATACTAAATCTTCTTTCCTAGCTTTAGATAGTTGTTCTTATTCTTTGGTTTTCCAAAACCTAGGTATATGTTGTCTAATTGCATTGATATAAATATATTTGTGTATAGAAGTGTTCTAGAGGCATAAAGCATGATTATGAACAAATATAGGAACACCCTTCTTGGTCTCACAGAGCCGAAAGTGTAAGAGATCTCAGTCTTTGACTGAATCTCGTCAGTTGGCCACTAACTTTGTGAATTCTTGAATATAGAGGTTGGCAACCCCTTAGAGAATTACAAACCCTTAGTGGGAAAATTAAAACACCAACAGAATTGTGACTCTACTGGGGATGAACTCAAAATTTTTGGTTGCATACGGTGTTGTTATAGAGTCATTATAATCTTGACATATTACTTGTAATTGGAGGTTGAATTTTATTGAATTTTTTTTCTACCTAAGTCACTAGCCGAATGGTGCTTTCATTGGGGAGAACTTTTGAGAAATTTATAAAAAAAAAAAAGAAACCACAGAAATAGATGGTGGCCTTCGTAGCAGTATGATCTCAGAGTATTTGAGTGTGACTCTATAATGGAGAAAGATTGAGAATGTGATCAGATTTTTGAAAAGGAATTTCATATTCTTTTGAAATTCAATCCTTTGTTGAAGAGGTGGTGACTCTATCTGAAGAACCAGTTGATATACAAGGAAAATTCCTAGATCTGTAACATTTATAGTCAGGGAGATAAGGTTAACAAGTGTTGCTTAATTTCCATATATTCTCATTAATCTAAACCGGTCAATATTTTTATTATGAGAGGTGTTCGTAACTAGGGATGATTAATGGTTCCTAATTAGATGTTCTAGCATTAAGGAAGGAACAGTGGCTAGCCTTTCCATAATTCTAATAGTGCAATATGTAATATGATCTAAGAATTATGTTTATGTTGTATTATGCCTCTAAAAAGAACTCAAGGCATAAGCATTTCAGTCAATTTTTAGATCATGGTTGAATTAGTAAATGATGTATTTGATAACCATGTATAAAGTTGATAGTAATTGAATGGGTATAAGAATGTTTCTATATGAGATGTCAAATACAAATATGCAAAGGGAATAAGTTTCACTAAGCCCTTTACGGGATCTTGTAATTCAAAGGTATATGCCATTTATTTTCAGTGGTATGAAGGGTTTCCCTAATCTAATTCCTAAGAAGATTAGGAAATATTTGCCGAAATACACAAGGAAAAGTGCAAAATCTGCCTCTAAGCATCTACAAAAATTTATAGATGTGATGGGGGATTATGAATTTAGCCATGAGGATGTTGTTATGAAGCTTTTTGTGCAATCCTTGAAGAATGATGTCAAGGATTGGTTCTCATATTTTCCTGCATGTTCTATTAACTCATGGAATCAGTTGGTGATAGTTTTTATTGAAAAATTTGGTGAAAGAGTAAACCCGAGCATAGTAAGAAAAGGTTTTATGGGAATCCACATAAGAAAAGATGAGCTAGTTCCATATTTTAATCTCAGGTTTTCAAGATTTGTAAGAGAAATTCTTGAAGAAATAAGACCAAATGAGGTTGAATGTCTGGTTGTATATCTTGGTGATTTTGACAAAAATATGGGTTACTTATTAAGAGATAAGGAACCTACAACCTTATATCAGGCATATCTAATGGCTATGGACATTGAGAACAACATGAAATACTCAATGATGAAAGGGTATCTAGTTGCAAGTGTTGGTTACCCTGGCACAACTCATACTAGTAAAATTCTGGAGTTGGCTGCAAGGAACACTTGTTATGATAAGAATGCTTTGGCAATAGTAATATATCCATCATTACATTATGAAGATAATGATGAAACCCAAGTTGAAAACCAGCTCGATTTGAGTAGTGATGATCAAAACTCTTTTGTGCAAGAATTGTATGAGATGAAGAGACAAGAGGAAGAATCACTATATAAGCTTTTTTTAAGGTTTTTGGATGCTTTGATAAAGTTCCTAGAGATTTCAGACCTGATGATTTTATATACATTGATTTGTTTTGTGAAATTTATGAACCTGGGTTGAGTGCTTTACCAAAAGAATTGAAACCTGGTAATCTTGCCCAAGTCCTTAAATGGACAGAGATTGCAAAATCAGCCAAGTGCATATATGCACAAAATGAAGATGACACTTTCCCTTTTGAAGAGTGTTGGACAACTATACTAAATCTTGAGGAGAAAGGTAATAGAGGATTATACGAGACACCAAGTTCTCTTCTATTTCATAATTACAATACACATGTTGTCGAGGTTTTGTTATAGGCTAGTGATTGTGAATTTAGCAGTGATGATTGCCTTTTCGAGGATGAAGTGGAAACAATTCCCTTACCAGAGTTTTGTGGTAATACAGAGCCTCATGATGTCATTTTCTTATAGGTGAGGGGAAAAATTTCAAATGATGAATATTTGGAGTATACTCCAGATGTGCTAGCAATGCAGCATGTTTGTTGTGTAAATGATGAGGAATTTGAAGACAATGAGGTATGTGTCCACTACTGTGATCTAAAGAACAATTTTGATGGTAACCAACACATGGATCCTTGTATTGGTGTTATTGATGTTCCTAACTATTTTTATGAAGCTGAGATTGACTTGTTGTCACCGTTTGAGATGATTTTTTTTTAGGCTTATAATGAAATTGTCATTGATATTGTTGGTGAAAAATTTTCAGCTTGTGCTGAAATTTTCACTTATAAATTAATACATACAACAGGTGGTGTTGAACATAAGGAGGCCAATGCACATAGCTGTTTTCTATTTCCCTTTTTGAAGTTGGTTTGCTAGAGCCTGCCTTTGAGGTTTTTCATTTGGAATTGGATGACGGGATGCAGGAGGAAATACATTGTGAGAAGCCTAAGATGAATTTATTCACACATTTCCAAGAGAAATATGTAACCTATGTTTCCCACCTCTATAATATCAGGAAGTGTTTTGGGATATCTCAACATAGATGTTGGCAATTAGGATTATATTGTAATCATCAAGGTGAGAATTCCCCAAAATATGCCTCTTCTATTTTATGCAACAATGGTTTGTACAACATACACAAGGTTTTCTATGAGAGTTTTTAGTTTGATATGTAAACTGATTTTGGTGACATATTTTTTGATGCCAAGTTATGTGATGTCAAAGATCAAATAGATTATGAATGTTTATGTTTCTCAGTTCAAATCAATAAGCATTTAATGAAGCATGATCAGGAGCAGCCCAAGGTAAGATGTCTTGGTGGTCATAAGTTACAGTTAGTGTTTGGATGCGGAATGTTGATTGATCGAATGCATAGGAATATTAGAAAGAATTATGATGCTTTCAAGCATGTTGATTACTTAAATAGAATATGGGCACTAAGAGGCAAGATTTGAATATTTGGTCTACTCCAAGTAGCAGAGAATTTTGTTTTTGACAGGGGAAAATTCTTGTTTCCCTTGCTTGGAGGCCTGGGGCCACCGAGTTGGACATAAAAAAGCTTCTAATAGTAGCATGGTGGAGCATTCATCAGGGTACCTATTTGATTCATTGTTGGGTATGCTCCCCAGAGATCTAGGTTCTTGGTATGCCCACATTGGGGCATACATCCCCAGTTGGAGCCACCGATGGGACTTTTAAAAATTTGTCAAAATTTTGTTTGGTTTTGGGCATGTTTGTTCATCTTTGGTAAATGGGGGGTCTAGTGTTCAGGGTTTAGGGTTTTTTAACCCATGTTAAAATTGATTTTACTTATTAAACCCTCACGTTATATTTTTGTATTGACCTATTATTGGGGGTTATCGGTCTCTTATGTCATCCGACTGAGCCTTGTCTTTCGTACTGTTACCGGCCCCTTCACTTGACCTATCGGTCTTTTCTTTCCATTCGGGAATTATTATTATTTTGCCTAAAACAAGTGGATTTTCCCTATGTTTAGACCTGGGCCTAAAAATTTGTGCCTCTAAGGGTCATTTCCCCGTCCACCTAGTCAGTCCCCTTTTTATGAATAACCTTTTTGCATGTGTAGGTTTCATAACCGTCGAATGGAATGATTCACATCCTGACTGTTCCTCGTTGGCCTCACAAGGTTTTTGATGAAGTCACAATAATGCTGCAAGGTATGCGAGATGTCACCATCTGTCGAGTACGGTGGGGTGAGAAATGTCCCAGTGCGCTAGATGTGACAAGTGGATGTCATTTCAATGGTGGATGTTTAATGACAAGGATTAATGATGATTGTCCCTTGCAGGCCTCGCACCATCGGATTAATGTTCTTGAAAATGTCATGAGGTGTGCAATCTGGTGACACGTTGCTTGGCACCATGGTACAAGGTGGCTTGATGGGGCCTACTTCTCGATCACGATCTTTTTACTATGAGGGATGTGATTGGCTAGTGGGTTTCCCAAATGGTGATGTGGATTCTTCAATGACCTTTGACTCAATCTGAGTCATCCGACATGCCAAGTTTTTTCACATCGACAGTCTAAATTCAAAAATTACAATTCGCCCATGTGAGGATTATTTGCGCTCTGCAAATTATTTTCATTAATGGCACAAGTCTTTTAGTGGATCTCATCTTGATTTCCTTGTGTGCGAGTGGTATCCACTTGATAATGCAATGATGGGTTGTATGTCATTTTCCATGAGCTCGGAATTATTCTGTGGTGGCAACGTCAGCCACTAATCACTTGTTTGCTTGTACTGCAATTTGAGCAATTAATGTTCCCTGCATCGGCTTGCTCGATAAATGCTCGCTAATTTTCTCATCAGTATCATTGCATTTTGAGTTTGTTTTTTTGCAGGTGATTGATTTTATTGCTTAGTTTGAGCTCATGAACCCAATGGATAAATCAGTAGTTCATGTTTCCCCAATATGACGAAGCGCCAAGATGGGTGCAAGGAATTTGTAGCGAAAGGAGGAACAAATTGTTCCTCGTACTTCTGGGGCAGTTGTTGAAAGGGTGGACAAGAGCTTTGGATGTTGCACGTAACCTGTTGAGCTCTCTTTGGGATCTCGTGGTGAAGGGTTTGAAACCGATTTGGACTACCATAGTTACCTCGTGGCCTTGACTGAGCTTGTGGGAGTGGACGAGGAGGTCCTCTTGGTTTCTCCAATTGTTGTGGTGGCACTGTGTGATGTTGTTGGGTCTGGTATTGGTAAAAGCAAGCGTAAGGTAATGGTCTAACTTCATATTGAAGTGAGAACTAGGAGCGATCGTCTATATTGGGGTCGCGTGGTTACTCGTGGTGTGGGGAAATGATGGGATTGTTGGGGTGGTTCTTTTTTCTTTTTGATGTTGTTTCAACGGTTTGGATCTGATGTGGACGTGCGCAATATTTTTTGTTTTATTCGGCTGGTTACAAGGGTGTAACCATTTTTTATTCCTCTGTTTGTATTAAAGTTTTTTCTAATGATAAGGATTTTTTGAAATGAATCTAAATTTCATTTGGTTAGAATGAAATTCATTTTGAAATAAACAAGGGAGCCCAATGCTTGTTGCTCTCCTGTTCTATAAAGGAGATTTCACGACTCATTGTTGGGGTCATATTTTTTGAGTCCTAAGGCTTAGGCTATGTACAGTTAAAACCATATTGTGGTATCTGGAAGGTTCTAACTAGGGTATCATTCTAGGTCGGGTATCATATAAGATAAGCATGTTATGCTTTTGTAATGACTGATATCGACAAATTAGGAAAACAATTAAGATAATTTCTCTCATGTACATTTCATGGATTGTGAATGTATTTATCAATGGTTTCTTCATTCAGCTTCAATGGTATATTTGGATGTGTAATTTGTTTTCCTTTTTTAACTTAATGAGTTAATCAAATGCTTGAAAAGGATTTATAGGTCTGTGATAATGTGCTTAGGATTTCCTAAGGAGTATTGTTTTAAATACTGGAAAATCTCATAATGTAAAGCATTATAGTGATAAGTTCAATAATATCAGGGTTATGTTTTATGTGACTCCTGCCCGGTTAGATGAGGCATTGGGTAGTTCATTCAAGATCATTTTTAGAAGTACAAGATGGTAGCTCTAAGTTTAAAGGTTCAAGATCTTAACATTAAATAATTAAATTATATCTGTCTTCAGATACAAATCTTATACTAAATCTATTTTCCTAGCTTTAGATAGTTGTTCTTATTATTTGGTTTTCCAAAACCCAGGTAGATGTTGTATAGTTGCATTGATAGGAATATATCTGTGTATAGAAGTGTTCTTGAGGCATAAAGCATGATTATGAACACATATAGGAACACCCTCCTTGGTCTCACAGAGCCGAAAGTGTAGGAGATCTCAGTCTTTGACTAAATCTCTTTAGTTGGCCACTAACTTTGTGAATTCTTGAATATAGAGGTTGGCAACCCCTTAGAGAATTACAAACCCTTAGTGTGAAAATTAAAACACCAATAGTACCCCCATACCCCATGCCATGCAGTGGACAAAAAATCACCGAGGAAAAGACTTGACAGATGGCTAGTCGTGTGTCATTAGGTGGAGTTGCAAGAAAAAATTCTCAAATGCATTCCTTGTCATGGCGCATCGCCATTTTTTGCATTTTGATTTTCTAGCTTGTTGTGTGGGGAGGGAGGTGCGGTCGAGGAAAATGGAAATGGACTTGCAGGCGTTCGCGTAAAGCAATAGACAAAATGTGCCTAAATTTCCCTCAAATACTGGTGTTTAAATGGTTTTGAAACATTAGGTGGATTGCAGGTTTTGTAAAACACAGTGTTTTGCATCCTAAAATTTTCCAAAATAGTATTTATGTATTGAAAATATTTGTTATTTAGACCATAGGAGTGTGGTGATAGGCACCATTTTCTAGAGAGATAGTAAGGTATTGGGCTTCAGTGTATACATGGTTTAACATTTTGTGTGTTGGAGGTTTCATAAATCATGTTGTCACCTCACCTCCCATTGTGTTTCCAACCTACAATCATATTTTGCATGTATATTTGGATCATATTAAGAAATAGAAATGCAATTTTTATTCTGTGTAAGTCTTGTTTTTATTAAGGAAAAAATAGGTTTTGATGGGACCCGAAACCCATTACAAAATGGTTTTAAAGGGACCCGCAACCCTATCCAAGGAGAACAAGTTGCATTAAAGATAAAACATATATCAACAACAGCAAAACAATAGCATCAATAGAAATACAACAGGGCACACAAGCTACACAAGGAGAGGCAAGGGACTAAAACCCTTAACCGAAAACAAACAGATTTTACCTAGGACCTTAAACCCAAAGGTTTTGAAGGGACCTTAAACCCTCAACCAGGTTTTTTTGGGACCTAGACCCCAAAGAATAGCCATTCACAATATCTCCCAAACCCAACAAGTTGAACCCAGCAAAGACAAACCAGATGGAAGTCAGCACCCAACCAGTAAAACTCCTTACCACCTCAATATGAAGGAGACCCACCTCCATAGGAGCCAAAGGGAAACAGACCTCAATTTGAACCAGCCAAACATCGTTCAACCCCACCAAGAAGCACCTCTCGGCTTCTTTAGCAAGAACCATCTCCACCTCAATAGAAGATAACACCACCTCAATAGGACTTACCAAAGAAGACCAAAGATGTTGAAACAAAAAAATAGCCCAACCCAACCAAGAACTCTCCACCTCAATATGAGAGATCAAATCCTGGCCAATAGAAAAGGTAAAATAAACTCCCTTCAAAACTAAACCAGTAGGAAGAACCCACCTCGAAAGAGCCAATAAGAAAAGTCACAGAAGTAAGGGCATGAAATAAAAAACTTTGGACGAAAAAGAAAAAAGGATCCACACCTTCACTTTCCCTTGAGACACAATCCCTTGTAAATAGAAATAGGGGCACAGCTCGAACCCAACAAAGAGCCAGCCCACCGTTGAAGGCAACAGAGATAGCAAGGTACAGGTAAAGAGACCCAAAAACAAGGAGAGTGGAGAGAAAGCCCAACATTGCAAAACCCCATCCTACCTAACATGTTAGTCTGAGCCTAAAAAAGGGAAACTCACCATAAACACCCCCACCCCAAGCCTCCTACCAACCATACCCAGCATCCAAAGTGAAGCCTCACTAAAGCACGGCTCCAAATGATCAGCAACAGAAAGACCCAAACAAAAACCATTGGAACCAGCATAGAGAAGGTCATGGCAAGGAACACCTAGAAATAGAGAAGTAGGAGAAGAGGTTGGACAATAAAGAGCACCATCTGATCCCACATTCCTATAAGGATCTATGACAAGCCAAAGACTCTCCGTAAACAGCTCCACAATAGGTAGACCAAAACCACCCCCAGCATCAAAGAAGGAAAGTAGAAAACACCAGCCACAGCTGCATCCACCCATGGCCAAAAAAAATAATCTAATGGCCATAAACGAAGAGCAGCACCAAAGCTGACCAGGAAAATCCGACCCTAGAAGAGCACAAAGAAGAAGGTACTCTCCAGTTGCAAAGGAAGTAACAAGATCCCCCAACAATCCTCAATCGAAGGCCAACCCAAACCGGTAGGAACCACTAAATTCATGGCTCCCCACAACATAGGAGAAGAAGGAAGAGACCCCTTCCAAAAAGAATCAGATGGGTTGAGTCGAAGCCCTGCAGCATCGTCGCCAAAATCTGAAAGCAAACAGGGAAATGCAGGAAATTCAAGATTTCCCAATCACCCATCAGCAATAGACACCATCCACATAGTTCCCACACAGTCGTATCCTCCAGCAGAAGATGCCCACCCTGCATCGTCCTCATCATCTTCTACATCATCGCCTTCCTCCGCAGTTTCGAATTTCAAACCTCTCGCTCGCGTGCACCCAGTTCACTCTCCATCTTGAGAAAACTTAGCTTCTCAAGAATTTGGAATTTCAATCTTAAGACTTGTTATAAGATTCCTTTCATTACATTTGTATTTTCTAAATTACATTCATACCATTTTGTTAAATTCTAGGTTTTAAAACATTGGTTTTCTCCTCCAACTCCTACATGTGCACTCCAACCTTTAGCTTTCAATGTGCAGACATGAAATGCAGAGTGTTTTCCCCCTTCTTTCTCCAAATTGAAAACACACACATCATTCTGCCTCCAATTCCCATGCCAGAGAAAAAAAAAATTGAAAATGACAACTCATAATCACATTGTTTGTATTATCTAAATTGCATTCATATTGTTTTGTAAAATTCCAGGTTGCAAAACACTAGTTTTTCGAAATCTACTACCCACATAATATTTTAAAACCCTTTACAAGTAACAACCCAATTGGTTACTCACCCCTCACCTCAATTTGGTATGTTTTGTGATTGTCTTGAGAGCCTTTTTTGAATTAGATAGTAAGAATGTAATAGGATTGGAAAACATTGAGTTTTAAGAGATCTACAACCCACACAATGTTATAAAATGCTAGACATAACAGCCCAATTGGTAAGCCGGGAAAATCGAGCTAACGCACCTATGTACATACAGTTGGTTAGAAACCCCTCACCTCAATTCACTTGGTCATCTCCCCTGCTTGCAACGCCCCCTTTCTCTCCAATGATTCTCTTTCAACCAGCAAAATGAGAAAACCCAGAACACAGAGTGTTTTCCAAGAACAGTACTTGTTACAATCTAAAACGCATGTCTTAATCAAATGAACGCCCTTCCCTCCCATAGTGAACGGATAGCTTCTAGCACAAGGCAAAAAAATGTCAATGTAATTTGATGCGATGGGTCACCTCCTTGCTTTCCTCATTGTGACGTTTCCTTTCATTTTTCGGTTTTGTTACTTCTATCATCTGTTTGGCAAATCCCACACTACGTTTTCTCTTCATGTTATGTATGTTTCCATAAATGTTGTTAGGTATGTTTTTTATGCATTTTTGTATGTACATAGGTGCATTTTGTCGGGAGATTAGTTGTGTATATAGAGGGTTTTACAACATTGTGTGGGTTGGAGGTTTCATAAATCATGCACTCACCTCCCATTGTATTTTCCAACCTGCAATCATTCATATTTTTAATGGTTGTTGAAAAACGGTGGGTATTTATAAAACATTTCCTTTAATTGCATTCCTACTGCCTAATTAACAAAATCTTTTCAAGACATTCATGCCTTTGTTGTCAACCACGTAACTTTGAATGTACAGAATGAAATAAATGGCAAAACACATTGTGTTTTCCAACCTGCAAATTATATTGTGCATTTATTTTTAAATGATATGAAAAAATTGAATTTCAATTTTTTTCTATAAGAGTTGCTATAAATTGTGAAGGTGAATGAATTTTAGTACATTCTTATTGTTTAAAAACTTTAAGGTTTTCATTAGAAGCATGTTGTCTATATATACTTGCATGTTGGAAAACAATATGTGTTATGACACTTGCAACCCAAATACTGTTCTTAGCTTTGAGAGTGTCTTTTTTATTAGAGAATGCAGATGTTTTATTTTTAATAAGTTGTTTACAAAATTTGTCTACCTTTTTCACATAGGAGTCTCATGTCTCCATCCAATTGATTCTCTTTTCTGCACTGACATCCTAGTTTACCATCTTTTCATGTTATGTATGTTTTGTGTATAGTTTTATTCATTTTTGTATGTACATAAGTGTGTTTTGTCAATAGATTAGCTACTATTTTTTGGTCAATAAAGGTGATCAGCAAGGATTTTATTGACTTGTTAACCTTTTTTCTTGCAATGATCTATATTTTTCCATTCATTTGTACAAGTAAGTTCAGTTTACAATATCATTGAATAATGGTTACAATACTAATATGTCATTTAGATGTTCATTGGGAGACACAAGATATATATAAAAAATTGATAGTGGTACGTGGTATCCTTCTTGTTCTATCTTCTATGTGCTTATTGATTATTGTAAGTTATGGCATCTTTCATATGTTAGGAGGGATGAGTTTTTTATATATCTAAATGAATGTTCAGTGCTTCACAGTTTCTACAAAATGGCAGAATGGCAGAATATAAGTGTTGATATATACTACTAGTGTTAGTGATAGGTTAAATTGGAAATTAAATTCCCATTATACAGTCTAATATTTTTGTTTATTAGTTTGTGCAAGCTGGCATTTTGCACTCACCACAACATATAAATTTTATATTGGTAAAATTTGGAAAAAAAAACTTTGTAGCACCAAATATCTTTAATTTTCCAATTTAATCTATCATTAACACTTGTCTTCCTTCCAAGTGGTTGATATATTTGAGGAAACAAAATTGAGTAAATCAAGAGCAGGTGGATTGAGAAGGACGCTTTAGGATACGTGAAACTTCTCCACTAAATACAAGTGATTCTAGTTATCATAGCTTGAATTGCAAGTGCACGGGTAAGTTAAACTTCCAAAATTTATTCTGCATTAAGAAGTTATGATATTTTTATAGATGAGATGCTTACTATGGTGAATGCAAAGAATTTCTAGTTGAAATTTTTTATTCTACATTAAAATAGAAACAGCTATGCATTTCATATGAAAACCTTACACGCAAACAAAACATTTTATTTTTCCATCAATGAAAACCATTTTTCTTTAACCAATAGTCATTCAATGCTTTTTAGAAAACCCATTTAACTATTGTTTAATGCTTCACAGAAACCCATTTAACTGTTGTACTTCACAGTTCCTACAGAATGGCAAAATGGCATATATACACACTTGTTGGCTAGCCACCGTGCGTTTCGAATGTGTTTATCTCATTCGGCCTCCATTGCATCACCTATGCTCCTGACCAAACTACAAGATGAAATGTTGCAAATGGTGACTTTTAGCTCTCCACACGTAGCAAAAATGTAGACAAAATGCACCTGTGTACATAAAAAAATGTTTTTTTTTTACTCTAGTTCAACCGCCTGCAACTCCATTTTCCCTGCCTGTGCCTCCTCCCTCCCCACCCACCAAAGTGGAAAAATGAAAATATGAAAAATGGCAATGGTAGGTGCACTTTGTCTAGCTTTTTTCATTTCCCGCCAGTCCCGCATCTTTTTCTGGCAATGCCACCTAACGGCACATGGCTAGTCATCCATCAAGTCTTTTCCTAGGTGCTTTTTGTCCATCCTGTGGCATGGGGTATGGGGGATACAATATCATGTTACATACATAGGCTCTTTTTGTCTAGGAGTTAGCTTTCTCTAACTCCTAGACAAAAATCACCTATGTACACACAAAAATGCATGAAAACATACATAACGACATACATGTTAACATACATAACATGAAGAGATTATGTAGTGTGGGGCTCGCTAGTGCGTGGCCCACCAAATGGATGATAGAATTGATGGAACCGACAACGGAAGGAAATGACACAGTTAATATGTAAGAAGTATTGTTATTGGAAAACACTTTGTGTTGTGGGTTTTCTCATTTTTCAAGTTGAAAGTGAAAGGTTGGAGAGCATGTGGGGGAGATGAAAAACCAATGGAATCAAGGTGAGGGTTTTGTAACCGATTGGGTTGTCACTTGTAAAGGGTTTTAAAACATTGTGTGGGTTGCAGATTTCAAAAAACTAGTTTTTTGCAAACTGGAATTTTACACAAAATATTCATCTCGAAAATATTTTTTTATTTAGACTGTAGGAATGCAATGAAAACACATAGTTTTTAAACACCCAGTGTTTTCCAATGTAACGATTTACAGGTTGGAAAAAATAGTGGGATGCGAGTGCATGATTTATGAAACCTTCAACCCACACAATGTTGTAAAACCTTGTATGGAGACAACTAATCTCCTGAAAAAACACACCCATGTACATACAAAAATGCATAGTACAAGGCCCACCAAGATGGATGATAAAAGTGATGAAACCGACAAACGGGAGGAAACGTCATGGCGAGGAAAGCAAGGAGGTATCCCATCGCATCAAATTACACCGGCATTTTTTTGCCTTGTGCGAAAAGCTATCCATTCACTGTGGGAGGGAAGGGCATTGATGTGATTAAGACATGCATTTTAGATTATAACAATTACTATTCTTGGAAAACACTTTGTGTTTTGGGTTTTCTCATTCTCCAGGCAGTTGTAGGTCAGGGATATATAAGACTATCCAAATTCACCTGAGGGGTGGTTAACCAATTGGGTTGTTACTTGTAAAGAGTTTGAAAACAATATTTGGGTTGCAAGGTTCATAACACCCAATGTTTTTGAACCTGCAATTACACATAGACAGTATGAATGCAATGCAAAAAAAATTGGTTACTTACACTATGAGAACCCACTTGGTTGGTGACACCTCAGTTTATTTTGGATACTCTTATGTATCCCCCACTAGAAATTATATTGACAGTATGAATGCATTCGGCAACCCTTAATTTTAGTAAACATTTCATTTCAATATCGTCATACATTTGGAACAAAAAATGCATATAATAGTTGCAGGATGGAAAACACACAGGGTTGTGACTCACTTCTGAATTTGTGTTCAATGAGCACTTTCTATTATGTAGACTGTAACAAAACAAAGTTTTGAAGTTCACCTTCATATTTTATGACAACCCTTACTTTCAACAAACATTCCATTTCAATATATGTTCATATGTTTGGAACATAAAATGCACATAGCAGTTGCAAGATGGAAAACACGCAGGGTTGTGACTCACTTCTCAATTCTTGTTCAATGACCACTTTATGTTATGCAAAATGTGATGTAATAATCATTTGGTTGTGTGTTTATAATGTGCGTTCTACTTATGTTAATATGAAATATACTAGTAGGTAATGTCACTTGAAGTCTTATTGTTTATGGTAGCTTGCTTATAAATGAAAGAAAAAGGTTGACATTTAAATCATTTAAGGTCGACTATTTTTCTCATCATGGATACTTTCAAATGAATAATCATATTAAATGTTATTTATAACAATAAAAATGGAATTTTAGTATCTTCATCTGATTGCAAGGGAAAAAATGCTCATATTATTTGCACTATTGGAAAACACATTGTCCCCTATCAGTTATTTCTTGTCAAAAGTTTTTGTTTCCTACGCACCAAGAATGTAAGGAAGTCAACCTTAAAATTTTGTTTCTTATGATTGAAAAACTATATTCTTGCTTGCAGCAGATTGTGCAATAAATTTTCAAACTTTAACTGTCCTGTAACACTTGCAACTTTTTTACATATTACAGGCAACCATGGATGCGTACTTGGAAAGGGAAAGTGGAAGAAAGCAGGAGAAAGGGTGATTTTGAAATATGTTTTCTAACATGTATTTTGATATTTTGAATGAATTGGTTGCATGTATTTGAATTTGATGTGGTGTTTACATTCCTAACATTAGAGGGCAAGGATGGAGAAGGAAGTGGTGGGCGCGAGCAAATTAGTGTGCATTTGGGACAAGAAAATTTTCCTCGATAGGACAACAAGAAGAAAGGGTGCCTAGGGAGAGATCATTTTCCTGGGTAGAAATCTTTGAGAAATAGGAAACTCCTACTTTCTTGCACTTTCCCTTTTAAGCTATGCATTCATGGTTTCATGTAATATGTGTCGTTGTAGTCACTTATTGCTCAGAATTTAGAGTTTCTTTGTGATTTCATTTAGAAAATTTTATTTATGTTACGAATATGTTGATTTGTCAATATATTAGAAAACACACTGTCCTTGGTTCTTTTAGAGGAAGAAAGTGGAAGAAAGGGTAATTTTGAAATTTGCTTTTGAACATGTATTTTCTTAATTTGAATGAATTTTTTGCATGCATTTCAATTTGATGTGATGTTAACATTCTTCACGTTACAAGGAAAGGATGAACGAGGAAGTGGTGGGTGTGAAGAAACGACGCTAATAAGATCGAGGCCTAATTTTATGAATTCTTGACATTAGCCTGCTCAAGAAATGTCACCTATAAGATCTAGGCTCGATTTTATTTATTCTTCACACTAGCCTACTCAATTTCTCTATTTCCTTCAATTTTTGTCAAAGAAGCGAAAAAATTGGGCATGGATTATTTGTGATGTTTCATAGTCTATCTAATTTTTCCTTTTCCTTCTCATTTATTTTCAATAGTATTTCTCCTCCACAGGTACATATAAATGATTTGATTTTATATATATATAAATGTGTTATGAAAGTTGTTTGTGTTTTCAGATAATACTTTCATCTCTCCCGCTATTGATTCTCTTTCTTTGCGCTTAGATTTGATATTGCCTTTTCCTTATATACATACGTTAATTGTTGAACATAGTCATTTATATTCATGGGTTTCTTACAAGCTGAAAGATGTTGAAAGTGCAATGGTTGAAGCAGAGGCTTCCCTGAACCCTCGTGCAAGTGGAATCACCCCACCATCAATGCCAAGGACCCAAAGAAGGCTATAAGATTTTATCTGACCATATCCTCAATTGCACATAAAAGGCATTGTAGGAGAGGATGAGAGGCTGAGAATATTTATTTTTCATTCGATCTTTGATCATGTAATTATTGAACAATTATGGTGTGGAATTACATTATCTTTGATCATGTAATTATTGATCAATTATCATGTGGAATTATAGTACTTTGGAATTATAGTCTTCTGCAAACAGTGGCATGGTGTGATTATTAAGTTGTATTGTTAATATTTCCATCAAGCCTCCAGTCTATTTGGGGTGTAGTTTTTGATAATTTATCTTGGGGATGAGGTCCCTCGTTTGTGACCTCACCATTTCATAGCTCCAGGTCAAAAGCATTTACCCCTCTTAATTAAAAAAATATGACTATGTTCTTGCATATTTCATAACACTTTTTGTTGCCATTTAAAATTTC